>CM033472.1:201278487-201878487 GCA_019447015.1 Hymenochirus boettgeri | reverse complement strand
CATGCTTTTCTTCCATCTTTCAACAAAAATCTATAATGAATTCAGAGCCATTTGGATGACATCTTCAAGAACTTAACTTCATGTCCACTTGATTTAACTGAATTTCCATTAACAGATATGGCCTGGATGAATGAGTACTTTCGCAAGTTCTAGATTGTAGCATTTATGCAATATCTGCTTCATTAGTAATAATGTCCTATTCATTCTTGTTTCTTAATCGTGTTTTTAGTCTTTAAATACATTCTTTTTTAAACAAACAAGCAAAAAAAACATTTTCTGATTGTATCCAAAATGTTAATGTGTTCTACTAATCTACAATGTATTAATAAGAGAATATTTTGACTGTAAAACAGATGGGTCCTTGACTGTTAAACAGATGGGAAATGAACTGACAAACTTACTTGAGAAGCCATATCTCGAGACTGACAGATGAACGGTAGAGAAAAAAAACAGACAAAAAAATTTAAACAACTTTATGTAGACATTAAGACAAGGAACAATACATATAAACTTAAAAGAGATCTAAAGTCTAATGCTTAATTAGATGCATGTGTGGGTGCTGCAAAAAATTATTCTCAAGCTGCTGGTACACCAGTTTAGCTGGCCAAATCATTATCTGACACAAGCTCTATTAACTTGTGCGGACATCCCAGAGAAAAATGTAGGTCCTCATTACATGAACATTACATGGACTTAAGTTCAACTTTAACAACTGCAACTAAGGTACACATTTAAAGCTGAAATAAACAATTTTAACACATTTTTCTATATCAGTAGTAATACTAAATTACCACATATAGGAAAAGCATAGGGGTTTAAGCTGGGTGCACACTTTATTAACGACAAATAGACGTTTACATTGGATCCGATGGAATCGCCCCTTAATTGTTAAAGTGAGTAGCCCAGAAACAAGCCGAAGGGAATGTGTCATCCCTGAACATTCTTCATAAACTTAATATCAGAAGAATGCTTGGGACTGTGTGTAGCTTAATCTTTATAAATGACAAAGATAATCTTACAGACATTTCAAACATCTTTCAAACATTGACCGTAAACCTGTATTGCATCGCAGAATCACAGAAAAGAAAGAGCCGCCGCTTAGCGATACCAAATTCCCCCAATTACCCGTCTTAAATAATTGTCAAGGTTAAATAAAAACATCCATTCATTGAACTCATCCTTTTTTCCCAATAATAATATCTATTGAAGAGGGTATCCAGAGGATGACACTCTTAAACACTAGAGATAAACAAAACTGCCGAGTTTTGTTCTGAAATCCTATTTTCAAAAATTCAAATATAATCGTCAATGGGAAGTTCCGAAAGATTTTAAAATTGAAATGGTAACATTTTTTAGATAATATCAATATAAACCATGTACAAATGGCATAAGGGCCTCGTAAATAGCCTGGGCAACATGCATCAATGCCCGCAATATTTAAAAATTCATTCAATAATGGAATTTTCATGTGAAACCTGTTTTCGGCGGTCCGCATCGTATTTTTGATATTTACAGGATATTTTGATGAAAATTCAATGTAATTTCAAAAATACAATGAAGAGTTGAAAATTATAAAATGGCATTCTCGAAAAAGTTTTGAAAGTTCACAAAGTTCCACTGAAACTTATTAATTAACTTAATAACTGAAACTTGACATTAATATCCCTGGAAAAAAGTGTAACCTTGTTAATTAATTTATATTATAGGGAATGTTCACCCCCAAAACTATAATTTTATTTGTTATTGTCTAATGGCCATGATTCTAGCTTTAAAACAAGCCATCCCCCATTAAATTCCATTCAGTGTTGCCTTTTCATGCTGTCAGCAGCGTCTGTGATTGGCACAAAAAAAACTATCCAATAAACCTACCATCACCACATCCAATGGAAAACAGTTCTCACAGTGTAAAAACCCTTTCAAACTTGAAGACTAAACTTCTTTTCTTCCAGTCTTAAGGGATGTCTGCGTGTCCTCTTATATGTTCTATTGGTGAATAATGCTCCAGACAGTTTATTTTATGGCCCATTAGTGTATTTATACACAGTAATCATAGCTCCACGTTATTACCTTTTCTCTGGTGTACATAATTGTAATTTATCCAAACTTCATAGTCAAGCTCCCTCATTTCCTTTATTATTTTAGTTCTTTTAACTGTTTCCATTTCAAAGCTGTCCTTTTTGTATACAGTATTCAAAAACTATATATATACAAATGAGGCCTTACCAATGCAAAGAGGGAGAATAACATTTTTCTCCCTTGAATCCATACCCTTCTTAATAAGACAATATCTTGCTGGTTCTAGCTGTTGCTGCTACATTTAAGTTTGTTATCCACCAAGACTCCAAGATCCTTTCCTAACAGATATTCACTTAACAAAGAGCCATTTATACGTAAAAGCAAGGACCTTGCATTTAGCAACTTTGAATTGCATCTGCCAATTAGCAGCCCAATGTGACAATCATCTGCATCCTATCCATCAACCAATTTTCTATCCTTGTAAAAATGTGCCACCCAGCCCAACAGACCTTATTTTATACATTAATCGCCTATGGAAGCAGAAGCATTAGTAGAAGGGGAGAAACCGCAGGAGGCCCGGGAGCCAAGGGGGCCCATATTCTTATTGTTCCTATGATAGATATAAGCACAGATAGGGGGCCCATCTTTTTTTTGCTGGAGGGCCTAGTGATTCCTAGTTATGCCACTTTGGGGAACTGTACTGAAAGCCTTAGCAAAATCCAAGTATACCACATCTACTGCTATACCAGAGTCTAAATTCCTACTCACTCACCTCATAAAAGCCAAGCACGTTTGTTTGACAAGATCTATTTCTCCTAAATCCATGTTGATTATTACTTATAAGTCCTTGCAACATACTCTAGAATATGTTCCTGTATCAAACTTTACAGTATGTTCCCCACCATTAAAATTAAACTTACAGGCCTGTTATTACCCGGCTGTGAATGGCTACCCTTTTTGAATATTGGAATTGCATCAGCTTTTTTCCAATTCAGAGGCACACTTCTGGACATGGGTGAATCTGTGTAAATAAGAAAGTAGTATGGATAAAAGTGAACTTAGCTCCCTAAGGACCCGAGGATGTATTTTATCTGGTCCAGAAGGCTTATTAATATTAACCTTATTTAGTTGTTTCTGAACCATATCCTCAGGTAAACCAAAGTGCAATTGCATATTTTATTTCATTACTGCTACTATACTCTGTGCTATCTGTACATGTATATTCTATAGTGTATACAGATTGTACAACATCCTCTGTAGCTAACTTATCCCTATTAATTAATGGCCCCTGGATTTTCAGTTCTTATCATCTTACTATTAATATACTTAAAAAATTGTTAGGGTTAGTGTTGCTTTGTTCAGCTATCCTAACAATAGAAGCAATATATAGGGCATTGACTTAGTTAATCCTCAAATGAGGCAGAAGTGCAGAGTCTATATTCAGTACATATATAAATCAAAAAGAAAAAAGAGCAGACTGCAAATTTAATCAGCTAAAAATCCTTTAATGTAATAGTTACATGTATATAAAACATTTAAAATATAGATCTATGCAATCCAAAGTGCAAAACAGGCTACTATGTAAATATGATAAATAGGAAAACCACTTTAAGTGCATAGTGCTTCCCACTATATATATTTACCAGTCAAGAAGTCCAAGTCTGGTCAATAGTAGTCATCCTGTGTAGTGGCTGCATAGTTAAAGGGATGGCAATAGGACACGTTTGTTCAGCTATCCTAACGTCATTATTTATTTTAGCTAGCATAATTGCTTTCTTATAATTTTTTTTACAGTTTTTATAATTCCTAAAAGCCTTTTCTGTCCCCCCTGACTTCAAAGTTTTAAATGCAATTTTCTTCCTTTTATCTATCTTTACATCAGATTTAAGCCACAACGGTGTGGACTTATTTTTTTTACATTTATTTCCCAAGGGTATAAAATTTAAAAGTGAAATGGTTTAAAAACCCTTTAAAATCAGTCCACTTCTGTTTAGTACTTTTACCTGATAATATCCCAGTTGACATGCTGAAGAGCTATTTTTATCCTGGGGAAAGCCCAGTGCACTTTTCCTTTAAATAACTAGTGTCATAGTGCCAAATGACACTATTTTAGGTTACTATTCCCTTTATCATTTGATAAAGGCTTGAGACCCGAAACGTCACGTGTAACTGTGTCTGCACTAATAAAGATGGGATTACCCCTTAAAGGAAACTAAAGTACTCGACAGCCCTATTTTCTTTGTTATAAATACTATATATTTGTCGGAGAAGAGACCAGAAGGGACTGGATGTCTAGCAGGTACCCTGTGTGCAATTATAGTGTACCCATCTTTGTAAACAACTTATGTACAAGTCTGTGTGGGCAACTTGTATGTTTCAGTCACTGTGGGAAATTTATACGTACCTGTCTGTGTGGGCAACTTATATGTACCAGTCATTGTGGGCAACTTATATGGACCAGTCACTGTGAGCAAGTTATATGTATGAGTTACTGTGGGCAACTTATATTTACCAGTCTCTGAGGGCATTGTTAAGTGACCTGGAGACCTGACCTAACAATGTCTGCTGAAATGGGGGGCTGACTTACCAAAGGCTGATGACCTAGAGGTATAGCCTAACAGTGACTGTTGAGTCCTCCAGCCCTCCATCTCAGCAGTCACTGTTTGGTCACCCCTTTAGCAATGCTGTTTCACAATATCCCATGCATTACAGAGGGTGCCCAAGTTCAATAATAATGTTTGGTTTTGTGCAGCTGTAACACTGTCCACATACACCCCCCAAAACACACTTACAATGTTCCTTTTTTTTTTTTTTTAGATTTCCTTTACACATCATGCATTGTTTCCCAGACATTTGCCAGTAGTTCTTTGTTTGATACATACGGCTATTGTGATTTTCCCATTGTTAAATAACATTCATATTTTCGATATTCCTGGATATTTCTTTAAATTCAGTAAAAGGAACATGAAGTATGAAGTAAATTATAGTGTATTGTACTGTAAGATGCCTATTGAGGAGATTTGTATGTATGTATGTATAATTTTATAAAGCGCGACTTGGGTACGCAGCGTTGTACATTATAAAATACAGAGTATATAAATAAGTGCAAGCAATTATACATATAAATAAAAATTAAATCCAGACATGCTGATTGCACTAAGTTGTTTTCACTTTATATGCACTAATAAACTTTAAAAAGGACCCTTGAGTGCACCCATTATTTCTTATTTCTGGATATCAACAAAGGAGTTGCACCGGGGCAAGTTATCTCTTACAACAGTGAGTGCCCACACCAACAATTATATACAGTATATATATATCACACTGGCATACACTGGCATACCCCTTAAAACAAAGGGGTTTTAAACTTTTAGTATACATTACTGTGATCACATGAATGAAAAGCCTTCCAACCACGCCAAGGTAACACCAGTCTGGAAGGTCCTAACTTCTAACCTTTTTAAATATCTCTTACTTCAATTATGATTAGCAAACTTTTGCATTTCTAATTTAGATAGCCTGTTATATGGATCCAGTGTATAAGAATGAGAAATGCAAAAGTTTAGGTCCTCCCAAAAGTTTAGCGGTATAGGTCCTCCCAAAAGGTACTTTCATTGGGAGGGGGTGGGGAAATCTATTATAGTTTGCCCTTTAAGAATATTCATGTATTAGGGTTGTTCTTCCCTTTGTTTCATTATCCTTTTTTTTTTTTTAATGTAGAATAGTTAATTTTTATGTATACTACTGTATTTGGGGCCATTTAGTTAATTGACATTTTTGGTAACTGCCATTTATATGAATTAATAAAGTAAAAAATCCAAACAATCATTAACATGTTATATAACTTAGTATAGTATGTATTAGTAGTATTTATTAAGTAAATAATTTTCACAATTGTACTAATTAATTCATTATTTAATTACAATATTAAAGGGTCACTATACTCACCCAAACAACTTTACATTATCTGAAACTACAATTTGAGAGAAGTAAAATGGTGTTACTCTCATATTTATTAAATTATTAATGTTTAATGAGTGCTCTTAACTGGCCTCAACTTCCTTACTCACTGCCTTACACAACATGTTATTACACCTTTCTAATTATATATAATAATGCAGAGAACTAAATAGAAGATTTAAAGTGCAACTATGACAGTATTTCTAACTTTAAGGGAGAAAGCGATGCAGGTGCACTTAAGATATTGGTGAGCTGTCAGCTACACACAAGGAGTACTTTGACAGCTTCTGAAAACTGCCACCCAAAAAAGTGTTTTTTTAGGGCTTGGTATGGTTGCCCTTTATATAACAGGTATAACACTTGGTCTCCGCACATCCCTTTAAATGGTATGTAGTGCTGGGTGCTACTATAAGGCCATAGCCACTGGCCACTCAATCATATATAGTAGAAAAAAGTATATAGTGCACTCCAGTCTTTAACAATATCCAGTGTATTTATTCACACATGTAACGTTTTGGTACCCGTGTGGTACCTTCTTCAGACAACATGGAGTGCGCTATATACTTTTTCTGCCCTTTACATAACATAATTTATTTGTGTTACAGAGATATGTATATGGTAACTAACCTCAGATGTGCTGAGCTTTTGGCATTCAGTTCTGTAAATTCCAATTGGAATGTCCCCAGTAGATGAGCAAAGCTTTTGGTATAGTCTTCCATATGTCCGGATCCAAAGGTCATCCTCTGTTATTTTCATCTGCATTGAAAAGCATATTAGAATATGTTAAACTTGTGGAAAGGTTAAATATGATACTCAACGTACATTAATTAATATACTGCTCATAGCTACTTAGAATAATATTTTGAAATAGACCTTTCACATTTTTTCAGAAAATTAGCGTTCCATAAAAGTTGTAAAATTGATAGAAAAAGTAAATATGTCACTACAGATACAGATACAAAATATTTTGTGAAGTTCGGAACTAGAGATGTCCGAACTTCACAAAATCCGGTCCGCTCGAGGATCCGCGAATTTTCAAAAACATTTGAAAATTCGAAAATCCGCGAAATCCGCGAGCGGACCCATTAAGATGAAAAATACCCTTGAAATTACGAGATTTTTCGTATTTTTGAAAAATTTCGAAATTACGGGTTTTTGCGTATTTTCGAAAATACGAGAAAACTAGTATTTTCGAAAATATGTATTTTCGAAAATACGAGTAATCCTCGTAATTTCGAAAATTTTCGCAAATACGTATTTCTGAAAATAAGAGAAATCCTTGCATTTTCGGAAATTTTCGAAATTACGTGTTTTCTCGTATTTTCGCGAACGGGATAAATCCGCGCCGGATCTGGGTTCGGATCCGCGAACCGACCATCCCTAGCAGGAACTTGCATACATTTTATGAGGATTGGCCATTGAGGTAACCTCATGCTAAAGACTGCTGGGTAGAAAAGTTTCATTTGGAAAAAAACAATAGTACTGATGTCTTGCAGTCCTCAGTTCATTTCCACCCTTGGACACATCTGCAAGGAGTTTGTATTTTCTCCCCGTGCTCACGTGGGTTTCCTCCGGGCACTCCTGCTTACCCCACAATCATAAAGACATATGGATGTATGTGTCAAATAAATGTGCTTAGATTGTAAGCTCTTTGGGGCAGGGCCTGATGTGAATGTATACATGTAATTGTAAAGCACTACAGAAGATGTTAGCGCTATATAAATCCACAACAATAATAATAATAATAATAATAATAATCTAGAGATGAAAGTTAGAGATGCACAAAGTTGTTTTGTTTAGCTAGTAATTTTATATAAGTTGCTGAAGATTAACAAAGCTGATAGTTCTATTCAAACCAATTTTGATTTTGTTTATAGCATAATATCAATATTAGCTTGTACAGTCTCAAATGAACCTGTGAAATGGCAGAAATAAATAAATGGCATATCAATGGCCAGAATATATATATATGTTTTTTTTTTTTATGCATTTCACATATGGGGATTTCTGGGCATGTGGCTACAAGCCAATCAGAAGAATCATTATTATGTTGATGACAACATTCTGCATCTCTGAGACAATTCTTATTGGTTTTCAAATCAAAACTGGGAAATATCTTCAGAGAAAATATTAGTTTACATTCATTCAGTCATAATAATAATAATAATAATAATAATAATAAATAATAATAATAATAATAAATAGTTATAATAAAGGATAAATTAAAACACTCAATAAAAATATAAAAAAACAATAATAATAACAATAGTAAAAAAAAGAATCCCGTAGTATTTCTGTGCATACTGCTGTCTGTCTGACTCAAAGGAAGCCAAGACTTGTGGTTGAGATCAGTAGATTGCTTTTGAACTATGCAAAATGACTGTAGATGATGTAAAAACTGGGGGGAGATTAAAATAAGCTCAAAAGGCGAAATACATTTTTCCTACTTTTGCTTTATTATATATATATATATATATATATATATATATATATATATATATATATTTTTTTTTTTTTTTTTTTTTTTTAACAGTTTGATTACCGTTTTAGACATTTTTAGATTATTAAGGTAATTTAACCTCCCTCAATATTATGTTCCTGTAGCTATAATGTATTTTGTATGTGTGTGTATGTAATAAAACAAAAAGATAACAAAACCGTATGTTTATTTTCTTGAAATTAAAAAGGATAACAATTATCTGCAGACAAAACCAATTCAGTGATTTTTTTCCCCCGTACACAATAATCCAGTCTAAATATCCAAAAGAAATATTTTTCTGATGCTACTTTCTAAACAAGGTTATTTATCACACAGAATTTAAATGAATGAGTGCAAAGCATATTTCTTCAATCTCTGTTAACAACAAACTGGTAGGAAATGAAAAGTGCTTCTAAAGAGTTCTGACAAACAGATACTTGACAGTAACAGGGTCACAGAAGTCAGCAGTCTCAGGTGGGATCTCACACTAGATGAATGGTCTTTGACTCCTGTAGAAGCAAAAACAATAACAATGCTGACAGCTCTCCAAGAGGATGTCTTCAGTCTAACAGTGTTAATGTAACGTGAAATATGTTTCTTTCCTAAGGGAGCTCACCTACGGTAGGTGTCCTGCAATGTTTAATGCTTTTTGATGTGTAATAAAACCTATTGATTTCCTGTTACTGTTTTGATGTTATTTTTCATTTTCTTCCATACAAAATACCAGTACAAAAGTCTGAGTTGATTTTACAAATCCAAAAGATATATATATCCTCAATAAACTATTAGTACTAATAATTTGAACTCACAGAACAAAGAAATCCTGATCCTGGGGTGGTGTCCAAACCCAGAAGAAGTCTTGTTATGGAGATCATGTAATCTTTAACAAATGACTAGAAGATGAAAAGCAAAGTTAAATATGTGGTAATTTGTTTGCACATTATTGTACACAGATTCCTAACGATATGCAAATGGTAGATTTCCTCATTTCATTCAATTTAGCAAAATCTATATTGTCAAGAACTATAAGAATGGAATACTAATATAATATCAAATATACTGATCACAAAAAATACAAGGTCCAGATCAGGAATGCCCATCTTTTTAGAGAAAAGCCATGAAATGCTGGGGGTTGTAGTTTTCGAACATCTAATAGGCAGCAGACTGGGAATTTTTATTTACTAAGTATTTTCAAATACAGTAAACAAAATGACTAATAAAGGAGAATGAATGGGGACAACTTAAGGACTAATAAGTTGTTAATTCATCAGTTGCTGCCTATAACATACAATTGCTGCCTATAAAATACAGATGCTGCTGTAGTTGAGGCTGAATAAAGACATGTGTCCATCTAGTTCAACCTTTTTACATATAATAGTTGCCCAATAGTTAATTTGGTCTGTGTTTAAGGGTGGGGATAAAGGCAACAAACTTTTTGTGCATATAGGCTCCTAAGGTGTAAATCCACCCTGAGCATAGACTAGCTTTTATACCTTTTATTGCATCAGCCAATAAGAATCTCAATAACTAATGGAACTGAAAATCTAGGTAGTTTTGTTGACCTTTTCTTTTAATGGGAGCACTCGTGGCTGTCTGTTTTATATTAGTCACCCATGTATGTAGCTGCATACTATGTTTTTACAGTTTTCCACAAGAAATTGGTTATTTTGTTTTTTTTCTTACCTGATATAATAGGGTATCTAGCATACTGATGCTAAATACTTTCCCAGCAGCAAAGGGAAGGCGAAACATAAATGCAAGATTAGAGCCTCGTTCTCGCTCTTTCTGAAAAAAAAAAATTAAAAGAATCAAAATTTAACCAGGATAGTTTTATCTAAATCTTTTCTTATCTGTAGTATGGACTGTAGTTCTAAAATTGGCCAAATGTGGTTTCTGCAGAGCACAATCTAAAAAGGTATTTCTTCCCTGCCACATACATTTATGTAGACATTGGTCTGCAGCTTAGTTTGAATTTGATGATTGGCCAATAATGTAAGTACTTTGTTTTTGCTTGTGGCTCATCAATCTTGCTGTATTTAAGGCTCAATCTGGAATAAGATTTGGACTCTCTACTTGTGAAATGCTTCTGATTGTTTGTCTATTTGTGCCAACTTGGCTTTGTTTACTGACCTTGTTTATTTGCTACCTGGACCTATCTTCTGCTTGTGACATGATTCTTTGCCCTTGTCTAGTCTGGTTGTCCTAGCTGTATGATCTATGGGTCTAAACCTGACTATGATTTTCCTGCTAATAAACAAAGTGTCTTTCATAAAACCATCCCTCCTTCCATTGCCTTTTTTCTAGCACTTCCCTTTCAAGAAATACTAAGCCCTTAATACCCCCTATGTAACGCCCCCAATAAGACAGAGCCTACAAAGATTTCACTAACTAGGTACTACTTAATATACCATGATTTTTGTGGATCAGAATGAGAATTATGTTGCATATTTATTTTTTAGAAAGGCTACACTGAATGATTCTGCTATCTCTTCCATTTTCTGCAGTATAACTGCCCCTGGGCCAGTTCATGCAGAGATATTTAACCTTCATGATGTGATACGATTGTATTTGATGCTGTGTTAATTTACACTGTTGATGTATAAAAACGGCAAGAAAAAGGGCCAGCACTGTGGTTTACTGCAAGCAGCTTAATGGTTTGCAGTATTTTAGAGAAATTAGGATACCTTCAAGGTGATTCATCTGCTTCTGGTTTTCAACTAAGCATATTTAATTGCAGGCTCCAGATGGGGAAATAAGTGTTATGCGCTCAAGTCCTATAGCTGTCAAGCTATTTTATTGCACATTTGGATTAAGGCAAATAATTAATTGGACAAATCCTGACCATTTTAATTGTTTCTAAACTAAATATGTGTTTAAATACAATGACAAAAAACCTCTGTAATATTTTATTACCCATTTCAATCCAAATTACACGGAAAGCTTTGGTTTCCTTCTTAAATGAGTAAACAGAATTAGAATATCCTGATGTTTTTTGTATTAGATACAAATAAACATAAACCTTGATTTAATTTAAGCCTAAACATTAACATTAAAGGGCATGTCCACCCCAAAACTATAATCCCTCCCCCCCAGTAATGCCCCACCATGAGTGTAGTGTAATCCTTACCATCCCCCCAGCTCCATAGGGTTCTCCTGAGACCCCCCCTAAAGTCCCAAAAACAGTCCACCAGGAGGCTAGCAGGCTCTGCCTGCTACCTTGCCTCCGGTAGATATTTGTCATGCGTACTGCAGGCTTCTCCCCCCTCCCTCCCCTACCCCTCTCCCTCCCATTCTTCCACTCTCCCTCCCCCTAGCATAAAATCCTTTTAATATGCTGCTCCCCCATGTCTGGTAGCCCCAACCGCATGATTAGTATTTTGCAAAGCTCCCCAACTCTTACTTACCTCTCCTCTTTCCTCCGCTGCCTGAATGACCGGCAGCCGCGTCCGTGATTGGCTGGCACTCAGCCAATCACAGACGCGACTGCCGGTCCCGCCCCTCTGCTTGCATTCTCGCAAGCAGAGGGCCGGCAGTGCAGCGGAGGAATGAGGGAGGTAGTAAGTTTGGGGGCTTTTGCAAAATACTATTCATCGGTTGGGGCTACCAGACATGGGGGAGCAGCATATCAAAAGTTATTTTTAAGGGTGGACATGCCCTTTAAGAACAGTATTTTATTCCAGAAAAATGTCTGCAATAAATGTTTTTGTACAGTGAAATTGCCTTGTTTTAAATGAACACTAAACTCGTTTTTGTAAGTATATTTCATCCATTTCTATTATTCACAGGGAGGTGAGAACACTTATTTCTACCTACCTGTAAATAATAGAATGCCCAGGGGACACTGGAACTTACCTTACCGTCGCTTGCTGTCCCGACGAAGAGCCTATCTTTGGTGCATATACGCCAATACAAAAGATAGGCACGCGATCGGGACAGCCAACCAGCCACGCATTAATACTCCTAATCTCCTGTTGCCTACTCAACGTATTTGGTAGTACTGTGTCTAAAGGGACAATGATGCCTGGCCACTTTAGTTTCCCTTTAAACCAAGTTCAACTGAAAGGAACAGAAAAGAAAACATTTCTTTGCATATGCACTTACATTGGAAAATAGAGATTTTAGTAGACTTACTTTAAAACAACTAAAGATAAGACTGAAAGCCAAGGGGCTTTTATTATAGAGTCTGGGAAAGGAGTTGTCATTTGAAGTTTAATTCTACTTTAGGGTATGCAACATGGAAAATTTTAGGTATAAATGAAACAATTCCAATAATTCCAAATTATTCATGTAAATAATATCTGTAATATCATAGAAGCACCTAAAAAATAATTATTTGGGGGGAATTACTTTACTATTGCTTAAACGCAAATAACAAAATGTAAATTTTTCTTCTATTCTTATTTTTTTTCCCCTTTAGTTTTGTTTGAGAAAGTTGATAAATTAAAATTGCATTTCTCAATTAGATTGGAAATTAAAGAACGAATTGCTAAAATCCACGTACCTTTTCCAGTTTAGAAAGTGCTAATGAATAACAGTCCTTGGCCCTGAACTGCATGAATCTCATGTTGGCTGGATGTGTTAGCTCTGTAATGATGCTGAGATTCGAAAATAGCCTGAATAGAAATAAAACAGTTCAAGCACTGATCTTATGCTCTTCCACAAAATGTTTTTTTTTTTTTACATTCATCTGCCATTACTATAATTAGATACAGCAAGATACCTGCTTCAAAAATAGATTCTTTGCACATCTATATCAATAGCCATATATTAAGGTGCTATGACACTGTGAGCAGAGATGGCACTGGAACATTAAAGTATTCATAATATGGCTCATTTCCCTATCATATGCAATCGGAAATAAATGAATGGAGTGTTATTAGAAAGTGCTGTATATGTACTACACTATGCTAGTACATCATTAAAGTTCTATTTAATTTTTTGATTTGGCATATTTTTAAAATCTAATTATAAACATATGTGATACAGCTACCTTTAAATTGCAGTAACGTAGCACAATTTGTTTAAAATGTTATTAAAATAATAATACACATCAAAACTCTCTATAACGTGTATAAAAGGCCACTATATTTTTTCCTCTGGATTTTTTTTCTTGTTCTTTAAAAAAAAAAAATATAAAAAGTTGACCTCCCCATAACATCTGTAAAAGCTTTATTAAAGGGCAACTATAGTGAAAAAAAAACTTTGTCTGTATACAGTGTATAGATCACTTAGTATAAGCTCCCTTACTTTCATGTTGCTGTGTGGCTTCATTTCTTCACACTGGCAGAAGTTTGTACCAAGCTGTGTAGTCCCCCTCCCCTCTCTGTCTAGTCCCCCTCAAGCACTAAAGGGCTGTATACAGAGTCCGAGCATGGTCAGTTGAAAGGACTTTAAATGAAGTGCTGACATCCTGTTGACCCCTCCCTTCCAGAGCTAGACTGCAAGCAAAGTAGCAATAAGCTGAAGGGAGGGGCAGAGGGGGAGAGAGGAGGACAAGTGGTGCTGAGATTCTTTACAAGTAAGTTACTGAACTCTGCCTGTTCTCTAACTTTGCTAATTGTTATTTACTTTTTACCTAAAGATCATATCTCTTCCCCTGCTTAGCTGAGATCATAATCATTGAAGACAGAGTCAGTGTAGCAGCAGCTATAGTGAGACCTTCACAAACACAGTGACACTGCTTGTTGTCCTGTTACATTTCAGTTGCTTTAGTCTATATATTTCATACATTGCACTGTGTGTCTTGTTTGGTATATAGTCTGTATTACTGTATTATATATACTGTATTAGTGTTCCATTTGAGTCACTGGTTTTGTATGTATATAAGATTTTTTTTGGGGGGGGAGGAGGGGCTGTTTTATAGTGTGTTATGCTTATATTGCTGGGTTAATGGTTTATTGATTGTGTTTATCACTACAGCATTTGACTATATGTTGCACATGGTACTTACAGTGTGGGTGAAAGAGTATGTGACAGTATTGCATGAGAGCTTTGGATTGTGTGGGTGTGTGCCTTTGAGTGACAGATGAGGTGTAGCAGCTCCTACAAATCACAGCATATTCAAAGGCTTATATCTCTGGGACTATGAAGAATTTAGAGAAACTAAAGGTACCCTGGTGGTTGGGATGAGTTATAGGATACATTAGAAGGAATTAAAAAAAACAATTTTCTCACTATAATTGCCCTTTAACTAGCTAAAAGGAAAGATTTCTTTATATTTCAATAATACCAAAATCACACAAACCTCAGTGATGAATGAATTTCTGTAAAATCTGATCAAGAATTATGTTTCCCTTTCCTTGACAAAACAATGCAGAGGTATTCACCATATCCAATAGATGACTGACTTCCATGCCAATATAATTTATGCCCCTACTCTTAGGGAACCACCTCTCTGTGTAATAACAGCCCAGACAGGGCCGCATCTATAATTAGGCACACTGAGTCACGTGACTCAGGCGGCACCCCGACAAAAGCGGCACATGAAAGTTTAAAAAAAAACAAATGTACCTTTAACTGGCGCCGCGGCCGTTAGTAATGGATTAAGCGCGTCAGCAGTGCGCATGCGCGACCCGCGCAGGAAGCCCTGCTTTTGAGTGGGTGGGACATCACTTGTGGGTCAGCGGTCAGGAGGAACTTGCGCAACAAGATTGTAGAGGGAGAGGCCAGGCCAGCCAGACTGTGGAGGACTTACTGAGAAGTGAGAACAGGAGGTGAGCCATTACAAGTTGAGTACTTACCATGAGTCCACCGATAGCTTCATTTGGTTCTCTGCTGAATCCGCTCCGTCAACTCCCCGGCGGCCGGCACCCCAGCAGTGATCGCGGTCCCCAGGTGCTTGGCCAGCAGGTTAGTGATACTCAGCCACTGGGTCACCGTCACCGAGTTAATGGAACAGGTGTTCCCCAGGTTCTTCATCCCCTGCACCACGTGCATCTTCCTGTTCTCCTGCCCCGGGTGGTTGTTGTTTTTGTCCCGACCCTCTGGCTCAAATTCCTCCTCCATCTCCCAGGGGAGACAAGTGACCGATCGTTCTCAGGATTCGCTGCATGAAATCCCTGATGGATTGCAGGGAGTGACCTCTCAATGGCTCAGCCCCAGCGGACAGGGTGACACTGACTAACCCATAGACACAACCAGGGATCCCCGACCGTGTGTCCCTCACCTCAGCTCCATCCACACATGATTAATGCCCGGTTCACTCTCAGTGGCTAGAAGGGAAGGTAGATAGATAGGTAGATAGGTAGGTAGATAGATAATGGATAGATAGATATATAGATAGATAGATAGATAGATAGATAGATAGATAGATAGATAGATAGATAGATAGATAGATAGATAATGGATATAGAGATAGAGAGATAATAGAGAGATAGATAGATAATGGATGGATAGATAGATAGATAGAGAGATAATAGATAGAGAGATAGATAGATAGAGAGATAGAGAGATAATAGATAGAGAGATAATAGATAGAGAGATAGATAGATAGATAGATAGAGAGATAGATAGAGAGATAATAGATAGATGATAGATAGAGAGATAGATGATAGATAGAGAGATGATAGATAGATGATAGATAGATAGATAGATAGATAGATAGTAGATAGATAGATAGATAGAGAGATAATAGGAGAGATGATAGATAGATAGATAGAGAGATGATAGATAGAGAGATAGAGAGAGAGAGAGAGAGAGGAGAGGAGAGAGAGAGAGAGATAGATAGATAGATAGATAATGGATATAGAGATAGATAGATAGATAATAGATAGATAGATAGATAGATAGATAGATAGATAGATAGATAGATAGATAGATAGATAATGGATAGATAGAGAGATAGAGAGATAATAGAGAGATAGATAGATAGATAAGGATATAGAGAGTAGATAGCTAGAGGATAGATAAAGAGATAATAGAGAGTAGTAGATAAAGTAGATAGATAGATAGATAGATAGAAAGAGATAATAGAGAGATAGATAAGATACGATAGAAGATAAAGAGAAATAGAGAGATAGATAGATAGATAGATAAAGAGATAATAGAGAGATAGATAGTCTCGACGCTGCTTCTGAGTTCTGAGTCACTCACCTTCCTGCTTCGGATCGTGCTTGCAGCCGCGCGGCAAAGTCACGTGGTGGGTGACCGTAACTCAGGACAGGTGGAGCGACTTTATTTGCGCAGCCAGGCCAGCATACTGTGTGGAGGGAGCAGCAGAGTATTTAAGAGGAGCAAGGAAGAGCCAAGCCTGTGACTTGAAGTCTCACTTCACTGTCTGTGGTGTCAGTGTCACATAGTGTCTTCTTTCTTTGCTAACTGTAAGTAAACCACCACCAGTCTGGGGGGGGTCTCTCTGGGGTCTTATCATTCATGGGCCTATAAATGTATATAGGGAGGGATTATTAGGCTATGTGGTCATAGGGGCTGCTGGGAGATAGTGGTAATGGGTCTGACTGAGGAACTGATTAAATACATGATAGGAAGCTCAAAATCTTAACATTTTAGCCACACCCACTGACAAAACCACACCCACCTACACGACCACACCCACTTTAATGCGGCGGCGGCCTGAAAAGCGGCATTCAAAAGTTTGACTCAGGCGGCAAAAACCCTAGAAGTGCCCCTGAGCCCAGAATATTCAGCAAATATCCATTTGATTAATGAATACGAGTGATGTCAAAGTGTGAACATATAATATGGTTTCTATATCCTTTAATTAGTTTCATATTTTAATGACTGTAAATTACTTTTAGGGTATAACTACTACCAACCCTTTAGCTTTCCTCTATCTTATAAACATGTGGGCAGCAGGGCTTTGAGAAGCATCAGTCACTTAATGCTTGCAAAGCAAATTAGTCAATTAGAACCTGAACCTGAAGAAAAATGTCTAGATTCAAATTAAACTCAAGTGAATTTTATATCCATCTATCCTGTTTGTAGCTCTTTTGGGAGAGCTTTTGTCACAAAGCTATAAGCTGCATTATGACAGGTCTTATTCTCTGTTTTATTTTTCAGTAGGAGCTAAAGGACAATAGAATTTTGCAATTTGTTATGATTTTATTGCTTGGTAGGACAGTCACCGTGGGAAAAGAACTGTGAGATCTGGAAGGGGACCTATAATGATGATTGAACCTCTGATTATTATCTGTCTAGATGCTGTCTAATTTGGAGGCACAGATAGAGCAAGCGGGCTGTAAATCTCAGTAAAATGTTTAGGAAAGAGAACTGTCTGCATAGTGATGTTAATATGCTGACTATATGGGGAGGGTCCTCTTTCCTGTTGTATCATGGCATTTCTTTAAATAACTTATCCCTCTGTGTTATATTATGTATTACCTGTGTTTATAAAGTAATGTTTATGGCTTTGTATAATATGTATTACCCTTGTATGCAATGTATGACTATGTAATTGTAAATCACCACAGTAGATGTTGGCGCTATATAAAAGAAGAAGAAGAAGAAGGAGAAGGAAGGAGAAGGAGGAGAAGAAGAAGACGACGACGACAACAGTAGGGGCAATGTTATAATGGGCACTATCCGGCCAAATTAGTGGGTTTAAATCTGCTGTGGCCATGCCCTATCCAAAACTTTTTAGAAATAGCACAGTGTAGGCATATATGTGTAAACTTTGAAAATAACATAGATATATATTGCATAGTCTTTGTTCTTGCACAAAAGTAAACAATTAATAATCTAATAATCTAATATGCAGACACTAGACTACATGCCTTGCTTTTCTCTAATAATATTGAACTTGAACAACATACATTTATACAAATGTTTAAATGTGTTCACTTTGTTATATTTTCCCCCGGCGTTACTTACCTGGCCATGATCCCGCAATGAGGTAAATTACTGCAACACTAAATCATGGTGTTTTTGTCGATCTTTAGTTATATGTATCTTTTATAATTTTGGCCTATTAAACGTTTATTTATTACTGCTTCATTACACATATCCTTCTTTGACACAACATAATTTACAGGTGGCCAACCAGCAGACTGTAGGGTGGGTGGGGCCAGGGTCAAGCATGGGCGGAATAAAGGTGGCCAGAAAGTAAATTTACTGAAGTGAACTGGTCACTGCCTGAAGAGCAAATAGTTAGTTCCCCAACCTATTGCTGGTTAGGTACCCCTGGCATTACACTTCTAAGGGCTAGGCCACACAAGTACCTTTTTTAGGTGATTTTTCAATTGTATTGAAATCGCAGCAACACACCAAAAACTTGTGATCTTGCAATCACATGCGTTTTCAGAATGAAAATGGACAAATCGCAAGCGCAAACGCATGTAAATGCCATACAATTGTTTATGCGATTCAGGTGTGTTGCAGTGTGGCTGTGCCCTAAATGTACATTGCAGCAATACACACACTAATATAAATGGTAGAGTGCAGAAATAAACACATACAAAGACACACAGGCTCATTTACCTAGAGCCGATATCGCTGTGGGTAAATGTACTGTTCCCGATTCAATATCGTGTTTACGAATGGATTTTAACGACAGCTAAATGCTGGCGCAGGAATCGCAAGTGTCAGATGCGGGGGTGATTTTTGCATAACCCCTGCAACCAATGCTAATATGTAGTTAGTCGCACTAACACAATGTAGCTAGTTAGCATGTGCAGAAGGAGATTTGGTACCTGGACCACCAGGAAGAGGCAACACTAGAAGCCAGCCGTGACATCATAGATTGCCAGTACAGAAATGTTCTATAAATGATTTCTACACTAAGAGGCTGAATTCAGTGGTGAGAGACAAATGGTTTTACTAATTGACAGTTATAGAGTCTGTGGAGCTGCCTTCGTATTTTGGGTTTAGTAAGAGTTCCCTATCCCCAACCCCTGGAAGGATGTCTAATATGTTCTATCACAAACAATTGGAAATCAGAGTCTGAATGTCCAAATTTTAGAAAATGGGTGGGGACTGGCAACTTTTGTTGCGTGGAACGATGTTGCGTGATCCTTGCTTTAAGGAGGGTGTAGGTGGTTTCCCCTATATAGAGGAGATTACACGGATAGATAATACAATATATTACAAATTTGCTTTCACAATTATTATAACCTCTAATAGATCTGTTGTATTCAATTAGATCAACTGGACTTGAAATGTAGTTCTTGAAGACGTTTCGCTAGTCATCCGACTGGCTTTCTCAATTCAGAATGACTTGTACAAGAATCTGTGGCTATTATGTACCCTGGAAAATCCCAATTAGCATATCACAGCCAGGTGTTAAGGGTGTGATTAGATAGTGGCTAAGAGGTGTTATAGGAACGCCCAGAGTAAGGTGTTAAAACAGCATTGTACATGGCAGACAGTTGGTGTCGAACCCCCCCACCTCTATTTAGGCTTGGTTTCTTTATTTTCACATAAATGGCCTCCTTAACACCTCTCTTGAACCAGTCACGTTCCTTCGCCAGTATGTTAACATTACAATCTTCAAAGGTATGTCCTTTATCCTTAAGATGCAGATACACGGCTGAGTCCTGACCCGAGGAATTGGCTCTTCTGTGCTGGGCCATACGTTGATGCAGTTGCTGTTTGGTCTCCCCCACATACAAATCAGAGCATTCTTCACTGCACTGCACTGCATATATGATGTCGCTTTTCTTGTGTTTTGGTATTGGGTCTTTCGGATGTACCAATTGCTGCCTCAGTGTGTTGTTCGGTTTAAAGCAGACAGGGATACAATGTTTTTTGAAAATTCTTCTTACTTTCTCGGAGACCCCTGCTACATATGGGATGACCATGTTCTTCCTCCTGTCTTGCTTTTCCCCTTCACTGTTGGTATTCGTGTTCTTTTCTTTCCTTCTACTTCTTTTGACAAAGGCCCAGTCTGGATATCCACAAGTTTTAAGGGCTCCTCTGAGATGTTTCATTTCTTTAGCCTTCGCCTCTGTGCTAGTGGGGATGTTCTCGGCTCTGTGTTGCAGGGTTCTGATGACCCCCAGCTTGTGATCTAAAGGGTGGTGGGAGTCAAACATCAAATACTGATCTGTGTGTGTTGGTTTTCTGTAAACCTCTACTTCCAGTTTACCATTTTCCTTAACTTCTACCAAGCAGTCCAAGAAAGCCAGTTTGTTGTTTTGTACCTCTTCCCTTGTGAATTTAATGTTTTGGTCCACCGCATTAATGTGTTCTGTGAAAGCTTGTACTTCCTTCTGGTGGATTTTAACCCAGGTGTCATCAACATATCTGAACCAGTGGCTGGGTGCTATGCCCTTAAAGGTATTAAGCGCCTGTGTTTCTACCTCCTCCACAGGTTGGCCACAATAGGTGAAACTGGAGATCCCATAGCACATCCATGTTTTTGCTTATAGAACTTATCCCTGTATTTGAAATAGGTGGTATTCAGGCACAAGTCCAACAAGGAACACACCTGTTCTGTTTTGAGATCAGTTCTGCTGGTAAGAGTGCTGTCTTGGCCCAGCCGTTTTCTCACCATGTCAACAGCCTCCTTGGTGGGTATACAAGTGAAGAGAGATGTCACATCATAGGACACCATAGTTTCTTCTACACCGAGTACTATATCTTCAATCTTGTTGGTGAAATCCTGAGAGTTCTGGATGTGATGCTTAGAACTTCCCACCAAAGGTCCTAAGATGTTAGCTAGATATTTTGCCACCTTGTATGTTACCGAGTTGATGCTGCTGACTATAGGTCTTAGTGGTGCCCCTTCCTTATGTATCTTTGGGAGTCCATATATGCATGGATGTGCCTCACCAGGGTAGAGGCGATGATACATTGCTCGGTCAATGGCTTTATCCTTTTGAAGCTGTTGTAGTAAGTCTATGACTCTTTTCTTGTAACGGCTGGTGGGATCCCTTGTTAAAGCCTCATATGTGTTGTTATCGGCCAGGAGCAACTGTCTGCCATGTACAATGCTGTTTTAACACCTTACTCTGGGCGTTCCTATAACACCTCTTAGCCACTATCTAATCACACCCTTAACACCTGGCTGTGATATGCTAATTGGGATTTTCCAGGGTACATAATAGCCACAGATTCTTGTACAAGTCATTCTGAATTGAGAAAGCCAGTCGGATGACTAGCGAAACATCTTCAAGAACTACATTTCAGGTCCAGTTGATCTAATTGAATACAACAGATATACCATGACCTGGATGAATGAGAACCTTCACAAGCAACCTCTAATAGAGTATTTTTCACCCATGTGAGGATTAAAAAAGGATGTACATTTTTTAACAAGTTTACACTGAATGCAATTGCGACAAGGGAACATCCCCTGTGATAATGTGGTTTGACTAGATGATGTTATATTACTTACTCTAAATTCGGCAGATATCAGGGAGTTATATAAACTCGTTCTCTTACGATAGGAAGTAAGAGGTGGAACTGAAAATTCAGAAATTTGATGATACGCTAGTGACAATACAGTATATGCCAATTCTTACAAATTATCTGACTAATACCTTCAGTACCAGGTGCATATCTAGTAACAAAAGGGATACAATTGGGTTTAGACATTTTTTGTCCTTGGGGTGTTTTAAACCGATCAAAGACCTTAAGCAGAATATTTTCTGGATAGCCTTGAACATAAATTTTTTCCAACATAGTCCTAAGGGACAAAAAACGCTTATGTGGGTCACTGACAATCCGTTCAACCTGCTTAAGTTGGCTAATTGACAGTGACTCACGAAAATGTCTAGGGTGACAGCTATCAAATCTTAACAATTGATTCCGATTAGTTCTTTTTACATATAATTCAGTGGTGGACAGAGTATCACCCAGTATACATCTAGGAATGAGATTTTGTCATCACTGTAGTTTAAAGAATATTTTATATTCTCATGTATACCATTTAAGGCTGTGTGGAACTACCCCAGGGCCTCAACATCACCCCCCCCCCCATGCAAAGACATCTCCTCTAAAACGCCACCAGACAATACAGTGTCTGGTGAACGATGGAAGCTTATAGATGAATATTTCCTCCTGCCATAGCATGAAGGCATTTGCATATGAGGGGGCCACGTTGGACCCCTTGGCAGTCCTACACAGCTGAAGGTAATAATCCTTACCAAAATGAAAGTAGCCCCCTGGCAGTTTTGTTGGACAGGGTCCTTGCACCTTTAATATGCAACCATGATTCCTATTTAAAGGATACACAAGACTTTTTACAGAAATAATCACAGCTGAATATTGATGATTTTTCTAAGGTTTTACTTGTCACCTGTTAATGCATTGTATACATCAATACCGCATCAGCATGGCATTGATTCCTGTAAAAGATTATTGATACATTGTGGTCAATACAATGCTACTCAAATAGAATTCTTTGTGACAGCCTTGGAAATTTTACTTACTAATAACTACTTTAGTTTTGGTAAGGATTATTACCTTCAGCTGTGTGGGACTGCCATCAATGTGCAATCAATGCACATTCCTAGGCCCCATACAATATTATATTATCTGCACAATGGCTGAAACAAAGGGGTTTTAGTATACATTACTGTGATCACATGAATGAAAAGCCTTCCAACCACGCCAAGGTAGCCCCAGTCTGGAAGGTCCTAACTTCTAACCTTTTTTACTCCAATTACCATTAGCAAACTTTTGCATTTCTCATAGTTGTGCACTGGATCCATATAGCAGGCTTTCTCACTTCCCCCCAGCCCTTTGGCTTTTTAAAATGAGGGAAGAGGCCATCCATCCAGTTGACCAGCTTCCATATATATTGTGTGTGTGTGTTTATATATATAGATAGATATAGATAGATAAATAGATATACATCTATATATGTATATCAACTGTATCCTGACGATGGCCGCTTGTCGGCTGAAACGCGTAGATCTCTGTGATTTGTAATACAGTTTCTATTTCTTAAGTCCATGGAGTGCTCCGTATATCTGCTACTGTTTGTTCCCATGGGAAGCACCCTGGCCACGTAAGAAGATAAATGCTTCCAGTTGATCTAATTGAATACAACAGATATACCATGACCTGGATGAATGAGAACCTTCACAAGCTTAAACATATATGCAAATATTGAAAAATAATCACTTACTGTATACTAAAGTCAAAATGGATACCCTTGGTTACATTGTTTGTTCAAACATGTTGAGCTAACGTGCACTTCAAGGCAGTATCCTTAGAATCAGTCATAACCTACCGTATATACTCGGAATTTTTATGGCTTTAAAGTTAGCCTGAAAACCTAACTTCGACTTATACTCGGGTCAAGTCCTAATTTAGATCCAAATTCTGCAATTTTAGATAGTAACCAGTAGGTGGCGCTGTGTTAACCTGCATAGAAAGTTACAGGAGCTGATCTGCCTTTACACTTCCTGCTTCCTGTAGTCTGGCTGCTGGACTCATCACTGTCACTGCTAATCTGGAGGCTGTAAATCTGATGGGTCTCCTCAGTTTGGGGCAAAAAACAGCTGCTAGTACAGTGCAAATGACAGCTTAAAACTACAACTCACAGGTGACATTTTTAACTGTTGGGGTCAGAGAGTGCTTTACTATATGGGGGTCAGAGTGCCCTTTACAATATGGGGTCAGAGTGCCCTCCACTATATGGGGTTCAGGAGAATTGTAAAGCTTAATTAAAAGTTTACTGAACCTTGCCCCTCCACATGTTTAGAAACTACAACTCCCAGCATTCTTTGTTGCTGGTGATTTGTAGTTTCCAAACATCTGGAGTGCCAAGGAATTGAGGTTACTGGTACTGGATGTGGCTATTACTGTATGGGATTCATGTATGGGAATTCTGCTGTCCATTTAAATGACAACTAATTTCTACCCTCGGCTTATACTAAAGTCAATCAGTTTTTATAAATTTTTCAGGTAAAAATAGGTACCTCGACTCGACTTATACTCGAGTATATACGGTAATGAAAAAGGGTACACTCCCTGGGAGGCGAAAGACCATACCTGCTTCTCTCTTTGTTAAGTATGATCTCTTCCAGGGAACCATGTAAGTTACAAACTTATACGGTAAGTTTTTCAGTTGGACTGTCTTAAAGGGGCGGGAATTATATATATATAAGGGGTGTTGTGTATATATATATATATATATAAAATGCACAGTGAATCAGGGCACTCCTTGGTCTTATAAACAAGTGGGTTTATTCCATCACACAATGGCAACGTTTCGGTCCCTGGTCTTGGACCTTTATCAAGCCAAGGCTTGATAAAGGTCCAAGACCAGGGACCGAAACGTTGCCATTGTTGTGATGTGAATAAACCCACTTGTTTATAAGACCAAGGATGCCCTGATTCACTGTGCATTTTGTATTATTGGATCCCTCGGGAGCACCCTGGCATTTGAATTGAGGGAGTGTGTGCCAGTCTTTTCTATTGATATATATATTATATATATATATATATATATATATATATATATATACTGTATATACACCTTATTTATCTGGTGTATAAAAGAGGTGTACATGTCCACCCCTTTTTATGCCTTTTGGTATATAGTATTTCTCCCTCCCCTAGCCCCAACCGCTATAATAGATTTTTCAGAAACTCCTCCGATCATTACTTTCCTTCCCTTTTTCCTCCAGCGTATTGTCCCAGCCCTCTGCTTGCATTAAACTGAGAGGCAGCCAATCACGGACGTGGCTGCTGGCAGTGGAGAACGCCGGGGGAGAGAGGTAAAGTAAGTAGAGTTCAGGGGAGTTTCTGTAAAAAAAAAATCACGGACACGGCTGCTGGCAGTGGAGAACGGGAATTATATATATAAGGGGCGTTGTTTGTATATATATATATATATATATATATCTTTTATCTGTTAAAGGGGCAAGTCCACCCCTTTTTATGCCTTTTGGTATATAGTAGTTCTCCCTCCCCCAGCCCCAACTGCTATAATAGATTTTTCAGAAACTTCCCCAATCATAATTACCTACTTTCCCTCTTTCCTCCAGCGTACTGTCCCAGCCATCTGCTAGCATGTAACTGCAAGCAGGGGGCCTGACCGGCAGCTGTGTCCATGATTTGCTGAGAGGCAGCCAATCATGGACGTGGCTGCTGGCAGTGGAGAACACCAGGGGAGAGAGGTAAAGTATGTATAGTTCAGGGAGTTTCTGTAAAATCTATTATAGCGGTTGGGGCTGGGGGAGGGAGAACTACTATATTCCAAAGGGGTTTCATGCAAGGGGGAGAGAGAGGAAAATAGGAGCAGTGTGCATGGCAAAATTCTCCTGGAGGAGAGACAGGAGGTAGAGTCCTATATGGACTCTGCCAGGGTCCTGGTGGTCAGTTTTTGGGACTTTGGAGGGGCATTGCAGGAGAACCATTTGGAGCTGGGATGTAAGGTAAGGATTTTTATGCACTACATTGTAGGGCCAGTAGTGGGTGAAATTATAGTTTTGGGGGTGGACCTGCCCTTTAAATATCCATGGATTATGCACCCTGGTGGATGTAATTATATATAACTAGATTTTCCGGATTTTCGAAAATTTTCGAAATTACGAGTTTTCACGTATTTTCGGGAATTTTCGAAATTACGAGTTTTCATGTAATTTTCAAAAATATGTATTTTCGAAAATACAAGTAATCCTCGTAATTTCGAAAATTTTCTAAAATACGTATGTATGGAATTAAGAGAAATTCTTGTATTTTCGAAAATTTGCGAAAATACATGTTTTAACAATAAAATACGTGAAAACTCGTAATTTCGAAAATTTTCGAAAATCCGAAAAATCCGCGAATCGGAAGTTCGGAAGGCGGAAAATCCGGAAAAATCCACCGTTCGCGAACGGGATAAATCCGCGGCGGATCCGGGTTCGGATCCGCGAACCGGCCATCCCTATATATAATCTTGATGGTGAGAGTAATGTTGAACTGAAGACTTTGATGATGGTCTAAGTAATGGCCAAAATGCATTGATCGAGGTTCACACACATTTCAGTATGTGCAGCACTCTTTCTTCCAATAAATTAAATATTTCATTATTTACAATCCATAGTTATCATACATTAATGGCAATAGCAACGTTTCGGGTTAACATTACCCTTCATCAGGCTTATGAGAACAGGTCAGACAATTGGCCAAACAATTGACCCCCTCCATTGTATAGATTACAAACATAATTTGACATCAAACATTAATCTCAAAGTCCATTTTAACCCATTAAGCATTTACAACTGAATCAGACACAATATGTGGGTGATTGCCCCAACCATGGATCCTTTAAGGCTACTTAAATAAATATAAACGGTAGTCCCTATTTAACCCATTTGATCTCTTTATCTCCCACTTAATTCAAAGGTATGGCTTCTCGAACCCTGAACTTCATTTCATTAGCCGAATGCCCCTTCTCTAAATAATGCTTTGGATGGGGTAAATGTGTCTGTTTTGCAGAAGATTTAAGTTGCGTAATCTGCATTTTGATTTTTTGTGTTATCTCACCCACATAAAATCTAATCACCGAGTTACTGTAAATACAATTGCAGCATGGTTGCTTGCCATCCCACCCCTTACTAAACCACATATTTCCAACTTCTGCTTCAGACTCTTTTTTTAACTCCTGATCTAGACTTAATCATTTTTGGTTTTACTTCTTTTGTACGACATCATAGGAAGGGTTTTAAAATCCACTCTCTGGACACGCCCCCTACAGTATATGCTAATGCTTCCTTAGGACCTTCCCCTCGAATGTAGCATTCAAATTCAGTAACCCTCGAATGTAATGCTTGTGAAAGTTCTCATTCATCCAGGTCATGGTATATCTGTTGAATTCAATTAGATCAACTGGACCAAAAGATTAGTTCTTGAAGACGTTTCGCTAGTCATCCAAATGGCTTTCTCAATTCAGAATGACTTGACTACAAGAATCTGTGGCAATTATGTACCCTGGAAAGTCCCAATTAGCATATCACAGCCAGGTGTTAAGGACATTATGAATGCAAGGCGTGATTGCATTGTGGCTAAGAGGTTTTTTAGGAACTGTCCAGGGTAATATATCAATGCTGGGTTTTACATCCAGTTGATCTAACTGAATACAACAGATATAAGGTTAGTATGTGCTCTGCACTCTCCGAAGATCACCAAATCAAGGAAACCATGCTTCATCTATTTCAATGTAACAATTTATTGACCCACGCCTGACGCGTTTCGGACCCGATAGTCCCTTAATCATAGGCATAATCCCTGAACAGAGTATCACCCATGTGACCAACCTTAAAACAAGTCTCTGTACGTACGGAACGTACAAAGCGCTTCATACCTCCTGCTATGAACCTGGGGCCACCGGCACCCAGGTCACATGACTAACGTGGTAAGCAGCCGCCTTATGATAAGTGTTCCCTTCCATTGGTGTACAGTTGATCAGGCAACAGGTCCAGCGTATTACACACCCGGACCTTTCATTTGTCCAAGTAAGGACTATATTTGTGTTTGTATGAGCAACGGGGGGGGGGGGGGGGGAGAGCCCATGAATGCTTTAATCTTTGAATACAACAGATATACCTTGAATGTAATGTTTGATTTTCAGTATCTCTTGAAGGTACCATTCAAACGAATGTAATGTTCGATTTTTGATAACCCTTGAATGTAGCCTTCAAATTCGATAACCCTTGAATTTTTTGTTTGATTTACGGTAACCCTTGAATTGCCTGATCTTGAAGAAAGAAGTGTTTAAACGTGTTTTGGTGATAGGTGCATATTCCCCAGACCATTTCCCAGGTGCCATCACCATTTACAGTAAGTTATCATTGTTAGTTTATCTTAACTTTTGGAACTGTTATCTCCCATTGACATTAATGGGTTTGTTACCGAACTTCCGAACTTTTACTGAAGCTGTTAATAGCTATTATACCTTATTATAACACCAGCCACATAGCTGGACTTAAACTCATGCAGCAGTCAAATGAGAAAGAGATTTACCCAGAGTCACAAACTTGATATTAAATCAGTGCTATGGCTGCAGGGAAGAGTGATCGTGGCCCTCTGTAAATTTCCCCCTTTGTACTGTAAAATTATAAAATTATGCTAATTTTAACAATAAATTTTAAAGATGTAGCCTGCAGCAAAGTAGCTGAGGAGCTGCCTACAGTTTACTGAAAGTGACATTTTAAAAGTCACTGTTATTCAAAAATCACCCTTTTCAAATCATTTTTTTGGATGTTTATCATTTAACCAGAAAAACCAGATAAGCATAAGTTTAATCAGGAACAAGAAACAAGAAGGGAAAGTTAACTGTAAATTCTTTTTTTAGTCCCATGGGCATTGGATGCAATTGCCTTTTATTAAGGAACAATATTGTGCCCAAAAAATAAATAAAACAATAAATTAAGTAGCAGTTTAATTCTTTTTTCTGTGATTTCTACTGGCTTCCTGTTTTATTGATACAGTACATGGTTGTTAGGAAATAGACAGCCAATATAGAGGTGAATAAAAGTACACGGTACACGTACTGTAATGGCCCTCTGCTTGCATGAAACTGCAAGCAGGGGGCCAGACCGGCAGCCACACGTGATTGGCTGAGAGGGTCTGAAACATGTAGCATGCATGTTTTGCAATAAACCTGCACTATTCACAGCTACAGACCTGTGTCTTTGTATGTTTACCTGTAATTTATTGTTTATAAATCAGATTCGGTGGAGTGAAAGCCGTAGGTGAGACATACATTATTTCAGATCCAGACACAAAAGTTTAAATACCTGTGACATCCAATCCGTGTAGCTGCTTCTATGTGTGTCACTAGTGACACACATAGAAGCAGCTACACGGATTGGATGTCACAGGTATTTAAACTTTTGCATTACATTTTCAGATGTTCTGAAGACGGCCCCAATTACGGGCGGAAACAAGTCCTGAGAGTGCCTCCGTATTTTCACAAGCTATATATTATATATATATATATATATATATAATAATATATATTATATTATTATATATATATATATATAAATTTATTCGGTAAGAGCTGCACTCGCTTATCTGATTCACCTACCCGGGTGCTACCTAATAGATCAGAATACGTGTGAGGAGGAGGAAGCACTCCGGGATTATGTAAACAATTTTATGTGTGTAACGTCGACGCGTTTCAGTCCATAGCAGACCTGTCTCAAGACGGTCTCTTGAGAACGGTCTGCTATGGACTGAAACGCGTCGACGTTTACACAATAAAATTGTTTATACTAATCCCGGAGTGCTTCCTCCTCCTCACACGTATATATATATATATATATAGTAGCAACAAAGGTCCCGCACTCAAGCTCTCATCACTCTTCGCTCCAAAAAGAAAGTAATAAGAAACAGGAGATAGAGCACTCGCGGGTCTTGTCTTCAAAAACCATTTATTTGTGCAACATCTATTATCTGTTATAAATGCCTGAAATTACTTTACATTACTTCATGTAAATATATGTTGACAGGTAAACTCATTTGCACCTCCACATACACGTAAGTCCCTGAAAATTATGAGCAACATAACATGTACAACTACGCATGTGGTTTATATTGTGATATGCCCATGCAATTTAATGTATGTTGGCAAGACTTATTTGGCATTCAGACTTAGAATTGATGGCCATAGATCGGCCATCAACACAGCGTATCGTGATGGCCGTACAAACAAACCTGTGGCTAAACACTTCTTAGAAGTTGGACACAAAATGGATGACTTTAAATTTATGGCTATTGACCACATAACATTGGATAAGAGAGGGGTAAAAAAAATTGATCCAAAAAGAAACATGGTGGATTAGGTTTTTAGAAACAGTGTATCCTAAGGGTCTTAAAGGAAAATTATACTCACCTTCCCTCCGCTCCTCTTCCTTAGTCAGTACTTTCTACGACGAGGCCAATAGGAAGACACGCTCGTTGCAGAGCGTGTCTTCCTATTGGCCTCGTCACCGACAGGGAGGAGGGGGCGGAGCCTACTGGAGCAGAGTGTAACTAAGTATGTACCGCAAGTTAAACAAACCCAGGGGTGAGGACCTAGCGGTTCAGGTCCTCACCCTTGGTAGAAAGTACTGACTAAGGAAGAGGAGTGGAGGGAAGGCGAGTATAATTGTCTTTTAATGAGAGTATTTCTTAAAGGGGAACTTTGGTGAAAAAATAATTGTTCTCTAGGGAGTACTTACCCCTCTAGTATCCTATTGATGTCACTATTTGAATTAAACCCCCTTTATTTTTTACCATTTGGTCATCCTTTTTTCTTGGTCTAGGAGTGGACATTTTTGTTGTGGGCACTTCTAATGCCCATACTAGGCTTCCTGGCTAGTGATGTCATCTGGGCGTGACACTCCTGTACAATCAGCCATGCCATGGGAAAATAGTCTACTAAACTGCTAACCTGAAAAGCCATTTTATGATCTCTGAATCTACTTGTCATTTACTTGCAGCTACAATCACACAGAGTCTCTCCCTGCACTAATCACTTGATCTCTCCCCCCTCTATCCCGTTTGCTTTGATCCCTGTGTACCTCGCTCCTTCATTCACAGCTGATCATTGTTTGTAATCCGATCTCTGCATAGACCTGCTACAGTTATCAGCTCCATGTCCGTGTCTGGATCGAGGGCACAGATAACAGCAAACAGGATGGAGGGGGGAGTAAGCAGCCCACAGCAAGGAAAGGGAGAGAAATGTATTGGTAAAAAAGCTTCTGTTGTCACTTACTACACAGTGCATAGAAATCTGAAACACTCGCAATCAGCTTGAGTAAAGGGGGCGGGGCTTCCTCTTCACAGTCTTCTGTAGGCATGCCTGCACCGCATTCTGAGTAAACGGTGCATCGGGGAAGCTGTAACATGTCAGCCTTCAGGGCAGAGCTTTTATGGGTGGGTTTTACCAGTGGTAGGTGTTGGTGGTGGTTTTTAATACTCTGTTGATATACGTCTGTATGGGCTTCACTTCGTTGTGATGGGTGTACTCTGGAGGTGTGTCGGGGGAGGATCGGGGAGGGACGTTATGTATTTTACATGGTGTGTTACAATTTGGCGTATCCTGATGACGACCACGGACGTGGTTGAAACGCGTAGAACGCTACAATAAACAGCTGATTGCTTATAAGATTGCTTATAACGTGAATGTTTGGGGATGCACCCTGGCCAATAGCGTGGAGTTTACAAGTGAGAGTGCGGCTATCCCTATTGTTTGATATATATATATATATATATATATATAAATACTGTGTATACTGTGGTCTTGTTCCCCCAGGGATTGAACTTTACTAATTAGGTTAGGACTGATGCTGGGATACTGCCTTGAAGTGGCGCATCAGCTGACGCAAGTTTGTACAAACTATGTAACTAAACGTATCCATTTTAACTTTAGTGCAGGTAATCACCCTTCGTTGCTTGCATACTTGTTCGTGATATCTAATTGATTTATGCTTATATGTATAGTTGAGTGCTGGAGACTTCTGTGTAATATATATATATATATATATATATATATATATATATATATATATTATATATACACAGTATTTATTTGTAGATAGTATACATCACTTGCACTCCACCTGTATATGAATCACCCAGTGCAAGTGTAAAGGAGTACGGCTGTATTATATACTGAAAATGACCTAAAATTTATGGTTTTGCATACAGTTAGACCCTCGGCAAGAGGGGGGGGGGGATAGGGTGCTAAAATTACGCCAAAGAGAGGTTTGGTGGGTACATAAATTAAATTGGTTGTACCTAACGGACTGAATAAGGATTTCGATCTATACTTATTCATGGGATATGGATCGAGGCCTGTTCTCTTGTATTGATATATGGGGTTATAATGAGTTGTGCAGGTTTCAGGGTGGCTTTTATGATAGGTTGGATTATTGGTGGGATGGCAGGTGCTATGGGGATGTGTCACTTCCTGTCACATTCTTTATATACTAGTATACATGTGTTATAATCTTAGTATCTGTTATCAATTGTGGCCTGAGGAAGGGGACTGCATTTCCCTGAAACCTCGCAAGACGCTTTGATGCAGATATATTATATTTGGGGGGTGGGGGGGAATAGTCTTGATTGTACAGTTTGTTTCTCAAATATATTATTGCTGATAATTTCACTGCTTAATATAAGATAGTTTCTATCTTGTATTTGTCTATAAAAATGAGATGTTTGTTCCCATTGGAAATCGCAGAATCTATTTTTTTTATGTGCTCTTAAACCTTTTCACAGTTGCATAATAAGGAACTGTAGGTTTAAAAAACAAAATCACTGGTAGAATTATTCTCTATCAAGAGAAATGGGATCGTTTGTGAGTGATGGCTTAAAAACTTATGACCTCTGCTTCATACAGGGTCTGTCGTGTAGACAGCTGTGTTCATTCTGCTATAATGTATTTATGATGTATTACAGAACTAGACTGAATAATGAATATAACTGAAAATGGAAGGTTGTTACATATAAAATAAAGGTGTATGTAAACTGTGTATATGTACAGTATATACCTATATATAAATGTAGGTAGAAGTAAAGATGCCTCTTGCATTTCAATAATAAGTTTTATTTTGCTTGATTGTTGGTCCAGCTCTAATAAGGATTATCTACATATTTATTTAAAAAACATTGCTATAGCCTTACTATTATTTTCACCCAGATATGCTGCATCAGGGTGCTACTTCCTATATTTAATAAATAATAACTGCTCCATAATAGTTACAGGGCATGTCCACACCCTACCTAAAAATTGCACCTAAGTAGCTCAGCCCCCCTCTCCAAACCACAATATTTATAAAGGTATAAAATGCAATATAATTATATCGGTTATTACCAGATATTGAAGGATAACTTTTGCCCCCAGGAAGCCAGCTCATTCCTCTATGCAGTCATTCAAGACTTTAAACCTGCTCAAGCTACCAAAAGTTTTTTTGAGCAGGGAGAGTAGTTAATGTCTGTCAAATTAGGGAGAGAACACTTTTAACCAAATATTTTGTTAGCAATGCATGTAATATAGTGTTTTGGCAAATAAATGACAAGTGACTGTTTTTTGTTTAAATGGTGGAAATGCCCTTTAAGAGAAGGCAGCAACCTTTCAACATTGTGGTTACTGAACAAGTATTTTCTCTAAGACTTTGCAGCTTTGGTGAATGGTCTACTTGTGTCAAGAGTTAGGACAATATGGCACAACACAACACTAAAGTTGTCTCAGGGAGGCTACCATCTTAACTCCTCCTCCTGTACCCACTGGGTATCACACATGCCCAATAGCCATGCCTTGGGACTGATGATAAATAGAAAACAACTTTATTTTGCATGTATACGTAAGGTATCCAGACACTACTTACTCATTTGACAGACAAATATCAAATCTATCTAGGAACTGCCTAGCCCATTCTTTTATGCAATAAATTTGAGATCACAAACTTAATGTGCCTGATGGGATTATCTCAAGATAAAAATCAGGGCTTGTAAATAGTAATTGAACTGAACTCAAACCTGCACCTGAGTTCGGGCCGAACTTTATGAGTTTGGATGAACTCATACTATTTTCGAACTAGTTTGGTTGTCCAAACTCGCAGGCTGGGTTTCGATAATTATCAAAAATTCCATAATTATCGAATTTATGAGCTGTTTCGCTAACCCTAGAATCAGTTAGTAACCCTCAAATGTAATGTTAATTTTTGGTAACCCTCGAATGTATAGTTTGTTTTTTGGTAACCCTCGAATGAAAGGTTTGTTTTTCGCTAACCCTTGAATGTAATTTTCTTTTTGGCTAGCCCTCGAATGTAGTCTTCAACTTTCAGTAACTGTTGAATGAATCGTTCCTTTTGCTAACCCTCAAGTGTAGCCTTCGACTTTTAGTAACCCTCGAATGTAGATAATGTTGTGTTCGGTAACCCTCAAATTGGCTGTAACCCTCGAATGTAGCTTGCAAAAACCCGACAATTGCCCGATCATGAGGAAAGAAGTGTTTAAACACTTTGGTGATAGGTGTATGTTCCTCAGACCATTTCCTAGGTGCCACAGTCATTTACAGTAACTAAGTTTGTTAGTTTATCTGTAAATCATCCAAACTTTTGGAACTATTAGATCCTCATTGACTTGAACTGAACTTTCCTGAGGTTCAGAAACGAACCTAACTTAAGTTCTAACAGTAAGTTCTGCCATCTGTACTTTTTTCACTTTTTCATCTTTAGACAATAGATAGATATCTCTAATCTAATCTAATCTAATCTAATGTCTGCTTTTGTATGGGCAGCCTTACATAACATAACTAATTAATACTGTACCTGCATTAGAAATAGTACTTTTTATGTGCACTAAAAACTGTGCATATGGATTTTAAAAGAACAAGCTTGCTAAATAACTGGATTTATATTTATTTATTTATAAAATACAGTTATGGTTTCTTGTTTTTTTTATCTACAAGGAAAGCTGAACAAAACAACCATTTTATGGAAAACTTTAATGCCACTTGCTTTTTATCTCACAGGTTAAAATAATATAGATAAAAGCATCTTCAGAATCTTCTAGAATCATTCTCATATTCACAGCTTTTTTCTTGATTAGAGACTTAAAAACTATACTCACCTGAATAGTGTCTGTACATTTACTATGGTTTTAGCATCAGCCATGTAGTCTTCTTCAGCACTCATTGTGCTCTCCTTATCTACAACCACCATATTGGCTGCAAACGTGACTCCGCATTTTAGCAAATCATCTAAGCTTTTGGAAATACAAAATATAGGTTACAAGGTTCTTTTAAACGAAAACAAGAAAGATTAGTAAAACTAATATTTAATTTATTTAAAAAAAAGCTTTAACCAGCAGTTCCATTTTAAATATACAAACTGTTCATACTATATATGGCAGTGTTTGTTTAGCTCTTAACTTCTTTGTTGCTCTCCACTTCTTCTCTATAAGGCTGTGTAATTATGAGCCAACCAAGCCCCAATATTCCCAATCGGTAGTCTGTCTGATGAGAATTATATCAGCACCACCGATACTTCACACAGCCTATTTAAGACTATGATATTGGGTAGAAATTGCCAGTATGTCTGATCCAATTTTCATAATTTTAACAAATTGGTCTAAAAATTATGTTTGCAGTGAAAGTTCTAAGCAACATTTCAACTCGATCAACCAAAATTTGTCACTATGCAGTTGACAAGACCCATATTTCAAAATGTGTGTACACAGCCATGGACCATGATCCTCAGTCCATTAAACCACATTGAATGTCCGACTGCTAGCTTAATTTTAAGTTGTGAGATCTGTTAGAAAATAAGAGGATATAGCAATTAATTTTACTTTCAGTTGTGGCCTTTTGTCCTTGGGCTGAGGGTAGATAAGAACATTGAACAATTTACTTTATGTTCAAGATTCATGCCATTATTGAATAGTATTCTACACTAGGATACAGATTAGCTTAGACATTAAGATGTTTTTTTCCCCCTTCTTATTTTTAATAATGGACTACCTGTGTATATGGTCCTTTCTACAGTCCTGCAGGACTCTCATTTGTTGCATGTGTGGTTGGCATTAGAAAATAGAGTAGCTAGAAGGAACTGGTTATTAATGGAAAATCTTTAAAGCTATTGGCTAATAAGCAGTGCTTATTATTAGAAAGGGTTAATTTGTTCTTTTAGTATGTAACCATTGTACTATTTTGCCTTTGTTATTTGCATTGTAGTGTAAATTTTATACAGTATATTCCTAGAAATTTTGTAATATTATTAAAAAAACAAACATTTGTGTTACATTTTAATGGTAATGTAATATTATCTAAAATTGGTGTTCTATTTTTCTTAAAGAATTACATTTCAGGTGTGCATGTTAATGTGACACATTGCTGCCTTACTATATACAAATCCAGTTTTAGACTATATAGTTATTGGTGAATCTGAAATATTAGAAGTTAAGCTGATGGTTTTCCGATCAGATTTACGATCGGCGGAAACAATTGTAAATCCAATCAGAAGAACCATTCTTGCGCCCCTGATCTTCTGTAGATTTTATATTGAAAATTTCGAAAGATAGGTTCTGAAAGATGGGGTAGATGGAAAATTTTTCGCCTTGTCTGATCATATATTTTTTTTGATAGTATGATCGATATCGGTCTATCAAAAAATCAAAGACATGGAAAATATCTTCGATATTCTGATCAACTCGATCAAATCCGCTAATTGATCTGAATATTGATTACATTAGAAATAGACTTAATATCTTCTACAAAACATTTTCATTAAAATGCAACTGCTTTATTAGCCCATTTTAAAGGTCTGAAATCATTATTGCGTTTTTCTGCGTTTGCATTTTTTTCAAATCATTGGAATCGCGGCAACGCACTGAAAACCCGTGTTTTCGGGTGTGATGCGCTTGCGTTTTCCAATACTTAATGAAAAAGACGCAAACGATTCTGTGTGAGATTGTGTTTGCGTTGCAGTGTGGCCATGCCCTTTTGCAAACATAAGCATTGGACAGAGAGGTGCTGTTTCTCCCATGATATTTCTACATGCAGATATACTTAATTTTCCCAATTTCTGTAAAGAGATAATTTATAAGAGAACAAAAGGAAGTTAAAGGCCTAGTGTTAGTTCCTTCTCTCTAGTTTAATTACTAAACACAGCAATCTAATCATTAGGGGGCATTACTGTTTGCAGGAATACAAAGTACATGTTTATTTATTATTTGTGAATATTTATTGCATCAAAAATTTAGCTAAAAGGAAAATATTCAAGATTTAGGCCTCATCCAGCATGCAAATTGTTTCTCTAAATAGGGACATTGACTTATTGAGTATTATTCACATATATTTATCTGTAAACAAATATAGGCACATATTGTTTTCTCTTTTATAAATTATTATGGATGACGTTTGTACTTCTGTACATGCACCTTTACTGATACGAGATTACATCCAAGAAAACTGTGGTTGAATTATTATTAAGTAAGATACATTTTGGACTGTTTATTTCCTACAACAGATTCATCGTAATTACATATAGAACATAAATAATAGATTGTAAAATGTTTTTTAATCTAACCCATCTAGCTTAATAACTTATGTTACATTACACATTTTCACATTGTTTATTTATTAAGCAAACTATTTGTTTATATTGAATATATACAGACAAAATCAACCAAGCATAATGTAGCTTGGTTGCTTGGTTTATGCAGCAATACACAAAATATATATTGATACATAGTAAAATGAAAGCATTTTCTTAGAAATCTGTTGGGAACCTTTAAACTCAATGTATAAACCAATAAAAGATATAATTTAGAATAATACAGTTGGTTTTCTGAATAGAATTTAGTTTGTCAGCTGCATTTTATTTTACTGATGTGCAGAACATAAAATGCTCCTAGTAGTCACAGGCAGTGATGTATGTCCAGTATTAAAGCCATTTCAGTTGTCTGATAAAGTTAATTCAATGATCCTACAGGGAGGACTGAAACTTTTATGTCTTTGATACAGGAAGTTTCTTTGCCGCGAATTACATCATAAAAGCAGGAACTTGAAAAGTTAGCATTTATTTGTTTATTATTTATTTACACTCAGAAGCTTCTTGCTTTTCAATATTCGGAGATAGTTTGTGTTTAATTTCAGTATGTATAATAAATAAAACATCATCTTAGGAGTTTATTTTTATGTTTGTTACATTTAGGTCAAGGCAATCATGGGCCTGCTTTTAAAGGGCATTTCCACCCTTAAAGCTGGGTACACATAGTTCCAATCTGTCAAAGATGACAGATAAAATCCGCAAGATTTTGTCTGTCATCTTTGACAGATGGGAGTGCACACAGTCATGATCATTCTCCCTATATAAAGTTTATGGAGAACATTCATGACTGACATACTCCCTACGATTGCGGTAGACTCACTATACTTAATTACAGGGGGCCGACTGCAGCCGAGGGAAGTTTTCCGTTCAGAACGACTGTTTCCAATGCCGACTTTGAATGTTCGGCAGCATTGGAAAAGTTTGTTTCAGCTGTACACACATTAGGGATATAGGGCCAATCCCGATGACATTGGCCCTATATCACAAATTTGTGTACCCTGCTTTAAGCAACAACAGAAAAAAAAGATCACTTGTCAGTTATCTGCCGGCAAATCCAAATGCTATTTTTACTAGTTCCTTACATGCACGTGTGCAAGCAGATATTTAATGATAAGTTCTATTCCATTCTGGCAAAGGTATCTGTCTCCTCCTTCTGCTCAGTGAGCTTTTTTAAACTTGAGCATGTGCAGAGTAGGCAGCAGGGGAAACAGCAGTCAGTCATTGGCTGTGATGTCACCAGTCACAGCCTTTATAGACTATTGGGGGAGGAGCCAGCTTAATCTGCCAGAATGGAGGCAATATTTATCTATAATATCTGGTTAGTAATGCATCTAATACTGAATATATCAATTGGGGTTGGTGGCAGGTAATTAACAAGTCACCAGTTTTTTTGTTATTGGGGTGGGCATGCCCTTAAAGCTTCCTGTTTGATAAGTCTGTGTGGTTTGAGGTGAATTAAGTAATAATTTGTTCAGTAGACCAACAAGCTAAACTCTAATGTCATCTGGGAAGCAGGAGTCTAATACTCAGTAGATGACAACATACAAAATACAATTAGGGTAATTATAACTCCTTCATGCCTCTCAGAAATTCTCAATAACATTGAACACTAGAGAGGTGTTCATTAAAAGACATGCAGTACAAACTACATATTTGGTGGTCAGTAAGGAACTTGCAGCCAGTATTAATAATGGACATTTATTTTACCATTAGTCAAATAGAAACATAACTGAGATTTATTCATTTAATAAACATAATCAAGGTTAAGTAAGCCTTTACAGGTCTACCTTCTCTGCTTTGTATGAAAGGACCAGTACTAAAATACAAAGTATTTATTTTAAATTCATAAACTAAATATAGCTATGCAGTTTTTTTAGTCAGCATTCCTTTTTTACACAAGTATATACCAAACATGTTGATCAGAAGGCAGACTGAGACTAGCAAGGAAGCGGGTCGAGAGTGCTGCCCTTTTTTGTACACGGAGACTGTTTTTATATACCTTTATATTCCATACCATGAATCAGGCTAAAGAACTTTCTAAACATGCAAACTATGCATTATCTTAAAATGCTTTAGGATCATTTTCATGTTGATATTACTGGTCCTATAAGCAGAAATAGATAGTCATTACTAATACTAGCTGTAGGTTATTACATTTAGCTATATATTTTCACCACAACGTCAACACAAAAACAAAACCACAACATTTATCAAAGATTTAGGCATTTTTACCTACTTGTCAATACAGCCCACCATATAGTAGACCATTGGAAACCAACAGATTGCATCCAGAAAATGCATATCTGGCCTAAGCATAAAAATTGCAAGATCAAAATGACAGTTGTGCTAAGATGAAAAAAAAAAGTGTAAGTACATAAAAATCCCTCCCTTATTATATTTTATATTGCAGGGAATATATATGTCATCGATGCCCAGCCTATGGGGGGCCTTTCTTGTGCAGGATGGGTGCATGTCCTGGATGGGACAGGGTTGAGCGAAATGACTTTCTGTCCAGAGTGCCGCTATTGAGGCCCCCAGCCTGTCCCAGGTTGGACACCACTGGTCTGTGCCCATTGAATTTACAAATGAGTCTAATGACAGAGAAGTCATTTCAAAGCACTGCCATAGAAATTCTCCAAACTGTTGAATTGTGATGTGATCTCAATCAAAAAAAAAATGTATTTCTATACTAACCACACTTCTATAAAAAAGGTTTCCCTCAATGTGTTTTATATGCAACTTTCAAGCAAATCTTTAATAACCAGACAATGTTCTTGTTATAAGAATGCAGCAAAATCTTCTTTTATTAGAAGATCCTTTTACAGTAGACACACGCACGCACTCTCACACATATATAAAGTCACTGCTTTGCTAAAGTGGTCAATGTGTTTTCTAACAGGCTATAAAGGGACTCTTAACTGGACAACTATACAATTTTGCTACCTTCCTGCTGTAATTATAATTCACAAGGAGCAAGGGCGGAAGAATTGCTTATTGGTGTTGTTCATTAACTGCCCACTAGAAAAAATATGCCCAAAAGTTCTTATTAGTATTTAAAACTCTAGGTGGTTTCTTGCTTTAAAACTATTTTGCAATAAGCTACTGTGAGCATAAATTGATAATTAATATCAATGTAATTATAATTAAATAGTGCAGGTTGACAGATCATTTCTATATGCTCCATCTTGTTTTTGGGCCTAGAAATCTTAATGCTAAGATATAAACGTTTATAAGATTGTTATTTTATCTTCTACTCCAGCATTTCGCTCTTTAAAAGCATTTCTCTCTTTAAATGCATTAAAACGCTATAATCAGCAGCCAGTGCTTATGCACCTACAGCACAATCCTAATTACCCATCTGAGTTTTAATATACCTCAGGGAATCAGAGGCAATGTGATCCTGGATCAAGCCTCAGTGAGCAAACACAAGATCTTTACATTTGTTCCACTAAAATAGGCTAAAAAGTGACGAGGGAAGCATTGCTACTGACCAGCTCTACATTTTTCACAAAATATATGTGCATTAAGTCAAAGAGAAAGGTAATCTCTATTTTTTAAAAGAGAACAAGAAATAAATGAGTATGGACATACATATTGTATCAGCCCAAACCCAGGGAAATCAGAAAAATCGTCAGTTGGGAATCCTGCCTTACCAGATTGCAAGTAGGTGTTTGCTTTAAAAAAAAAAAATCTGATCCTTACACCATTGGGATTACTCTGTCCTAGGACAGTCAATTTGTCAGTGGCAATTACAAGTCCCTGTATAGAGACCACTAGCACTTATTAGCAGAGTCGCTCCTGAAAGACTAATTCCAATCATACAATGCAGATGCCTCCATAAGGCCTGCTCTATACCAAAATATTAAATGAGAGGTTCTTTTCATGTTGTACCCAGCACATGTATAGAATAACAATGGTTTGCCTTATATAGCCTGATTTAGTTTTTTTTCCCATTTAAATGAAATGTTTTAGTTATTAAAACTACCACACTGCCAATTGTTGTAAAAGCTGATATGATATGAGTGAGAAAGAAAATTAGACATGTAAACCAAGTATTTTGCTAATCACTCTGCAGTATAATTCTGTTTTCTACTGACTGTGGTGTAAAAAGCAGATCAGTAGGTTCAATGTTGTCTAATCACCCTTCTATCCCTGACCCTGAGATGAAAGACATTTGTGCCACCTCATACTCCACCTGTTTTTTAAAATGTTTCTGTAGTTTAGGGCTCCCTCACCCACCCCCAAACGCTATAGTTATTTGCAGAACAACTCTCCCGATCTCTACTTACTTTGCCTGTTTCCCCCGATGTTCAGTCCCGGCTCTCTGCTTGCATGAAACTGCGAGGCAGCCAATCACGGACGCGGCTTCTGGCTGTACTGAACGTCGGGGGAAACAGGCAATGCATGTAGAGATCGGGAGAGTTTTTCTGTAAATAACTATAGCGTTTGGGGGTGGGTGAGGGAGCCCTACACTACAGAAAAGGGGATTGGAGATAGGGGGAAGGAGAGAGAAATGGGAGGGAGAGGGAGGTGGGGAGGGCTGCACTGAGCACGTCCGAATTCTCCCGGAGGAGAGATTGGAGGCAGAGTTCTATAGGGACTCTGCCAGGCTCCTGTTGTTCACTTTTTTGGACTTTGGAGGGACATAGCAGGGCAGCTGTTTGGAGCTGGGATGTAAGGTAAGGATTTTACTACACTACACAGTGGGGCTAGTAGTGGGTTAAATTGCAGTTTTGGGGGTGGACATGCCCTTTAAAACACAAAACTGTAAAAAGAATGTTAACAAAAAATCTTTAATGTCATAACAATAGTAAAAATAAACAATTACTGTATTCCTATAGAATAAAGGGATGCATGTCAGTATTCTTTCATAGTAGATGCTCTAGTAGTAAGGAAAATGTTTAATCAAACTTAAGCTTTATTACACCAGTAAACAAATGGTGAGACTGAATGTACCCAATCATGTTGCAGTATATAGTGGAGATTCAGAAAAACAGGACTATTAAAGAATGTGTGACGAACCACAAATGATTATTTACGGTAAAAGGATAAAATAAAAGAATAATTTAGGCACATTAAAGTCAAGTGTTTCTTGGAATAGGAGTTCTGATAGGAGAGATAAACAGCGGTCTAGCAATTTAAACTGAAATTAAATTCACAAAATCACAAATTAGTTGATGGAAAGTTAAGAACACATACAATCAATTTTGTTTTCTTTTAAGATGACAGACGTTGAAAGAAATAAAATGCTTAAAAGACAAATTACATCCAGCTGCTTTTCAAACTAATTTCCACAAATCAATACAGACTTGGGGGAAAAAGTGCATATCAATCTAACACAAATGACTGCAATTTATAAAAAGCCATTAATGCAGCCTAAAAGAAAACCAACCCTTGCTGTAAAATGAATACCTGTCTTTCAGGCATGTTTTAGAAAAGAAAATGTGTGGGCTACTGATTAGATTCTCTAATTGCTATATTTGCACCCTCTCCTACAAAACACAGAAAATGGGAATTCAATTTCATGTATGCTTTTTCACAACCTTCTAAAATGGACTTTAACATATCACACCTGGTCAACATTCAGAGCTTCTAAGGTAAGCTAGGTACATGCAGCTAGATTAGTTAGCCAGGCAGAAAAATATGTGACCAATCAAGCAATCCATAGGAGACCATATGATCACCCATGATTTTTCAAGATGTCCACTGTCGGCAGCAAACGTAAAGAAAGCTTCTGATATTTTGGAGCTGACCAACCGAAATATGGAAATATTGGTTGTTGGTATGAAATATCTGCTTGCATGTACTTGAAATCTATACATATTTTAATAGCAGTTGGTAGTTAAAAGTAAATTTTATGTATACACTACATATTATAAGAAGTACCAATGGTTCAGGAAGAATATTCAGGAGACTGAAAGCTCTTAATAATATTTAAAAATATGACAGGCTACCAGGGATGAGCCCCATCAATGCTCTCTACTAGTGAATGAAATATTGGTTCAACACTGACATGAAAGGACATTTATCTTTAAATGTCAATAAATCCTTCAACAGCATAGAACTATAACATATTTTTAGTGGTATCCTATCAAGCCCGTGCAATAAGCACTTCCTTTTCTCAATCTTAGATACAATTGTTGAATTTTAATTAATAAGGGGAATAACTGTGAAAGGGGTGTGCTAAATTGTCACGTGGAGCGATTAAACTTCTTAAGGCTGCGTTAACCCCGTTGAGCAGATGCACCAAGTGTAAGAACTATTACTTTATTTTTTGAATGAAAAGCAAATAAATATATAATTGTCTGGCACAGGACTGTTGAAACCTGTTTCCTAAAACACTACACTGAAATTCCTGTTGTGTGTCAGAGAGGCAGAATATGATTGTCTGTCAGCTTCTGTTGGGCAAGTACTGTGATAAATTAATCTGAACAGTTTTTATCTGACAAGTTTTTATGGGTTCTACTTTTTCTCAGGTCAAAACGATAGTGTTTAAAAAAGAATGTACCGTATATACTCGAGTATAAACCGACCCGAGTATAAACCGAGGTACCCAATTTCAGCTAAAAATCCTAATAAAGTTATTGACCCGAGTATAAACCGAGGGTAGAAACTTGGCATTCAAGATGTTTGGAAACTACAACTCCCAGCTAATAAAGCATGCTGGGAGTTGTAGTTCCCAAACATCTTGAATGCCCCCCTCCCCCTCAGTTCAGTTTGTACCTGTGGGCTCTTCTCCCTGTGGACTCTTCTCCCTGTGGACTCTTCTCCCTGTGGACTCTTCTCCCTGTGGACTCTTCTCCTGGACTCTTCTCCCTGTGGACTCTTCTCCCTGTGGACTCTTCTCCCTGTGGACGACTCTTCTCCCTGTGGGCTCTTCTCCTGTGGGCTCTTCCTCCATCCAAGGGCTTCCTGGCAGGTACGGTATCGGCATTCCGGCAGCCGCGCGCCCATTCCTCTACCGGCGTGCCAGCTGACGTCACTGCCTGGCGCCGGGCAGTGACGTCAGGCCGGCGCGCCAGTGCAGAAAAAGATCGCGCGGCTGCCGGAATGCCCAGGTAAGCGGTTGACTCGAGTATAAACCGAGTCCGAGTTTTCAGGCTGATTTTTCAGCCTGAAAAACTCGGTTTATACTCGAGTATATACGGTAAATAAAATTCTCCTCCTCTGCAGTTTAGGATAATTTCTATGATATATAAGTAGGCCTATGCATGGAGAGCCAGTATCGCTCTTTCTTGCGTTAAAGATTCTGCTGGCGTTAAAGATTCTGTCTTAAAGAGCCGTTATCGGCTCAGTGCATACCTTGCAGCGGTTGCTGTACACAGTTTTTGCGTACTGCCGCAAGTTATGTCTTAAAATCCCGTTAACTCTTAGTACTTGGGTTAAACCATCTTTAAGATGGAAAAGGCTGTTTAGGGCTCTCCGTACATAGCCCTATTATTGTCTCTATTTTTAGCATTGTATTCAGTAAACCACATAGCTGGATATACATCTATTGAATAAATGAAAAGAATTAAATATTTCTGGCCCTTTAAGGTGTAAAAAGGTAGAAATGAGATATATATGTGATTTTAAAAAAAGGGAGAGGTGGTTCCGGCAGAATCGGTTGAACGGCGCGTGAGCGCTCGGTCGGGTAAGTAAAATCGTATATATGCATGGCCACCTTTAAGCAAGATTAATAATGATTGTACACTCATAAATAACACATTGTCCACTTTACCAATGCAGGGACTTATTGATTTTACAGGGTAACTCCCATCATCATACATATAATGGCATAGAGGACAGAGCACTTATCTGGATTTAAAACAGCAAAGCCTTTTATTGTAACACAATCTACGCATTTCACTCTGCTCAGGACCATCTTCAGGATAGTGAATACGTCATTTCCAGTGGTAATATAAATAATGTAAATCCCACCCTGCACCAATTTGAATCTAACGTGTCTAATCAGCCTATTCAGCCCTCAAAGCAATTACAAATTTGAATCTCAAACATCTAGAACTTACTGCTGCCTTACTGTTCCACATGAAGCATCACCCTCTGTTACTGGGTAAATATTTGTTCTAAGGTTTCTGCCTAAATTCCAGTTATATACTAAGAACATATAGTAATGGACCCGAGACAAAAGACCTAAGGTTTTGTAGTTACCCAGTAACAGATTCTAATTTGTAAATTATAGCAAGTCAGATTGCTTTGAGGGATGAATAGGCTGATTAGACACATTAGATTCGAATTGGTGCAGGGTTAAATGAAGGAGGGGTGTGTTAGCACGGGTGGGACTTACCTTATTTATATTACCACTGGAAATTACCTATATCCTGACAATGGTCCTGAGTGGACTGAAATGCGTAGTTTGTGTTTCACGAGTTACAATAAAAATGTTTTGCTGTTTTAAATCCAGATGAGTGCTCCATCCACTATGCCATGGTACAGTTTTCGGAAGGCAACCTGGTAGTTAAATGTGGAAGCAAGAGTGCACCCTTTGATCCGAGATAAATATATATATATATTTAGGGCTGGCAAACACAAGCAGATTAGAAGTCTATATACCTAATTTTCCAGCATATCTAAGCTTTACAATTACTCTTTAGATTTACAAGCAAATCAATGAAGATTGGGAATTATTTCAGTAAAATTTGCTTGCATCTACCAGCCCTTAGGTGAGAAGAAGAGGTGTTGATTGAGATTTGTAAGGTACAAAGGGATAGTTCACATTTAATGTTATACTTTAATTTGTTTATCACAAAAGATTATCTGGCAAAAAAAAGTGGTTAACTGGAAAAGAGAATCTGGATTAATTGTGTAGGTATTGGCCACTAGAGATGTCCGAACTTTGCAAAATCCGGTCCGCTCGAGGATCCGGGAATTTTCGAAAAAAATAGAAAATTCGAAAATCCACGAGCGGACCCGTTAAAATTAAAAATACCCTTGAAATAACGAGATTTTTCGTATTTTCGAAATTACGAGTTTTCATGTATTTTCGAAAATACAAGTAATCCTCGTAATTTCGAATATTTTCGAAAATACGTATGTAAGGAATTAAGAGAAATCCTTGTATTTTCGAAAATTACATGTTTTCCCGTATTTTCGAAAATTCTCGAAAATCGGAAGTTCGGAAGGCGGAAAATCCGGAAAAATCCGCCGTTCGCGAACGGGATAAATCCGCGGCGGATCCGGGTTCGGATCCGCGAACCGGCCATCCCTATTGGCCACATGTATTTATTTAAATTTTTATCTGCAACAGATTTTCCCCTGGAAAAAAACCCCTAAAATCTCCTCCTAAAACTAAAAAAATTGCTGTCAACTATAATGGGATTTACTTGTAAGCCATATATGGGCTTTATTGTCATCTGCAAATGTAACTGGATGGATAAAGTATAGTAATGTAGCACAAATCCAACTCATGTACACACATTTATGTTTATAACACAACACTTACGGGTTATCCAGAAGTAATATAATTGGGTTAAGTTCCTTCTTTGGTCTGTAGTAAGCTCTGAGTGGAACAATAAAATTATACAATCCATTGCCTGCTGTTTCTGCAGCCACAATTATTATTTTATTTTTAAATCCATAAGACCTTGCATCTTCATAATAGTTATGCTGACAACCCTAGACAGAGGAGAGATCAGAACAAGGTAATGCTTCATTAGTTATATAGACTGTGCATTCAGTATTGCCTTTTTGTGTTATCACATTTTTTTTTGTATTTGTACAGTGGAATACATATGGTAGATCAACCCTGCAGACTACTTAGGAACTAGGATAGATGTGGAACTGACATCAGGTTGATCACGAGGATGTATCAGCGTGTTTGCAGCAATGTCCCAGGTTTCACAGAATCTCAAAATTGGAAGCACAATACTTCAGGATTCGATGGTTGAAAAAACATTTGACACCGAAGTTGCAGCTGCTGTTTTGACTGACAAAATTTCCATGGCAGTACCAGAAGAGTCGACCTGAAACCATCTTCAGGTCGCAACTCCAGTTCATCTGAAGTTAAAATACAAGAATGTTTCACTGTCTTGTATTTGGCTCAATAAAGCCGAAACTGTTATGTAGCTAGCTCTCTGGTTTTGCATTTAGCTCATGGAATGCTGTTAAAGCCTCTTAGAAGGTGTGGCATTTCTTAAGGGCCTAACTATGGAAACATGGAAATTACCCATATGAGTATTTACATATGAGTGAATGGAAGCTCTAATGCATTTCACTCTCCCTATCTTATTTGATTTGTTAGTGACATTTAAAAAGTGTAATAATAAATAGAACTATACCAGCTAAGTTGCAGCTACATTACATTTCCAAAGTACATTTCTGTATATTTTTATTTTTTTTAAATTTACTTTTCATTAGAGAAAGAAACATTCTTAATATGGTGACCAAGGTGCATTTCTTATGCAGTATAGAAAAATCATTGCCAGGATATAGTTCCTGCAATCCACGGGACACTGGCATGTGTTTAACTCCCTTTTCCAGCTCAAAGTTAAAATAAATATTGTTAAATAAGCAGGGCCGGATTTCTCACTAGGCCACCTAGCCCATGGCCTAGGGAGGCCCAAATGCCAGAGGGACGGCATAAGAAAAAAGGAAGCGCCCCCTCCTTACAGTTACTGCAGAGCCACTCCAGCATTACCTTTTTGTTAGGGGTTGGGGGCATACCATCCAACATCTCATCACAGATCCATTCAATGCATTTCTCAATATTGTACCTATTTAAAAGATACAATTTGTTGGAGGGTGGTGACGGCAACAAGGTAGCTGGCCTAGGGGAGAGAAAAGTATAAATCCAGCCATGTAAATAAGTGCAATTGATACTAAATTCAGGTAAAATGGATATGTGATCTACAACAGGTGCCGCAAATTCTGGAAAGCTTTTCTTTCACATACAGGAATCAAGTCTAGAAGCAATAGCTCTGCCGCTATCTAGTCTTTTCCCCTCATTTAGCTTCAATTCTAACAGCAAAAAATCAGAACTGAATATCTTAATTTAGGGCTGAAGAAACTTTAAAAACTCAACTCTAAATGTTTCAGAGAATCACAAACACTCTGGGTTTTAGTGCAAAACCATCAACATTCATCACATTGAGTTCTACATTACACAATAAACAACATACACTACCTTGTCTAGGCGCAGACAGCAAAAAGGAACCTTTTCTTGCAACAGGTGGCAAAATGTGGGCGAACTGCCAATATATGGAGAATTAGGGGGGTAACCTTTAATATACCTTAAATAGAGAAAAGACAGCCCTTGAGACCTAAGCATTCTAAAATTTATGTATATATCAGTGCTTTATATACTTTATATACTATGAAAGTAATAGCAAAAGCTTCACTATCTTACTATATGCTTTGTGTGCATATAGTCAAATGAGACTGAATAGAGCCTGATGATGGCCTCAGTATTACAGAGCATCTTACTTACTGTATAACAAATGGATTTTACAGATGGCAAATCTTTAGAACAATGGTGTATATATAGAACAATTGGTGTGATTATCAAAATGACCTTAGTTATTGAAATTTAAAGGATGAAAATCAAAGCATATTTTATGGACCGTTAAATAAAACCCTGGTCTCTGAACGTTAAATCAAAACAATGTATTTACATTGAATTAAAATAAAACAATTATAAAAAAAAAAAAAAAAAGGAAATTAACTCCTTGTCTGTCTGCCCAGTAGAGATGGACCAAACCTGAACCAGAGTTCAGACGAACTTAAACTCTTCAGAACTTTCCGAAATACGAACTAGTTTGGGTTTTTTGAACTTGCAGACCTATTTTCTATAATTATTGAATTCTTGAGTCAGTAACCCTCGAATGTAGCGTTCAATTTCGGTAACCCTCAAATGCATCCTTCAATTTGGGTAACCCCTCGAATGCATCTTTCGATTTCGGTAACCCCTTGAATGTAGCCTTCGGTTTCGCTAACCCTTGAATGTAACGTTCAGTAAACCTCAAATGTAGCGCTCAATTTCAGTGACCCTCAAATATAGCCTTCGGTTTTGGTAACCCTCGAATGTAGAGTTCGGTAACCTCAAACCTTCAGGAAGTTCTGTCATCTCTGCTGCCTAGTTGTTTATTTTGTGACACACTGGCCAGGCACTTGGTACAAACCTTGGGTGCCTTTGGTTTTCCCAAAATTTGAGAAACATGGCAAAAAAAAGGACAGTTAAAAGGACAGTGTGGTGTTTCCTTTTTTGTTTTTTAATTAAAAAATAATGCCATTTCATACTTACTCTTTAGCTTCTGAACATTCCTCATCATCAGGGTTGGTTTCATCTTCTGACTGGTCACTTAGAAGATCACATGGTTGTAAAGAAGCATTATCAGCTACTTCAAGGACTTGTGCAATGCTGGGTCTCCTCCCTTCCTTACTACCTTCTGGGGGAAGAGAAAGTGTCGGCCCACTTGAAGATTGACATGTTGTGTCTTGTAAATCTATTGCCACAGTACCTGAAGAAGAAAGTATTTACAAGTGATAAAATAATATAGGATAATCAACTTAGCAATTATTGTGTTGTGGGTTTAGATTTTACGTTTGCACATTCAAGCTTATTAGAAACTTTCCTAAATATTTCATATAACTAGCCAAAATTTAAAGTACTTTATATTTATTTTATTCATTATTTTGGAACATTTTCTACAATGAAAGTCAACTTCCATTCAGTGTGACTTTCATCAAATCCACTTTGAGGTAAACTTTAAAGTTTACCTCAAGTGAGTGAACATATGAAGACAGCATTATAGCATTATTTTAATTGGTCTTTATTCTACGTTAATTTTATTTTCATATTAGATATAGACACGCATTAGTATATCCTTACCTGAAATTTACATGGAAAGTTTTGGTTAGTTTTTTAGCTCAACATGTTTTGCTAGATTGGACACAGATTGAGCCTGATGTATTTATTTAGGGGCGTAACAACATGGGGAGCAACCGCAGAGGGGCAGAGATCTAAGGAATCCCAAGAGCGTGCAGTGCCACGGACAAAAGCATTTAGGTCCGGGGGACAGAATCGACGGATATAACTGCTGTACCGTCACTATTGTAGCGGTGAAGTATAACTACATTTATTTATTGTCCACTCCCGCCATCCCGACATCTAGGTGTGCGCACACCGATGGGATTTGTGTTACCTCCTACTTACTTTTATTCCTATAGGATATTTAACCCATCGGAAGCTCTGCAGTTTGGACTGCTATGTCCACATGTACTGTGCTTTTGCCTACAGCTGCTGCCCTTCTGCTTTTTGCTACAGAGTGCAACATTTTATCTCAGGGTGTATGCTTTTTCTTATTGTCTTTTTACATTGTAATAGCCAGCTTGCTATTATATTGTATGTAGGATAACTTTGTAATTTGATGTCAGTTATTAATATATAAATATATTTTATTTTTATATATTTCCCTTCTGTTGCCTCGTACTTCCACCGGCAAGGTACAACTTCTTTTTATGTTGTTTTATGGTGTCATTTCCCTAGGGAATCTCACTATATGTTTCCTGAATAGGAGAATCAGGAGTACCTGTTTATTTGTCCATTGCATTATATATTCCGGTCTGATTTCTACTCACCCATACTTGCAATTATGCTGTGGACCGGAAGTCTGGATGGTCCATGGTAACTGCGCTTATATTGGCATAACTTTTCAAACTGCTCTTGCTTTTTAAATGCAGAATTCTCTTCTTTGGTGATGTGGATATAAAAGCAGGTGTCTGTGGCATTCATAATGTACCGTGGCCCTGGGTTCAGCAAAATGTTCTTATTATCTTCTCTTCTAACACCCGTAAGGCAGACGCCAAACCTATGTAATAAGAGTAATACAAAGAAATAAACTAAAACTGGGACTATTAATTGTACATAAAACAAGAGAAGATGTTTCATTTAGTAGAGCTTGCTATTCTTATAGTCCCTATGAATAGAACCCAAGGGTCTGGAAAAAATCTGATCCACATTTATCACTGCGACTCTTCGATTTTTTTAGGGGTGATGCACTGCTTATTACATTTCTAAAAGTATATTGTGACTATGGGACACCCTAAAACCAAGTGTTTGGAGCTTTCTCAGACCTCCTACCTAGAGGTCCTACCTTACTTTTTGCTGATATTTTTCGTCTAGGAAGTACTATTTACTAGTGACCTATCTATCCTTTTTTTGTATGCAATACGGTGTTCAGTAGCTGACAGCATTAAGGGTGCATCAGGCTACCATTACATAGTCTGTTTGCATAGGCCTCCAAACTATTATTGTTACAATGAAATAAGGCAATAATGGCATTATTAGGCAAGTGTTAGGTACGCTGTTTAAAAAAAAAAAAAACAGTAAAAAATACAAGCAAATATTTATTTTAGCATGGCAATAAACTACAGAACGAGGAAAGTCCTGTATTTGGCAAGAAAAAGATCTCAAGCAAGCGACATGGTTCAGTCAATAGTCTAATGTTATTTTAACTGGAAATTTGCAGCATCGGTGACCTAAACAAATCTGTAAAAAATTAACCAAAAACAGCGTTAAAAGTCGGTACAAAGTAATTGTTATCGCTGCCAGATGGGTTCTAGACAATAATTGGGCAATGAATAAAAAAACACTTAAAATGTTCAGTTCTTTAAAATAAAAATCTAATAGAGAGGAACCTGTCAATGGGGAGTGAGTTATTCGGCAAAGGAGATTTGGTAAGGGGAATGGATATCCATTATATACAAACCAATGAACTGAAATGCGGAATTGTCACTTACTTTTTGTGTGCATGGAATGAGGCATATGTGAAACTTTTCCCTTCGTATTCAGCAAAGAAAATGCTTTCTTCCATTTTAATGTGGTAAACTTCATTACCTGAGCATCTACCATACATTTTCTGCCATTGTTCTGGGGATTGTTGGCCTTCTCTGAAACACATAAAAACAGAAGCATGCTACTTATAGTTCAAAAGCAGTGATATTGTGAGCAGAGGTTTTAGATATAAACACGAGGAAAAACAACTTAAAAAGTAAAATGGGGAACCATGCCACACAATTTGTTCAATGTAAACGCAAATGCATACAGTAGGAAATCAATTTAGAAAGGGTTAAAGTAAAAAAAAATAACTCCCACTAAAGCTATAATTTGTTACCTCCACCTAGCTGGTGAGGTGTCCATGCACCTTTAATATCTACCTCCAATGAGCTTGTGACGTTTCAAAAACAGTCCAGCCTAATCACCTTGCAACCAATGGAATGTCAGTCACAAAGCATTATACGTCTTAATGTTGCATATTAGGAGCCCGCATTTGATTACTTTTAATCAGACATTTGGATCAAACAACAAATTGTTGTAACATTGGCCAAATGTATGGTCGGCATTAAACCTTTTTTTTGTAGCAATCCCTGTTTCTACGGGTGTGAAGAAGACAATACTGCTTGATTAGTATGCAGACCCCCTCTACAAACCCTGTGAAAGTGTGCCCAGATGCTTTAATGAGGTTTGGACTATGCGCCTTGCAGCATTTGGCCATAGCATTGAGAAGTAAATGGTGGAAAACATGTCCCAAACTATTTTTTTTTTGCCTGATTTCTTCTAAAATCTATGGAAAATATTCCTGGCAGATGCTTAAAGGTTTTGTGACAAAATTAATTAAAAAAAAAAAAAGAAAAACAAACATACCAGAAAATTAATTCATTACCCTCATAAATAGAGGTGGCCGGTTCGCGAACCGCGGATCTGGCAGATTTCCCGAATTTTGCCTTCCGAACCTTTTCCAAACTCAGTTCGAGGATTTCCGGCCATTCCGTGATCCTCGAACAGCTGAGGATTTTCAAACGTCCAAAAGGCCTGCTGAAGTCTTCAAAAGGACCATTGTGGTCCCCCCTCCTCGGCACAGGCTGGGACCCCCTCCCGGGTCCTTAGAAGGACCATTGTGGCCCAGGGATGGGCCTTTTGGGGCTTAATGGGTCCCGCAACTCGAAACAGTCCCCCCCCCTCCCCAGCACTTATAAGTGCCCTTGTGGCACTGACAAGTGCTTTTTGGGGCTTAAGGGGTCCCACAACTCTACCAGGACCCCCCACCCCAGGACTTTTAAGTGCCTTTGCAGCACTTAGAAGTGCCTTTGTTTGGGGGCTTGTCTTCTTTCTTCCTAGCCAAAATATGACTCAAATTTGATAGGTTAATGTGTGATCATACAGTATACTGTAATTGCAAGCATTGAAATATTAACCAATCACAATTGGAATTGTCCTTCAGCAAACCTACATAAAGAGGTGCAAACCCCACGGAGCTCATAAGTTATCACAGTAATGGCAGAAGAAAGAAAACTCTAGCAACGCTTGCAAGATTGATGTCGCCAGCACCGGCAGTGTCAATGGCTGCCGAAGCGACATCGCCTGGTGTCGGCAACATCAGCGGAGTTGGTTTCACCAGCTGAGAAGAAATAAGACATGCCCAAAAGGGCTCTTCTTGTAGCCAATGGGTGTCCTTGTTTCGAGCTGCAGGAAACTCAACAGAGGCACTTATTAGTGCCACAATGGCACTTCTAATTAAGCCCCAAAGGGCCCTTGTAAGGGCCACAATGGTACTTCCAAGGACAAGGAGGGAGTCCTGGGCTGAGCCACGGGATCCCTGAACATCCGGCCACGGGACTTTTGGCCATTCGAGAATCCTCGAATATCCGGATTTGGGAATACTCGAACGTTCGAATTGGTAATTCTAGGATTACGGAAAAAGGCCGGAAGTAGCACGCGTGTGCGCTACTTCTGTTTTTATGCTGTTCTTCCCGCAGTCACCATTTCCCAGATCCCAGAGCTATTTACAGTAAGTTACCACTTTCCTATTGATTTTAATAGCGGATTTGCGAAATTTCTGATTTTTTTCGAAAATCTGCGAGTCCTTGAGTGGAATGGATTTCTAGGTTTCCCCTAAACTTAGCAAATCTTAGATGATTTCCCCAGCCACTACTGTAGTCCTTTCTCTAATATTTTTTCTTCTAATAATCACTAAACATGTGATCTCATGTTTGCTCACAGCCAATATAAACCTTTTTGAATGTACTGTAGAGACCAGGGCTCATAACTGACATCACTTTGCATGCCATTTGTCAGCCAATCTACTAAAATATGTTAACTGCTCCTACTAAACCTGATTATTTTAATGATATGTTGGTGGAAACCATGTGCCCTTCCATACTTTATTTTTATTGATTTTGCAACAAAACTTAATTTTTTTTATTGTGTTGCTATTGGGTGAAACAACTTTATTACCTTATAGCTACTAACCTCTAGCTACTAGCCTGTGTTGTACAATGTAAACCTAGTAGCACACAGTAATATACAGTATTAAAGCAGTCAATTTGTTATAAAGCGATTGAGAAAGCTTCGGTGGGACATATCTTGTCCGGTGATGGTTTTAACCTGATGTTGTTTCACCAAAGCACTAGTGCCTCTAAATATGGGCCATGAGTATACGGAGACTTCCCATGATGCTCAGCGACAAATTGACCGCTTTAATTCTTTATATTACTGTGTGCTATTAGGTTTACATTGTACAACACAGGATGTTTTAACTGTTTTTAGATAGGTCCCTATAGTTAATAAAGGACATATTTGTATTTTTGCACTATCCACCTTGTTTTAATTTTTATTTTGAGTGTTGCAGATTAGTACTCTGGGATTCCAGACCTTATAGAGCTGTCTTATATTATCTTACTGGAAAGGTACTACTATAGGGGGTAAAGTACTGCACTCTGAGTTTAGCCAACGAGATATGGTAATAATGACAAGCCACTTATATCAATTCATACATAATTAAAATATATGCTGTCTTAATCTAAGCATGAAACTTTATTTAATTTTTATTTATCTGTAGAATTGTTTGCGTTTATCCCCTTGTATTTTATCATGTACAATGCTGCGTAGTCAAGTGTCACTTTATAAATAAAATTATACATACAAACACCCTATTGTTAAATTATTATGTGGTAATTTCCTTTTTTAATTTTTAAATGGCTACAAGATGTTGGAGTAAACCATTTTAACTTGTGAAAGAGTAAAGGAGTCCTCAAAATATCATTGATGTCAATGGCGAATATTTACCAAATCTAATACTGCATTGAAAGTGCTGTGTGCTTGGACTATGTTCATATGTATAAAGACATTTCAAGCACCTATATATATATATATATATATATATATATATAAGTGACAGTCGGGTAAGGGAGGTACAGTTTAAAACCATTGTAATCTAAATTTGAACAAAGAAAATATCCAAAACTGGTCCTAGATCAAGCAGTAGATTGAGTACAGTGCAGCGAGAAAAAAGGGGGAAAGAAGAGGTACAATAACGTATACTATTTATTATGTACTATGCAGTGGAAAGCACAAGAATTGGGGAGATTGTATGTAGAACGGGTTGATCCTAAGTAAAGCACACCCAGGCATTAAAGAGTTCACACAACCCCCTCTATTAACTTATAAAAGGGGCTGCACTGTGGGTAGCTCACTGGTAAAATCTACATATAGGAAAGATAGAAAAAGTAGTGGTACCTTTTTAGAGGTACAACGCAAGGAGATGTGCCCATATCTAAGATGAGTAAAATGAAAGTATGTACATAAAAGTGACAACTTTTCACACCCAAGAACAGGGAAGGTGTATCCGATCCAGAGGTACTACAAATGTGACGTAAGGTACGTGCTTTAGTGTCCATGTGGACTACTCTTTGTCGGAGAGATTGTTCCACCCATCAAGTCTCGCATCTCACAGCACAGATCAAGCATTAACGGGCTTTATCGTACACTCAGAACCATATTTGTATCACGGCAATGTTTCGATCCCTGTCTCAAGCCAACAGAACCTTTGGTTCTCAGTGTACTATAAAGCATGTTAAAAGGTTCCCAAGTATGTACTGATTACTAGAGATGTAATGTGGGTTCGAATCAAATCTTAGGGTTTATGGATTTTTTGAATTTTCGATTTTTATCGAAAATCTAAAGTAGACAATTTTCGAAAATCGAAAGTAGACTATTTTCAAAAATCGAAAGTAGACTATTTTCAAAAATCGAAAATCGAAAGTAGACTATTTTCAAAAATCGAAAATCGAAAGTAGACTATTTTCAAAAATCGAAAGCAGACGATTTTTGAAAATCGAAAGCAGACAATTTTCGAAAATGGAAAGTAGAAGATTTTCGAAAATCGAATTTTAGAACTTTCCCGAAAATTTCGAAAATTCGATAACAGAACGAAACTCAAGTTTCAAACAATACTTATTACTAATGGATATGTATACATATATATATATATATATATATATATATATATATATATATATATATACGCACATACATATTATATATATATATATATATGTATATATATATATATATAAAATAGTGGTAGTGTGCACACAGTGTTCTCTTTAGTTTGCCTGGAGCTGTTGGTCTATGGATTCCAATACACAATGAAAAAACAGGTAGTACCAACGCTCCACAGGTCTTATTCACAAGTTTTATTTCAAAAATATTTTTGCACTATGCACTATTTTTGAAAAAAACTTGTGAATAAGACCTGTGGAGCGTTGGTACTACCTGTTTTTCATTTAGATATATATATATATTTAATGATACAGAGATATACATAATCTAATATATATACACACACACACACACACACACACCAAACTAAAAAAAGATAAAAGATGCATCTTTTCGCTTTTTTTTCTTTTTGAAGGAAACTGTTCAGCTTAAAGGAAATGCAATGAACTTCATGATTCCTTTCTAAGCCCAGTACTGCTGGAGACTGTATAAGCTCTCTTATCTGGTGAGCAGTAATACAGACTCTTTATGTGCTTTGAATAAATTACTTCTGTACCCTGAACTATGATTGTGATCGCTGCTATCTCCCTCCCCCTGTATCTTCCTTATAGATGCTTTTTACTGAAACCTAAAGATAATCTGGGTTTAAAAGTAATTTCTACACCTTAGTGTTATATGCACTGAAGGGAACAGCAAATACTTTTTCTTACTTGAATTATATAATGCTTTAAAAAATATATTGCTTTGTCTTGGTCTGTTTCATGTTAATTTTTTTCTTTTACTAAAGGGAAGTTTGGCCACATATTATCCACATGTTGGTGTAGAATGTCTTTCGCTTGATCACACCAATTTTCTTAAATGGTGTAGAAAGCTTACAAAGATATAAAAGTGTTTCACAATAAAAATCACAGGAAGGGGTAATTCCCTAAACCATTGGGATTTCCACAATAAAAAACACAGGAAGAAGATAATTCCCTGAAACATGATTTGATTTAATGGTTCACTATAAAAATCACCAGAAGGGGTAATTTACTGAAACTCTGTGATTTAATGTAGTGGTTCGCAATAAAGATCACCTTAAAGGGGGTTATTTCCTGAAATGTTTTGGATTAATTTAGTGGTTCAAAAAACAAATCAAAGGAAGGGGGTAATTCCCTGAAAGTTGTGATTTAGTAGTGGTTCACAAATTAAACTATCAAGAAGGGGGAAATTTCCTGAAAGTTGCGATTAATGTAGTGGTTCACAATGAAAATCCCAGGAAAGGGGGTAATTCTCTGAAATGTTGGGATTTAATTTAATGGTTCACAATAAAAATCACAGGAAGGGATTAATTCACTGAAACAGTGTGATTTAATGTAGTGGTTCACAATAAAAAAAAAATCTCAGGAAGGGGTTAATTCCCCAAACCACTGGAATTTCCACAATAAAAAACACAGGAAGAGGATAGTTCCCTGAAATGTGATTTGATTTAATGGTTCACTAAAAGAAATCACTGGAGGGTTAATTTCCAGAAACACTGTGATATAATTTAGCGCTTCACAATAATAAAGAAAAAAAAAACCACAGGAAGGGGTTAATTTCCTGAAACATTGTGATTTAATGTAGTGGTTCATAATATATATTACAGGAAGGGGTAATGCCTTGAAATGTGATTTAATGTAACGGCTCACATAAAAATTACAGGAAGGGGGTTACTCCTTGGAACATTGTGATTTAATGTTGTGGTTCACAAAAAAAAACACAGGAAGGGGTTAATTCCCTGAAATATTGTTTAATGTAGTGGCTCACAAGATAATTTACAGGAAGGGGGTAACTCCCTGAAAGTTGTGATTTATCTAGTGATTCATAAAATAAATTACAGGAAGGGGGTAGTGATTTAATGTAGCAGTTCACCCTAGAAGGAAGGGGGTTATTCCCTGAAAGGTTGTGGATTAATTTAGAGGTTAACAATAAAAATTACAGAAAAGGGTTAATTCCCTGAAACATTGTGATTTAATGTAGTGGTTCACAGACTAAATGACAGGAAGGGGGTCATTTTCTGAAAGTTGTGATTAAATGTAATAGTTCACAATAAAAATCCCCAGAAGGGGGAAATTCCCTGAAATGTTGTGATTTAATCTAATGGTGGTTCACAATAAAATTCACAGGAAGGGGTTAAAAACCGCAAGGGGTAATTCCCTGAAACATTGTGGTCCGATGTAATAAATTCACAGTTAAACTATTAAAACAATTAACTATATCATACATTTTATTTGAATTTCCTATTCCCCTGAGATGAGACGTGAGACGTCTGAACCATTTCAGGCTTAAAGGGCATGTCCAGTGAAAAAATAACTTTAGGTGAAAATGTAGAGGAACCCCCCCCCCCCCCCCCCCCCCGCCTAGGTTTCGCATTATTAATAGTTTCCAAATATTCCACTGAACGGACTTACCTGACCCGGTCCTTCGCTGCATAGGTGCCACTCCGTACTCCTGTTTCAAGCTCAATTTGAGCTAAAACAGGAGAAGAGGGCTTCTGTGCTGACAGCCGCACTACTTCCTAGTCACAACCAGGAAGTGGAACAGCTGTCAGCCGCAGAACAGAGGAGGAGCGACAAGGGACTGGATCAGGTAAGGAACTTCAGGGGAATATTTAGCTACTATTAATAATGCGAAACCTAGGTTTGGGAGGGTCCTCTACATTTTTAGCTTACGTTATTTTTTCACTGGACATGTCCTTTATGGTGGCCATACATGTGATTATGATCCCATTTGAGCTGACAGATTGATTACCTTGAAATCTGTTGGCAACATGCAGTAGTAACTCCATATACGGCGCAATCGACCCCCTATATGCGGTATGGGGATCAGTTGGTCATGCTCCCATACATGAGGCCAATCATATAGACTCCCTCTACTTAAAAAAGCAAAAATAATGGCTGAGATACTCACAGGTTGTTGAAGAAAATTTTCAAATTTATTCACCCACTTAAAGAGAGGCAAATACAGGCAAAACAGAATTTTTTGATGGCAGAAGTTTGTCGGCATTGGTGCCGGTCGAATCAGCCAAGTGTATGACCAGCTTCAGTGTGCATTGGAACGTTTGACTTCATAAAAACTACTTGATGCTCTATTTGGCTATTCAGTTTTGTGGAGTTTGATAGGTGTGCAGAGGTTTAATGGACCTTTCTTATCAGCACCCTCCACCACCCACTACAGGGTTTGTTTCTGTGCATCACAGTGATAAATACCATGGAGTGTTTTATCTGTTAATGCAGTAATCTAGCTCTCAGAAGTTTTACAATTATTGTATCTCTGTTATCATAACAAACCAATAAATTGTTCTCGAACAAAAAAACATCTGTTTAATTCCTATTACTGAACCGGCAGCAAGATTTCCCTTATACAGACACAATGATATGAAAAAAGCAAATAGCAATTTTACATAACTAATAGCATTCATGAACTACAGTTTTATTTGCAAAGATGTGAGAATGAAAATGTCAGCAAAGGAAATAAAGATTTCCCTATTTGGTCACAGCTGTACTGCATATCAAGTAAAGCAATTACATGGCTGTGTGGTTTGGCTTTTATTGCTTGTATGTATGTGATATCTATCTGTCTGTCTATCTATCTATCTATCTATCTCTCTATCTATCTCTCTATCTATCTGTCTCTCTATCTATCTATTGTATAAGAGTATTTAGATGTTTATACTATGTTTATAGGATAAATCTAAATTAGTTTTTTGACTATAGTTACCCTTTAAGTATGGCTTCCATGGGAATGGAAAGGTAGGTCAGTAGGTGGGTGTACCAGTGTCTGTGTGGGGGGTTGGGGGTATCACCAATTGTATTTATGACCATGAAACAAACTGTTTTGAAATATCCACATTTGAGGATTGTAACCATTAAGGTTTAGCCACACGTATCACTGCTAAAACATCTGCATTTGTTTAGACAGGGAGTTTATGTGTATCACTGGATCCCCCTCCACCTCCATAGACAAAAGAAAGACTTCCTGGGGCATTCACACGTGTGTTCAGTATGGAGACAAATAAGAGGGGGAAGAGCTGGAATAAATTAACTTTTCTAAAGAGGTAAAAGTGTGTGTCTGGCTCTATTTCTATGTCTGTCTGTCCCTATCCCTATATTTCACAAAGTTCCTATATATACATAGGAGCACCCAGTAGCACCCAGGCCACGGACTATTGCTTACAGAGTGCGAAGGATTCTTTACCTGTATATATATATATATATATATATATATATACAGAGAGAGAGAGAGAGAGAGAGAGAGAGAATGAGAGAGTGAGTGAGTAATGGTGTGACATCACAACCAATGGCTGTCGGCCATTACCAGTCGAGCCTTCACTGCTGCTAAATGAAAATGTAAAGGGCACGCTGCAGCAGTGGAGGAGGCAGGACCAATCACCAGTGGATCAGAGATTTTAAAGGTGAATATCTAACTGTGTGTGCAGGTCTGCTAAATGTAAGTATTGGCTTAAGGGGGTGGGGTGGGGGTGTGCTACATTATACTTAAATTTTCTAGGAGGGGTGGAGATGCCCTTTAAAGATAGACATATTTTAAAAAATAAGGAAGTTCAGTCTATTCCATTCTTAAAGCATAAAACTCCTGAAAAGGCAAACAAGAATCTAAGAGTGTATTTAACCAAAAGAATGGTAATGAGGCTTTAAAAGAGAATGGCGGATGAGCTTTAAAGGAGAACTATTGTGTGCTTAAAGTTTTTTTAAAAACAGATAAAATTAAAAGTACTTGGGACAGGGATATAGGACTGGTAATTCCTACCTCCCAATATTGTTCCTGTGAGTAGCACCAGCCAAAAGAAAACTGATCCTGCCAGTCTTCCTCCTGGCTTCAGTTCTATCTTTAATACAGGAATAGTCCAGGACTAACCTGTCAAATAAAAACTGTATGTGCTGTAGCTCCTCAACGAAACAATATTGTGAGGTAGGAATAATCAATCTCACCTCCCTGCCCCAGTTACTTTCCATTTTTAAAAAGTCCATTTTTAAGGTATAGTTATCCTTTAATTACATGTCCATTCAAGTGAATAGATGAAAAATGCTAGAAGACAGCACACTGACAGCATGTCAGTACCAAATTGAAAAGGAAGAAGAGGAAGAAGCTGCTATTTGGCTTTTTTGAAGCCAAATTAATTAAACAAAAAAAGTGAGAACGAATAAATGAAGGAAACTGGTAGCTAAGAGATTGTTGTCTTTATGCTGAATTGAGAACTCTGTGTCTAGCTGCCTTTGGTGGCAGTGTGAGTTGTGGCCCTGATAACTCGATCCAGACAGTACAGGTGTTTAGAAGATGGCTGACATACTTTTGCAGTATAATTTATTTTGCAATTCGTTGTTTGTTTTTGTATTTTTGAATAAAAATAATCTAAAGGCCCATTCTGATGTCCAAATTGGTGGATTAGGCCTAACACGTCCCTGGCATATACCATAGACACATCAAATATCAGTCTCTGGCGATAACCATGCATGTGAATGCGTTTGCTCGGGTGTCATTGGTTAATCCAACAAAACATTAATTGGATGAAGATGGGAGATTTAAACTCCTCAAAATATACAGTCCTCTGCACTCGTACTAAGTGTGGGTGCTTACTCCTCACAACATCCAACCCTTGGTGGATAGGTATATCAGAAGAACACAAACGTTGAGAGTCACATTCCAAAGAATAATTTATTAATTAGTGACTACACATCATATCACAACATTTTGGGGGGTATAAACATGCCCCCTTCCTCAGGTGATGCTTGTACAACAGTGCTACACACATAAATAGTCTAACCAATACTGCAAATTCGGTTATACATAAATATCTAAAATCATTAAGTGTATAAAAGATACCGAATTAACAATATAATGCTGTATAATAAAGTGATTCATCATAAAAACGTCTCATCCAGTGCATGTACTTGACATATATCAATTAAATTTAAGATAAAAGTATAATACTAAAATACAGTGAATAAAGAGAATCATAATAACACACACAATTTAATATGATTCTCTTTATTCACTGTATTTTAGTATTACACTTGATTTGCTCGTATTATATGCACTGATGTCACTTGTTTTAACCAATCATGTGATTGGGACTACCCATTGGGGGCCGTCCTAAGTATTGGTTAGACTATATCAGGGAGATTCAATAAAAGTTCTTATCGCTTAAAATGGCGCTAATTTTGCCCTAACCAATAAGATTTATTTAACATTTGAAAGCTAACATCTGATTGGTTGGGGCAAAATTAGCACCATTTTAAAGATAAGAACTTTTATTGAATAACCCAGTTTATGTGTGTAGCACTGTTGTACAAGCATCACTTTAGGAAGGGGGCACCTTTATACCCCCCCGAAATGTTGTGATATGATGTTTAGTCACTAATTAATAAATTATTCTTTGGAGTGCGACCCTAAACGTTTGTGTTCTTCTGAGATTTAAACTCCTGACCGCTCTTCATTATCACAGTAATAACTAGAAAGGGAAAGTTTAACTATAAACTTTTGACTTTTTTTAATAGCAGAAAAGTGAGATTGAGTAAGTGAAGGAAACTGGCTGCTCAGAGTGTGTTGTCCTTATACATTGTGAGCCCGTTGCCCCAATTCTCCCCTGAACATAAATACAGTACTCATTTCTCTGGATCCTGCTGTATTCGGAAAATGCATTTTCCTATATACTGTAAGCTAATCAAAAAGCTTTCAAGCAAGGTCCTTGGGTAGCTGATGTTTTGTTCAGAATGAACTGCATAAATTAGAATATATAGTAAATCACTTCATCAATATTATTGATTATTTGCAAATAAATGCTAAGAATGAATTCTTTATAGAAGAATACATTTATTTTGCTATATATAATAGACCTGAATAACTGGATGTGTATGTGCAGGCTATTTTTGTGTTGCGATTAACACATAGCTCTCTTAAATGAATGTTTTCCTATCAAACAGTGCCACCAGCTGGTTGACTATTTCATTGCTTACTTTTATATTTAGTACTCTTTTTGAAGTATAGCATAGAAATTTTCTAAATAGATTAGCTTTTAGGAGTTCCTCCCTTCTTCAGATCTTTACATTATCAGACCAGTGGCATAACTACTGACTACCGGTGGGGGGGTGGCGGAAGGTAAGAGGGCCTGCCTGAAACCTGTTTAAAAGACCGGAAATGATTTGGAAGTTTGTTTCCGGACTTTTAAACAGCTGATTGTATGTAATTTTCCTTCATATGCACAATATTATTGTGGACCTTTGAGGAGAGGAGGGAGGTGGGTCAGTGGCCCTGGGTCTCTAATCTCGATATTTACAGAGCACAAGAACATATAATACCATTTGAGGTGAGGATATTAATATAAATAAAACAAAATATAACATGGATAATTGGAATGTGTTGGGGGGTAGAGATGGTCTACAAAATGGCTCAAGTCAATGTTTGTCTTGTGCTAACCAGAATTATTTCTTGAGTAGATAAAGTATAAAAATATAACGGGAATCAAGAAATATTAAAATAAGGAATATTACTTCTATCTAACCTGAGTCAATAGTTATGTATATCAGACAGTAAGGAAATGTACAGCTGTGACTTTTTAAATAAAATTTTCATGAATAAACTCACTAAGGTCAAGTGACTGCTCGCAGACCTGTCCCACTTTTTTGGAGCAAATATAAAAAATTCTACAGTTGTGAGTGAGAGAGGCAACAAAACCAAGGAGAAGCCAGAAATCTACAAAATGACAAAATGATATGTCAACAAAACTAAGCTCAGCAAAAAAAAGACGTGTCTGCAAAGATAAAGTTGTTGCTTCATTTTAATTAATCAATAAAGGACAGCAGAAATAAAGACTTCATGTACTGTATAATTACATAGGTTGTAGGAGCTGTAATTTGAACCTTTTGTACTGCTCTCATTTACAAAGTCTCACCAGTCTGACTGTCCTGTCAAGGTTTCTGCTTTTCTCTTCCTGCTTGTCTTCCTTCTATGCACAGGGGTGCTTCCAGGCCTTTTGGCACCTGAGGCAAACTTTCTAAAGCTGCCCCTGTACCTTCCTGCGACGCAAAGAGCATTGTCGCAAAAAGTGGCTTGTGGAGGTGGGGCCAAATTGTTGCAGCTGGGTTTCCCCACCTAATTCCTTCTGACAAACTGTCAATGCTTCTGTGGAAGTTTCTTTATAGTGGGGCCGCTTTAGAAGTTAGTAAGAGGTGCATGCTGCACCAGTTGGGGCAGGCGGGCACTTGTGCGTACACATCATCACTCAACACCAATGAAATGCTGATAGGAAGGACAGGATAGGTTTTCAATGGATGCGCGTTAAGTGGCAACAGTGTTCTCCCCAGAAACTGTTTCCAGCCGTGTGGCATGAAAAAGTAGCCGGGTGGGGCGAAACATGGAAATTTGGTGAGATCTTAGATGTTTAACTGTTTCGGTGCCTGCAGACTTTCCGGCTGAGGCCACACTAGAATGCGCGTGATTATGCAAACATGATCAGATCATGCATAAAAAGTGCAGCAGTGTGGCCTAGCCCTCCAAGAGTATTTGCATTAACACTTTCAGTGGTAGCAGACTTCCCCATAGTATTACCTTTAATCCTTTCAGCTGCCAGCATTTAGGGCCAGCATCAGACTTTTCTGGGCTCCATATTGGGTAAATTTCTCGGGGCCCCATAACACGCATCAACTCAGACACGCATTTTCAAGTGTATGATATAGTTAAAGAATTAGTTCACTCAGAAAGTGAACTATTCTGTTTTTGCATTAATTAAAGTACGGGGGGGGTAAAGGATGAAAACTTGCGAGTGCGATCTACGACTGGCTGCTGTTAGCTGGAGGGCTGACTATACTGGGTAATGAACTGGGGGCTGACAACACTAGGAAATGATCTGGAAGGCTGACTAACACTGGCTAATGAACTGGAGGGCTGACAACACTGGCAAATGAACTTGCTTTTAAACACACTGACAGTGACCGCTCAACTTTCTCTTGGGTATCTGCTGTGGCCAAACCTTGGAACTCCAGATGTTTTGGAAACTACAACTCCAAGCATGCCTTGGTAGCAGAATGCAACCAAGGCATGTTGGGAGCTGTAGTTTCTTAACATCTGAAGTTACAAGGTTTACCATCACTGCTATATAGATACTGGCATCCAGAGGCCCCCAAGAGGAAGTTTAGCAGTACCAATACACAGCACAGTAAAAATCCCCAGATACACACATGGACTCTCACACATTCGCGGGGAGGGGAAGGGCCCTGCTGGGGGGGTGGAGGGACCCTCCAGCAGGGCCCTGATAAGTGCCTTTTGGGGCTTAAGGGATGCCGCAGCTTGAACTGGGACCACCCTCCCCATCCCTATCAGTGCCCTTGCGGCCCTGAGAATGGCCTTTGTGGCTTAAAGGGTCCCACAGCTCAAACCAGGACCCCCCTCCCCAGCCCTATCAGGGCCCTTGTGGCACTTACAAGTGCCCTTGCGGCCCTGAGAAGGGCCCTTTGGGTCTTACAGGGTCCTGCAGCCCATAACAGGACCCCCTCTACCCAGCCCTTTTAAGGGCCCTTGCAGAAATAATAAGTGCCTTTGTTGGGGGTCCCGCAGCTCAAACCGAGACCCCCTTGGGCGGTGGCGTCTTTCTTCCGTCCGGTGACACCAGCTCCACTGAGGCCACCAACCCCAAGAAGTACCCCAGTGGCCGCCAGGGTACCTCCGACACTGGTGGTCTCAACGAGGCCGATGTCACCGGTTTCTTGATCTGACGTCTTCATTCTTCACAACTAGCGACACCTGCAACTCTGAAGTCGCCGATATCAGATGGGCTTACTGGCACCGCCAGCTCTGTCTTCTACCATCTATTACAATGACTTCTGAGCTTGGAGAATTGCAGCTCTTTATATAGGTTATATAGAAAGTCCTAATCTGATTCTGATTGGTCAATTTTTTAATGCTTGGTATCACATGGTTATACAGTACCCAATCATTTTTCAGAAATATGAAGCCCAAAAGGCTCTTATGAGTGCCCCCGCTGGAGGGTTCCTCCACCTCTCCCAGCAGGTCCCTCCCTTCCCCTTCCCGCCTCCAAGGCAGGGGTCTGGGAGGGGCTGCTGGAAAGGGGTCATGCAGCGGGTAGTCTCCGCTGTGGGGGATGAGGGCGGGGTGAGCGTAAGCCCGTTGAGCCCCTCTGGTCAATGCAACCACCTGCGGCGAGGTGGGCATGTCTCCCATGGTGGGTGCAACCACCCGCCCCAACCTGTTTTCAAACGGCCGAGATTAACACCGCACATCAGTTACCACCGCTTTATAAATAGAAGCGAGTGGTAACTTATGCAATGTTAACGAGGTGTTAGCTTTTTGCGCTCGGGTTTCGCCCTTTGATAAATTGCGTTATTAGTGATTTTGGTGAAAATGGCGGGAAACTCGGCAGCGAAAAGTGAACGGCCGCTTATAAATATGACACTAGGTCTTAGTTTAGGGGTGAAATGATTCATTCAGTTTTAGATAAATTGAGTTTAAGGCGGCAGTGCTCTATCCAGGGGAAATAGACATTATAGATTTGAGATGAAGGGGCTAGTGCCGGGGGTAGAAAAGTAAATTTGGGTATCATCAGTGTATAGGTGATAGTTAAAGCCAAAAGAACTGATTATTTCTTCCAAAGAGATAGGTGATATCTGTATTGGCTGTTATGATAATCATGGCAAGTAGAGAATAATATGATCCATATATAATAGAATAGTTGGATGAACTTTCTACTGTGCTTGTTATTCAGTGGTGGTAACCCATTTTTGTATCCCTCCCTTAAAAATCCTGCACTTGCCTGTGGATCTATGAGATATAAAGCATTTAACATGCTTTTTAACAGATTCCTGGAGGTGGCAGTAGAATACTACACACAAAAAACTAATTTCATATGTCCTGTATGCTAAATGCTCTTTCATAATTTTTTAGTCTATTCCCTTTGACATGCTTTTTTCCACCCTGCTCATTCAGCTCTGCAATATAAATACGGATCTTAACCACAAAGTTATTTATTATGATAATAAACATTTAAAATAAAAAATAAACCTTGCAATGAAGGAATATGTTTGTTAGAGAGAATGGTATAATATATAATATCCCTTGATATTTGGGACAATTTTAAAGGGTATCTTCACTGAGGAAAAAGTTTTTTTTTTTTTATTTGAATGTACACCATCCCCCAACCCTTCCTCTACATTTTTTCCCCATTATTCCCTTTTGTTTGATTGCAGCAGCATGGGAAAGTTGTGCAGGTTACTGGGGGTGTGTCTTCCCCTGTGCTGGGAGTGCTGTCACTCAATGTGCATCATCATGGTAGCAGACACACCCACTTGATCCTTTCCTCCTTGATCATGCAGAGAGGTACAGCGAAGGAAAAGTTAAAACCCTCTTCCCACAATACTGTAACAAAGGCAGGGTGAACTTGTGTTATTTTTAATAAAGATTTTTTTTGTGTCTAACTCTGAGAGGCGTGGTTGAAAAAGTGATCTAAGATTGATTTCATAGGGGATGCTGGGAATATAAGGCAATCTGGTATGGGAGGAGGTGGGAGAGTGAAAAAGGTAGTACCCGATTACTCCTCCATTAATTAGTGAAGTCAGCAAGCTGCTGTGATGGTCATGTGATTATTCCTCCATGAATCAGTGAACTCAGTAGTGTGTGTGTGTGTGTGTGTGTGTGTGTGTGTGCGCGCGTGCATGCGTGCGTGTGTGTGTGTAGATACTCTTTAAAGGTGTCCCTTTGGTTGTTATATCAGCTTTTTTTAAATTATAGAAATACAAGAATGGTTTACCTACTAATGTCACTGTGCTAATGGGGCATTTAGTTTATTACCCCTTTTGGTCAGCCCAATAATCTGTTGAGTTGGGTTGCAAACTGAAGTTGGCAGCTCTCTGGACTGGGACCCAGGATGCTAAATATAGGGAAATCAAAAGTACTGAAAGGGAGGCACACTCCAAAAGTGTGCCTCCCTTTACAGCATAACTTATTTATTCAGTGCTGAACAAAGTCCAAAATACACACAATGTTTGGGGGGTTCTCCCCCTTCCTCAGGTGCAACCACATGGTCAAAAGTGCAAGCTATAAATAGTGACATCAATCTAAAACAGTGTTAACCCTGCCTTCACTTTTTTAGACAGCCATAAAGTGCCTGTGCAAATAACCAGTGCAAGTATATACATTATAATTATACAATCATCTTAAAATGCTACTTTCCAAAACATAATGTATTCAATGTATTATAAACAAATTAAAAAACACTGTGATGTTAATATCCGTAAAATATACCATCTTGTAGTGTATAAGTGCTACATATATTAATAAAATGTAAACCACATTTGTGGTTCTTCTTCTGTATCAGTGTGAATAATAACAAAACCAATATGAATATAAAGTGTTTATAAGATATCTCTGTGTTTAATTATACAATCTAAAATGTGCATAAAAGCATATCAATATACGATACTCCTTGAGGATAAATCTTTCTACAGCAATTTTAAGGTAAGTATTCAAAAGGTTCCACTAGATGGCATGAGTGTTCCTGTAACGACAGAGGAAGCTTCTAGTAGGCATTGCAACATTGTATTTCAATATGTTCTTATAGTATACATATTAGTCAGGTTCATTAACCCATACAGCCTAAAAAGTAGGAGAGATCCTCTTTGAAGTTTTTTGAAGGAAATGGATCCACCAATGTTCCCTTTGAAGTAACAGTTGTGGAAAGTTTCCACCTCTCAGTTTTTTTTAACCACTTCGAGTACTTGCCAGCGTAGTTGCATGGCATTATGTTTGTGTTCGTAAAAATGGCGTGCTACAGGGCTATCGTTCTTAGGATCTTCTGGTTTGAACAACTTTATACTTCTCTTGTGTTCGCTTCTCTCTTTGTCTGTCCTACATAACCTGATCCGCACGGGCATTTCTGAAGATAGATTACCCCTTGACTTATACATGTTGCAAAGTCCCTGATCTTAATAGGTGTCCCTTTAGTTGGGTGGTACACAGTGTCGCCAGGGATAATGGCATTACACATTTGACACAACCTGCAAGGATATGGATTTACCAAAAAACAACTTTGGTTCATTTTTCTGCGGTAACAGATCTGTGTGTACCATTTGATCCCCTATATTGGCTGATCTTTTGTATGAATGGAGGGGTTTTTCACTGAAAAGGTAACCAGTTGATGGATCTGAAGATATGTACCAACTGTTGTTAATAATGGCCTTGATCCTATTCGAGAAGATGTTATATGTGCTAAAGGAAATTCCAGTTTTCTCAGTCTCTTTCTGGGGTATTTCCTTCAATAAGTTTTCCCTAGGGGTGTATAGTGCTTTCATAGCTGATTCCATAAGGAGATTTTTATCATATCCCCTTTCTTCAAATTTGCACACCATTTCTAGTAACCTCTTTCTGCATGTGTTATCATCACTCACCATTCTCCTTATACGTAACAGTTGGCTATAAGGTAACCCTTTTATAGTCCCTTCTGGGTGAAAACTATCAGCACGTAGCAAATTATTGTGATTAGTGGGTTTCACATAAAGATCAGTGGATATATTTCCATTTTTAACACATACCATGACATCCAAAAAGTTCATTACCCATTTTTAATAACTGTTGTACCTCTCCCTCCCAAATGAAGAATATGTCATCCACATATCTCATATAATGGTATAAATGTGGTGCAAATTCTTCATCGCCTTAGACCCATTTACTTTTGAATGCAGCCATAAATATGTTGGCATAAGCAGGGGCAAAATTAGCACCCATACTGGTGCCTTGTTTCTGGAGGTAAAAACGTTTTTCGAAACAAAATTAATTCTTCTTAATGCATATCGTCAGTAACTCTCCATAAAAAAAACATATGTGAGGGGTAACTATATTTTAGCATTTCTTCCTCCATGACTTCAATTCCCTCAGTAGGTGGAATGGAGGTGTAGAGTGATTCTACATCTAAACCGCATAAGAAGGCACCATTCTTGATGCCTTGTACTGAACCCAATCTATTAAGGAACTCAGTCATGTCCTTTAGACAATAAGGTATTTTTTGCATGATTGGGTTCAAAAATGCATCAATAAAGATACCCAATGGCTGCAGCAGGGACCCTACCCCAGATACTATCGGCCTACCCAATGGATTCACCAATGATTTATAGATCTTAGGTAGGATGTATAGTATGGGTGTTCTGGGAAAATCATAGATTAAGCACTCTTTTAAATGTTTATCAATCAGACCACTTTACATAGCATCATTGATTAGTTCATTAACCTCTTTTTTAATCTTATGGGTTGGATCAGTCATTAGCTTCTCATTGGTCTAATTGCCTTTGGACTTCATTTATATACATTCCCTTAGAGAGGATTACTGTGTCTCCCCCTTTGTCAGCTTTTTTTAATACCACTTGCTTAAGGTCTTTAAGCTGCTTAAGCACCAAGTATTCCTTGTGACTGAGGTTATTAGATTTGTATCTCGCTTTTTGCCAAGGAAGTAGTTGAACTTGTCTACTCACAACATTATCAAAAATCTCCAAGGAACTACTTGCCGCTACAGGATTAAATAGTGATTTCTTTTTAAGTTTCATCTTACCCAATGGACCTTCTACTTTAGGTGCACTAATTTTATCTGAAAAGAACATAAACCTAAACCATTTAGTTTTGAAAAGGACCTGTGTAGTCTGTACAAATCCCGACCCTTTCTGTATGACAGTCAATTGATCCACAGAGAAGTCTAATCCAGATAAATTTACAACCAAGGGGGAGTCATTGTAAAAATGTTTAGCTGCAGTGTTCCCTCTACTGTGAGTAGGGTGACCTATTACATCTCCATAGGGGTCCCAACCCCAACCAAATTCTCCATAGGTGGTCCCATGGGGGTCCTAACCCCGATTCAATTCTTCAAAGGGGGTCCCAAACCCCATTAAATTCTCCATAGGGGGTCCCAACCCCAACAAATTCTCCATATGGGTAAACATTTTAATCCTATTTACTAAAGGGGTTGTAGACATCAAGTTCTTACACATATTGTCAGTATTATCAGTCATATTCCCCCTCTGATCAGTTAGTCTGCAGTAAAACATGTTATGCTCACCAGTCAGCGGCGTCTGTAAGTCCTCCTGGGCTCCATCGATCTGCTTCTTCTTCCTTCCTCTCCTGATCCTCTTGGCTTGTGGCATTCCCGCTTGGGGTAGCGATCCTCTAAAAAATGCTGAGGAGGAGTAGCTCCCGGGTTGCTTGTGCTACCCTCGCTTGTGTCAGGTCTGTATCCTCTAGTGCATTTTTAAATTATTTTCCCAGGTCAGCAATATCTTTCTTGGCTTTATCAATTGTACTCTGCAGATGCTCAATAGTCAAATAGATGAGGTCCAGGCTGCAACAATTGAGGATCATGTATGTTTAATGTATATTTCATCATCCTTACATAAAATAGGCTGCAGGGAAATCCTCAGGCCTCTGGGTTTACATTCTGCCAACTCTTTTCTGAAGTATGCGCTCTCCGGTACTAATTGCAGGATCCGTCTCCTCTCTGTTTCTTAAAAAGTAACATTTTAAGATGATTGTATATTTATAATGTATATACTTGCACTGGTTATTTGCACAGGCACCTTATGGCCATCTAAAAAGTGAAGGTGTGGTTAACACTGTTTTAGATTGAAGTCACTATTTATAGCTTGCACTTTTGACCATGTGGTTACACCTGAGGAAGGAGGAGGACCCCCGAAACGTTGTGTGTATTTTGGACTTTGTTCAGCATTGACACTATCAACACTATCTCGTGGCATGGAGATAGGGGAGTGCACCTCAAAACTTACCTGTTACAACTCCACACCCTTGGTTTAAACTGCTAAATATAGGGGATAATATCTTTTATAGTAAGAATCACTTCCATAGGGCTGTCTGAAATGATAGATTCTCGTTACGAACACTTTATTCTTCACTAAAGGGTGTGTTCAACCCTAAAAATAAAAATCTCTTATTTAATTTAGTATTCCCCACTGACCTGATCAGCAATGTTCTAACTAAAATTCAGAATCTCCACTGACCCTGCACATCATTAGTGCTAAAACCTGTCAGTGCGAGTTCTGGTACAATACTCGTAAATGAGCATCTGACTTGCGCAGGAACGGAAAAGAAATGTGAACATGAGCATGTAAACAGGCAGTGCTTTACATGGATATTATCCTACAGTAAAAAATGGATATCTTCTTTGTGAAACATCAGACCATGATGAGTCATTTTAAAATATATTTAAAGGCCAATAACTTACCGAAACATTGTTTTGTGGTGGACATTCCCTTTAAGAGAATCACCAACCCCCAGCCTGCAAACACTTTAAAGACATTAGATAGATTCTATGATAGAATGTTGAATCTACACAATGTCTTTATTATCTATTGCCTGAGTAACTGATAACTCATCCAGAGGAAGGAAAAAAAAACTTCAGTACCTTTAGGACAGTCCGATGATCTTGAAGTGCCAAAACGACTTAGTTGTGGGGTGTAGTATGCCTTGTGGAGAATATTAAACTGAATTAGCTTGTTGTTTAGGGATAGTGAGGTTTGTATATGGGAACCAACAACTTCCAGCCATTCTACACCAGTTACAGTAGGTCATTTAAGCTAGGGAACCATTTAGTCTTAACAAAGTTTAATATTTGCTACCTGGATCAAGTAGCTATATAGTCAAGAGATCATCGCGTGGGACCTAGGTGCAAAGAATTGCAATTATTGGGTGTTTGGTGATCTGTATTGGGGGTAATGGAAATATGCTCTTAAAGGGCATGTCCACCCCCAAAATTACATTTGATATATTAATAGAGAAGCGCCCAAAACCTTAAGATCTTCCAACTCACACGGCCCAGAACTGCAGACAAAGCTGGGTGATACTCCGTCTATCACATATGTATTTTCCCACACCTAAACCTAAACATAATAAAAAACATTTGTAGTTTATAACATAGTTTTACACTGTTAGGAAAACAGACCCTGGAGATCCAGTAGGTGTCTATTCCATTAAGTGAATGAAGCATTGTATCCTGTATTTTAAAGTACATTGCAACCTTTCTCATGTCATTATGGGAAAGGGAAGGTGGTAGGGGAAGTAAATAAGGGATAAGGACCGGATAGTCTATAGAAAGAGAATGCAGAGTAATAACAATGCTGTCTATAGGCAACCCATGACAATGGCCTTTTAGAGGATATCCTTCGCTTGTGAAGTAGTTGAATCCTATTAGTTCATAGACCATTTACATCTAGGCCTAGTGGGTTCCCAGAGAAAAAGTTTTACCTAATTGCCACTCTAGTGTGTCCCTGCATTGAGGCAAGTGAATCCAAATGAAAAACAAAAGCAGAGGAGCACACTACAGGTGTGGTTCAAACTTTAAATGTTAAAACAACCTGATATCACATTTTTTTCACATTAAATTTTGAACTATACCTGTAGTGTGCTCCTCCACTTTTGTTTTTTTTTTTGATTGCCTTGGCCATTGGAGTAGGGGGTTGGAGGATTACACATACCCATTGTCTGGAAAACAGCAAACATCAGTCTGCTAGAACTACATGATACATGTCACACAGTCCACTAGATGTGAGATACGCATCTCCAGGGCACCCACGCATTGGTTAAGTAAGTAGATTAGGTGGGTCAGGTCACATTTAAGGCAAAAGGCTTGGGAAGAAAAATAGAGAAGGGGGGCCTAGACAGTCCAAGTGTGTACAGTAACAGTACCTTTGTACAGATATGGCTAGTTCCTAGGAAATGGGCTAAAGTGCACATTAATCCAGTCGAATTGAATGCAAAGATGTCCAGAGCACATGATGTTGTATGATATGTTATGTATGGAAACAGCGGAGGTGTTAACACAAAGTTGACATTTTACTTTTGTAGGTGTATGGAAAAATCCAGAAAAAACATGACTGTCGCGTTTTCCAAACATACCTTTCTTCTCCCTGTCTAGTTGGAGATTTGTGTCCCTATCTCTGGCATTTGGAAAGCGTGCCACCATAGGCCTTATTCAGAATGTGCCCTGACTGTAAAAATTTGTGACAAGCTAACAGTGTCAAAGGTGCTCCTGATCCAATTATGTGGGAAACTCTCCTGATCTCCCCCCCCCCCCCCCCCATACCTGTTGTTGCAGGGATCTGATCTTCTCAGAGAGGGGTCGCAATGCATCCACAGTAGGTGTGATACAAATGTGATACGAATGGTGTGTGACTGTAGATAGTGAATCTATGTTTCAATCTGAGCCATTTTGTAGTAATGAAGTCATATTGTGCAGAATATTGCTAATATTATTTGTTCATTTGAACTGTGAATGACCTTACTTTTTCTCATGAACTGTAAGTAATAGTTATTTTTGTGGGAAACCACAACATGTGATTTTAGGATTCTGTGCTAATATATATTAACTATTGTCTGGGCTCTTGATGCTGAAAACAACCTTTTCTGTAGCAAAAGACTAAAAAACAGCTGCTCGTGTAATATCATATTGGGGCTTCTCCTATGAGGAGACGTGATGTGCAATTTCTATCTGTAAATGGAGATTACTAGTTTGCCCGAGCCAGGGGAGATTATTGCTGTTTTTTTCCAAGTTCGGAGGTTACTGGTTTTCCCCCAGGTTGGAGATCTTTTGAGATTGTTGCCCGAGAATTGCTTGTTCACAATTGGAATTACCTTTTGGCTTTGCCATAACCGGTAAATGTTCAGTCAAGAGATGTTGTTGCCTTTCCAATTGGTAAAGTATTGGTTTTTTTTATTTTCTTTGGTGGGCAAACTTGCCAAGCTTTCTGAGTAGGGAGAGTTCATGTGTTAATTCCCATATGTGGTCATGTTGACTAGAAGAGTGCAATAACAGGAATATGAAGTAAAAAGGGGTCCATTGTCCAGCAGGATGTATAGCTCTCATTCTCAAGTCTGCTTAGATCACCGTCTTGGCCATGTCACACACCCCTTATTAAATCAATTGCCCTTTTCTGAACTCTGTCCACTTTTAAGAAGTCCTTTTTATATATGGTATTCCAAAACTGGACTGCGTATTCCAAATGAGACCTAACCAATGCTTTGTAAAGAGGGAGAACAATATTTTTCTCCCTTGTATCTATAACCCTCTTTCATTGAAATATGTAACTAGGAGGGCCCTCAAAATATCTATAATGGGTGCCCCCCTTTCCAATTATATCTACTGCAGTTTTCTGGGGAGAGCCTGTATTTTCATAGGGAAAGTAAGAAGATGGGGCCCTTTGCTCATGGGCACCCCTGTGGTGCTGTTTGCTACAGCAAAGTCTGCTTTCTACTAGAACCTCCAAATCTTTCTCCAACAGAGATTCAATTAGACCATTTTATGGTATAGGCATCATAAGAATTGCTAAACCCCCTATGCATCACCTTACATTTATCAATATTGTATCTCAACTGTCACTTCACTCTCTGTGCATGATCTAACAACCAGTTCTCTATTCCTGTATAAAGGTGTTGTTCAAGTCCAAGACCTTAGTTTATATATGTTACCTATATGACACAGAATCATGAGCCTTATATATAGGTATACCACATCTACTGCTATGCTAGAAAAACTCTAACAAATCAATGCTGCTATTTACTACTAGAAATGGACGGGATCGCAGATCAGAACCTGGTTTTCTGGAATTTTCCAAGCCACATTAGAAATTTTTGTGAAATTCAAGGATTTTCGAAATTTTCTGAAATTCGAGGATTTGCAAAATTTTCATGATCCAGCAACATGTCCCAAATTCACCAATGGCAGCTATTGTAGCTGGAGAGAGTTTTTTTTTTTTTTTTTTGCTTTTCTGTTTATAAGCATATAAATAATTTATTACTGATTGATCGAGATTTTATTTTTGACTTTAGTTGCTATTTAAATAGGGCCTTGGAAATAGAAGGGTGGGTCAGTAGCTGTGTTTACGAATGTCTATGAGGGCATCATTATGCATTTAAAAGTGTAAAAATAACTTTTTTATTATTGATTAAGATTTCATTTTTGACTTTACTTTAAGGTGTATAGTATTAAAATTCGATATTTCAGAAATTTGTAGAAATTCAAAAAATTTTACTAAGCAGTATGCCAAAACAGGAAGCACATTAGGTTTCTGGTACTGGATAGTGTTTTTTTTAAAGATTGTGAGCATTGATACTTTAGACCATTTCCTAGCTTAAAGGGCATGTCCACCCTTCTAAAAAAATTTTTATATATTATTCCCCGTCCCCCCAGCCCAAACCGCTATATTTTTATTATCAGAAAGTGCCCCAAACATTACTTACCTTCCCTCTCTCCTCCGCCGCGCTGCCAGGCCCTCTGCTTGCGAGAAAATCACGGACGCGGCTGCCGGGAGTTCAGTGTGGCGAAGGAAAGAGGGAAGGTAAGTAATGTTCGGGGCACTTTCTGATAATAAACATATAGCGGTTGGGGCTGGGCTGACAGGGGGAATATTATATAAAAAGATTGTTACACTAGGGGGAGGGAATCCTAATCGGGAGGGAGAGGGAGGGAGGGGGGGGGGCTCTTCTACGCATGGCAAAATTCTCCCAGAGGAGAGACGGGATGCAGAGTCCTATATGGACTCCTGGTGGGCGTTTTTTTGGACTTTAGGGGGGGATAGCAGAAGAACCAGATGGAGCTGGGATGTAAGGTAAGGATTAAACTACATTACAAAATGGGGGCAGTAGTGGGGGGGATTATAGTTTTGGGGGTGGACATGCCCTTTAATTGCTTTTTTACAATACTTAGTACACCTTTTATATTTACTATTAAGGATTGTCCGACAAACAAACAGCCATAGAAAAGCAGTTTTCTTTAACCCATAATCGCACGTGTGAATGGTTTGTAAAGCATTGTTCATTGATCCGTTGGGACACACGTATCAAAAATGTCTAAACGAGCAGTCACACAGATGTGATTATCTGCCGAAATTGCCCATTCCTTGGTTGTTTGTTTGTTGGGCAGAAAATCACATGTGTGCTAGGCTTTTGTCTTTTCTGCTTTTTCTTTTTCACTGAACAATTTTTACCCATGTCAATATTGCAGACATATCCCTGACTCCAGATCCAGTAATAAAGGTAAAATGTAAGTGGTAATATGGGCTCTATAGAAGCAGTAGGATTAGATTTTTTCCCTAAGAATTAATCCACATAGGAATATTTACTCAAAATGAACTTTGTGCTGTACTGGACTTTTATAAACAACCCTATGGGTTAAAGTTCCATTTCTCCTTGCTGCCAAAAAACTTTAGAAACATGAATGCAGTTTTAAAAAGTATACTAAAGGTATTTTTGAACAGGTCCATTTCATCCGAGGGTCAAAAGCTTACAGTTACAAAAGTGATTGTAAATGTTTTATTGTAAACAACTCAATTTACTCATGAAGCAAATTTAAAAATCTTTTCATGGCACTGAGACCCCCACCAATGTATCTCTGTAGGTGTGTGCTCCCACACTCGTGAGCATTTATAAATCAACCCCTCACCAGTCCCCTACAGAATATATAAAACAATTTAATAGTATAGAAATTTATTATAGCGCCGCATTAGTCCAAAACATAGATATTAAAAAATGAGTACTGTAATACTTTTTCTATGGACTAACAGTTTATTTAGTTGACAAGCTTTCAAGGGCTATACCCTCTTCATCAGGTCAGAGCAGTACTCACAGGGCTATACCCTCTTCATCAGGTCAGAGCAGTACTCACAGGGCTATACCCTCTTCAGCAGGTCAGAGCAGTACTCACAGGGCTATACCCTCTTCAGCAGGACAGAGCAGTACTCACAGGGCTATACCCTCTTCAGCAGGACAGAGCAGTACTCACAGGGCTATACCCTCTTCGCAGGACAAGCAGTCCTCACAGGGCTATACCCTCTTCATCAGGACAGAGCAGTACTCACAGGGCTATACCCTCTTCATCGGGCAGAGAAGTACTGGTTTTAAAAAAGGTTTACAGAAAGTAAAAAGCAATTCCAAATAAATATATAAGATAAACAAATAACGAAGGTAGAGAAGGAAAAAATAAAACAAAGAAACTACCTGACCACCCAGAAATTGGCACCTTTTACATGCTTCACAAAATTCACACCCAGCAAACCCAGGAAGACCCATTGTTACATGTATGAACACAGAAATATATCAGGACTATAGAAACCTTACTCAAACCCCTGGTCAAACATACCAACAGCTACATACAGGATGCCACTGACTTTCTTAAACTCCATAGCATGGAAAAGCTTCCACTTAATTTTCTTCTAGTTACAATGGATGTGGTGTCTTTATACACTAACATCCCACATTTTACTTTATAGCAGCATGTGAAACAATGTTGACAACTACCCCTATGACTAAGGGCAGTGGGCCCAAAATTGGTCAGGGACAGTTGGGTTGGGAAGTTTTTTATTTAACAAATCAAATGTTTTTTTATGTAAGACTTGGTGTCTTTATGTAGTAAATCCAGAGTGTATGTAAGTCCCTTTCTTGCTTGGCTAATTTTATTGTCAGACCCTTGGAGCGGCGAGGTCTGGAGCATTAGCAACAGGACCACCGAAGGTACATAGTGAGCACTACTTATGTTTTTCCTCCTTTACTCCTAAGAAATGAATATAGTTGTAACTGGACTGATTTATTTGGAACAATTGGGAGAAGGGTCTGGGGCAAGGCACCCAGACCACACATGTCTCTGAGTAAGTTACTTGGAATCCACTTGAACTAATTGATGTATTTTTTTCTAAAATCCCACCAGCCTCGTTTTTAATCCTAAATCAATTATTTAAATTTAATAAAGATATTTACCTACAAGGCATGGGGGTTGCCATGGGGAGCAAAATGGCACCGCAGTATGCCAATATATTCATGGCGGACCTGGAAAGACCACTTTAAAAAAAACACTATAAACCCCATAGGTATTATCGATTAAAGATGTCGTGTTTATCATATGGACACATGAGGAAGAATGTCTACAACAGTTTTTTGATGACTACAACAAATTTCATCCAACAATTCAATTTAAAATGGAATTCTCTGTAGACACCATACATACATACAGACACCACTGTGAAACATCCCTATAACAGAAACCCACCGACAGGTACAAAGATTTCTACTATGACAGTTTTTACCCATGCCACACCAAGAAAGTATCATATATCCAAGCAACAAGTACCACCATAAATATTCAGAGCCAGATGAGAGACACAAACACTCAACAAAGGGTATCCAGTTAGAACTATTATTGCAAACACTAACAAAGCTTTGAGGGTTCCCTGTGAAAACCTTCTACATACAAAGAGAGAAAAAGGAAAGCATGGGTACCCCTAGTAACAACTCTTCACTAAAAAAGGGATATCCAGTTAGAACTTTACTGCAAACACTAACAAAGATTTGGGGGTTCCCTGTGAACCTTCTACAGTACAAAGAGAGAAAAAGGAAGCATGGGTACCCCTAGTAACAACTCTTCACTAAAAGGGGTAAGAAATAATGAAAGAGCTACAGCTATTGATAATGAGAATGAAAACCTTACAATCATTTTTCCAGAACCTCCTGTCCTTAACTGCATTCAGAGAGCCTCCAAACCTACAGCAAAAACTGTTAGAACGAAACTACATACAGACCATGGAGATATACTCCAGGTACTACACCATGTGGGGGTGCTAGGTGCAACTTTAACTTTCTGTTAAAATAAAATAAAAACCTGTTCTGTTAAAATCAGTACTGATTGATTACAACATATATAAGTTTTGTACAATTGATATAAATAAATGATGTTTTGTTTTGTTTATAATAAAAAGGTTTACATAGAACTTCTTGTTGTTTTTGGTGCTATTTTTGAAAAACTGATACATTTTCCTTTGAATGAGTAGAATAACAATAACATTACTTAAACAAAAGAGGAATTTAAAAAAGAGAAAAAAAAACAAGTATCCTTTTGGGTATAGGGTAACAGTTGGCTTAATAAAACATGTATAAACCTTGTGCAACTGGTGTCAACCTTTATTAATTCTGTGGGTTGGTCATTCATCACCCGTTAATAGCCCATATCTTTTTGTATTTTTGTGGGCACCCTCTTTGGGTATACATAATTTCTTTATACGGTAAGATTATGTTTACTGCTTGTTTCCAGTCTGATAAATGGTAGGGTGGTTTGCATCCACATTTTGGACAATACTTTTTGGCCAAGAATAGGGTTTCGGATATGAATATTTTTTGATATTTATCTATTGGTAATTGGTCAATAATGTTAAATAAACATATCTGGGGTCAAGACTTACTGGGGAGCCCATGTAGTCGTGGAGGAAGGTTATGACTTGCTGCCAGTAACCCTGGACATAGGGACAGACCATAGCATATGGTAGAATGAACTTGAGGCTTTTTGATATTTTGGACACAGAGGGCTGCAGTCCGGTTTGTATTTAGCGATTTGTATGGGGGTCAAGTATGCACGTTTCACTATATAGATTTGTGTGAGCAAATGCTTTGGAGAGACCGCCTTGCATGATTTTAATGCCTCGGTCCATTCCTCTTTCTCAATTGGCCAACCTCTAGTGACCAGGACAGTTGTTTACCCAGTGTTTGTGAGTATGCCCACGGGATAATGAGGGCGCGAAACCTTAGATATTATTAGCTGAAGAGCCATCTGTGAGCAGATTTGGGAGTGGATTGTTAACAAAATCCAGAGTGCCCTCGAATTGGGTTTGAAAGGTGTGTTTAATCTGGAAATACCTAAACAGCATTTTATTAGGAAGTGTAAAAAGTTGGTCAAAAGTTTTGAGTTCTGCATACACAACCAAGTGTGCGATTTGTGTTACCACATATTTATACCATTGTTTTGGGTGCAGAATGGTTAAGAATTCTGGGAGATCTGAGTTTTCCCATAAAGGAGTTTTCTTGTTAAGATGAGGAATTTTCAGTTTTTTGCATATTATTTTCCAGTTTTGAATGCCTGCAGGAATAGTGGGTGGGTAGGCGGTGGGGACTTTGGTTTACCTTGGTTCCTTGAGAAGGTATATAATGTAAGGGTATATTTGAGCGTCAGATTTGCCCAACATCGTAGGTATCTGTTAGCTTCTGTATGTGACCAGTGATATAGGTAGGAATTTGCGAGGCTAATAGTAGAGGTTTAGATCTGGGATGGCTAGTCCTCCCGTTCTGTGGGTCTTTTCAAGACCAACCATGTCACTTTGTGTTGGTTTGAGCCCCACACAAAAGATTTAATTGAATCAATAACCTTGAAATATTTGAGAGTGATAGTTATTGGAGAAGCCAAAGAAAATCCGTATTTTCGAAAATTTTCGAAAATATGAGAAATCCGCGGTTCGGAAGGCGGAAAATCCGGAAAAATCCGGCATATCACGAACGGGATAAATCCGCGGCGGATCCGGGTTCGGATCAGCGAACCGGCCATCCCTAGTTCTGATTAGATCATGTTGGGAGGTGCTGTGGTTACTGGGTAACTGTCTATGGGAAGTATTTGTGATTTAGACCAGTTAATTGCGAGGCCCAGTATTTCCCATACTCATCTATTATTGTGAGTGCTCGGTCAGTAATGACCTTGGTCAGCCAAGTAGAGGAGCATATCATCAGCATATAAGCTGACTACTCCTTTTTGCCCCATTATGATAGGGTCTTCCCTTAGTTTAGTTGCTGGAGGTTCCACCACCAATGCTTTAGACGGGGGAGAGGGGGCATCCCTGTTGAGTTCCTCTCGTCACAGGGAAAGTATCAGAGGGCCATCTGTTTGCTACTACCCTGCCACTGGTTTAGAATACAGGATTTGTAGCCACTTTATGAAGTTTGGGCCAAAACCGAAGGAAAGTAGTACCTGCCATAGAAATTGCCATTCGACTGAATCAAATGCACGGGCTACAAGCTGTCCTGGAGACACGGATGAAGAAGAGAACAGTACAGTTTACAATCTCTCACTTGTGTGACCCATCATCAATCAGTGAAAGCAATTAGAAGGGGGTCAAGTGCAGCCTTATATCTACCATCAAAGCTACCTCTCCCCCCCTGCTAATGCTATTATCTCTATGTTCATTATAGAGCAGGGAGGGGGGATCACATCACAGGGATTTGATTGACAGTCCAAGTAGGAGTAGAGGAATGCAATCATATATTCTTCTAACTGGTGTATCTCAGGACAGAGAAGATCAGAAAAAAGTGACACACTCTGGAGGTTGTGGGGAATTATAGAACATAAAGAAGAAAAACACTATATCCCACTATAGATGCCCTTTAAGTCTAAGAGAAATTAGTTTAGAAAGGATTTTAAGGTCAACTTGTAAAAGAGAGATTGGTCTATAGGAAGTTAGGAGGCGGGGTCTTTTCCAGTTTTGGTATAGGACAATCTGTGCTTCGGTCATGGACTGAGATAGCTTGCTGTTTAAAATATGGTGGTATATAGTTCTTGTAAGTAAGGTAGTAGGGAGTCCAGGTATGTGGAGTAAAATTCTGTGGGAAGCCCATCAGTTCCTGGAGTTTTGTGTTTTGGAAGGTATGATATTGTTTTTTGAATCTCGTTTCTGTGATGGGCGATTCCAGCAGGGAGCATTCTTGTGGAGATAACTGTGGGAGGGAGTTTAATGGTTCTTAAATAGTCTTGATATAATTTATTTAGTGGTCTAGTGAGGATTCATATATTGTGTGGAAGTAATCGCTTATGGTTGTGTTTGTGGGGTAAGAGAGGTATCACTACTGGGGTTCTGTGTTCGTGGTTTAACAGGTGCGCTAGAAGTTTACCGCATTTTTTCACCATGCTTGTATATTCTGCCTGTTTGAAAGTGTAATTTCTTATTAGCTTTAGTTGTTAGGCTTTGTTTGTGACTTTGGTTTGTTGTTTTAATACTGTGGCATTCTGTAGTGAAGGGTCTGTTTGGAAATTGATTTCTGCTTTGCTAAGGGCTTGTATGGCCTCAGCTGAAATAGCTGAGTTTGTTTGATCTTGTTTATTGTGTTGGACAGAGTCATCCGGGCATGCAGTTTGAATGTTTCCCAGAGAGTTAAGGGGTTAGTAGAGTTTTCATTGATTTGAAAAATGTGTTCCCACTCATCTGATTTGTTTTTGTATTTCGGGGAGTAGGTGAAAACAGAGGGGGGTTAATTTCCAATATAGTTGTGAGGGTGTTGGGTCCAGTTAAATATGGTCCAGCAGGGAGAGAGGGTCGGAAAGAATTCTGGGCAGATAGCCTGCGTCTTTTACCTTAGGTAACACGAAAGAATTTGTCAGACTCATGTCTATTTTGGACATGGTGTTGTTGTGTCCAGACATGGTGTTGTGTGTTCCAGAAAAACAGAGAATACCTTTTTGTGGGGTATTTGACACATCATAAAGATTAAGTGTTGGTAGTAGCTTCCGAATCTGGTTTCTGGGTTAGGAGGGGGTACTTGGAGTCTGTCCATAGTGTATTTATTATCGTATTGAAATCTCCAATCCAAATTGTTGAAGTGGAGGGGTGGGATGTCATGAATGATATACCTTGTGTTAGGGCAGACATGGAGAAGGGGGGGGAAGTGGATATATAATGCTAGGATTTGGATGGGGAGTTCTGGAATTTCTGGAATATTTTAGGATTGCTGAGCATTTTACTTTGTTTTGTAGGCCCCTGACATTCCATGCTAGGGTCGACATTTTTTATAAGGTTGGAGCTGAATCCAATTTTTATTGTTTTCAACATTATCACATTCTGAAAAAGATAGAGGTTTTGCTTATTAATACCACTAAAAAGCATATGAATGAATAATACACAGATATCATACCTTACTTTAAGGTCAAAAGGTTTTCATGCGTTCTACAAAAAGAAATGTTACCAGTGACCATATTTTACCTCTTTGAGTTGGAGAGTTATTAAACAATCTGTTTTCAATTGTTTTGTGAATTTGATACCAAACTATTTACATAAAACCCGGCTCTACATTCAAACAATGATGTGAGCATAGATCCCGTTCCCAGCAACATTTTAAGCAAGAGAAGAGAAAGAAGGAAGAAAAAAAGGGGAGAAGACGTCTTGTTAACCCTTAACTTGGTATATGCTTGAGAGACGTGAGTAACAAAGGGTTACTTTGGTTGCTTGTTATAGTTCTAATGGGGCAAGTTAGTGTTCGCTGACATAGGCCCAGGTCAGGAGACTTAAGTTGCAGTGACCCAAATGGGTTACATAGGGATAGCGCTTTAGAGTGGGGCATTTTGTCCTGGGGTAAGTGAAGGTGAGTATGGTTACCTTTAAATTCCATAGTCCAATATAGTTGTGGGAATATTGAAGGATATATTCGGATAGTCTTTTTGTACATGAAGACAGGGGTTTTCCCCTTGTAAAGGGTATACTCACTAAACATTTATGAGCGGTCCATCAAGTCGAGCCAGTCGAGGCCTTATCGGGGTGGAGAATAGGTCTGTGTGGTCTTGTACCACTTTAGTTGTAGATTTCTTAGTCAACATTTAATATCCATGTATTTTGCTCTGCGTTTCTGGACCTCCATGGAAAAATTGCTGCTATTGTGGCATTTTGGAATTTGATATTCCCACGTTCCCTTGTTAGTTTTAAGGGTGTGGTGTATTATGGTGGGCTCTTTCCACTGCGAACAGGCTGGAAAAACTTTCTTTCCAAACGTGAATTGTATGAGGTACTCTAGAAATTCTAACAGGGTCTGGACCTTTAGCCCTCTCAGGACCCATGAACCTATGTTATTTCTTCTTTGCCTGTTTTCCATATCGTCTTGGCGGGATTGTAGGTCCTGGAATATGGTTTTTATGATGGTCTGTGTTCCTTTCCAAGGTGGGCAGCCGATCCTCCATATCTCCTATGCGGGCCCCTGTTTCTGTAACTCCTGCTTTTAAGGTTGTGCATGTTTCAAGAGAGATATGTCCATTTTTAGGCCCTCCATTTTAGAGGTAAGGGTGGTTTGGCAGGTGGAAATAGCGTCCAGGACATTGCCCATATCGCTTTGTCTGGTGATTCCTCATCCTTGCAGGCCTCCACCTGGTGCGCCCTGGTTGGCGCTTTCTTTGTCCTGCGCCGGAACTTTTCTAGCTTCCCGTGCTCTCCTGGTTTTTCCTTGGAGCGTACATGTCGGAGGAGTGCCGAAGGTGCAGTAGGTTAGCGGCACTGTTTGTGGGCTCTCCAGTGTTTGGTACGCTGCTGGCGGATTATGGATCAAGGTTTCAGGGAAAGGAGCTCCAGTGTAGTCATCCTGTCTTAGATCATGCCAGGCCACGCAGGCCAGGGTCTCCTTGTGTTTCCCCTGGTTTTCCCCTGGGGCTGGTTGCGTTTTCTCAGGGCCGTGGATGCTAAAGGAGTGCAGCTTCTGTATCAGCAGGGGGTTGGGTTAGTGGGCCCCGAGTGCGACTGATGGTAGGCCCGTTTGTTCATTGCGGACGCTGAGCTGTATCAGTCAGGGGAGCTGAGCTGACCTGGAGGGTGTCTAAGTTGTTCCTGGGGTCTTTGAGGCTGTTGGGGTGATGGGTCACTGCTTGTTCCCTACAGGATTTTAGTAGGATATTAGGCACTAGAGAAGCTACCCAGTTTGCGTCCTGCCTCAAGCCATGTCAGGCCGTGCCCCCACAATACTCTCATTTTTTTTAAGCACTTAAAGACATATAATATATCCCACATAAAAATCCAAGTTCATAATACCACACAATAATGGGAGATAACCCCAAATATCAAAAATTTCTAAAAGCACCAACCATGTGATTATAGCACTCTATTGGATATCGCTTAGGGCTGATCAAATCAAATAGAGCTCATTGTGAAATCCAATCATTTTTGCAAAGTTTTAAAAAGTTCCAAAGTAATGAGTCAGCAGGTAGAGGGAGGTTGCATGGCATGACCGTGTGGAAAACTTAAATAATATATTAGCTAAACACATACTAAGCTCACATTTCCATAAATAGCTCACGTGTCCATCAAGACTGTACAGCAATGGTTTGCACTTTAAAGATTATATTTTGACAGGATCTGGATAATTATAATATAGCGGTTGTGGCTCTAGGTAAATAGGGTGGAAATAAGGCATGCAGCAACACACACACCTCAGGGCAAAGCTACTTATTTACTTATAGATTAAGATGAGGCAAAGTAAATTGTTGTCCTTGTTTACATCTGAGCACAGAGGAGAATTCCTGTGAACAGTGTTATTCCTCCAATTCCTCCAATACATGTGCTGTAAGAAAGATTTGTTTGGTTTCTCTGTGGTTTTTTTGATTAAGAAACCTTCATGATGTTGAAGATCAGAGGTTTTAGCCTAGCACTCTGTGAGTTTTATTTGACTAGAATTCCCATCCTCTCCTAGCAGGGTGCTGGCACCAATATCAAACAAGTTTCAATTAATCGCTTATATGGATTACATTTAAAATATAATTTGCAATTAATATTTCCCCTGGCATGAATCTTGAAGGTTGCTATTTCAGTAAGGGCTCAATTTAGCAAAAACATGACAGATAGATAATGTATAGCAACGATAAAGACAAGTTTCTTATGCTTGTAATGTTTAAACACATTCCTTGCTCTAGGTCTCCAAGATCTCATTAAAAAAGGCAATGTAAGGGAACATTTTGTTCTTCAGGCAAAGATGTTGAAAAGACAAACCAAAATCAAAACAAGTACAATAAAGTATTTGGCTCCTGCGTTTCGCATAAAAATACCATTCCACCTTCCTAATCCCTCAACCAACAGGGAGTCAGATGATTTTTTTTATCCACAGACTTTCTTTCCGAGCTTTTTTCTTTCAAAGTAAACAGGTATGAAAATGTAACAATTATAGCAGAGACCCAGTGTTCTACAATGGCTGGAGAGAATTTTCATTTTGATTTTCTTGTGATGGGTCCTGGCAGCTCCCATTTTAAACTCTTTATCTAGTGTCATTTATCTTTCAGTCATAATAGAATAAATAGGTTTGCTCTTCTATTAGAAAAAAAATATTTTGCACCGTTCATACAAATATTCCAAATATTAAAAATATAAAACAAATAACACTGAACTTGTTTTATTATTAACTAAGAACTGCGGGTTACATTTGACTGCAAACGAACGAGCAGCAAATATATGCCAACTAGAGATGGCCGAACTTCATAAAGTTCGTCCATTTTCAAACTTTCGAACTTCAGTAAAAGTTTGAAAGTTCGAATTCGGACCCATTAACCCTTTCACTGCCAGGAGATTTTCATTTTTTTTTGCGTTAACTGCCAGAAGAATTTTCAGATTTTGCCCTCAATCGCTTTAGACTAATTTTACAGTAGGAAACCTTGCAGTAAATCAGGAATATTATACATTGTTTTTTTCAGCACAAAGTCTACTTTAACATGGTAACAGATTTTGTAACTTTTCTGGAAATTTTACTGAATTATGGGAAAATATGTAAAAAAAATGAAAATTTTTCAAATTTTCATGGATTTTCCCATTTTTACTGATAGTTATCTTAAGGTTACACACAAAAATCTTACTGTTTCTAAAAGCTCAATACTCCCGAGTACAACGATACCAGATATATGTAGGTACCCGACTTTTCCTGTACAGGAGACCCCCCCAACTAAAACTGCACCTTCAAGAATATTACACACAAATTAAAATGTATTACCACTACTGACAGTTAACATAGAATATCTTCCAAATTAACTAAAATATCCCCACAGTGAGATATTTTTAGAAACTACACACCCGCAAGATTTATGAGTGAGGTTAGTTTCGATCAAAATGCAGATACCCGGACGCAGCTCTTCGTCCAATTGTAAGTTATTTTCTCACATTTTCCTTTTTTTCCTCAACTGTAAAATCAGAGACAAAATCAAATGCGAATTTCAGCTGTGGAGGAAATTTCAAACGCATCTCAATTTTGAAAGCCTAACCCCTCCCGAATAAAACGGTATGCCACATTCATGGGTGTACCCAGAGACATGGCTACCAACTAACCCAGAGCGTGACCAGTGCCAAATGTCAGTAGCAGCAAAAAAAATTAGCCAGTTTTTGTATTTGAACAGTCTCAGTTTTTCCACAACCCCCCCCCCCCAACTCAGAAATACCCCCACAACCTATATATTCCTGAAATCTACACACCTTCACTATGTAACACTGTAGTTCGTTCATTCATACCATCATGGTGTGGGCGCAGTTCTTCGTAGAAGTTTGCACTTTTAACCAGATTTTCAAAAAAAATGTAAAAAAAAGTTCCAATATCAATCTCCCAAATGTCCTGAATCAAACGGTATGCCATATGTGTGGTTACACACCCGGACGTGGAAGCGAAAAGCCACAAATTGAGACAATGCAACTGGCTCAGAAACCAAAAATATTTAGCCAACTCCGAATTTGGACAGTCTGCAGTTTTTTCAACAAAACACCCCCGTAACTTAGAAAAAAACCCCCACAAACTATATATTCCTGAAATCTACACACCTTCAGCTATGTAACACGGTAGTTTGTTCATTCATACCATCAATGGCGTGGGCGCAATTCTTCGTAGAATTTCGCATTTGTCTGAAAAATGAACAAAAACCAACTTCAAAAGGTAGGAATCATGCCAAAACCTCATGAAATCTAAAAAAAAGTTACTAAATTAAATCTCCCAAATGTCCTAATCAACGGTATGCCATATGTGTGGTTACACACGCGGACTGGAAGCGAAAAGCCACAAAGTGAGACAATGCACGATGGCTCAGAAACAGCGAAAATTTAGCCAATTCCGAATTCGGACAGTCTGCAGTTTTTCCACAAAACACCCTTGTAACTTAGAAGTAACCCCACAAACTATATATTCCTGAAATCTACACACCTTCAGCTATGTAACACTGTAGTTTGTTCATTCAACCATCAATGGCGTGGGCGCATTTCTTCGTAGAAGTTCGCATTGTCTGAAAAATGAACAAAAAACAACTTCAAAAGGTAGGAATCATGCCACAACCTCATGGAATGTAAAAAAAAAGTTACTAAATATCAATCTCCCAATGTCCTGAATCACACCGCGGACGTGGAAGCGAAAAGCCACAAAGTGAGACAATGCACGATGGCTCAGAAACAGCGAAAATATTAGCCAACTCCGAATTTGGACAGTCTACAGTTTTTTTTCCACAAAACACCACCCCGTAACTTAGAATAACCCCCCACAAACTATATATTCCTGAAATTTACACACCTTCAGCTATGTAACACTGTAGCTTGTTCATTCATCCCATCAATGGTGTGGGCGCAGTTCTTCGTAGAAGTTCGCATTTGTCTGAAAAAATGAAAAAAAACAACTTCAAAAGGTAGAAATCATGCCAAAACCTCATGGAATGTAAAAAAAGTTACTAATATCAATCTCCCAAATGTCCTGAATCAAACGGTATGCCATATGTGTGGTTACACACGTGGACGTGGAATCCAAAAGCCCAAAGTGAAACAATGCACGATGGCTCAGAAACAGCAAAATATTCAGCCAAATCTGAATTTGAACAGTCTGCATTTTTTCCCCACAAACCATATTTTTCTCAAATACACACCTTTATCTACGAAATTCTGTATTTGTTCATTCGTACCATCAATGGTGTGGGGCGCAGTTCTTCGTAGAAGTTCACAGTTTTAGCAGATTTCTAAAAAATTTGGAAAAAAACACTCTCAAGGTAGAAATCATGCCAAAATCCCAAGTAATGTAAAAAGTTACCAAATATCAATCTCCCAAATGTCCTGAATCAAACGGTATGCCCTATGTATGGTTACACACCGCAAACGTGGAATCAACTAGCCACAAAGTGGCCAATGAACAATGGCCCAATTACAGCAACTTTTCAGATTATCAGACTAAACACCCCTCTTTATTAGAATACCTACCCCCAAAACTATATTTCTTCTGGAATTTACACATCTTCAGCTACCAATAGTGTGATTCTTTTATGCATACCACCAATGGTATGAGCGCAGTTTCATGTAAAATTTTGCTTTTTACCAGATTTTCAGAAAAATTTATAAAATACAATTCAAAGTTAAAAATCATGGCAAATTTCCATGTCATGTAAAAAAAACTTGTCAATTATCAATCTTCCAAATGCCCTGAATCAAACGGTATGCCATATGCGTGGATGTACACAGGGACATGGCCACCAACTAGCTCAAATGGGACACCTGCACAAGTGTAATTACTAGAAAAAAATCAAGTGCTCTGTATTTCAAACAGCCCAAACTTGGAAATGCCCCCCACAAATAAAACCCCAACTACTAATCTCCCCACATGTTCTGAATCAAACGGTATGCCCTATGTTGGATGCACTCATAGACGTGGCCACCAACTAGCTCAAATGGATCGATGCACAAATGCAATACAAGAAAAAATCAAAGTGCTCTGTAATTTGAACAGCCTACCCTTTTTTTAAGGAAACAGTCCATGAAACATGGAATTTCCCCCCACAACTATTATTTTTGGAATCTATACACCTTCAGCTCGTTACGATGCCATGCTTTCATACATAATGAAGAATTCCAGACCCAGTGATCCAAAGAACTCGTGTTTTTTAGGAGTTTTGTGAAAAATAAATAGATGATTCAAGGATTGAAATCCTACCTAACCAACTGACAAGCAAAAAACCCACTAAATGTCAATCTCCCCACATATCCTACATCAAACGGTATGCCAATGTTTGGGTGCACACAGAGACGTGGCCACCAACTAGCTCAATCGGACACACATGCACAAGTGTAATTCAGAAAAAATTCAAGTTGTCTGTAATTTCAAACAGCCCAAAACTTGGAAATGCCCCCACACATAACCCCCCCACTAAATATCACTCTCCACATGTTTGAATCAAACAGTATGCCATATGTGTGGATGTACAGAGACGTGGCCACCAACTTCTCAAATCGGACGCATGCACAAGTGTAATTACAAGAAAAAATCAAAGTGCTCGTATTTCAAACAGCCCCAAAACTTGGAAATGCCCCCCACAATAAAACCCCCCTAAATATCAATCTCCCACATGTTCTGAATCAAACGTTATGCCATATGCGTGGATGCACACAGAGACGTGGCCGCCAACTAGCTCAAATGGGACGCATCACAAATGCAATTCAAGAAAGAATCAAAGTGCTCTGTATCTGAACAGCCTACACTTTTTCTAAGGAAACAGTCCCGAAACATGGAATTCTCCCCACAAACTTATATTTTTGAATCTACACACCTTCAGCTACGTTACAATGCCATGCTTTCATACATACATGAAGAATTCCAGACCCACTGATCCAAAGAAGTCCGTGTTTTTACGAGGTTTTGTAAAAATAAAATAAGATGATTCAGCGTTGTAATCCTACCTAAACCCTTTTGACAAGCAAAAAACCCCACTAAATTTCAATCTCCCACATATCCTGCATCAAACGGTATGCCAATGTGTGGTGCACACAGAGACGTGGCCACCAACTAGCTCAAATTGGACGCATGCCAAAGTCCAATTACAAGAAAAAAATCAAAGTGTTCTGTAATTTGAACAGCCTAATCAACTTGGAAATACCCCCCACAAACTATATATTTTGGAAGCTACACACCTTCAGCTACGTGATGGTATCATGCTTTCGTATATACATGAAGAATTCCAGGCGCTGTTATCCATAGAACTCCGTGCTTTATAGTAGATTTTGTGAAAAAATAAAATAAGAGACTCAATGGTTGAAATCCTACCTAAACCCACTCGCAGTAAAAAACCACTAAACGGCATCTCCCACATGTCCTGAATCAAACGGTATATGCCATAAGGTGGGTGCAAACAGAGACGGCCACCAACTAGCTCAAATTGGACGCATGCACAAGTCCAATTACAAAGAAAAAATCAAAGTGTTCTGTAATTTGAACAGCCTAATCAACTGGAATTACCCCCCACAACTATATATTTTTGGAAGCTACACACCTTCAGCTACGTGATGGTATCATACTTTCGTATATACAGAAGAATTCCAGGCGCTGTTATCCATAGAAACTCCGTGCTTTTAGGATTTGTGTGAAAATAAAATAAGAGGACTCATGGTTGAAATCCTACCTAAACCCACTCGGCAAGTAAAAAAACCACTAAACGGCAATCTCCCACATGTCCTGAATCAAACGGTATGCCATAAGGTGGGTGCAAACAGAGACGGGGCCACCAACTAGCTCAATTGGACGCATGCACAAGTCCAATTACAAGAAAAATCAAAGTGTTCTGTAATTTGAACAGCCATCAACTTGGATTACCCCCACAAACTATATATTTTTTGAAGCTACACACCCAGCTACGTGATGGTATCATACTTCGTATATACATGAAGAATTCAGCGCGCTGTTATCCATAGAACTCCGTGCTTTTAGGAGATTTTGTGAAAAAATAAAATAAGAGGACTCAATGGTTGAAATCCTACCTAAACCCACCGGCAAGTAAAAAAAAACCACTAAACGGCAATCTCCCACATGCCTGAATCAAACGGTATGCCATAAGGGTGGGTGCAAACAGAGACGGGGCCACCACTAGCTCAATGGGATCCATGCGCAATTGCAATTATAAGAAAAAATTTAAAACGCCACAACCCACCCCCCACCCCTATCCCCACTCCCCCTTTTAGTGGAAAACCAGTTAGTACAGAGGTCACACAAGTTTTTGCACCTTTACTGATCCTAAAAAAACATACGGTCTTTTTTGGTACCTCTGCAAATTTCCTACTAAAATAGGCTTAGTTTCCCTTGAAACCAACAAATAAATGACCGCGTTTACTTTACCGATATCACCGGGACATGGGAAGCTTGGAGAAACAAAGTTTTTTGCAATTTATAGTTTTAGGTTAAAAAAAAAAGGTGTGTTATTCACTTTAAGATTTTTTTTGTGTGCATTTCCCCTTTTTTTGGGGGATCATTCCCAAAGATGATCATCAAATCATCTTAGGGAATGATACGAACTTGGAATACGGGCATAATGCCCGTTTTCCCAATTCGAAATCCGATCGGAAAAATCACTTCCCGGAAATCATTTTCCAGGAAGTGATTTTTCATTCATTGGCAAAGATCAATAATTTGGTGATCAGAAGTGATCACCAAATATTGATCTCTGTCCCCATTTTTTTTTCTAAGTCTTCGCAAAGTAGCAAAGAGTAGACTCCTCCTTACCTCCTCTTCGTGGACCGGCTGATCATCTCAGGTAACTGATATCTCCTGATCCCCCCCTCGGATTTGGACAACCGAGGGGGGATCGAGGGGGCTAGGGGGCGTTGAATGCTGCCCCGATCGCTCCTAGCAGGGGAGAAAAATTTTTTTTGCAGGGGGAACCACAGATCGTATATTCACGTTCTGTGGCAGTTGGAGTATTCACTGCACAGATCGTGAATAACGATCTGTGGCAGGGAAAGGGTTAAAGTCAATGGGAGTGATAGTTTGAAAAGTCTGGATGATTTACAGATAACTAACAATGATAACTTACTGTAAATGGCTGTGGCACCTGGTAAATGGTCTGGAACATATCACCATCACCAAAACTGGTTAAAACCCTTCTTAAACACAAGCAGGAAATTGTCAGGTTTGCGCAAGCTACATTTGAGGGTTACAGCCAATTTGAGGTTACTGAACTATACTTTTCAAGATTACCAAAAATAGAACCATAATTTACAGAGGATTACGGAAATCTAATGATACGAGGGTTAGGGAACGATACTCTCGAGGGTTAGCAAAAACGATCCATACATTCGAGGGTCCCGGAGAAAAACAATACTTTCGAGGGTTAGTGAACGATACATTCGAGGGTTAGCGAAAACGACCATACTTCCAGGGTTACCGGAGAAAAACAATAACTTTCGAGGGTTAGTGAACGATACATTCGAGGGTTAGCAAAAACAATCCATCCGTTCGAGGGTTACCGAAAACAATGATAACTTTTGAGGGTTACTGAAAATCAAAGGCTACATCGAGAGTTAGCGAACTATACACTCTAGGTTTACGAAAACGATCCGTGCATTTGAAATTATCGAAAACAAACAATACTTTTGAGGGTTAGTGCACGATACATTCTAGTATAGCGATGGTTGATTATTTGATTTTTCGAATTTACGAATTTGATAATTATCGAATTTACAAGCCGCGAGTCGAAAAAAAAAACTAGTGTGAATAGTGTGAGTTCATCTGAACGCATAAATTCAGCTTCGAACTCGGGTTGGAGTTCGGTTTTCTGTCCATCTCTATGCCTAACTGCCCAAACACGGGTGATTATTGTCCAGGATGACCTTTTGATTGGATGCTCGATCATCGGCATCATGTGCCTCATTGCACGCCTGTACCAGCATTTAGTTTTCATGCTGAGAACCCAGACTTTCCACACATTACACATATACCCTGTCAGCAAATTGCTAATCATCCTAATCTCATTTTAAAAAGGCAAAAAGGAATGGCTGGACATTCCGAGAAGTAGAAGATCGGGGTCAGGATTTTCCAAGTACAATGAAACTACAAAATTTTCCAACAATCCCTATCAAATATCATGTATTTGTATGTAATAGCAAAATGGATGCATTTCCTCTATTGTTGAACGATCCTCAAATTTATTCTGATGCCTTGCAAGCGTGAAGTTTTATGTTTTGAATCCTCCTCCTGGATACAAATATGCAGAGTTTGCATGTTCTCCCTTGTGCTTGAATAGGTTTTCTCTGGGCACCCGTTTCCCCAAATAATCCATAAAGACATACTTATAGTGTGCTTAGATTGTAAGCTCTTCAGGGCAGAGCCAGATATGAATGTATCAATGTAATTGTAAAGTTCCATGGAAGATGTTGACGCTATATAAATCCACAAAATAATAATAATTATGATGCCCTTGTTATGCCTATTGTTTTAAACTGTACCTGAACTCTCTTAGAAGAGAACATTGACAAGGAATAGAAAGTTTGCCTCCAGATGGGAATATTTTATAGAAACATACGCATTGAGTTCAACAAGATTGTATGTTTAGGTTATGCAACTGATCTTTACGGTATACGTTTAGTGATGTACAATTCAGGCCTCTATGGTACATAGTCAGATACTCTTTAGTAGAGATGGCCCAACTTACTGAAGTTTGGTTTGTTTCCAAACTTCAGTAAAAGTTCGGAAACTAACCCAATGAATCGATGGGGAATATGAGTTTGAAAAGTTTGGATGAATAACAAATAAACATCCAAACAATGGTAACTACTGTGTCTGTGGTCCTGGGAAATGGTCTGTGGAACACGTCACTGCCGAAGTGATGTGTTCAAAATGATTGTTTAATGGTGATTTATATGATTGCAAGCATTGAAATATCAACCAATAACAATTTTATTTGGTCCTTCACAACCTATATAAAGAGGTGCAAACCCCCACAGAACTCAGAAGTCAATGGAGTGATGGCAAAGAAAAAGAAACAAAATGTCCACACTGGCGGCCACAGTTGAGATCGCCTGGTGTTGGTGACATCAGTTGGCTGTCCCCTGGCGAAGGAGAAAGAAGATGCCAATAGCCAATGGGGGTCTTGTTTGGAGCTGCAGACCCCCAACAAAAAGAACTTATCAGTGCCACTAGGTGCCGGGGTGTGGTCCCAGTTTCAAGCTGCGGGCCCCTTAAGCCCCAAAACGGCACTTGTCAGTGCCCCAGGGCACTTCTAAGTGACACACTGGGGGGCCTGGTTTTCGAGCTACGGGTCCCCATAAGCCACAAAAAGGCCCTTCATGTTCGAGTCCATAACTACTCTTTAGATACCCTTCTAACTACCGCACTCTGTAAAACTTTCTTTCTTTTTAAAATGTAAATTTCTTGAATTTTTTCTTTGTGATAGGGTCCCAAATGAGTATTTTTTTAATCTAATGAAAGTATAACATAATAAAATGTTTCCGCTTTTAATGACAGTACAAGGGGAGTTATGTTTTACAGCAACAATCCAAATACAATTTTTCCTGCAACAAAGTGTGAAGGAGTAAAGTAAATAAGACAAATAAATGCTCAGAGAAAAGACTTGACAAAAATTGCTATCTGACTTGACGGCAACCTTAATCTAACTTGAAATATAGCGGATGTAACATTTGGATTGTTAAATGACCTTGTACAAATATACTGGCTGTGCAAGGTGAGATATAGTATAGTGTGCTAACAGAATGCTTATGTTCACGAAGGACAAGCGATGAAAGAATAATAATTTAGAAAATGAAAAATGCATTTACTTAACAAAGACAAATGTATGAAAACTAAAGATATAACATGTCCACTTACTGTCCTCTTGAAGTATGAACCAATAAAGTAATAAGTGTAGAAGTGGCCGGCAAATGCAGTTCAGAGCTAACATTGCATATTTAATTCTTCTTCACACACAACGTAATCTATAGACAAACACACGATCCATACTTACAAAAACATACAAATATTGTGTAATATTTTGTTATAGTTAAAGGACCACTATATTTTCACATTTGACATCCATAAATATGGGAGATATGGGGACTGTATTTCTACTTCCTAATTCCTTTTTGCTCTCTCGCATGACTTTTTGAGTTGTCCCTATTGTGTGTGCATGTGCAGTTCAGTGCAATAACACGACCAAGCAGAATACTCTTTAACCTTAGTAAAAAATATATTGGGATAATACTATAGTATTCTATATCTACAGCAAATGGTGCATTGCCTGCATTTATAGCTACTTTACCGCAACATAAATTAAGTCAGTACAGCAATCCCGGCTGTTACCATAAACCTCATAAAAATTTCAACCACTGAAGAGCTTTCCAATAAGATACTCTTTGCCCCAATAAGAAAAGGGAGTGGGAAGAGAATACTGCAAAGAGAGCATCTTAAAAGCATTTCATTTGGATTAATAATATTTTTCTGGGAATTAAATAATTCGGACCTGTACTTCATCTTTAAATATCTATTCTCCTCAACCTCCTTAGTTTATATTACCCGTTTTTTTATTAATGTTTGTTTCTTAAAGTCTTGCTCAGTTGTGAATAATTTTTCATTTACCGGGTACATGGGAATTACTGTGTTTTGGTGTAGAGGGATGGTAGTAAAAATAAACAGAGTCATCAATGTAAGTTAAATCACTTTGAAATGATAAACACACAGTGACACATGATGTTTCTTTGGTTCATGATGTTGTTAGGATGAAGCTAGTTCCCTGGGATGGGTATCATTCCATATCCCACCGTAATAATGTGTTTACAGACATTATATGGGCTTAATAGAAACTGGCAATACTTCAAAGATCATTTGCTTTGATACCGTATAAACTCGGTATAAGCTGAGGAATTTTACCTTAAAATCACCTGAAATCTACCCTCAGCTATACTCCAGGTTTTGCAAGTACAGGAATTGAACAAACAGGCTGCAAAGAAAGGTTATGAGGCACATGTGTATGGGGCTGTGTATTTTAATTTTATGGGGCTGTGTATTGGATTTTCTATGGGGTTGTGTATGGGACTTTCTATGGGGCTGTGTATGGGACTTTCTATGGGGCGTGCATGGGACTTTCATGGGGCTGGTGTATTGGACTTTCTATGGGGCTGGGCTGTGTATTGAACTTTCTATGGGCTATGTATGGGACTTTCTATGGGGCTGTGTATGGGACTTTCTATGGGGCGTGTATGGACTTTCTATGGGGGGGTTTGGTGACTTTCTATGGGGCTGTGTGTTTGGACTTTCTATGGCGTGAGCTGGTGTTATTGGCTTCTATGATGGGCTGTGTATTGGACTTTCTATGGGGCTGATGTATGGGACTTTCTATGGGGGCTGGTATGTATGGGACTTTCTATGGGGCTTGGTATGGACTTTCTATGGGCTGTGTATGGGACTTCTCTGACGTGGATGGACTGTTCTATGGGGCTTGTATGGGATTTCATGAGGGGCTGTTGTGGGACTTCTATGGGCTTGTATTGGACTTTCTATGGGGCTGGACTATGGTATTGGACTTTCTATGGGGCTGTATATTGAATTTTTATGGGGCTGTGTATGGGACTTACTATGGGGCTGTGTATGGGACTTTGTATGGGGCTGTGTATGAGACTTTCTATGGGGCTGTATATTGGACTTTCTATTGGGGTTGTGTATTGAACTTTCTATGGGGCTGTGATTGGACTTTCTATGGGGCGGTGTATGGGACTAACTATGGGGGCGGTTATGGGACTTTCTATGGGGCTGTGTATTGGAATTTCTATGGTGCTGTGTATGAGCTTCTATAGGACTGTATGTGAAAACTAGCTTATGGGCTGTCTATGGGAGAAAAGTCACCCTCGGCTATATCCGAGTCAATCAGTTTTACAGGTAAAAATAGTACCTCGGTTTATACTCGGGTGGCTTATACTCGAGTTTATATGATATGTTCCCAGGCTGGAATTTCTTTCAGAAAGTCTTAGCAAGTAACTTGAGACTTATTTGTTTTTGCATTTTGATAACTGCATCTATTTCCCTTCACAGATATCTAGTTATATTATCCATGATTTCCCTACTTCATAATTGCAATCTTCTCGTTCCAATGGCTATTGAGATCTTTGCAGTCTTCATATAATTTGAAGAGCTGAACACTCCATATTCTAGGGAATTTAGTTGTCATATGATAAAAATATTATCTGCCACAGATAGAAGTACACCAAGTATCCTATTACAATGCTTATACTATATAAACTGCAAAAGGGAATAGGGAGCCCTAAAGGGCCTCAAAAGGCTGAACAATGCATAGACATTTTTAAAGTCAAAAAAAAAGAAGAATGTTTACTGTGTTCACTAAGTAAAGTGAAAATGTTAATTACACATATACAAAAATTCTATTATACAAAGGGCTCTAAATGAGTCCCACCAGGTAACACACTGGAAAGGTCAGGCATCCCTGAACAACTACAGCCCACCCCCCATCCCATAAGAGGGCCCATGAATCAATCTCAATACACAACTATAATGAACCTAATAACTATATAATTGTTCAAATAGTTGTAATCATGTGTGTATAGTGGGTGTGGGTGTTAGAATTTTTATAGATGTGAGGTATCAATAGTAATATATTCCCTTTAAGAGAAAGAAAAGGGTAAAGATAAGTCATTCCCCTTTAAAGGCTCCTACTCTCAGTTTCCTGGACTGTACTGTATTGCAGCATGTAGGACAACCTATGCAAGCAAAAGAGAAGAAAGTAGGGTAAACATAGTATGAGGGTTGAATAAAGACGTGTCCATCAATTCCAACCTTTCCACCCTCCTTTTTAACCCTACCTAACAGTTGACCAGAGGAAGCAAAAAAAAAAAACCAAGGGGGGAAAATTCCTTCCTGACCCAAATGGGCAACCGGAAATATCCTGGGTCAACCAGACTACAGTTATGTTTAATTAATTAATACCAGTAATTCCATATTTTTAGTTTTAGAAACTTATCTAGCCCAACTTTTAAGCTATTTAATGAACTTGCCATTACACCGACTTTGCTGGAAGACAGTTCCAGAGTTTCACAGTTCTCACAGTAAGAAACCTTCCTAACCTGAAGATGAAACTTCCAATCTTAAAGGATTCCACGAGTCCTCTGATATTGTTTATCATTGGGTCATTTAAAAATACAACGTGAGTTTAGAATTGATGCTCATCTCAGTTGGGGGGATAACATGCCATTCATCCCTTAATAATTGGGCACATGTGTATCTTTCCTCTGGTTACACACAACATAACAACTATTTATGCATAGATTGAAGAAACAATGTATCCTAAAATGAAAGGATTTTAAAAAATACAACCCCACTTACGTATACTGTGGTAAAGTATTTCATACAGAACAGTCTGTTTTTAAATCTTACCATTAATGTTTATTTAATTTTCCCCTCCCCCCATAATTTTCAGTTTCTGGCCATTTAACACATAATATTACCATTTACAGTAATGCATTTAGAATTACTCAGCCGTATGCATTGCACATCGGCTACATAAATTATATTAAGGTGAATATTTAATTGTCTTTTCTCAGAATTCATTCTATCTCAGGAAGCAGACATTTCTTTATCACACCAAAAAAAGAATAACTAATAAATGCGGTATTTTATTAACCATAGTAGTAGAACAATAAAGAACAGTTTCTATAATGGCATGGACCTTGTTAAACTGATTGGGAGGCCAACATGAGAGTGTTTGTTTTATCTAATATTTTTTTTCAAAAAAAGTCAGAACATAAATATTTAAATAGGATTATCAGCCCATAATACAAGGCCCAACCAATCATCTTAGGTATTGCTAGCTGAAGGTAGACATACCAAATTAGAGGTACAGACCTGCATGGCACAGTTTTAGTGTAAATTAATAGGAAGGGAAGTGATACATAACGAACCCAGGAATCAATCTTGGTGAACAGTGAGTCTGGTGGAACAGAATTTGGATATCATCATGCACACTTCATGGGATATCCTGCCATCTGATTAAAACTAATGGTTATTATTATATAGAGTCTAAAGCCAGTGTGTGGGGACACAGTGGGTAGAAGAAGAATTACATCGTAAAGGCACAGAGAAAATTGTATACAGGTATTTTTGCTGACATTTGAGACATGTTATCACTATAAATGATCTTAAAAAGCATCCCAGTAAAACAAAACCACTGATTATGGTGTTTTGTTAATTACCTTACTGCATCAGTCTCAGTTTCATGGGCTGTTTTATTCTCCAAATAAGACAATTTTACTCAGCTTTGGTTTAAGAAAGTCCTTCTAAACAAATATGAAACATTCACAAGTTTATGTTTAACCTGCAATGATGCTTGGAAAGTTTCTATTGTGCTTACTGTTAATTAATGGTACAATAGAGTCTGCACCATCACTGGTATAAACACATTATCTTAGCTGGTGAACACTAAAGCATGGAGAAAGGTTTCCATTAATCGTAATAAAAAGTGTTTGTTACTGTAATGAATGTTATTTTTTTGGGCATTAAAAGGAAGAATAATGAAAGGGCTTACCTGCAAATTTAACATGGAATTTGTTTTCAGTGTTTCAGTTATCTGTACATACAGTGGTGGGCTTTAGGAGCAAGTCTTTCACTGCCTAGCTCTTAATTTGTCTGGTGGATCCTAATTAAAATATAAAATATAAATAATCTGTAATTATTATAATATACAACTAAACATATCGTTTATAATTATCTACTTGCCTTAAAGAAACCTTGCCATGAATAAAGAACACTGTAAACCATAAACAGTTATCATGTGGTTACATATGGAATGTCACCCTAGGTCATGGCCTTGGTGGCCTAGTAGTGAAATCCCACCCTCCCAATTGTAATATTCCTGCTGCAAAATTCATCATGTTACGTATTCTCCCATGTTTGTTTCAATGAATTAGTGGATCAGTTGTTTTGGGAGATCAGATTTGGGAATGTCAGTTTACTGTTGCCCACACACATAGAAAGCTCAATTTTCGAAGTTCTCGAATGTCTCCCAATGTCCACCACAACTCAGAAACCACCTGGCGCAATTTTTTTTACAATCAATTACACATTAAACATTAATAGGCCGCAATGGGGAAAGTTGTAACTCTCTTCTGATATTTGATAGATCTGCTGCATCGTAGGTTAATCTATCAAACTCTAAGTAGTTTTTGCCAGCATTTTAAATCAAAACATTCTGCTATATTCTTTATCTGCATAAAATGGCTCAGGTGGCACACTGTTAAATGAAGATAATTGGAAAGTTTCTGAAGTATAAAGAATGAAAAACATTCCGAGACCCTGGAGCCATGAACACTAAAGTTATAAATCCATAAGAACGAAAAGTGTGCAGTTGTTGCAATGTTTATATAAAATAGATTTATAGACAATCTTTACTATTTGGTTCCTTTAAAAATCTTATCCAGTAATTTGACTGTAACTCAGTCAAGGCTCTCTCTTGTCATGTTTATGTTCTTCATCCTTCTTTCTACTCTGTCTTCATTTCATCCATTATTTTCTCTGCAGTATATTCTTATTCCCCTGTCAGTGGCATGTTAAGTCACCATTCTAAATTTCTAATGGCTCTGTTCTTTTTAAGCTGTGCCGCTGTCTTTCGGTTTTATGCCCGCCACATTACGTTTTAAAACCAAGATGTAAACGTAGAAGACTGCATTAGCCACTGGTGCCACCATCCTATCCATTAATTTCATGTTTTGCCATTTTTCAGAAGAGCCGTGGTTTGTTTTTTCTGCTGCTCCAATGAAATTGTAACCTTGCCAGGCACCAGAAACAAGCCTGAGAAAAAAAATTGCTACAAACAACACAAATCTAAAAGTCCCTCTTCTAAATGTATTAAATATAAATGCAACTTCTCCATAATGTTGTTAAGGCTGCTCTAATGTTGACCATCATGGCCCTTTATTATGCTTTTGACCATGTGGGTGTAACTTTCGATTAACTAAATGCTTAAGTGCTTAATGGAAATATCTCAGCTGGATCTTCCTGCTCTCAATTAATTTCCTTTTGAGAGTCTCTCTATGAATAATATCACATGGCTTTATTGACACAATTAAAGGCAATCTGGTTCGAACCTTAGGTTCCATTCTAGTTATTTAAAGGCATGTCCAGCACATACGTTAGTTTTAAACTGTATTGTATGTTCCATTTTTAATCGAAAGCAATATGAGGGTTTTCCTTATCTTCTCTCTAGCAATGGGCTGCTACACACAGCAGTAATTAAAAAATCCCCAAAAATCAAATTTCTATATTAACACTCTATCATGGGAATTCATAAAAGTTTCTTAATCGTTTAAATGGTGCTAATTTTGCCCCAATCAATCAAATGTTTGCTTTCAAATGTTAAATAAATCTGATTGGTTTGGCAAAATTTGCACCATTTTAAAGGATAATACTTTTATTGAATAACCCTACATGTATCTCTGTATTTCTATGTAACCCTAATCAAAGATCCAACCGGGCTCTATGGCTACATCTACAAGGAGTGTGTAGTTTCTTCCCTCGCTGGTGTGGGTTTGGAGGTTTGTCCTTTCATTCCCCCCATACTCATTAAGACTTGATAGTTGTTTAGGACAAAGGGGAAACAATGTGTTAATTGTTATTGTAAATAGTTTGTATCCAGCAAATACATGACTTATTAGACTGTTTTACAGGTTATATTTTCAACTTGACAACCCCTGTAATAGCACAGACATCTGCATGGTACACAGCCAACATAATATTTTAGTTGGCTAGGATGAAATATAGAACACATTTTGTTTTGCAGTGATCAAAAATAATTTTGCTTTGATCCTCCTTCTCCAAATTGTTATCAAATGGAGGATCATTTTAGAGATTAGGCAGTCTTCAATAAGGTCCCTGGCATAGTACCGCTGGACATAACTAAACTTAGTCTAATGAAGGTTAAAATTGACTCATGGTACCAGCCTAAGAAACATACTTATGAGAAATATGACTGATAACTGGGGTATACGAAAAAACTACAACAGTTTGGGTGGCAACTTTATAAAGTTGTTAACCTTTTCGCCTTCTTTAACACGCTTTTCACCTCATTTGGGCCTTTTCGCCGCTATTTTTTAAAGCCATGATAACCCTGGCGAAAGGTCTTACCGCTACAATTTTGCTTTTTGCCATACATCGCTGTGTAACCGCATCAAGCATATTTATAAATGGCAAAAGTGTAGTTTTTGCGTAGTTCACACAGCCATTCCAATTCGCCAGTCTGAGGTGGCGAAAACGCATAAGTGGCCATTTATTTAGCCTGCCAATGGGTCCATGGAGGTTGTCAGTACTGTAATGTGTTTCTCAATACTATAAATCTCAGGGGGAGTCGACTATTTTCCAGCATTTACTGTACTACAATCTGATGATCGTATTTTTTAGGTTATTATTGCGTTTTAAATGAGCTTTATTTTTTTAAAGTTTTTTATTTACTCAATAAGCGCCAAATGGGGTCTAGGGATATTTTAAAGGGCATTATTTTTGCTTTTTTTTTCCCCACAGCCTTTACCACTAAATTTTTTAAGCTTTAAACTTTCCTTTCATCAAAGTTATAAAAAGGCTGAATTTTATCAAAAGGGAAAATTATCTAGCAAAAAGTAAGCACTAATAATGCTGAAAAGCACTCAGCACATATGATGGTAAATAGGTTATACCCCTGGTGGATTTTCAAAGTAGTATTAATTTGGTTAATATACACACTGCTCTATTTAAAAATAGACTAACACATTGTGGTTTTTTTCAGCCAAAGATATAAATGGTAAAAACTCAAAAGGCGAATTTCCTCTATTTTTATTAATAGGACCCACAATTTTTTTTATAGTATTGCTTATTTTCGCAAACTGGCAGGCTAATTATCAAAACCATTCCATTATATGGGGAACATACCATATGCTGTGTAAGAAATAGTCATTATGGAACATTCCATAATTAATGATGTTTGGTGAAAATTATGTAAAACTGCAAAAAATTGCAACTAAAGGGAAAAAGGTGTCAAAAAGGCGAATTTTCACCTATTTAATAAATAGCTTTAATAAAAAAAGTGACAAAATAGCTCTGAAATTTCACTATAGAGAATCTCTCTTTTCGCCATGATCCCACACTTAATGCAATGAATAAGGTGAAACTAAATCAGTCCACACATCGCCTTAGCAATCTTTTCGCGCTAAGGCAAAAGCAAAAACATGCGGGGTTATTAACATAAGCGAAAATAGCGCCTATTAGTCATTGCGATCATGCGATAAACGAAAATGGCAAACATAGTGGATCGTTTATAAAATATGCCCCTTTGGCTTTTTTCCTTGAGATTTTCGAAAATAATTTGAAAACTAAAGGTTCTTGGTCTAGAAAATTTCAGAGAGTTCCCATGTAAAAACAAAACACTTAATGCAAGACAAAGTTCCGACTTTCAAATGATGAGATGGATGGACCTTCCCCACCAACAGAACATTTTAATAAACGAGATGATTATGGTTATTTGATTTCAGATGCTTAAACTAAAACCTAACCTGTGTGAAACAGGTCACCCTATAAAATCGTAGATTTTCCTTTGCAGCTATACATTACCCGTGTTTAATGAGTATGAAAACCACATGCCAATATAATTGCTTCATAAATGTGTTTTCATCCACAGAGTAGAAAATGCATCATACATTTTATTATGACTTTCGAAGACAGCAACCCCAAAACATCCCACCAATACGACACATTAATATATATCAAAGGATCTGAAGTTATTTCATTATCATCTATAAGCCTTGGCTCATTTGTACTTCAACTTATCCATGACTAATGTATTCACTTACAAATATTGAAATTAAATCCATATTTATTTCCTAAGGACTTTCAATAATGAACATTTCAGCTTCCTAAAGTTACTTAAAAAATAGTCTTGACCGGTTTACCCGGCAAGCTGTTCCTATGGTGCTGTTCCCTGGTCTTCACTTATTATTCCTTAGTATTCCAAAAAAATAAAAAAGGAATGCACCCACTGTGCATGGGAAAATCCATGTATCTTCTGAATTCTACATTAACATTTAATCCCTCCTTATGGACAATGGTAATGTTCTTGAACCTTGATGTAACCCAGGTGTAAGAAAAAATGGGTTAACTTAGTTTAAAGAGTCTGTTAAAAAGAATACCATTTCTCCAAATAAATACATTTACAGGCAATTGACACTTACTGCTGCTGTCCTGTCTACTTCATCTGCTGCTTTAGAATAAACAGGCTTCATGCATCAACCATTCTGATAAAAATAAGACAAATGAAAATTCCAAATGAGCCTGTAAAATATCTTACCTGATCAACCCCCCCGAACAATTTATTGAGCTTGTGTTTTGGGGGGGGGTGCTGACGTGTTACAGGTTACAGCGAGCAACTTTACATAGAGCAATGCTACGTTTTACTAAAGCTGTATGGTTTGCCACTCTCAGATAACAAACATGATTTATTGGGTGTTTGTGGTTGTTCTAAGCTTTAAATGCGTATTTTTTATCAGGAGAAACCATATTTCTAGAAACATATTTTCAATTATTTAATGGACCACTCTTATTATCACTCTAAGAACTTTCTGTGGAAAAAAAAAACAGTTAACAAATGAAAAGTCTTTGGACAGGGATAACAGGACTGTATTCCGACCCCCCCCCTGTCCCTTCCCAATATTGTTTTCGTGAGGAGCATCCCAGCCCAAAGAACACCGATCTGACAGTCTTCCGTCCTGCTTCAGCAACTATTTTTAATACAGTAATAGTTCGACTAACCTGCAAATTAAAAAAAACTGTATGTTGCTGTAACTATTTAACAAAATTAAATCGTGAGGTAGGAATAATGAAATCCGACCAACCCTCCCCAGGAACTTTCCATTTTTAAAAAGCTAATTTTCGATCCGCCCGTTATCGAGCTTTTAATCGTTATGTGTGTAGCCTGTTCCCGAATGAAGGCCAGCGGCTGCCGAACGATCGGTCGGGCCCTGAACGCCCTCCGTGTCGGGAAAGGCCGAAAATTTCCATTGGCCACTCTAGACTCCCTATAGATCTAGTCAGCGCGGTCCGATGGAAACACACAGTCCGATCTTTCTCCTTTATGAAGTTCATAGAGAGAACGCTCCGGACTGTTCAAAACGATGCAGTATCTTTGAAAAAAAATCTGTACTGTGTGTACCTAGCTTTAGGTTTCGGGGGACAGCAACATTCTTCTGACAATCGTAAATGTATGGCAAATTCCATCAGAATCATTTGTGATCTGTCCTGCCAGATCAATGAACAACAATTGACACAAGCCTTCACACATTTATGATTGGGTATCCGTCAGACATTCTGCACGCGCTTGATCAATCAGTAATCTTACTCTGAACAGGGCCTTTACTGTAGAAACATTAAAATCACCAGTTCTAGTTCCCAACTGAGCGGATGACTAGTAGCAAAATAACCAGTAGATAAAAAAATAAAGACAAAACTAACACCATGAACACCAGACAGTAACGAAAATAGCCTTTGAACCCCCCCCTTATATCTGTGTAATTCAGTATATCATATTTTTTTCTCCCATGCAACTCTTTATATAAATGCATTATTTGATATTTTTTTTTTAAAATTATGATTTTATTGATGGGTAGTATTCACTTTTTCTGAACATTTTTAACCCGCCTAGTTTTATAGCGTTCATTATGTGCCTGAAAACTAACATGATAGTTTTCTTACGACACAACCCCCCTTTGCTTCCACTTTAAAGTTGTAGTTATAATCTTTTTGTTACAATGTTGATCCGTCAATTCCTGACATGGTCATTTCCGGTAAGAGACTTTCTTAAACAAATAACCGCCATATCCCTTACTTGAAGGCTATATACACTAAGGGTATTTCGCCCTCATCAACTGGTCGGCTGTGGCTAAAAAAAGCATCCGTCATTTAACTGCGGCAAATTTCACGCACCATGCTAGTTGTTGTCCGCCGGAGGACGCATAATTAACATTCTAATTGTCCGTCCGATTTAGCTAAATGAATGACAGATAATGGTCGGTTTGTATCATTCTTTGAGTTTAATAGAAGGCCCAATCACCAATCAATTAAATCGAAAATATTGTGGTTGCACAACCAAATAGATGCTGTGACCAACGTACCTATATTATTTTCAGTTCTAAAAATTGACTCACTACAGTGTAAAGAATACTTACTAGGAGAGGCTTAAAACTTTTCTATTTCGTTTTGTCACCCCAAGATTGATAGGCTGAAGATGCCTGGTTGTGATCAAAAGGTTGCATTGTTTTGGGGCAGGACAAAAATAAGTCAGAAAAGAGCTACTCAAAGTTTTCTACTGTTTTTCTATATCAACAATCCACAGATAAACAGCAAATCCTCTTATTGTAGACATAGAAATGTTTTCTTATCATTATGTTTTTCCTGTAATATGTATTGAACAGCTTGGGATCACTGTATTTTGATTGAAGTCAACCAAGACTGGAATAAACGGTAATACAAAGTCTAAATATATTCTATATTTCAGATAAAAATCATGAGGACTTTGGTACCCTTTAGCCTGATTCTGTGTTTGTCACGATTATCGGAAATAAACCACAGAAAACAAAAGCTGATGTTCCTTGCTAAAGAAGTCTTTCTTGGCATTTCTAATGATTCTACTTTATTTTTATCCAACTTACTAACAATTGATCCCTCCCAGATGAAATTTTGGTCAGATTAACCAGTGACTGTGGATGATTAACCAGGTTGACTTGTGATTTAATATGCTTGGCTATTCGTTTTTATAAGCATGATCTTAAAAAAATGGACCTTTGGAATTTAACATGTCAATACATTATGGCCATCACACAGTCTTCAACTGGGAGGCCGCAAAATGTGTCACAAGCACAAATATCAGCAAAATGGATTTAATGTTGACCAACAACAATTGACTATCTACCCTCCTGTGTTCATTAGGTAGATTGAAAGAATTGGATTGTTGTGCATTAAAAGAAAACTAAAAGAGAACCGCCAACATTGTCGGGAAATACGAGGTAGGGTGTAGAGATGGTCGAAATATAATAAAGTTTTCGAACTTTCAAACTTACTGGTAAAAGTTTAAAAGTTCGAATTCAACCCATTAAAGTGAAATGGGGAGTGATAGTTCGAAAGTGATTTCTCATATAACTTAACAATGGTAGGTGCTGTCCTGTAATGGCTGTGGCACTTGGAAAATGGTCTGGGGAACATGTCACTATCACCAAAAACGTTTAAAACACTTCTAAAACACAAGCGGGCAATTGTCAGTTTTTCTGAAAGCTACATCAAGTGTACTGCCAATTCCGAGGGTTACGAACAATGCTTTTCGAGGGTTAGCGAAAATAGAGCCATAAATTCGAGGTTACTAAAAAGGACGATACTTTCAAGGGTTAAGCGACGATACATCCTCGGGTTAGCGAAATGATCCATACATTTCGATGGTTTTACCGAAAATGAACAATACTTTTCGAGGGTTACGAAAATCGAAGGCTACATTCGAGGGTTAAATGAACGGTACAATTCTAAGGTTTGCGAAACGATCTGTACATTCGAGGTTACCGAAAAACGAACTATACTTCGAGTTAGCGAATGATACCTCCTAGGGTTAGTGAACGTTCCGCTAATTCGCTATTCATCTATTTATGATAATTATCACAAAAAAATACAGCCGCGAGTCCGGGAAAAAGAACTATTCGAACGCGAACCTAGTCTGAATAGTTCAGTTCGTCCGAACTTCATAAGTCAATTGCTTAAGTTTCAATTCATTGAGTTAAGTTTTTTTAAATACTAGTGTGGAAATTTTAACTTTATTAAATCAGTTAACGCCTGTGCTGTTTCCAATGGTTTAGAAATGGTGGCAGCCCTTGAAAAAAAAGTATACCATGCTAACCCCTATATACAAATCAGGTTGCATGTATTTTCTAAACTGATTTGTGTAAAAGTTTTTTTTGTGCAGAATGGTCTTTTTCTAAACCCTATGGAAAATTCCCCCAATATTTGGCCATAGTTCCCTCTCTAACCATTCTGTAAGGCTAGGCCACACTAGCGCGGGTTTTTCGCGCATCTCGCGCTCGCAATTTTCGCTAAATGGAATCGCGGGAATGGCGAAAATCCCACGATTTCCGATGCCGCCTGCGATTGCGTCGTGTCCGTTGTCGCGTTTGGTAACACCTGCGTCACCATTTTTGGTGCGTTCACGCAGCGTTTCCATAACACAAAAAGGCAAAAACGTGGACGCAAAATGAAACGCGAACCCAACAAGAAAAGCGCACACAATCGCGTGCGATTACGCCACTTTTTGGCGAGATGCTTGTTCGTTGGCAAGGCTCAGCCTTAAGTTAATGATATCTCCTCTCAAATTCTAACCTATTTTGCATACTACCTGGGTCGCCAATCTCTGGGTTCAATGAGCTGGACCTAGGCCATTTTAAAGGCTACACTTTAGCTAACAAGATTCCTCACGGTGTAAACAGACCAGAAGGTGTTCAACATTTCAGCCCCTTACGTGTTACTATCCACCATTTTTTACCACTCTTAAAGGAAATCAGTAAACACTATTATTTTGAAAATTCTATTATAAATTATGCATAACTATTTATGCACATATTCACTTCCATTTTGGAATATCATTTGAATTTCTTCCTCTTCAGCAGGACAGAGCAGTACTCACAGGGCTATACCCTCTTCAGCAGGACAGAGCAGTACTCACGCCCTGTGAGTACTGCTCTGTCCTGGAAGAGGGTATAGCCTGTGAGTACTGCTCTGTCCTGCTGAAGAGGGTATAGCCCTGTGAGTACCGCTCTGTCCTGCTGAAGAGGGTATAGGCCTGTGAGTACTGCTCTGACTGCTGAAGAGGGTATAGCCCTGTGAGTACTGCTCTGATCTGATGAAGAGGGTATAGCCCTGTGAGTACTGCTCTGACCTGATGAAGAGGGTATAGCCCTGTGAGTAGCTCTGACCTGATGAAGAGGGTATAGCCCTTGAAAGCTTGTCAACTAAATAAACTGTTAGTCCATAGAAAAAGTATTACAGTACTCATTTTTTAATATCTATGTTTGGACTAATGCGGCGCTATAATAAATTTCTATACTATTAAATTGTTTTATATATTCTGTAGGGGACTGGTGAGGGGTTGATTATAAATGCTCACGAGTGTGGGAGCACACCCTACAGAGATACATTGGTGGGGGTCTCAGTGCCATGAAAAGATTTTTAAATTTGCTTCATGAGTAAATTGAGTGTTTACAATAAAACATTTACAATCACTTTTGTAACTGTAAGCTTTTGACCCTCGGATGAAATGGACCTGTTCAAAAATACCTTTAGTATACTTTTAAAACTGCATTCATGTTTCTAAAGTTTTTTGGCAGCAAGGAGAAATGGAACTTTAACCATAGGGTTGTTTTAAAAGTCCAGTACAGCACAAAAAATTCATTTGAGTAAATATTCCTATGTGGATTAATTCTTAGGGAAAAAATCTAATCCTACTGCTTCTATAGAGCCCATATTACCACTTACATTTTACCTTTATTACTGGATCTGGAGTCAGGGATATGTCTGCAATATTGACATGGGTAAAAATTGTTCAGTGAAAAAGAAAAAGCAGAAAAGACAAAAGCCTAGCACAATGTGATTTTCTGCCCAACAAACAAACAACCAAGGAATGGGCAATTTCGGCAGATATCACATCTGTGTGACTGCTCGTTTAGACATTTTTGATACGTGTGTCCCAACGGATCAATGAACAATGCTTTACAAACCATTCACGTGCGATTATGGGTTAAAGAAAACTGCTTTTCTATGGCTGTTTGTTTGTCGGACAATCCTTAATAGTAAATATAAAAGGTGTACTAAGTATTGTAAAAAAGCAATAAAGGGCATGTCCACCCCAAAACTATAATCCCCCCCACTACTGCCCCCATTTTGTAATGTAGTTAATCCTTACCTTACATCCCAGCTCCATCTGGTTCTTCTGCTATCCCCCCCTAAAGTCCAAAAAAACGCCCACCAGGAGTCCATAGGACTCTGCATCCCGTCTCTCCTCTGGGAGAATTTTGCCATGCGTAGAAGAGCCCCCCCCTCCCTCCCTCTCCCTCCCGATTAGGATTCCCTCCCCCTAGTGTAACAATCTTTTATATAATATTCCCCTGTCAGCCCAGCCCCAACCGCTATATGTTTATTATCAGAAAGTGCCCCGAACATTACTTACCTTCCCTCTTTCCTTCGCCACACTGAACTCCGGCAGCCGCGTCCGTGATTTTCTCGCAAGCAGAGGGCCTGGCAGCGCGGCGGAGGAGAGAGGGAAGGTAAGTAATGTTTGGGGCACTTTCTGATAATAAAAATATAGCGGTTTGGGCTGGGGGGACGGGAATAATATATAAAAATTTTTTAGAAGGGTGGACATGCCCTTAAGCTAGGAAATGGTCTAAAGTATCAATGCTCACAATCTTTAAAAAAACACATATCAGTACCAGAAACCTAATGTGCTTCCTGTTTTGGCATACTGCTTAGTAAAATTTTTTGAATTTCTACAATTTCTGAAATATCGAATTTTAATACTATACACCTTAAATATAAGTCAAAAATGAAATCTAATCAATAATAAAAAAGTTATTTTTACACTTTTAAATGCATAATGAGTGCCTCATAGACATTCGTAAACACAGCTACTGACCCACCCTTCTATTTCCAAGGCCCTATTTAAATAGCAACTAAAGTCAAAAATAAAATCTCGATCAATCAGTAATAAATTATTAATGCTTATAAACAGAAAAGCAAAAAAAAAAAAAAAAACTCTCTCCAGCTACAATAGCTGCCATTGGTGAATTTGGGACATGTTGCTGGATCATGAAAATTTTGCAAATCCTCGAATTTCAGAAAATTTCGAAAATCCTGAATTTCACAAAAATTTCTAATGTGGCTTGGAAAATTCCAGAAAACCAGGTTCGTATCTGCGATCCCGTCCATTTCTAGTAGTAAATAGCAGCATTGATTTGTTAGAGTTTTCTAGCATAGCAGTAGATGTGGTATACCTATATAAGGTATGATCTGTGTCATATAGGTAACATATATAAACTAAGGTCTTGGACTTGAACAACACCTTATACAGGAATAGAGAACTGGTTGTTAGATCATGCACAGAGAGTGAAGTGACAGTTGAGATACAATATTGATAAATGTAAGGTGATGCATAGGGGGTTTAGCATTCTTTATGATGCCTATACCATAAAATGGTCTAATTGATCTCTGTGGAGAAAGATTTGGAGGTTCTAGTAGAAAGCAGACTTTGCTGTAGCAAACAAGCAACCACAGGGGTGCCCATGAGACAAGGGCCCCATCTTCTTACTTTCCCTATGAAAATAAGGCTCTCCCCAGAAAACTGCAGTAGATATAATTGGAAAGGGGGGCACCCATTATAGATATTTTGAGGGCCTCCCTAGTTACAATTTCAATGAAAGAGGGGATAGATACAAGGGAGAAAAATATTGTTCCCCTCTTTACAAAGCATTGGTAGGTCTCATTTGGAATACGCAGTCCAGTTTTGGAATACCATATATAAAAAGGACTCTTAAAAGTGGACAGAGTTCAGAAAAGGGCAATTGATTTAATAAGGGGTGTGTGACATGGCCAAGACGGTGATCTAAGCAGACTTGAGAATGAGAGCTATACATCCTGCTGGACAATGGACCCCTTTTTACTTATATATTCCTGTTATTGCACTCTTTTAGTCAACATGACCACATATGGGAATTAACACATGAACTCTCCCTACTCAGAAAGCTTGGCAAGTTGCCCACCAAAGAAAATAAAAAAACCAATACTTTACCAATTGGAAAGGCAACAACATCTCTTGACTGAACATTTACCGGTTATGGCAAAGCCAAAAGGTAATTCCAATTGTGAACAAGCAATTCTCGGGCAACAATCTCAAAAGATCTCCAACTGGGGGAAAACCAGTAACCTCCGAACTTGGAAAAAAACAGCAATAATCTCCCCTGGCTGGGCAAACTAGTAATCTCCATTTACAGATAGAAATGCAACATACGTCTCCTCATAGGAGAAGCCCCAATATGATATTACACGAGCAGCTGTTTTTTAGTCTTTGCTACAGAAAGGTTGTTTTCAGAAGCAAGAGCCCAGACAATAGTTAATATATATTAGCACAGAATCCTAAAATCACATGTTGTGGTTTCCCACAAAAATAACTATTACTTACAGTTCATGAGAAAAAGTAAGGTCATTCACAGTTCAAAAAACAAATAATATTAGCAATATTTGCACAATATGACTTCATTACTACAAAATGGCTCAGATTGAAACATAGATTCACTATTACAGTCACACACCATTCGTATCACATTTGTATCACACCTACTGTGGATGCATTGCGACCCCTCTTGAGAAGATCAGACCCTGCAACAACAGGTATGGGGGGGGGGGGAGAGATCAGGAGAGTTTCCCACATAATTGGATCAGGAGCACCTTGACACTGTTAGCTTGTCACAAATTTTTACAGTCAGGGCACATTCTGAATAAGGCCTATGGTGGCACGCTTTCCAAATGCCAGAGATAGGGACACAAATCTCCAACTAGACAGGGAGAAGAAAGGTATGTTTGGAAAACGCGACAGTCATGTTTTTTCTGGATTTTTCCATACACCTACAAAAGTAAAATGTCAACTTTGTGTTAACACCTCCGCTGTTTCCATACATAACATATCATACAACATCATGTGCTCCGGACATCTTTGCATTCAATTGACTGGATTAATGTGCACTTTAGCCCATTCCTAGGACTAGCCATATCTGTACAAAGGTACTGTTACTGTACACACTTGGACTGTCTAGGCCCCCCTTCTCTATTTTTCTTCCCAAGCCTTTTGCCTTAAATGTGACCTGACCCACCTATCTACTTACTTAACCAATGCGTGGGTGCCCTGGAGATGCGTATCTCACATCTAGTGGACTGTGTGACATGTATCATGTAGTTCTAGCAGACTGATGTTTGCTGTTTTCCAGACAATGGGTATGTGTAATCCTCCAACCCCCTACTCCAATGGCCAAGGCAATCAAAAAAAAAAACAAAAGTGGAGGAGCACACTACAGGTATAGTTCAAAATTTAATGTGAAAAAAATGTGATATCAGGTTGTTTTAACATTAAAGTTTGAACCACACCTGTAGTGTGCTCCTCTGCTTTTGTTTTTCATTTGGATTCACTTGCCTCAATGCAGGGACACACTAGAGTGGCAATTAGGTAAAAACTTTTTTCTGGGAACCCACTAGGCTAGATGTAAATGGTCTATGAACTAATAGGATTCAACTACTTCACAAGCGAAGGATATCCTCTAAAAGGCCATTGTCATGGGTTGCCTATAGACAGCATTGTTATTACTCGCATTCTCTTCTATAGAATATCCGGTCCTTATCCTATTTACTTCCCCTACCACCTTCCCTTTCCCATATGACATGAGAAAGGTTGCAATGTTACTTTAAAATACAGGATACAATGCTTCATTCACTTAATGGAATAGACACCTACTGGATCCCAGGGTGCTGTTTTCCTAACAGTGTAAAACTATGTTATAAACTACAAATGTTTTTTATTATGTTTAGGTTTAGGTGTGGGAAAATACATATGTGATAGACGGAGTTCACCCAGCTTTGTCTGCAGTTCTGGGCCGTGTGAGTTGGAAGATCTTAAGGTTTTGGGCGCTTCTCTATTAATATATCAAATGTAATTTTGGGGGTGGACATGCCCTTTAAGAGCATATTTCCATTACCCCCAATACAGATCACCAAACACCCAATAATTGCAATTCTTGACCTAGGTCCCACGCGATGACTCTTGACTATATAGCTACTTGATCCAGGTAGCAAATATTAAACTTTGTTAAGACTAAATGGTTCCCTAGCTTAAATGACCTACTGAACTGGTGTAGAATGGCGGAAGTTGTTGGTTCCCATATACAAACCTCACTATCCCTAAACAACAAGCTAATTCAGTTTAATATTCTCCACAAGGCATATACACCCCCAAACTAAGTGTTTTGGCACTTCAAGATCATCGGACTGTCCTAAAGGTACTGAAGTTTTTTTTTCCTTCCTCTGGAGAGTTATCAGTTACTCAGGCAATAGATAATAAAGACATTGTGTAGATTCAACATTCTATATAAGATCTATCTAATGTCTTTAAAGTGTTTGCAGGCTGGGGGTTGGTGATTCTCTTAAAGGAATGTCCACACAAAACAATGTTCGGAAGTGTATTGCCTTATTAAATATATTTAAATGAAACATCATGGTCTGATGTTTCACAATAGAAGGATATCCATTTTTTACTGTAGGATAATATCATGTAAAGCACTGCATGTTTACATGCCATGTTCACATTTCTTTTCCTTCCTGCGCAAGTCAGATGCTCATTACGAGTATTGTACCAGAACTCGCACTGACAGGTTTTAGCACTAATGAGTGCAGGGTCAGTGGAGATTCTGAATTTTAGTTAGAACATTGCTGATCAGGTCAGTGGGGAATACTAAATTAAATAAGAGATTTTTATTTTTAGGGTTGAACACACCCTTTAGTGAAGAATAAAGTGTTCGTAAGAGAATCTATCATTTCAGACAGCCCTATGGAAGTGATTCTTACTATAAAAGATATTATCCCATATTAGCAGTTTAAACCAAGGGTGTGGAGTTGTAACAGGTAAGTTTTGAGGTGCACTCCCCTATCTCCATGCCACGAGATAGTGTTGATAGTGTCAATGCTGAACAAAGTCCAAAATACACACAACGTTTCGGGGGTCCTCCTCCTTCCTCAGGTGGAACACAGGTCAAAAGTGCAAGCTATAAATAGTGACTTCAATTAAAACAGTGTTAACCACACCTTCACTTTTTAGATGGCCATAAGGTGCCTGTGCAAATAACCAGTGCAAGTATATACCTATAAATTACAATCATCTTAAAATGTTACTTTTTAAGAAACAGAGAGGAGACGGATCCTGCAATTAGTACCGGAGAGCGCATACTTCAGAAAAGAGTTGGCAGAATGTGAAACCCAGAGGCCTGAGGATTTCCCTGCAGCCATTTTATGTAAGGATGATGAAATATACATTAAACATACATGATCCTCAATTGTTGCAGCCTGGACCTCATCTATTTGACTATTGAGCATCTGCAGAGTACAATTGATAAAGCCAAGAAAGATATTGCTGACCTGGGAAAATAATTTAAAAATGCAAAGAGGATACAGACCTGACACAAGCGAGGGTAGCACAAGCAACCCGGGAGCTACTCCTCTCAGCATTTTTTAGAGGATCGCTACCCCAAGCGGGGAATGCACAAGCCAAGAGGATCAGGAGAGGAAGGAAGAAGAAAGCAGATCGATGGAGCCCAGGAGGACTTACAGACGCCGCTGACTGGTGAGCATAACATGTTTTACTGCAGACTAACTGATCAGAGGGGGGATATGACTGATAATACTGACAATATGTGTAAGAACTTGATGTCTACAACCCCTTTAGTAAATAGGATTAAAATGTTTACCCATATGGAGAATTTGTTGGGGTTGGGACCCCTATGGAGAATTTAATGGGTTTGGGACCCCTTTGAAGAATTGAATCGGGGTTAGGACCCCCATGGGACCACCTATGGAGAATTTGGTTGGGGTTGGGACCCCTATGGAGATGTAATAGGTCACCCTACTCACAGTAGAGGGAACACTGCAGCTAAACATTTTTACAATGACTCCCCCTTGGTTGTAAATTTATCTGGATTAGACTTCTCTGTGATCAATTGACTGTCATACAGAAAGGGTCGGGATTTGTACAGACTACACAGGTCCTTTTCAAAACTAAATGGTTTAGGTTTATTCTTTCAGATAAAATTAGTGCACCTAAAGTAGAAGGTCCATTGGTAAGATGAAACTTAAAAAGAAATCACTATTTAATCCTGTAGCGGCAAGTAGTTCCTTGGAGATTTTGATAATGTTGTGAGTAGACAAGTTCAACTATCCTTGGCAAAAAGCGAGATACAAATCTAAAAACCTCAGTCACAAGGAATACTTGGTGCTTAAGCAGCTTAAAGACCTTAAGCAAGTGGTATTAAAAAAAGCTGACAAAGGGGGGGACACAGTAATCCTCTCTAAGGGGATGTATATAATGAAGTCCAAAGGCAATTAGACCAATGAGAAGCTAATGACTGATCCAACCCATAAGATTAAAAAAGAGGTTAATGAACTAACAATGATGCTATGTAAAGTGGTCTGATTGATAAACATTTAAAAAGAGTGCTTAATCTATGATTTTCCCAGAACACCCATACTATACATCCTACCTAAGATCTATAAATCATTGGTGAATCCATTGGGTAGGCCGATAGTATCTGGGGTAGGGTCCCTGCTGCAGCCATTGGGTATCTTTATTGATGCATTTTTGAACCCAATCATGCAAAAAATACCTTATTGTCTAAAGGACATGACTGAGTTCCTTAATAGATTGGGTTCAGTACAAGGCATCAAGAATGGTGCCTTCTTATGCGGTTTAGATGTAGAATCATCTACACCTCATTCCACCTACTGAGGGAATTGAAGTCATGGAGGAAGAAATGCTAAAATATAGTTACCCCTCACATATGTTTTTTTTATGGAGAGTTACTGACGATATGCATTAAGAAGAATAATTTTGTTTCGAAAAACGTTTTTACCTCCAGAAACAAGGCACCAGTATGGGTGCTAATTTTGCCCCTGCTTATGCCAACATATTTATGGCTGCATTCAAAAGTAAATGGGTCTAAGGCGATGAAGAATTTGCACCACATTTATACCATTATATGAGATATGTGGATGACATATTCTTCATTTGGGAGGGAGAGGTACAACAGTTATTAAAAATGGGTAATGAACTTTTTGGATGTCATGGTATGTGTTAAAAATGGAAATATATCCACTGATCTTATGTGAAACCCACTAATCACAATAATTGCTACGTGCTGATAGTTTTCACCCAGAAGGGACTATAAAAGGGTTACCTTATGCCAACTGTTACGTATAAGGAGAATGGTGAGTGATGATAACACATGCAGAAAGAGGTTACTAGAAATGGTGTGCAAATTTGAAGAAAGGGGATATGATAAAAATCTCCTTATGGAATCAGCTATGAAAGCACTATACACCCCTAGGGAAAAAATATGAAGGAATACCCCAGAAAGAGACTGAGAAAAACTGGAATTTCCTTTAGCACATATAACATCTTCTCGAATAGGATCAAGGCCATTATTAACAACAGTTGGTACATATCTTCAGATCCATCAACTGGTTACCTTTTCAGTGAAAAACCCCTCCATTCATACAAAAGATCAGCCAATATAGGGGATCAAATGGTACACACAGATCTGTTACCGCAGCAGAAAAATGAACCAAAGTTGTTTTTGGTAAATCCATATCCTTGCAGGTTGTGTCAAATGTGTAATGCCATTATCCCTGGCGACACTGTGTACCACCCAACTAAAGGGACACCTATTAAGATCAGGGACTTTGCAAACATGTATAAGTCAAGGGTAATCTATCTTCAGAAATGCCCGTGCGGATCAGGTTATGTAGGACAGACAAAGAGAGAAGCGAACACAAGAGAAGTATAAAGTTGTTCAAACCAGAAGATCCTAAGAACGATAGCCCGTAGCACGCCATTTTTACGAACCACAAACATAATGCCATGCAACTACGCTGGCAAGTACTCGAAGTGGTTAAAAAAAACTGAGAGGTGGAAACTTTCCACAACTGTTACTTCAAAGGGAACATTGGTGGATCCATTTCCTTCAAAAAAATTCAAAGAGGATCTCTCCTACTTTTTAGGCTTATGGGTTAATGAACCTGACTAATATGTATACTATAAGAACATATGAAATACAATGTTGCAATGCCTACTAGAAGCTTCCTCTGTCGTTACAGGAACACTCATGCCATCTAGTGGAACCTTTTGAATACTTACCTTAAAATTGTGTAGAAAGATTTATCCTCAAGGAGTATCGTATATTGATATGCTTTTATGCACATTTTAGATTGTATAATTAAACACAGAGATATCTTATAAACACTTTATATTCATATTGGTTTTGTTATATTCACCACTGATACAGAAGAAGAACCACAAATGTGGTTTACATTTTATTAATATATGTAGCACTATACACTACAAGATGGTATATTTTAGGATATTAACATCACAGTGTTTTTAATTTGTTTATAATACATTGAATACATTATGTTTTGGAAAGTAGCATTTTAAGATGATTGATAATTATAATGTATATACTTGCACGGTATTTGCACAGGCACTTTATGGCTGTCTAAAAAAGTGAAGGCAGGGTTAACACTGTTTTAGATTGATGTCACTATTTATAGCTTGCACTTTTGACCATGTGGTTGCACCTGAGGAAGGGGGAGAACCCCCCAAACATGTGTGTATTTTGGACTTTGTTTCAGCACTGATAAAAATAAGTTATGCGTAAAGGGAGGCACACTTTTGGAGTGTGCCTCCCTTTCAGTACTTTTGATTTCCCTATATTTAGCATCCTGGGTCCCAGTCCAGAGAGCTGCCAACTTCAGTTTGCAACCAACTCAACAGATTATTGGGCTGACCAAAAGGGGTAATAAACTAATGCCCCATAGCACAGTGACATTAGTAGGTAAACCATTCTTGTATTTCTATAATTTAAAAAAAGCTGATATAACAACCAAAGGGACACCTTTAAAGAGTATCTACACACACAACACGCACGCATGCACGCGGCACACACACAACACACACACACACACACACACTACTGAGTTTCTGATTCATGGAGGAATAATCACATGACCATCACAGCAGCTTGCTGACTTCACTAATTAATGGAGGAGAATCGGGTAATACCTTTTTCACTCTCCCACCTCCTCCCATACCAGATTGCCTTATATTCCCAGCATCCCTATGAAATCAATCTTAGATCACTTTTTCAACACGCCTCTCAGAGTTAGACACCAAAAAAATCTTTATTAAAAATAACACAAGTTCACCCTGCCTTGTTACAGTATTGTGGGAAGAGGGTTTTAACTTTTCCTTCGCTGTACCTCTTGCATGATCAAGGAGGAAAGGATCAAGTGGGGTGTCTGCTACCATGATGATGCACATTGAGTGACAGCACTCCCAGCACAGGGGAAGACACACCCCCAGAACCTGCACAACTTTCCATGCTGCTGCAATCAAACAAAAGGGAATAATGGGGAAAAAATGTAGAGGAAGGGTTGGGGGATGGTGTACATTCAAATAAAAAAAAAAAAACTTTTCCTCAGTGAAGATACCTTTAAAATTGTCCCAAATATCAAGGGATATTATATATTATACCATTCTCTCTAACAAACATATTCCTTCATTGCAAGGTTTATTTTTTATTTTAAATGTTTATTATCATAAAAAACTTTGTGGTTAAGATCGTGTATTTATATTGCAGAGCTGAATGAGCAGGGTGGAAAAAAGCATGTCAAAGGGAATAGACTAAAAAATTATGAAAGAGCATTTAGCATACAGGACATATGAAATTAGTTTTTGTGTGTAGTATTCTACTGCCACCTCCAGGAATCTGTTAAAAAGCATGTTAAATGCTTTATATCTCATAGATCCACAGGCAAGTGCAGGATTTTTAAGGGAGGGATACAAAATGGGTTACCACCACTGAATAACAAGCACAGTAGAAAGTTCATCCAACTATTCTATATATATGGATCATATATTCTCTACTTGCCATGATATCAAACAGCCAATACAGATATCCTATCTCTTTGAAGAAGAAATAATCAGTTCTTTTGGCTTTAACTATCACCTATACACTGATGATACCCAAATTTACTTTTCTACCCCGGCACTAGCCCCTTCATCTCAAATCTAAATGTCTATTTCCCTGGATAGAGCACTGCCGCCTTAAACTCAATTTATCTAAAACTGAATGAATCATTTCACCCCTAAACTAAGACCTAGTGTCATATTTATAAGCGGCCGTTCACTTTTCGCTGCCGAGTTTCCCGCCATTTTCACCAAAATCACTAATACAGCAATTTATCAAAGGGCGAAACCCGAGCGCAAAAAAGCTAACACCTCGTTAAATTGCATAAGTTACCACTCGCTTCATTTATAAAGCGGTGGTAACTGATGTGCGGTGTTAATCTCGGCCGTTTGAAAAAGGTTGGGGCGGGTGGTTGCACCCACCATGGGAGACATGCCCACCTGCCGCAGGTGTTGCATTGACCAGAGGGGCTCAACGGGCTTACGCTCACCCCGCCCTCATCCCCCACAGCGGAGACTACCCGCTGCATGACCCCTTTCCAGCAGCCCCTCCCAGACCCCTGCCTTGGAGGCGGGAAGGGGAAGGAGGGACCTGCTGGGAGAGGTGGAGGAACCCTCCAGCGGGGGCACTCATAAGAGCCTTTTGGGCTTCATATTCTTGAAAATGATTGGGTACTGTATAACCATGTGATACCAAGCATTAAAAAATTGACCATCAGAATCAGATTAGGACTTTCTATATAACCTATATAAAGAGCTGCAATTCTCCAAGCTCAGAAGTCATTGTAATAGATGGTAGAAGACAGAGCTGGCGGTGCCAGTAAGCCCATCTGATATCGGCGACTTCAGAGTTGCAGGTGTCGCTAGTTGTGAAGAATGAAGACGTCAGATCAAGAAACCGGTGACATCGGCCTCGTTGAGACCACCAGTGTCGGAGGTACCCTGGCGGCCACTGGGGTACTTCTTGGGGTTGGTGGCCTCAGTGGAGCTGGTGTCACCGGACGGAAGAAAGACGCCACCGCCCAAGGGGGTCTCGGTTTGAGCTGCGGGACCCCCAACAAAGGCAATATATTTCTGCAAGGGCCCTTAAAAGGGCTGGGTAGAGGGGGTCGTTATGGGCTGCAGGACCCTGTAAGACCCAAAGGGCCCTTCTCAGGGCCGCAAGGGCACTTGTAAGTGCCACAAGGGCCCTGATAGGGCTGGGGAGGGGGGTCCTGGTTTGAGCTGTGGGACCCTTTAAGCCACAAAGGCCATTCTCAGGGCCGCAAGGGCACTGATAGGGATGGGGAGGGTGGTCCCAGTTCAAGCTGCGGCATCCCTTAAGCCCCAAAAGGCACTTATCAGGGCCTGCTGGAGGGTCCCTCCACCCCCCAGCAGGGCCCTTCCCCTCCCGCGAATGTGTGAGAGTCCATGTGTGTATCTGGGGATTTTTACTGTGCTGTGTATTGGTACTGCTAAACTTCCTCTTGGGGGCCTTGGATGCCAGTATCTATATAGCAGTGATGGTAAACCTTGTAACTTCAGATGTTAGAAACTACAGCTCCCAACATGCCTTGTGCATTCTGCTACCAAGGCATGCTTGGAGTGTTGTAGTTTCCAAAACATCTGGAGTTCCAAGGTTTGGCCACAGCAGATACCCAAGAGAAAGTTGAGCGGTTCACTGTCAGTGTGTTAAAAGCAAGTTCATTTGCCAGTGTTGTCAGCCCTCCAGTTCATTAGCCAGTGTTAGTCAGCCTTCCAGATCATTTCCTAGTGTTGTCAGCCCCAGTTCATTACCCAGTATAGTCAGCCCTCCAGCTAACAGCAGCCAGTCGTAGATCGCACTCGCAAGTTTTCATCCTTTACCCCCCCCGTACTTTAATTAATGCAAAAACAGAATAGTTCACTTTCTGAGTGAACTAATTCTTTAACTATATCATACACTTGAAATGCGTGTCTGAGTTGATGCGGGTTATGGGGCCCGAGAAAGAATTACCCAATATGGAGCCCAGAAAAGTCTGATGCTGGCCCTAAATGCTGGCAGCTGAAAGGATTAAAGGTAATACTATGGGGAAGTCTGCTACCACTGAAAGTGTTAATGCAAATACTCTTGGAGGGCTAGGCCACACTGCTGCACTTTTTATGCATGATCTGATCATGTTTGCATAATCACGCGCATTCTAGTGTGCCTCAGCCGGAAAGTCTGCAGGCACCGAAAACAGTTAAACATCTAAGATCTCACCAAATTTCCATGTTTCGCCCCACCCGGCTACTTTTTCATGCCAACACGGCTGGAAACAGTTTCGGGGAGAACATGTTGCCAATTAACGCGCATCCATTGAAAACCTATCCTGTCCTTCATCAGCATTTCATTGGTGTTGAGTGATGATGTGTACGCACAAGTGCCGCCTGCCCCAACTGGTGCAGCATGCACCTCTACTAACTTCTAAAGCGGCCCCACTATAAAGAAACTTCCACAGAAGCATTGACAGTTTGTCAGAAGGAATTAGGTGGGGAAACCCAGCTGCAACAATTTGGCCCCACCTCCACAGCCACTTTTGGCGACAATGCTCTTTGCGTCGCAGGAAGGTACAGGGGAGCTTTAGAAAGTTTGCCTCAGGTGCCAAAGGCCTGGAAGCACCCTGTGCATAGAAGGAAGACAAGGCAGGAAGAGAAAAGCAGAGAAACCTTGACAGGACAGTCAGACTGGTGAGACTTTGTAAATGAGAGCAGTACAAAGGTTCAAATTACAGCTCCTACAACCTATGTAATTATACAGTACATGAAGTCTTTATTTCTGCTGTCCTTTATTGATTAATTAAAATGAAGCAACAACTTTATCTTTGCAGACACGTCTTTTTTTTGCTGAGCTTAGTTTGTTGACATATCATTTTGTCATTTTTAGATTTCTGGCTTCTCCTTGGTTTTGTTGCCTTCTCACTACAACTGTAGAATTTTTTATATTGCTCCAAAAAGTGGGACAGGTCTGCGAGCAGTCACTTGACCTTAGTGAGTTATTCATGAAAATTTTATTTAAAAGTCACAGCTGTACATTTCCTTACTGTCTGATATACATAACTATTGACTCAGGTTAGATAGAAGTAATATTCCTTATTTTAATATTTCTTGATTCCCGTTTATATTTTTACTTTATCTACTCAAGAAATAATTCTGGTTAGCACAAGACAAACATTGACTTGAGCCATTTTGTAGACCATCTCTACCCCCCAACACATTCCATTATCCATGTTATATTTTGTTTTATTTATATTAAATCCTCACCTCAAATGGTATTATATGTTCTTGTGCTCTGTAAATATCGAGATTAGAGACCCAGGGCCACTGACCCACCTCCCTCTCTCCTCAAAGGTCCACAATAATATGTGCATATGAAGGAAAATTACATACAATCAGCTGTTTAAAAGTCCGGAAACAAACTTCCAAATCATTTCCGGTCTTTTAAACAGGTTTCAGGCAGGCCCTCTTACCTTCCGCCACCCCCCACCGGTAGTCAGTAGTTATGCACTGGTCTGATAATGTAAAGATCTGAAGAAGGGAGGAAATCCTAAAAGCTAATCTATTTAGAAAATTTCTATGCTATACTTCAAAAAGAGTACTAAATATAAAGTAAGCAATGAAATAGTCAACCAGTGGTGGCACTGTTTGATAGGAAAAACATTCATTATAGAGAGCTATGTGTTAATCGCAACACAAAAATAGCCTGCACATACACATCCAGTTATTCAGGTCTATTATATAGCAAAAATAAATGTATTCTCTATAAAAGAATTCATTCTTAGCATTTATTTGCAAATAATCAATAATATTGATGAAGTGATTACTATATATTCTAATTTATGCAGTTCATTCTGAACAAAACATCAGCTACCCAAGGACCTTGCTTGAAAGCTTTTTGATTAGCTTACAGTATAAGGAAAATGCATTTCGAATACAGCAGGATCCAGAGAAATGAGTACTGTATTTATGTTCAGGGGAGAATTGGGGCAACGGGCTCACAAGTATAAGGACAACACACTCTGAGCAGCCAGTTTCCTTCACTTACTCAATCTCACTTTTCTGCTATTAAAAAAAGTCAAAAGTTTATAGTTAAACTTTCCCTTTCTAGTTATTACTGTGATAATGAAGAGCGGTCAGGAGTTTAAATCTCAGAAGAACACAAACGTTTAGGGTCGCACTCCAAAGAATAATTATTAATTAGTGACTAAACATCATATCACAAACATTTCGGGGGGGTATAAAGGTGCCCCCTTCCTAAAGTGATGCTTGCTAAACAGTGCTACACAATAAACTGGGTTATTCAATAAAAGTTCTTATCTTTAAAATGGTGCTAATTTTGCCCCAACCAATCAGATGTTAGCTTTCAAATGTTAATAAATCTTTTGGTTAGGGCAAAATTAGCGCCATTTTAAGCGATAAGAACTTTTATTGAATCTCCCTGATATAGTCTAACCAAATACTTAGGACGGCCCCAATGGGTAGTCCCAATCACATGATTGGTTAAAACAAGTGACATCAGTGCATATAATACGAGCAAATCAAGTGTAATAATAAAATACAGTGAATAAAGAGAATATATAAATTGTGTGTGTTATTATAGATTCTCTTATTCACTGTATTTAGTATTATACTTTTATCTTAAATTTAATTGATATATGTCAAGTACATGCACTGGGATGAGACGTTTTTATGATGAATCACTTTATTAACAGCATTATATTGTTAATTCGGTATCTTTTATACACTTAATGATTTTAGATATTATGTATAACGAATTTGCAGTATTGGTTAGACTATTTAGTGTTGGAGCACTGTTGTACAAGCATCACCTGAGGAAGGGGGCATGTTTATACCCCCAAAATGTTGTGATATGATGTGTAGTCACTAATTAATAAAATTTATCTTGGAATGTGACTTCAACGTTTGTGTTCTTCTGATATACCTATCCACCAAGGGTTGGATTGTTGTGAGGAGTAAGCACCCACACTTAGTACGAGTGCAGAGGACTGTATATTTGAGGAGTTTAAATCTCCCATCTTCATCCAATTAATGTTTTGTTGGATTAACCAATGACACCCGAGCAAACGCATTCATGCATGGTTATCGCCAGAGACTGATATTTGATTGTGTTCTATGGTATATGCCCGGGAGTGTGTCCTAGCCTTCCCCTTTTAATGCTACCTTAACTTTTGTCTTGGTTCATTGTCAGACCCCCCCACCCTGGGTCCCTTTTTTTAGACTTTGAGCTCAGGACAGAGCAGTACTCACAGGGCTATACCCTCTTCATCAGGACAGAGCAGTACTCACAGGGCTATACCCTCTTCATCAGGGCAGAGAAGTACTGGTTTTAAAAAAGGTTTAACAGAAAGTAAAAAGCTAATTCCAAAATATGATAAGATAAACAAAATAACAAGAAGGTAGAGAAGGAAAAAATAAAACAAAGAAACTACCTGACCACCCAGAAATTGGCACCTTTTACATGCTTCACAAAATTCACAAACCAGCAAACCCAGGAAGACCCATTGTTACATGTATGAACACAGAAAATATATCAGGACTAATAGAAACCTTACTCAAACCCCTGGTCAAACATACCAACAGCTACATACAGGATGCCACTGACTTTCTTAAACTCCATAGCATGGAAAAGCTTCCACTTAATTTTCTTCTAGTTACAATTGATGTGGTGTCTTTATACACTAACATCCCACATTTTTACTTTATAGCAGCATGTGAAACAATGTTGACAACTACCCCTATGACTAAGGGCAGTGGGCCCAAAATTGGTCAGGGACAGTTGGGTTGGGAAGTTTTTTATTTAACAAATCAAATGTTTTTTTATGTAAGACTTGGTGTCTTTATGTAGTAAATCCAGAGTGTATGTAAGTCCCTTTCTTGCTTGGCTAATTTTATTGTCAGACCCTGTGGAGCGGCGAGGTCTGGAGCATTAGCAACAGGACCACCGAAGGTACATAGTGAGCACTACTTATGTTTTTCCTCCTTTACTCCTAAGAAATGAATATAGTTGTAACTGGACTGATTTATTTGGAACAATTGGGAGAAGGGTCTGGGGCAAGGCACCCAGACCACACATGTCTCTGAGTAAGTTAACTTGGAATCCACTTGAGACTAATTGATGTATTTTTTTCTAAAATCCTCACCAGCCTCGTTTATTTAATCCTAAATCAATTATTTTAAATTTAATAAAGATATTTACCTACAAGGCATGGGGGTTGCCATGGGGAGCAAAATGGCACCGCAGTATGCCAATATATTCATGGCTGACCTGGAAGACCACTTTAAAAAAAAACACTATAAACCCCATAGGTATTATCGATTTAAAGATGTCGTGTTTATCATATGGACACATGAGGAAGAATGTCTACAACAGTTTTTTGATGACTACAACAAATTTCATCCAACAATTCAATTTAAAATGGAATTCTCTGTAGACACCATACATACATACAGACACCACTGTGAAACATCCCTATACAGAAAACCCACCGACAGGTACAAAGATTTCTACTATGACAGTTTTTACCCATGCCACACCAAGAAAGGTATCATATATAGCCAAGCAACAAGATACCACCATAAATATTCAGAGCCAGATGAGAGACACAAACATCTCAACAAAAGGGATATCCAGTTAGAACTATTATTGCAAACACTAACAAAGCTTTGAGGGTTCCCTGTGAAAACCTTCTACAGTACAAAGAGAGAAAAAGGAAAGCATGGGTACCCCTAGTAACAACTCTTCACTAAAAAAGGGATATCCAGTTAGAACTATTACTGCAAACACTAACAAAGATTTGGGGGTTCCCTGTGAAAACCTTCTACAGTACAAAGAGAGAAAAAGGAAGCATGGGTACCCCTAGTAACAACTCTTCACTAAAAGGGGTAAGGAAAATAATGAAAGAGCTACAGCTATTGATAAATGAGAATGAAAACCTTACAATCATTTTTCCAGAACCTCCTGTCCTTAACTGCATTCAGAGAGCCTCCAAACCTACAGCAAAAACTGGTTAGAACGAAACTACATACAGACCATGGAGATAATACTCCAGGTACTACACCATGTGGGGGTGCTAGGTGCAAGCTTTAACTTTCTGTTAAAATAAAATAAAAACCTGTTCTGTTAAAATCAGTACTGATTGATTACAACATATATAAAGTTTTGTACAATTGATATAAAATAAATGAATGTTTTGTTTTGTTTATAATAAAAAGGTTTACATAGAACTTCTTGTTGTTTTTTGTGCTATTTTTGAAAAACTGATACATTTTCCTTTGAAATGAGTAGAATAACAATAACATTAACTTAAACAAAAAGAGGAATTTAAAAAAGAGAAAAAAAAACGAAGTATCCTTTTGGGTATAGGGTAACAGTTGGCTTAATAAAACATGTATAAACCTTGTGCAACAGTGTGTCAACCTTTATTAATTCTGTGGGTTGGTCATTCATCACCCGTTAATAGCCCATATCTTTTTGTATTTTTGTGGGCAACCTCTTTGGGTATACATAATTTCTTTATACGGTAAGATTATGTTTACTGCTTGTTTCCAGTCTGATAAAATGGTAGGGTGGTTTGCATCCACATTTTGGACAATAGCTTTTTGGCCAAGAATAGGGTTTCGGATATGAATATTTTTTGATATTTATCTATTGGTAATTGGTCAATAATGTTAAATAAACATATTCTGGGGTCAAGACTTACTGGGGAGCCCATGTAGTCGTGGAGGAAGGTTATGACTTGCTGCCAGTAACCCTGGACATAGGGACAGGACCATAGCATATGGTAGAATGAACTTGAGGCTTTTTGATATTTTGGACACAGAGGGCTGCAGTCCGGTTTGTATTTAGCGATTTGTATGGGGGTCAAGTATGCACGGTTCACTATATAGATTTGTGTGAGCAAATGCTTTGGGAGAGACCGCCTTGCATGATTTTAATGCCTCGGTCCATTCCTCTTTCTCAATTAGGCCAACCTCTAGTGACCAGGACAGTTGTTTACCCAGTGTTTGTGAGTATGCCCACGGGATAATGAGGGCCGAGTAAACCTTAGATATTAATTTAGCTGAAGAGCCATCTGTGAGCAGATTTGGGAGTGGATTGTTAACAAAATCCAGAGTGCCCTCTGAATTGGGTTTGAAAGGTGTGTTTAATCTGGAAATACCTAAACAGCATTTTATTAGGAAGTGTAAAAAGTTGGTCAAAAGTTTTGAGTTCTGCATACACAACCAAGTGTGCGATTTGTGTTACCACATATTTATACCATTGTTTTGGGTGCAGAATGGTTAAGAATTCTGGGAGATCTGAGTTTTCCCATAAAGGAGTTTTCTTGTTAAGATGAGGAATTTTCAGTTTTTGGCATATTATTTTCCAGGTTTTGAATGCCTGCAGGAATAGTGGGTGGGTAGGCGGTGGGGACTTTGGTTTACCTTGGTTCCTTGAGAGGAGGTATATAATGTAAGGGTATATTTGAGCGTCAGATTTGCCCAACATCGTTAGGTATCTGTTAGCTTCTGTATGTGACCAGTGATATAGGTAGGATATTTGCGAGGCTAGATAGTAGAGGTTTAGATCTGGGATGGCTAGTCCTCCCAGTTCTGTGGGTCTTTTCAAGACCAACCATGTCACTTTGTGTTGGTTTGAGCCCCACACAAAAGATTTAATTGAATCAATAACCTTGAAATATTTGAGAGTGATAGTTATTGGAGAAAGCCAAAGAAAATCCGTATTTTCGAAAATTTTCGAAAATATGAGAAATCCGCGGTTCGGAAGGCGGAAAATCCGGAAAAATCCGGCATTCACGAACGGGATAAATCCGCGGCGGATCCGGGTTCGGATCAGCGAACCGGCCATCCCTAGTTCTGATTAGATCATGTTGGGAGGTGCTGTGGTTACATGGGTAACTGTCTATGGGAAGTATTTGTGATTTAGACCAGTTAATTGCGAGGCCCGAGTATTTCCCATACTCATCTATTATTGTGAGTGCTCGGTCTAGTAATGGACCTTGGTCAGCCAAGTAGAGGAGCATATCATCAGCATATAAGCTGACTACTACTTTTTGCCCCATTATGATAGGGTCTTCCCTTAGTTTAGTTGCTGGAGGTTCCACCACCAATGCTTATAGGACGGGGGAGAGGGGGCATCCCTGTTGAGTTCCTCTCGTCACAGGGAAAGTATCAGAGGGCCATCTGTTTGCTACTACCCTGGCCACTGGTTTAGAATACAGGATTTGTAGCCACTTTATGAAGTTTGGGCCAAAACCGAAGGAAAGTAGTACCTGCCATAGAAATTGCCATTCGACTGAATCAAATGCACGGGCTACAAGCTGTCCTGGAGACACGGATGAAGAAGGAGAACAGTACAGTTTACAATCTCTCACTTTGTGACCCATCATCAATCAGTGAAAGCAATTAAGAAGGGGGGTCAAGTGCAGCCTTATATCTACCATCAAAGCTACCTCTCCCCCCCTGCTAATGCTATTATCTCTATGTTCATTATAGAGCAGGGAGGGGGGATCACATCACAGGGATTTGATTGACAGTCCAAGTAGGAGTAGAGGAATGCAATCATATATTCTTCTAACTGGTGTATCTCAGGACAGAGAAGGAATCAGAAAAAAGTGAACACACTCTGGAGGTTGTGGGGAATTATAGAACACATAGAAAGAAAGAAAAACACTATATCCCACTATAGATGCCCTTTAAGTCTAAGAGAAATTAGTTTAGAAAGGATTTTAAGGTCAACTTGTAAAAGAGAGATTGGTCTATAGGAAGTTAGGAGGCGGGGGTCTTTTCCAGGTTTTGGTATAAGGACAATCTGTGCTTCGGTCATGGACTGAGATAGCTTGCCTGTTTAAAATATGGTGGTATATAGTTCTTGTAAGTAAGGTAGTAGGGAGTCCAGGTATGTGGAGTAAAATTCTGTGGGAAGCCCATCAGTTCCTGGAGTTTTGTGTTTTGGAAGGTATGATATTGTTTGTTGAATCTCTGTTTCTGTGATGGGCGATTCCAGCAGGGAGCATTCTTGTGGAGATAACTGTGGGAGGGAGTTTAATGGTTCTTAAATAGTCTTTGATATAATTTATTTAGTGGTCTAGTGAGGATTCATATATTGTGTGGAAGTAATCGCTTATGGTTGTGTTTGTGGGGGTAAGGAGAGGTATCACTACTGGGGTTCTGTGTTCGTGGTTTAACAGGTGCGCTAGAAGTTTACCGCATTTTTTCACCATGCTTGTATATTCTTGCTGTTTGAAAGTGTAATTTCTTATTAGCTTTAGTTGTTAGGCTTTTGTTTGTGACTTTGGTTTGTTGTTTTAATACTGTGGCATTCTGTAGTGAAGGGTCTGTTTGGAAATTGATTTCTGCTTTGCTAAGGGCTTGTATGGCCTCAGCTGAAATAGCTGAGTTTGTTTGATCTTGTTTATTGTGTTGGACAGAGTCATCCGGGCATGCAGTTTGAATGTTTCCCAGAGAGTTAAGGGGTTAGTAGAGTTTTCATTGATTTGAAAAAATGTGTCCCACTCATCTGATTTGTTTTGTATTTTCGGGGAGTAGGTGAAAACAGAGGGGGGTTAATTTCCAATATAGTTGTGGAGGGTGTTGGGTCCAGTTAAATATGGTCCAGCAGGGAGAGAGGTCGGAAAGAATTCTGGGCAGATAGCCTGCGTCTTTTACCTTAGGTAACACGAAAGAATTTGTCAGACTCATGTCTATTTTGGACATGGTGTTGTGTGTTCCAGACATGGTGTTGTGTGTTCCAGAAAAACAGGAGAATACCTTGTTTGTGGGGTATTTGACACATCATAAAGATTAAGTGTTGGTAGTAGCTTTCCGAATCTGGTTTCTGGGTTAGGAGGGGGTACTTGGAGTCTGTCCATAGTGGTATTTATTATCGTATTGAAATCTCCAATCCAAATTGTTGAAGTGGAGGGGTGGGATGTCATGAATGATATACCTTGTGTTAGGGCAGACATGGAGAAGGGGGGGGAAGTGGATATATAATGCTAGGATTTGGATGGGGGAGTTCTGGAATTTCTGGAATATTTTAGGATTGCTGAGCATTTTACTTTGTTTTGTAGGCCCCTGACATTCCATGGCTAGGGTCGACATTTTTTATAAGGTTGGAGCTGAATCCAATTTTTATTGCTTTCAACATTATCAACATTCTGAAAAAAGATAGAGGTTTTGCTTATTAATACCACTAAAAAGCATATGAATGAATAATACACAGATATCATACCTTACTTTAAGGTCAAAAGGTTTTTCTAATGCGTTCTACAAAAAGAAATGTTACCAGTGACCATATTTATACCTCTTTGAGTTGGAGAGTTATTAAACAATCTGTTTTCTAATTGTTTTGTGAATTTGGATACCAAACTATTTACATAAAACCCGGCTCTACATTCAAACAATGATGTGAGCATAGATCCCGTTCCCAGCAACATTTTAAGCAAGAGAAGAGAAAAAGAAAGGAAGAAAAAAAAGGGGAGGAAAGACGTCTTGTTAACCCTTAACTTGAGGTATATGCTTGAGAGACGTGAGTAACAAAGGGTTACTTTGGTTGCTTGTTATAGTTCTAATGGGGCAAGTTATGTTCGCTGAGCATAGGCCCAGGTCAGGAGACTTAAGTTGCAGTGACCCAAATGGGTTACATAGGGATAGCGCTTTAGAGTGGGGCATTTTGTCCTGGGGTAAGTGAAGGTGAGTATGGTTACCTTTAAATTCCATAGTCCAATATAGTTGTGGGAATATTGAAGGATATATTCGGATAGTCTTTTTGGTACATGAAGACAGGGGTTTTCCCCTATGTAAAGGGTATACTCACTAAACATTTATGAGCGGTCCATCAAGTCGAGCCAGTTCGAGGCCTTATCGGGGGTGGAGAATAGGTCTGTGTGGTCTTGTACCACTTTAGTTGTAGATTTCTTAGTCAACATTTAATATCCATGTATTTTGCTCTGCGTTTCTGGACCTCCATGGAAAAATTGCTGCTATTGTGGCATTTTGGAATTTGATATTCCCACGTTCCCTTGTTAGTTTTAAGGGTGTGGTGTATTATGGTGGGCTCTTTCCACTGCGAACAGGCTGGAAAAACTTTCTTTTCCAAACGTGAATTGTATGAGGTACTCTAGAAATTCTAACAGGGTCTGGACCTTTAGCCCTCTCAGGAAGGCCCATGAACCTGATGTTATTTCTTCTTTGCCTGTTTTCCATATCGTCTTGGCGGGATTGTAGGTCCTGGAATATGGTTTTATGATGGTCTGTGTTCCTTTCCAAGGTGGGCAGCCGATCCTCCATATCTCCTATGCGGGCCCCTGTTTCTGTAACTCTGCTTTTAAGGTTGTGCATGTTTCAAGAGAGATATGTCCATTTTTAGGCCCTCCATTTTAGAGGTAAGGGTGGTTTGGCAGGTGGAAATAGCGTCCAGGACATTGCCCATATCGCTTTGTGCTGGTGATTCCTCATCCTGTGCAGGGTCTCCACCTGGTGCGCCCTGGTTGGCGCTTTCTTTGTCCTGGCGCCGGAACTTTTCTAGCTTCCCGTGCTCTCCTGGTTTTTCCTTGGAGCGTACATGTCGGAGGAGTGCCGAAGGTGCAGGTAGGTTAGCGGCACTGTTTGTGGGCTCTCCAGTGTTTGGTACGCTGCTGGCGGATTATGGATCAAGGTTTCAGGGAAAGGAGCTCCAGTGTAGTGCATCCTGTCTTAGATCATGCCAGGCCACGTCAGGCCAGGGTCTCCTATGTGGTTCCCCTGGTTTTCCCCTGGGGCTGGTTGCTGTTTTCTCAGGGCCGTGGATGCTAAAGGAGTGCAGCTTCTGTATCAGCAGGGGGTTGGGTTAGTGGGCCCCGAGTGCGACTGATGGTAGGCCCGTTTGTTCAGTGCGGACGCTGAGCTGTATCAGTCAGGGGAGCTGAGCTGACCTGGAGGGTGTCTAAGTTGTTCCTGGGGTCTTTGAGGCTGTTGGGGTGATGGGTCACTGCTTGTTCCCTACAGGATTTTAGTAGGATATTAGGCACTAAGAGGAGCTACCACAGTTTGCGTCCTGCCTCAAGCCATGTCAGGCCATGCCCCCACAATACTCTCATTTTTTTAAAGCACTTAAAGACATATAAATATATCCCACATAAAAAATCCAAGTTCATAATACCACACAATAATGGGAGATAACCCCAAATATCAAAAATTTCTAAAAGCACCAACCATGTGATTATAGCACTCTATTGGATATCGCTTAGGGCTGATCAAATCAAAAGTAGAGCTACTTGTGTAATCCAATCATTTTTGCAAAGTTTAAAAAGTTCCAAAGTAATGAGTCAGCAGGTGTAGAGGGAGGTTGCATGGCATGACCGTGTGGAAAACTTAAATAATATATTAGCTAAACACATACTAAGCTCACATTTCCATAAATAGCTCACGTGTCCATCAAGACTGTACAGCAATGGTTTGCACTTTAAAGATTATATTTTGACAGGATCTGGATAATATATAATATAGCGGTTGTGGCTCTAGGTAAATAGGGTGGAAATAAGGCATGCAGCAACACACACACCTCAGGGCAAGAGCTACTTATTTACTTATAGATTAAGATGAGGCAAAGTAAATTGTTGTCCATTGTTTACATCTGAGCACAGAGGAGAATTCCTGTGAACAGTGTTATTCCTCCAATTCCTCCAATACATGTGGCTGTAAGAAAGATTTGTTTGGTTTCTCTGTGGTTTTATTTGATTAAGAAACCTTCATGATGTTGAAGATCAGAGGTTTTAGCCTAGCACTCTGTGAGTGTTATTTGACTAGAATTCCCATCCTCTCCTAGCAGGGTGCTGGCACCAATATCAAACAAGTTTCAATTAAGCTCTTTTATATGGATTACATTTAAAATATATATTTGCAATTAATATTTTCCCCTGGCATGAATCTTGAAGGTTGCTAAGTTCAGTAAGGGCTCAATTTAGCAAAAACATGACAGATAGATAATGTATAGCAACGATAAAGACAAGTTTCTTATGCTTGTAATGTTTAAACACATTTCCTTGCTCTAGGTCTCCAAGATCTCATTAAATAAAAGGCAATGTAAGGGAACATTTTGTTCTTCAGGCAAAGATGTTGAAAAGACAAACCAAAGATCAAAACAAGTACAATAAAGTATTTTGGCTCCTGCGGTTCGCATAAAAATACCATTCCACCTTCCTAATCCCTCAACCAACAGGGAGTCAGATGATTTTTTTTATCCACAGACTTTCTGTCCGGAGCTTTTTTCTTTCAAAGTAAACAGGTATGAAAATGTAACAATTATATGCAGAGACCCAGTGTTCTACAATGGGCTGGAGAGAATTTTCATTTTGATTTTCTTGTGATGGGTCCTGGCAGCTCCCATTTTAAACTCTTTATCTAGTGTCATTTATCTTTCAGTCATAATAGAATAAATAGGTTTGCTCTTCTATTAGAAAAAAAAATATTTTGCACCGTTCATACAAATATTCCAAATATTAAAAATATAAAACAAATAAACACTGAACTTGTTTTATTATTAAACTAAGACATGCGGGATTACATTTGACTGCAAAACGAACGAGCAGCAAATATATGCCAACTAGAGATGGCCGAACTTCATAAAGTTCGGTCCATTTTCAAACTTTCGAACTTCAGTAAAAGTTTGAAAGTTCGAATTCGGACCCATTAACCCTTTCACTGCCAGGAGATTTTCATTTTTTTTTGCGTTAACTGCCAGAAGAATTTTCAGGATTTTGCCCTCAATCGCTTTAGACTAATTTTACAGTAGGAAACCTTGCAGTAAATCAGGAATATTATACATTGTTTTTTTCAGCACAAAGTCTACTTTAACATGGTAACAGAATTTTGTAACTTTTCTGGAAATTTTACTGGAATTATGGGTAAAATATGTAAAAAAAATGAAAAATTTGCAAATTTTCATGGATTTTTCCCATTTTTACTGATAGTTATCTTAAGGTTACACACAAAAATCTTACTGTTTCTAAAAGCTCAGATACTCCCGAGTACAACGATACCAGATATATGTAGGTACCCGACTTTTCCTGTACAGGAGACCCCCCCAAACTAAAACTGCACCTTCAAGAATATTACACCAAATTAAAATGTATTACCACTACTGACAGTTAACATAGAATATCTTCCAAATTAACTAAAATATCCCCACAAGTGAGATATTTTTAGAAACTACACACCCGCAAGATTTTATGAGTGAGGTTAGTTTCGATCAAAATGCAGATACCCGGACGCAGCTCTTCGTCCAATTGTAAGTTATTTTCTCACATTTTCCTTTTTTTCCTCAACTGTAAAATCAGAGACAAAATCAAATGCGAATTTCAGCTGTGGAGGAAAGTTCAAACGCATCTCAAATTTGAAAGCCTAACCCCTCCCGAATAAAACGGTATGCCACATTCATGGGTGTACCCAGAGACATGGCTACCAACTAACCCAGAGCGTGACCAGTGCCAAATGTCAGTAGCAGCAAAAAAAAATTAGCCAGTTTTGTATTTGAACAGTCTGCAGTTTTTCCACAACCCCCCCCCCCCAACTCAGAAATACCCCCACAAACTATATTATTCCTGAAATCTACACACCTTCAGCTATGTAACACTGTAGTTCGTTCATTCATACCATCAATGGTGTGGGCGCAGTTCTTCGTAGAAGTTTGCACTTTTACCAGATTTTCAAAAAAAATGTAAAAAAAAGTTACCAAATATCAATCTCCCAAATGTCCTGAATCAAACGGTATGCCATATGTGTGGTTACACACCCGGACGTGGAAGCGAAAAGCCACAAAGTGAGACAAATGCAGCTGGCTCAGAAACCAAAAATTTTAGCCAACTCCGAATTTGGACAGTCTGCAGTTTTTTCAACAAAACACCCCCGTAACTTAGAAAAAAACCCCCACAAACTATATATTCCTGAAATCTACACACCTTCAGCTATGTAACACTAGTTTGTTCATTCATACCATCAATGGCGTGGGCGCAATTCTTCGTAGAATTCGCATTTGTCTGAAAAATGAACAAAAACAACTTCAAAAGGTAGGAATCATGCCAAAACCTCATGAAATCTAAAAAAAAGTTACTAATTAAATCTCCCAAATGTCCTGAATCAACGGTATGCCATATGTGTGGTTACACACGCGGACGTGGAAGCGAAAAGCCACAAAGTGAGACAATGCACGATGGCTCAGAAACAGCGAAAATATTAGCCAATTCCGAATTCGGACAGTCTGCAGTTTTTTCCACAAAACACCCTGTAACTTAGAAGTAACCCCACAAACTATATATTCCTGAAATCTACACACCTTCAGCTATGTAACACTGTAGTTTGTTCATTCATACCATCAATGGCGTGGGCGCAATTCTTCGTAGAAGTTCGCATTTGTCTGAAAAATGAACAAAAAACAACTTCAAAAGGTAGGAATCATGCCACAACCTCATGGAATGTAAAAAAAAAGTTACTAAATATCAATCTCCCAAATGTCCTGAATCACACGCGGACGTGGAAGCGAAAAGCCACAAAGTGAGACAATGCACGATGGCTCAGAAACAGCGAAAATATTTAGCCAACTCCGAATTTGGACAGTCTACAGTTTTTTTCCACAAAAACACCACCCCCGTAACTTAGAAATAACCCCCACAAACTATATATTCCTGAAATTTACACACCTTCAGCTATGTAACACTGTAGCTTGTTCATTCATACCATCAATGGTGTGGGCGCAGTTCTTCGTAGAAGTTCGCATTTGTCTGAAAAAATGAAAAAAAACAAACTTCAAAGGTAGAAATCATGCCAAAACCTCATGGAATGTAAAAAAAGTTACTAAATATCAATCTCCCAATGTCCTGAATCAAACGGTATGCCATATGTGTGGTTACACACGTGGACGTGGAATCCAAAAGCCACAAAGTGAAACAATGCACGATGGCTCAAAACAGCAAAATATTCAGCCAAATCTGAATTTGAACAGTCTGCATTTTTTCCCCACAAACCATATTTTTCTCAAATACAACACCTTTATCTACGAAATTCTGTAGTTTGTTCATTCGTACCATCAATGGTGTGGGCGCAGTTCTTCGTAGAAGTTCACAGTTTTACAGATTTTCTAAAAAATTTGGAAAAAACACACTCTCAAGGTAGAAATCATGCCAAAATCCCAAGTAATGTAAAAAGTTACCAATATCAATCTCCCAAATGTCCTGAATCAAACGGTATGCCCTATGTATGGTTACACACCGCAACGTGGAATCAACTAGCCACAAAGTGAGCCAATGAACAATGGCCCAATTACAGCAACTTTTCAGATTTATCAGACTAAACCCCCTCTTTATTAGAAATACCTACCCCCCAAAACTATATTTCTTCTTGGAATTTACACAATCTTCAGCTACACAATAGTGTGATTCTTTTATGCATACCACCAATGGTATGAGCGCAGTTTCATGTAAATTTTGCTTTTTAACCAGATTTTCAGGAAAAATTTATAAAAATACAATTCAAAGTTAAAAATCATGGCAAATTTCCATGTCATGTAAAAAAAACTTGTCAATTATCAATCTTCCAAATGCCCTGAATCAAACGGTATGCCATATGCGTGGATGTACACAGGGACATGGCCACCAACTAGCTCAAATGGGACACCTGCACAAGTGTAATTACTAGAAAAAAATCAAGTGCTCTGTAATTTCAACACAGCCCCAAAACTTGGAAATGCCCCCCACAAATAAAACCCCAACTATATCAATCTCCCCACATGTTCTGAATCAAACGGTATGCCCTATGTTGGATGCACTCAGAGACGTGGCCACCAACTAGCTCAAATGGATGATGCACAAATGCAATTACAAGAAAAAATCAAAGTGCTCTGTAATTTGAACAGCCTACCCTTTTTTTAAGGAAACAGTCCAGAAACATGGAATTCCCCCCACAACTATTATTTTTGGAATCTATACACCTTCAGCTACGTTACGATGCCATGCTTTCATACATACATGAAGAATTCCAGACCCAGTGATCCAAAGAACTCGTGTTTTTTAGGAGTTTTTGTGAAAAATAAAATAAGATGATTCAAGGATTGAAATCCTACCTAAACCAACTTGACAAGCAAAAAACCCACTAAATGTCAATCTCCCCACATATCCTACATCAAACGGTATGCCATATGTTGGGTGCACACAGAGACGTGGCCACCAACTAGCTCAAATCGGACCATGCACAAGTGTAATTACAGAAAAAATTCAAGTTGTCTGTAATTTCAAACAGCCCCAAACTTGGAAATGCCCCCACACAATAACCCCCCCCACTAAATATCACTCTCCCACATGTTCTGAATCAAACAGTATGCCATATGTGTGGATGTACAGAGACTGGCCACCAACTTCTCAAATCGGACGCATGCACAAGTGTAATTACAAGAAAAAATCAAAGTGCTCTGTAATTTCAAACAGCCCCAAAACTTGGAAATGCCCCCCACAATAAAACCCCCCACTAAATATCAATCTCCCACATGTTCTGAATCAAACGTTATGCCATATGCGTGGATGCACACAGAGACGTGGCCGCCAACTAGCTCAAATGGGACGCATCACAAATGCAATTACAAGAAAGAATCAAAGTGCTCTGTAATCTGAACAGCCTACACTTTTTCTAAGGAAACAGTCCCGAACCATGGAATTCTCCCCACAAACTTATATTTTTGAATCTACACACCTTCAGCTACGTTACAATGCCATGCTTTCATACATACATGAAGAATTCCAGACCCACTGATCCAAAGAAGTCCGTGTTTTTACGAGGTTTTGTAAAAATAAAATAAGATGATTCAGCGTTGTAATCCTACCTAAACCCTTTTGACAAGCAAAAACCCCACTAAATGTCAATCTCCCACATATCCTGCATCAAACGGTATGCCATATGTGTGGTTGCACACAGAGACGTGGCCACCAACTAGCTCAAATTGGACGCATGCACAAGTCCAATTACAAGAAAAAAATCAAAGTGTTCTGTAATTTGAACAGCCTAATCAACTTGGAAATACCCCCCACAAACTATATATTTTTGGAAGCTACACACCTTCAGCTACGTGATGGTATCATGCTTTCGTATATACATGAAGAATTCCAGGCGCTGTTATCCATAGAACTCCGTGCTTTTATAGATTTTGTGAAAAAATAAAATAAGAGGACTCAATGTTTGAAATCCTACCTAAACCCACTCGCAAGTAAAAAACCACTAACGCATCTCCCACATGTCCTGAATCAAACGGTATATGCCATAAGGTGGGTGCAAACAGAGACGGCCACCAACTAGCTCAAATTGGACGCATGCACAAGTCCAATTACAAAGAAAAAATCAAAGTGTTCTGTAATTTTAACAGCCTAATCAACTTGGAATTACCCCCCACAAACTATATATTTTTGGAAGCTACACACCTTCAGCTACGTGATGGTATCATACTTTCGTATATACATGAAGAATTCCAGGCGCTGTTATCCATAGAACTCCGTGCTTTTAGGAGATTTTGTGAAAAAATAAAATAAGAGGACTCAATGGTTGAAATCCTACCTAAACCCACTCGGCAAGTAAAAAAACCACTAAACGGCAATCTCCCACATGTCCTGAATCAAACGGTATGCCATATGTGTGGTTACACACGCGGACGTGGAAGCGAAAAGCCACAAAGTGAGACAATGCAGCAGAGCTCAGAAACAGCGAAAATTTAGCCAATTCCGAATTCGGACAGTCTGCAGTTTTTCCACAAAACACCCCTGTAACTTAGAAGTAACCCCCACAACCTATATATTCCTGAAATCTACACACCTTCAGCTATGTAACACTGTAGTTTGTTCATTCATACCATCAATGGCGTGGGCGCAATTCTTCGTAGAAGTTCGCATTTGTCTGAAAAATGAACAAAAAACAACTTCAAAAGGTAGGAATCATGCCACACCTCATGGAATGTAAAAAAAAATAAATATCAATCTCCCAAATGTCCTGAATCACACCGGACGTGGAAGCGAAAAGCCACAAAGTGGAGACAATGCACGATGGCTCAGAACAGCGGAAAATATTTAGCCAACTCCGAATTTGGACATTCTACAGTTTTTTCCCAAAACACCCCCTTAACTTAGAAATAACCCCCACAAACTATATATTCCTGAAATTTACACACCCTTCAGCTATGTAACACTGTAGCTGTTCATTCATACCATCAATGGTGTGGGCGCAGTTCTTCGTAGAAGTTCGCATTTGTCTGAAAAAATGAAAAAAAACAACTTCAAAAGGTAGAAATCATGCCAAAACCTCATGGAATGTAAAAAAAAGTTACTAAATATCAATCTCCCAAATGTCCTGAATCAAACGGTATGCCATATGTGTGGTTACACACGTGGACGTGGAATCCAAAGCCACAAAGTAAACAATGCACGATGGCTCAGAAACAGCAAATATTCAGCCAAATCTGAATTTGAACATTCTGCAATTTTTCCCCACAAACCATATATTTCTCAAATACACACCTTTATCTACGAAATTCTGTAGTTTGTTCATTCGTACCATCAATGGTGTGGGCGCAGTTCTTCGTAAAGTTCACAGTTTTAGCAGATTTTCTAAAAAATTTGGAAAAAAAACACTCTCAAGGTAGAAATCATGCCAATCCCAGTAATGTAAAAAGTTACCAAATATCAATCTCCCAATGTTCCTGAATCAAACGGTATGCCCTATGTATGGTTACACACGCAAACTTGGAATCAACTAGCCACAAAGTGAGCCAAGAACAATGGCCCAATTACAGCAACTTTTCAGATTTATCAGACTAAACACCCCTCTTTATTAGAAATACCCCCCAAAACTATATATTCTTGGATTTACACATCTTCAGCTACACAATAGTGTGATTCTTTTATCTACCACCATGGTATGAGCGCAGTTTCATGTAAAATTTTGCTTTTTTACCAGATTTTCAGGAAAAATTTATAAAAATACATTCAAAGTTAAAAATCATGGCAATTTCCATGTCATGTAAAAAAACTTGTCAATTATCAATCTTCCAAATCCCTGAATCAAACGGTATGCCATATGCGTGGAGTGTACACAGGGACATGGCCACCAACTAGCTCAAATGGGACACCTGCACAAGTGTAATACTAGAAAAAAATCAAAGTGCTCTGTAATTTCAAACAGCCCCAAAACTTGGAAATGCCCCCCACAAATAAAACCCCCAACTAAATATCAATCTCCACCACATTTTCTGAATCAAACGGTATGCCCTATGTGTGGATGCACTCAGAGACGTGGCCACCAACTAGCTCAAATGGGATGCATGCACAAATGCATTACAAGAAAAAATCAAAGTGCTCTGTAATTTGAACAGCCTACCCTTTTTTTAAGGAAACAGTCCAGAAACATGAATTCCCCCCACAACTATATATTTTTGGTATATACACCTTCAGCTACGTTACGATGCCATGCTTTCATACATACATGAAGAATTCCAGACCCAGTGATCCAAAGACCTGTGTTTTTAGGAGTTTTTGTGAAAAATAAAATAAGATGATTCAAGGATTGAAATCCTACCTAAACCAACTTACAAGCAAAAAAACCCACTAAATGTCAATCTCCCACATATCCTACATCAAACGGTATGCCATATGTGTGGGTGCACACAGAGACGTGGCCACCAACTAGCTCATCGGACACATGCACAAGTGTAATTACAAGAAAAATTCAAAGTTGTCTGTAATTTCAAACACCCCCAAAACTTGGAAATGCCCCCCACAATAACCCCCCCACTAAATATCACTCTCCCACATGTTCTGAATCAAACAGTATGCCATATGTGTGGATGTACAGAGACGTGGCCACCAACTAGCTCAAATCGGACGCATGCACAAGTGTATTACAAGAAAAAATCAAAGTGCTCTGTAATTTCAAACAGCCCCAAAACTTGGAAAGCGCCCCCAAATAAAACCCCCCACTAAATATCAATCTCCCACATTTTCTGAATCAAACGTTATGCCATATGCGTGGATGCACACAGAGACGTGGCCGCCAACTAGCTCAAATGGGACGCAGCACAAATGCAATTACAAGAAAGAATCAAAGTGCTCTGTAATCTGAACACCTACACTTTTCTAAGGAAACAGTCCCGAAACATGAAAATTCTCCCCACAAACTTATATTTTTGGAATCTCCACACCTTCAGCTACGTTACAATGCCATGCTTTCATACATACATGAAGAATCCAGACCCACTGATCCAAAGAATCTCGTGTTTTTACGAGGTTTTGTAAAAAATAAAATAAGATGATTCAAGCGTTGTAATCCTACCTAAACCCTTTTGACAACAAAACCCCACTAAATGTCAATCTCCCACATATCCTGCATCAAACGGTATGCCATATGTGTGGGTGCACACAGAGAACGTGGCCACCAACTGCTCAAATTGGACCATGCCAAAGTCCAATTACAAGAAAAAAATCAAAGTGTTCTGTAATTTGAACAGCCTAATCAACTTGGAAATACCCCCCACAAACTATATATTTTTGGAAGCTACACACCTTCAGCTACGTGATGGTATCATGCTTTCGTATATACATGAAAATTCCAGGCGCTGTTATCCATAGAACTCCTTGCTTTTAGTAGATTTTGTGAAAAAATAAAATAAGAGGACTCAATGGTTGAAATCCTACCTAAACCCACTCGGCAAGTAAAAAAACCACTAAACGGCAATCTCCCACATGTCCTGAATCAAACGGTAGATGCCATAAGGGTGGGTGCAAACAGAGACGGGGCACCAACTAGCTCAAATTGGACGCATGCACAGTCCAATTACAAAAAAAAATCAAAGTGTTCTGTAATTTGAACAGCCTAATCAACTTGGAATTACCCCCCACAAACTATATATTTTTGGAAGCTACACACCTTCAGCTACGTGATGGTATCATACTTTCTATACATGAAGAATTCCCAGGCGCTGTTATCCATAGAACTCCGTGCTTTTAGGAGATTTTGTGAAAAAATAAAATAAGAGGACTCAATGGTTGAAATCCTACCTAAACCCACTCGGCAAGTAAAAAAACCACTAAACGGCAACTCCCCACATGTCCTGATCAAACGGTATGCCATAAGGGTGGGTGCAAACAGAGACGGGGCCACCAACTAGCTCAAATTGGACGCATGCACAAGTCCAATTACAAGAAAAAATCAAGTGTTCTGTAATTTGAACAGCCTATCAACTTGGAATTACCCCCCACAACTATATATTTTTGGAAGCTACACACCTTCAGCTACGTGATGGTATCATACTTTCGTATTACTGAAGAATTCCAGGCGCTGTTATCCATAGAACTCCGTGCTTTTAGGAGATTTTGTGAAAAAATAAAATAAAGGACTCAATGGTTGAAATCCTACCTAAACCCACTCGGCAAGTAAAAAAAAACCACTAAACGGCAATCTCCCACATGCCTGAATCAAACGGTATGCCATAAGGGTGGGTGCAAACAAGACGGGGCCACCAACTAGCTCAAATGGGATCCATGCGCATTGCAATTATAAGAAAAAATTTAAAACGCCACAACCCACCCCCCACCCCTATCCCCACTCCCCCTTTTAGTGGAAAACCAGTTAGTACAGAGAGTCCACAAGTTTTTGCACACTTTACTGATCCTAAAAAATCATACGGTCTTTTTTTGGTACCTCTGCAAAATTTCCTACTAAAATAGGCTTAGTTTCCCTTGAAATCCAACAAATAAATGATCCGCGTTTACTTTACCGATATCACCGGGGACATTGGGAAGCTTGGAGAAGACAAAGTTTTTTGCTAATTTATAGTTTTAGGTTAAAAAAAAAAAGTGTGTGTATCACTTTAAGATTTTTTTTTGTGTGCATTTCCCCTTTTTTTGGGGGATCATTCCCAAAGATGATCATCAAATCATCTTAGGGAATGATACTGAACTTGGAATACGGGCATAAATGCCCGTTTTCCAATTCGAAATCCGATCGGAAAAATCACTTCCCGGAAATCATTTTCCAGGAAGTGATTTTTCATTCATTGGCAAAGATCAATAATTTGGTGATCAGAAGTGATCACCAAATATTGATCTCTGTCCCCATTTTTTTTCTAAGTCTTCGCTAAGTAGCAAAGAGTAGATCTCCTCCTTACCTCCTCTTCGTGGGACCGGCTGATGCATCTCAAGGTACTGATATCTCCTGATCCCCCCCTCGGATTTGGACGAAACCGAGGGGGGATCGAGGGGGCTAGGGGGGCAGTTGAATGCTGCCCCCCGATCGCTCCTAGCAGGGGAGAAAAATTTTTTTGCAGGGGGGAAGCCACAGATCGTATATTCACGATCTGTGGCAGTTTGAGTATTCACTGCACAGATCGTGAATATACGATCTGTGGCAGGGAAAGGGTTAAAGTCAATGGGGGAGTGATAGTTTGAAAAGTCTGGATGATTTACAGATAAACTAACAATGATAACTTACTGTAAATGGCTGTGGCACCTGGTAAATGGTCTGGGAAACATATCACCATCACCAAAACTTGTTAAAACCCTTCTTAAACACAAGCAGGAAATTGTCAGGTTTTGCGCAAGCTACATTTGAGGGTTACAGCCAATTTGAGGGTTACTGAACTATACTTTCAAAGATTACCAAAAATAGAACCATAAATTACAGAGGATTACGGAAATCTAATGATACGAGGGTTAGGGAACGATACTTCGAGGGTTAGCAAAAACGATCCATACATTCGAGGGTTACCGGAGAAAAACAATACTTTCGAGGGTTAGTGAACGATACATTCGAGGGTTAGCGAAAACGATCCATACATTCCAGGGTTACCGGAGAAAAACAATACTTTCGAGGGTTAGTGAACGATACATTCGAGGGTTAGCAAAAACAATCCATACGTTCGAGGGTTACCGAAAACAAATGATACTTTTGAGGGTTACTGAAAATCAAAGGCTACATTCGAGAGTTAGCGAACTATACACTCTAGGGTTAGCGAAAACGATCCGTGCATTTGAGAATTATCGAAAACAAACAATACTTTTGAGGGTTAGTGAACGATACATTCTAGGATTAGCGAATGGTTGATTATTTGATAATTTTCGAATTTACGAATTTGATAATTATCGAATTTACAGCCGCGAGTCTGAAAAAAAAAACTAGTGTGAATAGTGTGAGTTCATCTGAACGCATAAAGTTCAGCTCGAACTCGGGTTGGAGTTCGGTTTTCTGTCCATCTCTATGCCTAACTGGCCAAACACGGGTGATTATTGTCCAGGATGACCTTTTGATTGGATGCTCGATCATCGGCAGTCATGTGCCTCATTGCACGCCTGTACCAGCATTTAGTTTTCATGCTGAGAACCCAGACTTTCCACACATTACACATATACCCTGTCAGCAAAATGCTAATCATCCTAATCTCATTTTAAAAAGAGCAAAAAGGAAATGGCTGGACATTCCGAGAAGTAGAAGATCGTGGGTCAGGATTTCCCAAAGTACAATGAAACATACAAAATTTGCCACATCCCTATCAAATATATCATGTATTTTGTATGTAATAGCAAAATGGATGCATTTCACTCTATTGTGTGACGATCCTCAGAATTTATTCTGATGCCTTGCAGAGCTGAAGTTTTATGTTTGAATCCTCCCTTGGATACAAATATGCAGAGTTTGCATGTTCTCCCTGTGCTTGAATAGGTTTTCTCTGGGCACTCCGGTTTCCCCAATAATCATAAAGACATACTTATAGGTTGTGCTTAGATTGTAAGCTCTTCAGGGCAGAGCCAGATATGAATGTATCAATGTAATTGTAAAGTTCCATGGAAGATGTTGACGCTATATAAATCCACAATAATAATAATAATTATGCCCTTGTTATGCCTATTGTTTTAAACTGTACCATGAACTCTCTATAGAAGAGAACATTGACAAGGAATAGAAAGTTTGCCTCCCAGATGGGAATATCTGTTATAGAAACATACGCATTGAGTTCAACAAGATTGTATGTTTAGTTATGCAACTGATCTTTACAGGTATACGTTTAGTGATGTACAATTAACAGCCTCTATATGTACATAGTCAGATACTCTTTAGTAGAGATGGCCCAACTTACTGAAGTTTGGTTTGTTTCCAAACTTCAGTAAAAGTTCGGAAACTAACCCAATGAAGTCGATGGGGACATATGAGTTTGAAAAGTTTGGATGAATAACAAATAAACATCCAAACAATGGTAACTTACTGTTGTCTGTGGCTCCTGGGAAATGGTCTGTGGAACACGTCACTGCCGGAAGTGATGTGTTCAAATATGATTGTTTAATGCGTGATTATATGATTGCAAGCATTGAAATATCAACCAATAACAATTTTATTTGGTCCTTCAGCAAACCTATATAAAGAGGTGCAAACCCCCACAGAACTCAGAAGTCATCGGAGTGATGGCAGAAGAAAGAAGAAACAAAATGTCGGCAACACTGGCGGCCACAGTGAGATCGCCTGGTGTTGGTGACATCAGTTGGTGTCCCTGGCGAAGGAGAAAGAAGATGCCAATAGCCAATGGGGGTCTTGGTTTGGAGCTGCAGGACCCCCAACAAAGGAACTTATCAGTGCCACTAGGTGCCGGGGGTGGTGGTCCCAGTTTCAAGCTGCGGGCCCCTTAAGCCCCAAAAGGCACTTGTCAGTGCCACCAGGGCACTTCTAAGTGACACACTGGGGGGCCTGGTTTCGAGCTACGGGTCCCCATAAGCCACAAAAGGCCCTTCATGTTCGAGTCCATAACTACTCTTTAGATACCCTTCTAACTACCGCACTCTGTAAAACTTTCTTTCTTTTTAAAATGTAAATTTCTTGAATTTATTCTTTGTGATAGGGTCCCAAATGAGTATTTTTTATCTAATGAAAGTATAACAATTAAAATGTTTCCGCTTTAATGACAGTACAAGGGGAGTTATGTTTTTACACCATCCAAATACAATTTTTCCTGCAACAAAGTGTGAAGGAGTAAAGTAAAATAAAGACAAATAAATGCTCAGAGAAAAGACTTGACAAAAATTGCTATCTGACATTGACCGGCAACCTTAATCTAACTTGAAATATAGCGGATGTAACACATTGGATTGTTAAATGGACCTTGTACATAATATACTGGCTGTGCAAGGTGAGATATAGTATAGTGTGCTAACAGAATGCTTATGTTCACGAAGGACAAGACGATGAAAGAATAATAATTTAGAAAATGAAAATGCATTTACTTAACAAAGACAAATGTATGAAAACTAAAGATATAACATGTCCACTTACTGTCCTCTTGAAGTATGAACCAATAAAGTAATAAGTGTAGAAGTGGCCGGGCAAATGCAGTTCAGAGCTAACATTGCATATTTGAATTCTTCTTCACACACAACGTGATCTATAGACAAACACAAGATCCATACTTACAAAAACATACAAATATGGTGTAATATTTTGTTATAGTTAAAGGACCACTATAGTTTCACATTTGACATCCTATAAATATGGGGAGAGTAGGGGACTGTATTTCTACTTCCTATTTTTGCTCTCTGCATGACTTTTTGAGTTGTCCCTATTGTGTGCATGTGCAGTTCAAGTGCAATAACACGACCAAGCAAGAATACTCTTTAACCTTAAGTAAAAATATATTGGGGATAATACTATAGTATTCTATATCTACAGCAAATGTGCATTGCCTGCCTTTATAGCTACTTTACCGCAAACATAAATTAAGTCAGTACAGCAATCCCGGCTGTTACCATAAACCTCATAAAAATTTCAACCACTGAGAAGCTTTCCAATAAGATACTCTTTGCCCCAATAAGAAAAAGGGAGTGGGAAGAGAATACTGCAAAGAGAGCATCTTAAAAGGCATTTCATTTGGATTAATAATATTTTTCTGGGAATTAAATAATTTCGACCTGTACTTCATCTTTAAAATATTATTCTCCTCACCTCCTTATTTTATATTACCCGTTATGTTTATTAATGTTTGTTTCTTAAAGTCTTGCTCAGTTGTGAATAATTTTTCATTTAACCGGGTACATGGGAATTACAGTGTGTTTTGAGGTAGAGGGAGGTAGTAACAAATAAACAGAGTCATCAATGTAAGTTAAATCACTTTGAAATGATAAACACACAGTGAACATGATGTTTCTTTGGTTCATGATGTTGTTAGGATGAAGCTAGTTCCCTGGGATGGGTAATCATTCCATAGCCACCGTAATAATGTGTTACAGACATTATATGGCTTAATAGAAAACTGGCAATACTTCAAAGATCATTTGCTTTGATACCGTATAAACTCGGGTATAAGCTGAGGAATTTTACCTTAAAATCATCCTGAAAATCTACCCTCAGCTTATACTCAGGTTTTGAAGTAACAGGATTGAACAAACAGGCTGCAAAGAAAGGTATGCAGGGCACATATGTGTATGGGGCTGTGTATTTTAATTTCTATGGGGCTGTGTATTGGATTTTCTATGGGGTTGTGTATGGGACTTTCTATGGGGCTGTGTATGGGACTTTCTATGGGGCTGTGCATGGGACTTTCTATGGGGCTGTGTATTGGACTTTCTATGGGGCTGGGCTGTGTATTGAACTTTCTATGGGGCTATGTATGGGACTTTCTATGGGGCTGTGTAGGACTTTCTATGGGGCTGTGTATGGGACTTTCTATGGGGCTGTGTGTTGGACTTTCTATGGGGCTGTGTGTTGGACTTTCTATGGGGCTGTGTATTGGACTTTCTATGGGGCTGTGTATTGGACTTTCTATGGGGCTGTGTATTGGACTTTCTATGGGGCTATGTATGGGACTTTCTATGGGGCTGTGTATGGGACTTTCTATGGGGCTATGTATGGGACTTTCTATGGGGCTGTGTATGGGACTTTCTATGAAGCTGTGTATGGGACTTTCTATGGGGCTGTGTATGGGACTTTCTATGAGGCTGTGTATGGGACTTTCTATGGGCTGTGTATTGGACTTTCTATGGGGCTGGACTATGTATTGGACTTTCTATGGGGCTGTATATTGGAATTTTTATGGGGCTGTGTATGGGACTTACTATGGGGCTGTGTATGGGACTTTGTATGGGGCTGTGTATGAGACTTTCTATGGGGCTGTATATTGGACTTTCTATTGGGGTTGTGTATTGAACTTTCTATGGGGCTGTGTATTGGACTTTCTATGGGGCGGTGTATGGGACTTACTATGGGGCGGTGTATGGGACTTTCTATGGGGCTGTGTATTGGAATTTCTATGGTGCTGTGTATGAGGCTTTCTATAGGACTGTATGTGAAACTAGCTATGGGGCTGTCTATGGGAGAAAGTCAACCCTCGGCTTATATCCGAGTCAATCAGTTTTACAGGTAAAAATAGGTACCTCGGTTTATACTCGGGTGGGCTTATACTCGAGTTTATATGATATGTTCCCAGGCTGGAATTTGCTTTCAGAAAGTCTTAGCAAGAACTTGAGACTTATTTGTTTTTGCATTTTGATAACTGCCATCTATTTCCTTCACAGATATCTAGTTATATTATCCATGATTTCCCTACTTCATAATTGCAATCTTCTCGATTCCAAATGTGCTATTGAGATCTTTGCAGTCTTCATATAATTTGAAGTAGCTTGAACACTCCATATTCTAGGGAATTTAGTTGTCATATGATAGAAAATATTATCTGCACAGATAAGAGTAACCAAAGTATCCTATCACAATGCTTATACTATATAAACTGCAAAAGGGAATAGGGAGCCCTAAAGGGCCTCAAAAGGCTGAACAAATGCATAGACATTTTTAAAGTCAAAAATAGAAGAATGTTTACTGTGGTTCACTAAGTAAAGTGAAAATGTTAATTACACATATATACAAAAATTCTATTATACAAAGGGCTCTAAATGAGTCCCAACCAGGTACACATGGAAAAGTTCAGGCATCCCTGAACAACTACAGCCCACCCCCCATCCCATAAGAGGGCCCATGAATCAATCTCCAATACACAACTATAATGAACCTAATAACTATATTAATTGTTCAAATAGTTGTAATGCATGTGTGTATATGTGGGTGTGGGTGTTAGAATTTTTATAGATGTGATGTATCAATAGTAATATATATCCCTTTAAGAGAAAGAAAAGGGTAAAGATAAAGTCATCCCCTTTAAAGGCTCCTACTCTTCAGTTTCCTGGACTGTACTGTATTGCAGCCATGTAGGACAACCCTATGCAGCAAAAGAGAAAGGTAGGGGTAACATAGTAATTGAGGTTGAATAAAGACGTGTCCATCAAGTCCAACCTTTCCACCCTCCTTTTTAACCCTACCTAACAGTTGATCCAGAGGAAGGCAAAAAAAAAAAACCAAGGGGGGAAAATTCCTTCCTGACTCCAAATGGCAACCGGAAAATATCCCTGGGTCAACCAGAACTACAGTATATGTTTAATTAATTAATACCAGTAATTCCCAATATTTTTTAGTTTTAGAAACTTATCTAGCCCACTTTTAAAGCTATTTAATGAACTTGCCATTACCACATTTGCTGGAAGACAGTTCCAGAGTTTCACAGTTCTCACAGTAAAGAAACCTTTCCTAACCTGAAGATGAAACTTCCAATCTTAAAGGATGTCCACGAGTCCTCTGATATTGTTTATCATTGGGTCATTTAAAAATACACAGTGAGTTTAGAATTGATGCTCATCTCAGTTGGGGGGATAAGCATGCCATTCAATCCCTTAATAAGTTGGGCACATGTGTATCTTTCCTCTGGTTACACACAACATACAACTATTTATGCATAGATGAAGAAACAAATGTATCCTAAAATGAAAGGATTCTAAAAAATACAACCCCACTTACTGTATACTGTGTAAAGTATTTACATACAGAACAGTCTGTTTTTAAATCTTACCATTAATGTTTATTTTAATTTTCCCCCCATAATTTTCAGTTCTGCCATTTAACACATAATAATTACCATTTACAGTAATGCATTTAGAATTACTCAGCCGTATGCATTGCACATCAGTGCTACAGTAAATTATATTAAGGTGAATATTTAATTGTCTTTTTCTCAGAATTCATTCTTATCTCAGGAAGCAGACATTTCTTTATCACACAAAAAAAGAATAACTAATAAATGCGGTATTTTATTAACCATAGTAGTAGAACAATAAAGATACAGTTCTATAGAATGGCATGGACCTTGTTAAACTGATTGGGAGGCCAACATGAGAGTGTTTGTTTTTATCTAAATATTTTTTTTCAAAAAAAGTCAGAACATAAATATTTAAATAGGATTATCAGCCATAATACAACGGCCCAACCAATCATCTTATGTATTGCTAGCTGAAGGTAGACATAACCAAATTAGAGGTACAAGACCTGCATGGCACAGGTTTTAGTGTAAATTAATGAGGAAGGAGGAAGTGATACATTAACTGAACCCAGGAATCAATCTTGGTGAACAGTGAGTCTGGTGGAACAGAATTTGGAATATCATCATGCACACTTCAATGGGATATCCTGCCATCTGATTAAACTAATGGTTATTATTATATAGAGGCTAAAGCCAGTGTGTGGGGTACACAGTGGGTAGAAGAAGAAGTACCATCGTAGAAGGCCAGAGAAAATTGTATACAGGTATTTTGCTGACATTTGAGACATGTTATCACTATAAATGGATCTATAAAAAGCATCCCAGTAAAACAAAACCATGAATTAATGTGTTTGTTAATTACATTACTGCACATCAGTCAGTTCATGGGCTGTTTTATTCTTCAAATAAGACAATTTTACTCAGCTTTGGTTTAAGAAAGTCCTTCTAAACAAATATGAAACATTCACAAGTTATATGTTTAACCTGCATGGAATTGCTTGGAAAGTTTCTATTGTGCTTACTGTTAATTAAATGGTACAATAGAGTCTGCACCATCCACTGGTATAAATACATTATTCTTAGCTGGTGAACACTAAAGATTGGAGGAAAGGTTTCATTATCGTAATAAAAAGTGTTTTGTTACTGTAATGAAATGTATTTTTTGGGCATTATAAAGGAAGAATAAATGAAAGGGGCTTACCTGCAAATTTAACATGGAATTTGTTTTCAGGTTTCAGTATCTGTACATACAGTGGGCATTTAGGAGCAAAGTCTTTCACTGCCCATGCTCTTAATATTGTCTGGTGATCCTAATTAAAATAGAAATATATAAATAATCTGTAATTAATTATAATATACAACTAAACAATAATCGTTTATATCTACTTGCCTTAAAGAACCTTGCATGAATTAAAGAACACTGTAAACCATAAAAAGTTATCATGTGGTTACATAGTGGATGTCACCCTAGGTCATGGCCTTGGTGGCCTAGTAGGAAATCCAACCCTCCCAATTAGTAATATTCTGCTGCAAAATTCATCATGTTACAGTATTTCTCTCCATGTTGTTTAAATGAATGTAGTGGATCATTTGTTTGGGAGAATCAGATTTGGGAATGTACAGTTATGTTGCCCACACACACTAGAAGCTCAATTTTCGAAGTTCTCGCAATGTTCTCCCAATGTCCCCACAACATCAGAAAATCCACCTGGCGCAATTTTTTTTACAATCAAATTACAATTATAAAATTAATAGGCCAGATGGGGAAAGTTGGAACTCTCTTCTGATATTTGATAGATCTGCCAATCGTAGGTTGAATCTATCAAACCTCTAAGTAGTGTTTTGCCAGCATTTAAATCAAAACATTCTGCTATATCTGTATCTGCATAAAATGGATCAGGTGGCACAACTTGTTAAATGGAAGATAATTAGGAAAGTTTCTGAATATAAAGAATGAAAAACGATTCCTAGACACTGGGAGCCAAATGACACTTAAGTTATAAACCATAAGAAGCTAAGAATGTGCAGTTGTTGCAATGTTATATAAAATAGATTATAGACAATCTTTACTATTTGGTTCCTTTAAAAATCATTATCCAGTAATGACTGTAACTGATCAAGGCTCTCTCTTGTCATGTTTATGTTCTTCATCCTTCTTTTTCTACTCTGCTTCATTACATCCATTGAGTTTTCTCTGCAGTATCTTGCTGTATTCCCTGCAGTGCATTTTAAGTCACCAGTGTCTTAAATTTCTAATGGCTCTGTTCTTTTTAAGCTGTTGCCTGTCTTCGGTTTTATGCCGCCACATACGTTTTAAAACCAAGATGTAAACGTAGAAGAACTGCAGTTATCCACGGTGCCACCCAATCCTATCCAATTAATTTCATGGTTTGCCATTTTTCAGAAAGACGTGGTTTTGTTTTTTCTGCTGCTCCAATGAAATTGTAACCTTGCCAGGCACCAGAAACAAGCCTGAGAAAAGAAATGTGCTACAAACAACACAGAATCTAAAGTCCTCTTCTAAATGTATAAATAATAAATGCACTTCTCCATAATGTGTTAGGCTGCTCTAGATGTTGACCATACATGGCCCTTATTAATGCTTTTGACAATGTGGATGTAACTTTCGATTAACTAAATGCTTAAGTGCTTATGGAAATAACTCTCAGCTGGATCTTCCTGCTCTCAATTAATTTCCTTTTGAGAGTCTCTCTATGAATAATATCACATGGCTTATTGACACAATTAAGCAATCCTGGTTCGACATTAGGTTTCCATTCTAGTATTTTAAGGCATGTCCAGCCACATACGTTAGTTTAAACTGTATTGTAGGTTCCATTTTTTATCTGAAAGCAAATAGAGGGGTTTTCCTTATCTTCTCTTAGCAATGGGCTGCTACACACAAGCAGAATTAAAAGAATCCACCAAAAATAAATTTTTCTTATATTACACTCTATCAGGGAAATTCAATAAAAGTTCTTATCGTTTAAAATGGTGCTAATTTTGCCCCAATCAATCAAATGTTAGCTTTCAAATGTTAAATAAGATCTGATTGGTTGGGGCAAAATTTGCACCATTTTAAAGGATAAGAACTTTTATTGAATAACCCTACATGTATCTCTTGTATTTCTATGTAACCCTAATAAAAGATACAAAACAGAGGCATCTATGGCTACATCTACAAGGAGTGTGTATGTTCTCCCTGCGCTTGTGTGGGTTTGAGGTTGTCTTTCATTCCCCCCATACTCATTAAGACTTGATAGGTTGTTTAGGACAAGGGGAAACAATTGGTTAAATTGTTATTGTAAATAGGTTTGTATCCAGGCAAATACATGACTTAAGACTGTTGTTACAGGTTATTTTCAACTTGACAAGCACCTGTAATAGCACAGACATCTGGCCTGGTACACAGCCAACATAATATTTTAGTTGGCTAGGATGAAATATAGTAAACATTTTTTTTGCAGTGATCAAAAATATTTGCTTGATTCTCTCTCCAAATTGGTACAAAAGGGAGGGATCATTTTAGAGATTATGCAGTCTTCAATAGGTCCCTGGCAAAGTACCGGACAGTATACTAAACTGTAGTCTAATGGAAGGTTAAAATTGACTCATGGGTACCAGGCCTAAGAAACATACTTATGGGAAATCTGACTGATAATGGGTAAGAAAAAAACTACAACAGTTTGGGGCATATTTATAAAGGTTTGTTAACCTTTTCGCCTTCTTTAACACAGCCTTTTCACCTAATTTGGCCTTTTCGCTATTTTTAAAGCCATGATAACCAGTGGCGAAAGGTCATTACCGCTACATTTTGCTTTTTGCCATACATCGCTGTGGTAACCGCTCAAGCATATTTATAAAATGGCAAAAAGTGTATTTTTGCGTTAGTTCAGCCATTCCAATTCGCCAAGTCTGAGGTGGCGAAAACGCATAAGTGGCCATTTATTTAGCCTGCCAATGGGTCCATGGAGGTGTCAGTACATTGTATAGTGTTTCTCAATACTAATAAGTACTCAGGGGGGAGTTAGACTATTTTCCAGCATTTACTGTAATACAATCTGAGATCGTATTTTTTAAGGTTAATTATTCGCTTTTTAAAGAGCTTTATTTTTTTAAAGGTTTTTTATTTACCAATAAAGTCAAATGGGGGTCTGAGGGATATGTTTATAAAGGGGCATTATTTTTGCTTTTTTTCCCCACCAGCCTTTACCACAATTTTTTAAACTTTTAACTTTTCCTTTCATCAAAGTTATTAAAAAGGCGAATTTTCATCAAAAGGGAAAATTATCTAGCAAAAAGTAGCACTAATAATGCTGAAAAAGCTCAGCACATATGATGGTAAATAGGTAATACTCCCTGGTGGATTTTCAAAGTAGTATTAAATTGGTTAATACACACTGATCTATTTAAAAATAGACTAACACATTTGGTGTTTTTTTCAGCCAAAGATATAAATAGTGTAAAACTCAAAAGGCGAATTTCCTCTATTTTATTAATAGGACACATTTTATAGTATTGCTTATTTTCAGCAAACTGCAGCTAATTATCAAACCAGTTCCATTAATATGGGAACATACCATAGTGCTGTGTAAGAAATAGTCATGTTAATGGAACATTCCAGTAAGTAATGATGTTTGGTGAAAATTATGGTAAAACTGCAAAAAATGCAACTAAAGGGAGAAAAGGTGTCAAAAAAGGCGAAATTTCACCTATTTATAAATAGCTTTAAATAAAAAAAGTGACAAAAATAGCTCTGAAATTTCACTATAGAGAAATCTCTCTTTTCGCAGTGATACCACACTTAATGCAATGAATAAGGTGAAAACTATCGCCACACATCGCCTTAGCAATACTTTTCCGCTAAGGCAAAAGCAAAAACATGCGGGTTATTAAATAAGCGAAAATAGCGCTATTAGTCATTGCGATGTCATGCGATAACGAAAATGGCAAAAATAGTGATCGTTTATAAATATGCCCCTTTGTCTTTTTCCTTGAGATGTTTCAGAAAATATTTGAAAACTAAAGGTTCTTGTATATAAAATTTCCAGAGAAGTTCCCATGTAAAAACAAACCTTAATCAAGAAGTTACCGGACTAATTCAATGATGAATGATGACCTTCCACCAAAGAACATTTTAATAAAGAAGATTGATTATGTATTGATTTCAGATGCTTAAACTAAAACCTAACCTGTGTGTAAACAAGGTCACTATAAATCTTAGATTTCCATTTGCAGCTATACATTACCCGTGTTTAATGATATGAAAACCACATTGCCAAAATAATTGCTTCATAAATGTGTTTTCATCCACAGAGTAGAAAAATGCATATACATTTTATTATGGACTTTCGAAGCAGCAACCCAACATCAAACATACGACACATTAATATATATCAAAGGATCTGAAGTTAATTTCATTATCATCTATAAGCCTTGGCTGCATTTTACTTCAACTTATACAGACTAATGTATTCACTTACAAATATTGAAATAAATACATATTTATTTCAGTAAGGATTTCAATAATGAACATTTCAGCTTCCTAGAAAGTTAAAAAAAATATGTCTTGCACGTTTTACCCGGCACAGCTGTTCCTATGGTGCTGTTCCCTGGTCTTCACTTAGTATTCCTTAGTATTCCAAAAAAAAATAAAAAAGGAATGCACACATGTGGCATGGGATAAATCCATGTATCTTCTGAAAATTCTACATTAACATTTATATCCCTCCTTATGGAAATGGAATGTTCTTGAACCTTGATGTAACCCAGGTGTAAGAAAAAATGGGTTAACTTTAGTTAAAGAATTAGTTAAAAGAATACCATTTCTCAAATAAATACATTTACAGGCAATTGACACTTACTGCTGCTGTCCTGTCTACTTCACATCTGCTGCTTAGAATAAAACAGGCTTCAGCATCATCCATTCTGATAAAAATAAGACAATGAAAATTACAAAGAGCCTGTAAATATCTTACCCCGAATCAATTTATTGAGCTTGTGTTTGGTGCTGTACAGTGTTACAGGTACAGCGAGATACTTTACATAGAGCAATGCTACTAAAAGCTGTAGGTATTGCACCTACTCAGATGAAACAAACATGATTTATTGGGTGTTTGTGGTGTGTTCTAAGCATTTAAATGCGTATTTTTATCAAGGAGAAACCAGATTTCTAGAAACATATTTCAAGTTATTAATTGGACAACTTTTATTACAACTCTAGAACTATTCTGTGTAAAAAAAACAGTTAAAATGAAAAGTACTTGGGACAGGGATACAGGACTGGTAATTCCTACCTCCCAATATTGTTTCTGTGAGGAGCACCAGCCCAAAGAAAACCGATTCTGACAGTCTTCGTCCTGGCTTCAGCACTATTTTTAATACAGTAATAGTTCAGGACTAACCTGGCAAATGAAAACTGTATGTGCTGTAACTATTTAACAAAATTATATCGTGAGGTAGGAATAATGAATCCGACCACCCTGCCCCAGGAACTTTCCATTTTTAAAAAGCTAATTTTCGGATCCGACGTTATCGAGGCTTTTAATCGTTATGTGTGTACGCTCGTTTCCCGAATGAGCGCGCGGCTGCCGAACGATCGGGTCGGCCGAACGCTCGTTCGGGAAAGGCCGAAAATTTCCATTGGCCACGCTAGACTCCCTATAGAGGAGTCTAGCGCGGCCGATGGAAACACACAGTCCCGAGCGTTCTCCTTATGAAGTTCATAGAGAGAACGCTCAGGACTGTGAAAACGATGCAGATCTTTGAAAAAAAATCTGTACTGTGTGTACCTAGCTTTAGGTTTCGGGGGACAGACCAATTCTTCTGACAATCGTAAATGTATGGCATCTCCTATCAGAATCATTTGTGATCTGTCCTGCCAGATCAATGAACAACATTGACACAAGCTGCCACACATGTATGATTGGTATCCGTCAGACATTCTGCACAGACTCTTGATCAACAGTAATCTTACATCTGAACAGGCCTTTACTGTAAGAAACATTAAAATCACAGTTCTAGTTCCCAGACTGAGCGGATGACTAGTAGCAAAAATACCAGTAGATAAAAAAATAAAGAACAAAACTAACAATCATGAACACCAGACAGTAAAGAAAATAGCTTGAACCCCCCCTTATATTCTGTGTAATTCAGTATATCATATTATTTTCCCATGCAAATATTTATATAAATAGCATTATTTGATATTTTTATTATGTATTTTATTGATGTAGTATTCACTTTTTCTGAACATTATTTAACGCACTAGTTTTAGCGTTCATTATGTGCCATGAAAACTAACTATGATAGTTTTCATTAAGACACAACCCCCCTTTGCTTCCACTTTAAAGTTTGTAGTTTATGAATGCTTTTTGTTACAATGTGATCTGTCAATTCCTGACATGGCATTTCAGGTAAGAGTAACTTTCTTAAACAAATAACCTGCCAATATCCATTACTTGAAGGCTATATACACTAAGGGTATTTCAGCCACTATCAACTGGTCGGCTGGGCTAAAAAAAGCAGCAGTCATGTAACTGCGGGCAAAATTTCAGCACAATGCATAGTGTTGTCCGCAGGAGGACGCATAATTACAGTCTAATTGTCGTCCGATTTAGCTAAATGAATGACAGATAATGGTCGGTTGTAGTCATTACTTTGAGTTAGAAGGCCCAATCAACCAATCAAATTAAATAGAAAATATTGGTTGGTTGCACCAAAATATATGCTGTGTACCAACAGTAGCCTATATTATTTTCAGTTCTTAAAAATTGACTCACTACAGTGTAAAGAATTATTACTAGGAAGAGCTTAAACTTTTCTATTTCGGTTTGTCACCCCAAGGATTGATAGGCTGCATATGCATGAGTATGTGATCAAAAGGTGGCAATTGTTTATGGCAGACAAAAATAAATCAGAAAAGAGCTACTCAAAGTTTTCTACTGTTTTTCTATATCACAATCCACAAGATAAAACAGCATCTCTTATTGTAGCTACATAGAAATGTTCTTATCATTATGTTCCTGTAATATGTATTAACAGCTGGGTCACTGTATTTTGATTTAATGTCAACCAAGACTGGAATAACAGGTAATTACAAAGTCTAAATATTATTCTATATTTCAGACTAAAAAATCAATGAGGACTTGGTAACCTTTAGCCTGATTCTGTGTTTGTCACGATGATCTGAAATAAACCACAGAAAAACAAAAGCTGATGTTCTTGCTGAAAGAAGGTCTTCTTGGCATTTACTAATGATTCATACTTTATTTTATCCAACTTACTAACAATTGATCTCCCAGGATGACATTTTGGTCAGATTAACCAGGTGACTGTGATGATTAACCAGGTGACTGTGATTTAATGCTTGGCTATTCGTTTTAAGCAGGATCTTAAAAAAATGGACCTTTGGAATTTAGACATGTCAATACATTATGGCCAATCACACAGTCTTCAACTGGCCGCAAAATGTGTCAAGCACAAATATCAGCAAAATGGATTTAATTTTGACCAACAAACAATTGATCTATATACCCGCCTGTGTGCAGTAGGTAGATTGAAAGATTGGATGTGTTGTGCATTAAAAGAAAACTAAAAGAGAACCGCCAACATTGCGGGAATACAGAAGGTAGGGTGTAGAGATGGGCGAAATATATAAAGTTTTCGAACTTTCAAACTTCTGTAAAAGTTTAAAAGTTCGAATTCAGACCCATTAAAGTGAATGGGGGAGTGATAGTTCGAAAAGTGATTTACATATAAATTAACAATGGTAGGTAGCTTCCTGTAAATGGCTGTGGCACTTGGAAAATGGTCTGGGGAACATGTCACTATCACCAAAACGTTTAAAAACACTTCTAAAACACAAGCGGGCAATTGTCAGGTTTTCTGAAAGCTACATTCAAGGGTTACTGCCAATTCGAGGGTTACTGAACAATGCTTTCGAGGGTTAGCGAAAATAGAGCCATAAATTCGAGGGTTACTAAAAATGGACGATACTTTCAAGGGTTAGCGAACGATACATTCTCGGGTTAGCGAAAATGATCCATACATTCGATGGTTACCGAAAATGAACAATACTTTCGAGGGTTACCGAAAATCGAAGGCTACATTCGAGGGTTAATGAACGGTACATTCTAAGGTTTGCGAAAACGATCTGTACATTCGAGGGTTACCGAAAACGAACTATACATTCGAGGGTTAGCGAATGATACCTCCTAGGGTTAGTGAACGGCCGCTAAATTCGCTAATTATCTAATTTATGATAATTATCAAAAAAATACAGCCGCGAGTCCGGAAAAATGAACTAGTTCGAACGCGAACTAGTCTGAATAGTTCGAGTTCGTCCGAACTCATAAAGTTCAATTGACTTAAGTTATTCAATTGAGTTAAGTTTTTTAAATAACTAGTAGTGGAAATTTTAACTTTATTAAATCAGTAACGCTGTGCTGTTTCCAAATGGTTTTAGAAATGGTGCAGCCCTTGAAAAAAAAGTATAAACCTATGCTAACCCTATATTACATCAGGTTGCATGTATTTCTAACTGATTTGTGTAAAAGTTTGTTTGTGCAGAAATGTCTTTTCTAAACCCCTATGTGAAAAATATCCCCCAATATTTGGCCATAGTTCCCTCTCTAACATGTCTGTAAGGGCTAGGCCACACTAGCGCGGTTTTCGCGCATTCGCGCTCGCAATTTTCGCTAAAATGGAAATCGCGGGAATGCGAAAATTCCCACGATTTCCGATGCGCATGCGATTGCGCGGCCGTTCGCGTTTTGGTAACACATGCGTTCACCATTTTTGGTGCGTTAACGCAGCGTTTCCATAACACAAAAAGGCAAAAACGTGGACGCAAAATGCAAACGCGAACCCACAAGAAAAGCGCACACAATCGCGTGCGATTACGCTCACGATTTTGTGCGAGATTCTTGTGCGTTGCAGGCCTCAGCCTTAAGGGTAATTATATCTCCTCTCAAATTCTAACCTATTTTGCATATCTACCTGGGTCAGCCAATCTTCTGGTTTCAATGAGCTGGACCTAGGCCCATTGTAAAGGCTACACTTAGCTACAGATGCCTCATCGGTGTAAACAGAACAAAGAAGGTGTTCAACATTTCAGCCCTTTACGTGTTACTATCCACCATTTTACCAGTCTCTTAAAGGGAAAGTTCAGTGAAAAACACTATTATTTTTAAAATTCCTAGTATATATTATGCATAACTAATTATTCTACATATTCACTTCCATTTTGGAATATCATTTGAATTTATACCTATTGCTATTCCCTGCTGTTGACATTAATGAGATGACATTTGAGGTTCTGTAACAGCCCTTCTTCATACCAGAAGGCACCACTACATTGAAATGTTTCTAACAGTACTTTCTACTGATTGGCTGTTTGATGGGTCAAACACAGGGGCATCCCCCCTTTCTGTCTGCTCAGTGCAGTCTGCTGTTCTAACTCTCATTGTGCCCATAGACTGTTACATAGTTTGTTACATAGATTGTTACATTGTTAATTGAGCTGTGAGTGAGAAGCAGCATTTGTATGTTTTAAAAATGTATCCAGTCTGCCCTGTGATTGATAGCAGCATAGAGATCGTTATAAATTTTAACCCTGCAGCTGCCTGAGGTGATTGCTGAGACTGGGTTTACTGTATATTCAGTACTGTACCTACTACACTGTGATGGAGTTAGTGAGCAGGAATAGGGGCATTAGGAAATCCTAGAGGTGGTTGTATAGCTGATTGTCAAGATTGCATTATTTTATATATATACACACATACACAGGAATGATTGTTCCATATATTCTTTATAAAGAATGATTGTTCAATGTGCCCATACGTGGTCCAATGTTATAGGCCTCTACTGCAAATTCTGTCAGATCCACCGTCAGTGTCATAGCTCTGACTTTAAAAGACACTAATGGTAAAGTAATGCTGATGTGGATTTCTCAGTAAAACAGAATGTTAGGCTGGGTACACACGGACCACACAGTGGTTGGCCACAGCAAATGTCTCCTATGGACCACAGCTATCACTGCCACTGCCGAAATCACCTTAGATTTTTTCGTCCCGACCGAATACACGGAATTATTGGTTTGTTGTACCCAGCCTTAATAAGTATATACTTTATAACAAAAGAAAAGGGAATATGTGTATTGGCCAATTGTGATGATAATCATGGCAATCAGAGAATATATATAATATTATTACATGATCCATATATAATAGAACACATGAATGTATTCGGTCGTGAACCTCCTTCTGGGCTTGTTCAGTGGTAACTCATTTAGGAATCCTCCCCTTGAAAAACCTGCGCTTGCCACTGAAACATTATCAAATCTCTACAGAGCAACTGAATCAACTCAGACGCTGGGTCAAGGGCAAGACCATAACGGTCTCTATTAGGGGTCCTGCAAACAGGAAGTCAGTATTTCGGAAGCTTTATTTATATACAGACAAAATGCTGAATGGGCAGGTTAAGGTCATTGGGATGGAAAAATACTGCTCTTTTTTCTTAAAAGTATATGTATTTGCACTGAACTTCTCCTTTAATGCAAGGGACCTTCTCTACTTTGTTCTTGCTTTTTAACTATTAATTTATTTTAAAAAATTCAGAAATTGTTAACTCTTCTGAGCAATAGCATTTTCATATTCAGATTTTGCTTGCTAATTTCTTTTTTGCCCAATCTACTGTTGCACTTGTTCTTCAGGCTGGGTATGCACAGAGATTTTTTGCCCCAACTGACAATTCACCACTAGCAAGCGGCTGGCCAGGAGGAATCACTGTCGATGGCAAAAAAGCTGCAGCGGAAAATAGTTCGCCGAGACTGCTCTTATGGTCCATAGGAGACAGTACAATCGGTAGTGATTTACCAACATATCCAATTGCCGTTGTCCCAATCTGGATGAACAGGCAAATCCAATTGGTCGCTGGTGGCACAGAAAACCCCACAGATTTTTCGGCACAACCGACCGATAAATGGAAATATTGCTAGGTTGGCCCAAAAAAGTGCCCAAAATGCCCATATCAACACTTAAAATTTTATTATAGCGCAGGTAGTTTTAAAGGCACTTCTGTGTTAAGCCTAATAAATATAACCTCCAAATTAAATGAATGCATAGCTTCTCTGAACTTGGAGAAGCATGCTTGTCTAAAATGTAAGCATTTTGTTGCTTTTTATGTAATTATATTAGGAACAGTATTCCCCAAATGTAAATCCAGAGCAATATTAGCAAATCAATTCAGAATTATTAATGATCTTGTTAGGTCATAGACCAAATGGGACAAAAAGTTCTCATTTAACAGATTTACAAACCTATGTGTATTTCTGATTGCATACATCACTGCTTCAGTCATTGCCGTTTAGGGACAGAAATATTGTATTCATTTTGAAAAAAATGTCAGAACAGGGAGTGACAGGTTATGGAACTTAAGCTAGGTACACACAGTACAGATTTCTGAAAGATGACAGACAGGATCTGCAAGATCCTGTCTGCCATCTTTCAAAGATCTGCAATCACACAGTCCTGAGCGTTCTCCCTATGAACATCACAGGGAGAACGCTCGGGACTGTGTGTTTCCATCGGTCGCGCTAGACTCCCTATAGGAGTCTGTTGAAAATTTTCGGTCTTTCCCGACCCGATCGTTCGGCGGCCGCGCACTCATTCGGGAATCGAACGTACACACATAACGATAAAGCCCCGATACCGTCGGATCCGGCGGTATCGGGGCTTTATCGTTACTGTGTGTACCCAGCTTTAGATTTAGACAGGAAAACCAAAGAAAAATAAAGGGTAAAAATAATATGTAGATTAGATAGAAATCTATCTGAGAAATTGACACTATCGTAAAATAGAATAAACACCACAACATATTTTAGGTCTTTCTCAAGGGTCTTGTTGATACCGGTTGTATATAATATAATATATAGAGTACATACAGTATATATAATATATATACTGTACTGTATCAAAAAAAATTCTAAAAAAAAGAATCAATACAAGTGAATATACAGATTGTGAAATTAACATGCTACATGACTTTGCCATCAATGAATTACTTACTTTGCCCTTAGCAGGTCTTGATCTTTAAGCACTGAACCCTGCAGATATATTACTCTCTGAGACCACATGGGAATCTGCAGCACTCTTCTTACTTGCACATCCATTTCAGTGGGGCATAAGATGACCACATAATAATCCTGTAAAATGTAACACAGATCAAAAAGGGAGCAGGTTACTACATTCTACCCACTTGTTATATAATGTGTTTTCTTACAGAAAAACATAGACATGTGAGCATAAAATGTAAGGTAAAGTAATTGTAAATAAAAGTGCTTTGTGTGCCGTAAGGATAAATATTAATGCAATAGTGGATTATATATTTATAATATATGTCTCAAATTATATACAGAATAGGGGGCAACAGAGGAATATTTCATAAAAGGGCAAGTCCAGCCCTAAAATGAAAACTTACATACAGGTAAATCACCCCCCAAAACCCTAAACGGTAATAGTTTGAAATCTGAAATATACAAGTCTAACCTGAAATCCTGCACAATGTCCTGTTTCCCCTGTTTCTGCTTCCTGGTTCTTCCAGTTAGCAACTGTCAGTTATGGATTTGACAATTGACATCAAAACCAATGAATGAATGTTAATCCCCTGTCTGCCTCTTCTGAGCATGCCCAGGCTCAGTACAGGTCACTAAATTGCTCAGTTTCCATGAGGCATCCAGAAGCATATCAGTAATGAGGACAAAGTAGGATATATGAACATATTTTTAAGAGGCCATTCTTTCTAAAAGATATTATTAGGGTAAAGTTGTCCTTTAAACAAATCATGCAACAAATCATGCTGCTCTCATTACTCCTCTACACTGCCTTCCCCACTGCCTTTGCTAAATAAACACAGAAAAGACAAATTAACCAGAAAAAAAAACCCGGAGTTATCTTCATTGTTTAGAAAGCCTCAATAAAAAAAGCAATAACTAAAGTTGGATACACACACGCATGATTGTTACAAAATGACAGGCAGAATCTGCAAGATTCTGCTCTACACACACTAACGAGAAAGCGATTTCAATAACATTGAGATCGCTATTTACGTTCGGAAAATTTCCCTCGGCTGCGGTTGGCTAAGATCAGTCCCGAACTTTCCACCCTGTTTGTAGGGAGAACGCTTGGGACTGAAAATCACAGAGTCATAAAGATTCTCTCTGTCATCTTTTAAATATGTGGCTACACACAGTCACGAGCCTTCCCCCTATATAAAGTATAGGGAGATCGTCATACTACCTATATTTTAGTTTGGGGGGCAACTGCGACCAAGGAAAATATTCTGTTTGTAACAAGTGATTCCAATGCTGGAAACGCTTGTCATGGACACACACACATTACCGATAAAAAGTTAATCATGGCAGTACCAACGGGAACCTTTAATAATAACATTTCCTGTGTCAGAATGGGTGTTTGTCGTTGTTTGACCTCCCCACTATTACAGTCCCACAGAAGAGAGGCATATGGTTGTAAGGGAAGAATAGAGGTACGTACACACGTACGGTTGGACACCCGATGAACGACTCTCAAGCGCAATAAACCTGGGTGACAAACGGCAGTTTCTGGCAATAGCCGTGTGTGTGTATGTGTTCCCTAAGGCGGCATTTGAACGATGACAAGTGAACACATACATACACATGGCTGTCGCCAGAAACTGCCGTTTGGCGGTCGATTGTTCGCAAATTCGGACGAATTCGCCGCGACTGACGGACACTGAGCACTCATAGTGAGTGCTCAGTCGGGAAAAATAGCCCCTCCATGTGTACCCAGCCTAACTTATCTGCCTGCATAGTAAAGCCCCTCCATTCCCCTTATTATTTTAGTTGCCCTTCTTTCAACCTCCATTTCCAAGATGTCCCTTTGTATATGGGATTAAAAAACTGCACGGCATATTCCAAATGAGGCCTTACCATTGCTTTGTAAAGGCAGAGAATAATATTTTTCTCCCTTGAATCTATTCCCCTCTTTATACAAGACAGTATCTTTCTAGTTCTAAGTACACTTAAGCCTATTTTCTACTAGAACCCTCAAATATTTTTCCAACTGAGACTTGATTAACACAAAGCCACTTATTGTGTTGGTAACACAAGGATTAAACCTCAAATGCATCGCCTTATATTTATCAACATTGGATCTCATCTGCCATTCTGCTGCCCATTTTGATCATCTGTCAACTTGCAGCAATTGCACATCATTTGAAGTCTCTAATGCTCTGCAACGTTTAGTGTCATTAGCAAAGATAGAGTCCTTGCTCTCAATACCCCCTTCTAAGTCATTAAATAGAAGTCGTCCCAGTACAGAACCCTCATGTGCACATGCTCGGGGGTCATTCATCAGGCATTCAATCAGACATGTGTACAAGGCTTAAGACAATTGAATACATTGGATCTCTTCTTCCCAGCTCAGCTGGTAGGATAATCTCCTTTTAAAGAATTATAGTTATCGAACAATAAGTGCTTCTGAAATATGTAAGTAGGGTGGACATGTAATAAAACATGAGCAAAATTTTTAGCAATCATGAAGCAAAGAGTGAATCCAGAGTAGTTTAATAATACCTCTTTTTTTTCAAGTATTGTTCATTAAATCAGTGAGTTTCAGCAGGTCCCTCTACTGTATATTATCACACACATTAATCTAGTAAAATAATGTAAATGTTGTCTTAATATTAAGAACAGCTATTCCAATAAAAAAAACTTACCTGCAACCTTGGGTGTGCGTAAAATTCATTTAGAAAATCCATCAGTAAATCTATTTTTAGAGAGCTGACGCATAAAACCACATGTTTTTCTGTTTGAGCTCTGTGACGGCTATAATTTCCCCCTGACTTTTGTCGCTCCATCCATAAGTAAGCCAACTGTTCAAACTTAAAAAGGGAGAAAGAGAAATAATAAAGTAAATATAGGGTCCTTAGCTTCTAGAAATATGGAAAGAAAAATGGAAAAAAAAGTAATCTACGGGAATTGTTTTTGTAAGGTAATTATCATACCTGAATAGGAAGAACCACCAGTGCAACACAAATCATGATGACCACAAGAAGTTTAGATGGCCAGATTCTTGGAGTAACATCCCCAAATCCCACAGTAGAAAAAGTAACAATGCAAAAATAAAGAGAGTCAAAAAAAGTCAATTTATTCCCAGCTCGTTCCAAATGTTGTATCCCGCAGATGCTGTGAAAGGGGGGGAAAAAATTCCATGTTTTTACATTTATGGCCAATATAGCCAGTAATCACATTAGGACACAAAATAGACCCACAGTGTTAATGTTTACAAGAAAAGTAAAACAAGTTCTAAATGAATCCATTTAAAATATTCATTATTTATCTTTGGGATCCTTGTTACAAAACCTTCCCCTAATTCCCCAAGGTTGTCTCAATCCTGGGCAATTTTAAATTACTAGTGAAATCTTGACCTTCCACACAAGAATGTTTGTGTTTTTCCAAGTGAAATTTTCATGGTTTCTATGCGGAATTCTTTTTTCGACTCTCAAAATTTCATACTTAATGTAACCCAGTGGATTTGTGCAACTCTATTAGAATCCTGATATTGATGTGGACTGATGTCTCCAGCTCCACACACAACCACAATTCAATATATATTCAGGTAAATATTGTTGTAACATTTGTCAGTTGGACTTTATTTGGCTATGACTAGTTGCATCTAGGGATGGCCGGTTCGCGGATCCGAACGCGGATCCGCCGCGGATTTATCCCGTTCGCGAACGGCGGATTTTTCCGGATTTTCCGCCTTCCGAAACTCCGAACCGCGGATTTCTCATATTTTCAAAAAATTTCGAAATTACGAGGATTTCTCGTATTTTCGAGGATATTTTCATTTTAATGGGTCCGCTCGCGGATTTTCGAATTTTTTTTTTCCGAAAATTCGCGGATCCTCGAGCGGACCGGATTTTGCGAAGTTCGGACATCTCTAGTTGCATCTTACATCGACCCCAACCTTTTTATTTAAGCAGTTTCAATTACCTATTGTTGTTTAGTAACACTCTACAGCTGACCATACACTACAAACTTACCTCCTGATGTTCCTGCAATGTTGCAACAACTGCCAGGCCCTTTCATTTTGTGGTTGATATCATGATTATAATATTGATCACATACATTAGTTCAGCTGGGACCATAAGTAGATAAAACTGTTGCTTTACTGAATTCATGTCATGAATCAATGTAACATTGGATGTGGTGTATGGCCAGCATAACATTATTTTGCATTATTTATCAATATACCAAATAGAGGAAACACTAGTTCACAAATAGTTCAACCTCCATGGCAAATGAAAGGCATTAAAAGGTCCTTTACCAATGTAGCCCTAACTTCACAAACACATTTGCATGGTGTGAATCAACACAATTAGAATGCACAATGTCAGTAACCCTGGTACCAACAAAAAACACCCCCCCCCCCCACAAAGGATCAGAAATTCCCATTACAAAATAGCAAGCTGCAAACCTGTTAGACTTGGCTACATCACTGTTACAAATACAAAATGATCAAGAAAAGGTATTAAAGCTATCATAATGTTTTTTTAATCCCTGGACAGTTTAAAATTGTCATGTGCAATACCAACTGTTAAATCAAACAAATAAAATTCACTAATTTTCATTAAAAATAAATGTAATTGTGCTGGAAACATGTTTCTATCCAACATTTACCTTGATAATGTGCAACAAGCTGTGCTAGAAAGATTAAAGGGCCAGAGCTGTGACATTTTTGCCTATTGAGAAGGTTCTTTGCAGGAAAATAAAGGCTTAAAAATTAAGTCATTTTAAATAATACATTAGAATTCTGTTTCATAAAAGGCTTTAATTTTCCCGTTATTATTCTGTAAAAGACAAAAACTTTTAATTAACCACTCATGCCCCCCACCCATTTTTAACTAAAGGTGTCCATATACTGTACAATTTGTATGGGAGGTTCGTCTCATGTTTCTACTTATTAAAGTGCCCCATAAACAGCATCGATATCTCAAACAATTCAGCAAATTCATTCGGATGGACCGTAATATCGATGACAGTTTCTAATGTTTTCAATAGACCTACCGAGGATATCAATCGCTTTATTAAAAAAAGATCAAACAAGCAGAAGATTTTCCATCTACCCCATCTTTCCAGACCATTTCCCAGGTGCAAGAACAATTTACAGTACAGGTAAGTTACCATTGCTATATTTACTGTATTTAATCCAAACTTTACCCCCCATTGACTTTAATGGGTTAGTTTCCCAACTATAGAACCTTAGAACTTTTACTAAAGTTCTATAGTTTGGAAACAAACCGAACTTCCGGAAGTTTGTCCATCTCTAGACTAGTTGTTGGGAATAAGCACTAATAGTAAATTCAATCTGCCCGGCTGCAAAAACATAGATGAATGAAGAAAAGTATAAATGTATTTTTAAAGCACATAAAGAGTTTTCTAATTTGCCAAGGATTGTTCCCTCTCTACACACACAAAAATTGTAAACCAATGGAAATGGATGGATAAAAAGGCCAGTCCTTGGAAACAGTTGTTCCATAAAATTCTCACAGACTTTCATATAAAAGTGTTAACCAAGGAATCAAATTACTGTAGATAGGAAGAGTTAAAGGCTATAGAGCTTCCTTCTCACATATGCAAATGAGTTACATAGACTTCTGGGTACTTTTTAATGATGCCTTCTAAGTATTTTTTACAGCATTCAATCTTGCATTTAGCTCATGGAATGCTAATGCTAAATGCTCATGGAATGCTAAAAAGTTTTCTAAGTAATCCATGCATGTATTACCAACTTTATTTATTAGCTTGAAAAGGTCAAAGTAATACCCTTTACCCATTAGAAGGGATTTATTAACCTTTACCCATTAGAGGGCATTTATTACCTGTTACCCATTAGAGGGAATTAATAGACATACTGTGATACAATAAAACCACAACTTAAAGGGTCACTATACTCACTTAAACAACTTTATCATTATCTGAAACTTCAATTTAAGAGAAGTAAAATGGTGGTACTCACATTGATTGACAGTGATTGCTCCTAATTGCCCCCACCCACCCTTACTTAATGCTTTCTTTTAGTGTCTGTGACACTTATAAGTTCTGAACAGTCTCACCATAGACCCTGCTCTGCTTACACATCTCGCTCCTCCCTCCCCCTGCCTTCTTTTCTCTGCTGATTCTCTTAATTGTTGCAGAAAGTGTGCAGGCAGGCAGCTGAAGATCCTAGTAGGAGGTCATTAATGGGTCACATATTACAATTTCTGCTCCTGGAGTGGCAGGTCTTTCCCTGTAAATGCTGTGGTTAAAATTATGATTTAAAATTATATAAAGGTATAATTTTTGAAAGTTTGAGTATAGATACCCTTTAACTTTTAAAGTGGTAAAAAATCATTTGTTTTTTTTAAGTACATTAACCTTCCTGAGAATCAATCTGTGTAAATAGCTAATCAGTATAATCTCTCTGGTGTGTGTAGTTAGTGCAATCTATTTATGCAAGAGTTTGTTGGAATGTTTATTAAAGCTAAACAAATAATCCACTCTTGTCTGAGGGCAGTTGGTCTTAACGTAACTAGAATTATTCAGTATCTGTTGCTGAGAGCCTTGTGGGTAAAGTAAATGTACAAAAGGCAGAAACCTCTGTGCTAGAGACCAAGTCCAGGAATACAGACCTATATCTTACTAGCGCGCACACCCAACCTGACACTCCAGCACTGACGGGCCCTATTCACACCTGCAAGGCAACTTCACTCGTATTTAAGTCTTAGGACTCAACCTTACATAAAATCACCACAGTACTCATGGGAAGTTATGTGAAAGTGATGAAGGACTGCAAAATAATTGTGACATGTAGTACCAAAATCTGCACCTGAACTGCAGTGCCAACTTAACATGGCCCAAGAATTGTGAATCTTTGGGTACATGACCCTAAGCAAGACTTTGATCTCTACCCCCAATACTGATTTATTTCCCTTAATTTCAGATAACCTATTTTAACTTAAACCTGTATACGGCCATTTTTATAAGGTGAGACTTAAAGTTGATCTAAAATCCTAATAAATATTATTTACTACCCAGCATCAAATGCAAATTACTAGCAGCACGATAACAACAGAAGGTTTTAAACATTCTTGAGATATTAGATTACAAGGTAGTAAACAACATATTTGTGGGAGTTTTGTTCTCTTGTAACGTTAAACCAGTAAGCACCGGATATCCCTAATAATAATATTTATTAAAATACCCTTTTTAATTTTAATTCTGTAGCTACTCTTAGTAGGGAATTAGGATAACTGCAGGCACTGTGCTATTGATATAAAAATGAGCTTTGCAGTTCACGGAAATGGGTTGTGGGAGATTAACAGTCATTTACAGAAACAGATGTCTATTCCAGTAATGATGGATAGGTTTCATAATCTCCACGCCCAGATTTCAACACATCACAAACTTTCAACACAAGACTCCAGATTACCATTTGGACTAATCTCTGTTAACCCCTACAGATAATTTCATGCAGAAATAAAGCTATCCTGTTATACACACTTATAATTATACAATGAATGCACTAAGCTACATTCACACTACAAAACACAAACTACAGAAATGCATTGTGTTCATGCATTTTAACAAAACGTTTAACGTATTTGTTTTGTGGCATGTTTGTATGCAGTGCCTTTGAGTCCATTTTTTACTGCATCTCAGGATCTTCCAGTCTATTCTGGCTAAAACATAAAAACACAAGTAAACTGCATTTGTCAGGGCACGGCCACCAATTGTGTTTCTGCATGGATCGAAATCCCATTAGAGGCGATGCTTATTTGAAAATCATACTTTTTTAAAACACTAACAGGGGTATGTTGCAATTTTCCTATTGCAACATACCTACAGTGTAAAAACATTGGGATTATGATAAATTGTGGGAACAGGAGTGGTCAGTTGTTAAACCACAATTGAAAAGGCGGTCATTATAATGCTAAAACTAGACAAAAAGCATTGCTAAAATTATCGCATCACTTGTGGTACGTGAAAACAATGCGAAAAAAAGACATCACGTTAAAGGGTTTGCGAAAATAAAAAGACATTATATTATGCGACCATTATTGCTTCTCCCTGATACACACAGTTATATTGTTACTTAGAATTAAATGGTAGATTATAAAATAGATTGAATAAAGGTATAGATTCAAAAATATTTTAATGGGGTGTGTGGGGGGGGAGATACCTTCCTGACCCAAATGGCAATCAGAAAGAATCCCTGGATTCTTTCCTGGATCAACAGGAACTTTAAAGGGCCTTATTCAATAAGAGGTGCAAAACATTGCCTGTGTTCTTTATCTGCGGCAGCCAATCAGATGTTATCACATGTTTTCTAACTGTAGTAGACCAGTAAACAGGTAACATCTGATTGGTTGAGGCAAAAAAAAAAGGAACTTGCAGTTAGCACATCTGCTGGAAGAGATAGTGGATGGGAAAGCTCCCTGTTCCTGAATAACTGCATCTGCAAATGAGAATGAAGATAGTGGGAGATCTACAGAACAATTATATAAACTGTTAGTAAAAATGTGATCCTTGTAATATATGTATCAAAGATCATGCAAAATGGCATAGAAAAGTTCCTTTAAAATCACAGTTCGTTTTTCTTATTTTGCCTGGAAAACAAAACATCATTAGGCTCCAAATCGGGTAAGAACAGCATGTGTCTATCTACAAATGTAAATAGTGTGTGGGTATCACTTTACATCATCAGGCAGATGGTTGCAAAACAATTAAAAAATGAAGTTGTAGTCAGGATTGTATGAGTGAATCGCTCCATTGCATAGAATTATCTTGGCATTTTTGTGTTTGAGGGCTGATGGCAGCCATACACTATGCAGACATTAGACAGATTAGACAAAACCTAATCTATTGTATCTAATGTCTAAAGACTGCATTTTACAAGCAGCGGTTCTTATTTTACAACATCTCCATCTGGACCAATGTCAGAAGGTAAAGTACGGTTTATGGCCACCTTAAGAAGACTTGTATTACTAGGGAAAATCCCAAAGACATCAAGGAAATGGAAACCCTGCAGTGCTGCCTTTGAAAAAGCACTTGGAGGGCAGCCACATTGAACTAAATAGAGGTTTGTTCAGTGATTGGGCCAGGAATAGTTTGCAGAGTTTGCTTAGTTCACTTAAGTTCAGTGAAGCCAAAAGATTTCTTGCAAAATGTATTAAAGTCAATGGAAGGCGAAATTTCACAATTAATATGCTTTACAGACAGTCCCTGTGTTAGAAAGATCCAACTTACATACAACTCAATAGAGGGATATAAGGACAAATACTGTATAGCATGGGGGTCTGCAGGAAGGTACAGCCAGGGGGTCTACTGGTGATTGCCTAGCCACCACTATTTAATAGGCTCCTAACTCTCTACTAAGACTTCTTAGCAGCATTTTTAAAAATGGATAGTGGTTAGCTGATTTTAACATATTCTTCTGGTACAGCTGAAAACTGAATTTGTCTGCAAGGTTATTCCTGTGGGCAGAGTAATTTCTCACCATTTGGTGTGGTTAAGTTCGGTGGCCTGTGCTTCACACCACCATATTAGAACCACGGTGGATGTTAAACAGGATCTACGTGTATGGGAGTGTTTCCTTCTGGGTTTCAATGGTCAGCTGTTATTTCAATACAAGGAGCAATCAGCATATGACTTATTCAACTGTTCACTGATGTGGCGGTGAGGGTCGATAATGATGTTTTCCTGGTGGGTCACTAGGGGCAGGTGGCTCTGGAGATGGACCAAGCTTGAAGGCCACTCCTGCCCCATCTGAATTGGTACATTCCAATCCTTGAATTGGTAAAAGCATCTGTCATAGCATGCACCTGGTGGCCATATGTAAGGATGGAGCGAATAGATGAACTTGGATAGTTGGTCCTCTGGGTTCAAAAATTCATATGAGCATTGAATAGGGTGTCTGGTACTACTTTGGCTGTTGAAGCAGGGACGTTCATCAACAAGAAAATGTCCTCTTTGGCATTCTGGTTCAGGATCCTAGTTTTTTCAGATCATACCAAGGATTTTATGGTTTTGCAGGCCCGCCCTCAAAGTTCTTTGCAGAGGCCGGTTGCTAGCCCATTCTCAGCTTCTGTTTTTTTGGAGCTTCTTGAACTCTTCAACCACAGTTCATCTCCTTTCGAGATCCTCCTCTTTTCAACAGCTTTTTCCCTTGCCTTCTTTGGGGCCTTTCACATTAGTGAGTTGGTTAGTATTTTATAGGGAGAGCAATGGATAGCAATATTAACCCTTTATTTATCCAAAATACATATATAAAAATTAAAAACCAATTAAAACTACCACAGTATATATGTATTTTTGATAAATAAAGGGTTAATGTTGCTATCCATTGTTCTCCCTATAAAGGAGGTTTAAGCCATGCCATAATTAATGGGTGGTCCCCAAAACGCATCGGATGATGCTGTTTCTTGTTCGTGCAATAAATTTCTTCAAAACCGGAAGTGCTGCCTTCTTCCTTTTCCTGTTACCTGCCGGCGTAAAGCCAGCTTGGATGTGCACTCCGGTATGGTTGGACACATGCGGGCTTGTTTGTTGCCTGGAGCAGCAGGGCCATCTATACTGTTAGTTGGTTAGTTCTAGCAAGCTTAAAGGCGGGGGGATATTGCTGCAGGATTTGACCCTAGAGGATGCAAGGGTCTCTATCTGGTTATGCCATTCCATAATGGAATGATGGTGGCCCAATATTCTGGTGTTACAGAATGGGGGTAAAAATCTGGGTGTGACACCCCAGTGGGAGCTTTTACTGCTAATGAAGCAGGAAGTTGACTGCATACGGCTACTGTTTCCAGACATTGGTGTAGTCTGGTCCGAGATTGTGTTAAGCATTTTATGGAAAAACACCTGTAACTTTGCCCCTTTGGACCTTTGCTAATAAAAGTGAACAGCTCTTGGCCTGTTTTATTCATAAAAATGGTGGTGTGATGGTACTGCACATTGAACTGGAAGACAGGTTGCGGGTTTCTATTGGCTAGACAGAGTCCAACTATCAGATATGAAGTTGGATCCATTTTTGTTGCATTTATTAGAGGGAATTGAGAGGGCGCTGGCAGCAGTGGAGGTATTTTTTTAACACTGTTTTGAAAAATGTATGTTTTGAAATGTTATTTCGATCTGTAAATTATGCCTTGTTGTGTATGTAGTGTAATGTTAAATTTTGAAGCAAAAAGAAAATGAAAATAATTAAGTAAAGGATGCTGCGGCCTTTCTTACCTAAACAGCAGGTGTTGTGTGTTTTTCGGTTTACGGTGGGTGGTTTTAATCAAGTGTAGGTGCATGTGGAGGGGAAATAGGTGGGACACGGAACATTTATATCAACACAATCAATTTGTGTGACTTTAGGTTTAAAGGGTATGTCTATTCACCAAAATCAATTTTTTTTTTTTCATTATAAGGTAGTACCCATCCCCAGAAGCCTTTTCCTGCCTTTCTTTTGAAAAAATTCCATTCCGTACCTTTGCAGCAGTCTCTAGAAGTTCTATTCGTTTTTGGGGGTGTGGCCTTAGCTGTGCTGGATAAGGAAGGGAGCTGATTACTAAATGAGGCTATTACCATGCGTTTTGGTCCCGCCCACTTGACCCTGTGCTTTATGTAAACAGATCCTCTCCTGCATTGTCAGAACTGTAGTAAAACAGACAATGCTGGCAGAGACAAAGGAGAGAGTTCATACATAAAGTGTGCCATTTCTGGAAGCAGGGAGAGTGTGTGTGTGTAGATAGACCCAAGATCTAAATATTCAATCCAGACGTCAGAGTTCATAGATAAAGTCTGCCATTTCTGTGGCAATGGCTGGGGGAAGGGAAGAGAGAGGTGTGTGTGTGTGTGTGTGTGTGTGTGTGTGTGTGTGTGTGTGTGTTTGAGTGCGTGCGTGCGTGCGTGCGTGCGTGCGTGCGTGCGTGTGTGTGTGTGACCCGAGACCTACAAATCCATTCCGGGATGTTCCGTTTTAATCCCTCAGCCGGGCAGGGTCAAGGAGTCCGACGCAGCATAGGTGAATCTGCGCATGTGCGGGATGGCGCGCACGTCAGACTGCCTGCTATTGGGAAGGCAGCAAGATGAATATTCAATGTGCCAAGCGAATCTTACAGCACATACATCGGACAAACAGGGGCACACAAACAAAATCCAGAAAAGGTATCATGCATATTTAAATGGCCTCTTTTACTTTAGGCAATGTTAATTTTTCAAGTGGACATACCCTTTAAGGTAAAATTTTTAAGTTAAGATCACCTTGAAACACTTTTTCCATGACTTACAGGCCAGAAACTTCTGTTTGACAATAATGCATTACTTGTCTTTCTTTAGACAAGGCAGCTAGAAAGCTTAGGGAGAGAGGGGCCAAAAGGAGCAAAAAGCCCTCCACTGAGCATAAAAATGGAGAAACACCTTCTTATAACAGAAGGTATCTTGCCCACAAAACCTAAGAAACAAGAAGACGTGTCTGTCATTGTGTCTGTAGGCCAGATGATTGGCTCTATATATTAAGCTATATTGCATGTTATTAGCCAGCGGTTCTTGACACATGCATAAGCTAAGGGACATAAAGGAGTATTTTGCATATCTTCTCCCCTTACTCTGGGGAACCTGGGAGTAAGAAATTACTTCTTGTTTCTTAGGGTTTGTGGGCAATGCTATTCATATAGCATGAGACTGCAAGTTGTCTTCTGTTATAAGAAGGTTCTGCTCCATTTTTATGCTCAGTTGAGGGTTTTTGCTCCTTTTGGCCCCTCTCTCCCTAAGCTATCTAGCTGCCTTGTCTACTGTACACCCAAGTCCAACACCATAGAGCCATGAATCTGTATCTTGCACTGCCGAGATCTAACAAGATCGAAACACGTTGTGTCTTCAGGTCAGATGATTGGCTCTATATATTAAGCTATATTGCATGTTATTAGCCAGCAGTTCTGGACACATGCATAAGCTAAGGGACATAAAGGAGTATTTTGCATATCTCCACCCCATACTCTGGGGAATCTGGGAGTAAGAAATGACTTCTTATTTCCTTGATTTTGTGGGCAATACTATTCATATAGCATTAGACTGCAAGATGCCTTCTGTTATAAGAAGGTGTTTCTCCTTTTTTGAATTTCTTTGTTATCCCTAATAAAATATACACTGTAAAATCTTACAAAACAGAGAGCCCTGCAGTTACTGTCCCTTCCCTAGCTTTTTAAGCATCAGGAATGCTCAGTATGATGTACATGAAGAAGAAATTCCAAACTCCAATCAGCTTCAGCAATATGTATCCCCTTGTGCTAAGTATGGAAGTACTCGTTGTGAGGTTGTAAATAGCTTAATCCTCTCTTTTGTAAAGTTAAGCTCACTAGGTGCAGCCTGCACCGGACGCTTCCTGAGTCTGGGAAATGGGCATTAAGAAGATGTGGTGCATAGCGTTTCTTCCCATAGGCCAGGCCACAGACATGACCAGGAGGTGGGGTTGACTGGACCTAGTGAGCTTAAATTTAGCTAAGTATTACTCTTTACTTAAATGGGGGGAGAGGTGGAGTTGTCCTTTAATTAGCATCACATAAAATGATATTTGTTAAGGTTTATGGAATACAGCTCTATACATGGTTTCAAACATATAATTTAATTTTTTTTTTAATAAACAGTTATTGGTACTTCTAATAATTTATTTTCGTACGAAGCACTAAGCATATTACACAGCACTTTACAATTTTTTATTTCTGACCCAGCGAGCTTACAATCTAATCTCTTTCTCTCACAAACACAACAAATCAGTATGGTGGAAACCAAATTGCCCAGAGAAATCACAGGAAGGGCATACTCCTTGAAGTTGTAGCTGAGCTAGGGTTTGAACCCAGGAATTCAGTTCAAACCACTGAGTCACTTTGCTGCCTAGTGTTTTGTCATTTAAACAAAGTCACTACCTTATTATGGTAAATATATGATCACTGACCCTGATGCATACTAGATTTGAATGATGAGCAAAAATTAGGTACAAGGTTTAGTTCCTCCCCTGGGTACTTTTAATGGGAGGGAGGTGGTTTGGAGTGGGTATAGTTGTTCTTTAGAAGGATTGTTATAAGTTGGATGAGCTCTAAGCCAAAAGATCATATAAAGAATTGAAAGAAAAATTGTGAATAAAAGCCGCTGCTGGGTTTCTTCTAAAGGGACAGGAAGATTATTACATTGCAGAACACTGGACTGTTTTCCAGCAGTTTAATGTGAAAAGATAATTCATTTCTCTGCTATATCTCTCTTTTAAGTGCCATCCTGTCATGTCTCTAGCAGCATTTCACATGATGTGTCATTACAGAACAATGAGTGACTGATCAAAATCGTTGCTTAAAATGACAGAAATATATAAAAAAATTTTACTTTTACCTTTTCATTGGTTCAAAAAAAAAAAAAAAAAAAAAATATATATATATATATATATAGTATGGTTGTGCACTCACAAAACACGTAATACTTGCCCTGGTGCTACTGATGAGAGCTTCTTAGTATAGTTGGTTGTATCCAGTGCACACATGAGGACTTTGCTTTCATATTCAAACAAATAACTTTTATTTACACATATTAAGTGCAGACAGCGACGTTTCGGTCGTGGTTTCTGACCTTTTTCAAGTTAAGTGTTCACACCCATAGTGTCTATTTAACTCTTTTAGTGATAGCTTAATTGCATTTACATAATTGCCTGTGGGCAACAACATAGTTAACTCTTGCTGAACTAAATTGTGTATTTTGTATTATACAAAACCTCTCGTTAAAAGTGCATAGGTGCCTTTTCAGTATAAAGTGCTCACGTGATAAAGTGATATGGTGCTTATTCCTATTTCTTTCTTAAGGTGTTATTAAAAGTGTTATTAAAAGTGACTGAATGGCTAAATCTAATAAATATTAAATATTAATCATTAGATATTAAATATTAAAACCATACATAGAAAGGTTCCTCCAGTTTCTGCATCCTAGTGCCAACGAGAGGTTTTGTATAATACAAAATACACAATTTAGTTCAGCAAGAGTTAACTATGTTGTTGCCCACAGGCAATTATGTAAATGCAATTAAAGGAGAACTAAACCCAATTTTTTACACTCCAGAATCTGAAAACAACCCCCCTAAAAACACCAATAAACTATAAAATGCCACTTTAGTAAACTCTGTTAAAGTAAATCAAAGCCTGTTAAGAACTGGATGAAATATCTGTGTGTATGTGCAGTGTCAGACCACACCTCCTGACCTCAGTCACATGCTTCCTTGCTTTATCTGTCCTGTAAAAGGATTGGCTAGAGATTATTAATGGGTGTGACCAACTGTAACAAGTTTGTGCCATAGCAAAGGACTGAGCATAAGCAGAACATAATGGTCGTTGACCAAACTGTGTGATACTAGAATGCTGAGAAGTAAAGCACAAACCATATATTATTTAGGTAAATTTCCCAGTGCCCGTATCAAAATGAGAGGTAAGACACAGATTACTGGTTTTATATCAAGGTGTCCTGACTTCTGGTTCAGTGTTGTTGTGGCTTTAGTTGCCCTTTAAGCTATCACTAAAAGAGTTAAATAGGCACTATGGGTGTGAACACTTAGCTTGAAAAAGGTCAGAAACCACGACCGAAAGCAAAGTCCTCATGTGTGCACTGGATACAACCAACTATATATATATATATATATATATATATATATATATATATATATTATCCCAAGATAGCACTCCACTATAATCGGTCAACCTGCCACGGTGCAACATCCATATCACACAGACTCTCACAAAAACCTGCATTTTTTTCTTACCTATAGTATAGAATTACATTAAGGTAAATTTATGGGAGTTGGGATTATTGCAGAATGGGGGATAACTTCTAACACCTTACTGTGATAAAGTAGGGATATTGCATCAGGTGCTTGTGCTATTAATATAAAACAGGGTATTCAAGTGCCCCCCTTTCCCCTCAATCTCCCAACGGTTTTACCCGAAATCGTTGTGGGGATAACTTGTAATTTACCCCTGTAGTGCTGATCCCCTGCAATCTGCAGAGCTGCAGCAGTAAGGCGGTCACCGTGATGTCAGAGGACATTCCCTGATGCCGCGGGGACCTCCCCTGGTGCTCCTCTCTGGTGGTTTAGTGAAGGAAGTAAATTTGTGATCAGTACTCATTGCAAGGTTGCTTCCTGCTATAGTAAACCAGAGTTAAACTGAACACCGGCTTACTATAGTATCTGTGAATGGATTTAAGAGATCCACTCACAAATAGAACTTCTCTAGTGGTCCATCTCCATTGAGATCGCAGTTCAGTACCTGCTATAGTAAGCTGTCATTGCGACAGCTTACTATAGTATCAAAGAGATCCATTCCCAAATCAAAATTTTTTGCCATTTAAAGACTTTGAAAAAATGTAAAGGCACAGATCAATATTAGATGATCAGTTCTGATCACCTAAGTAAGTATTGATTGCTGATGGAAAAAAAAAATCAGTTCCTGGAAAACACTTTCCGGAATGTGATTTTTCTGATTGGATTTCAACTTTGAAAGCAGGCATTGATGCCCGTATTCCAACTTCATTATCATTCACAAAGATGACCATCATTTACAAAAAATCTTAAAGTGATACACACCCCCCCCTTTTTTTTTTTACAATAAAATTATAAAAAATGCCCCTTTCCATGATGCATAAAAACTGCCTATGCTGTGTGAGGCACTTATATTATAATTATCTGTGTGGGGGCCATTTCTATTACAATTGTCTTTTTTTTTATCTATCTATCTATTGATCTATCAATCAAGGTCACAATCTGGACCTGGACACTTCTATCCCTCTAACTGACCCATCACAGACCCACTAGTTATACTCCACTGACAACTTAGTTACAGCTACTGATCTGCTGCACCTTATGTTTTATCCCCATCTCCTCTAGACTGCATGCTCTCGGGCAGGGCCCTCCTTCCTATTGTACCACAGTATTGCTGTGACTTACCACTCTGAATGCTGCTGACCAGCACTTACATTTTTTGCACTTTGTATTACTTGCACTACCCTTGTATGTAACATGTATGTTTTCTTCATGTATATTACTGCAACTGTAAAGTGCCACGGAAGATGTTGGCGCTATATAAATCCATAATAATAATAATAATAATAATAATAATAATAATAATAATAATAATAATAATAATAATAATAATAATACAGATGGGAAGTGCCTTTTTTCCAAGTTTGACTCAGGTGCCTAAAATCCTAGAAGTGCCCATGGTTAAACCCATGCTAGCCTGATAATACATTTGGTAGCATGGGTTTAACTCCATTTTACCCTATAGTGTAGGATATTACATCTCACCATTGGAGTTGTGCAATATAGTACATACAGTATAGCTCTCCTTTATTTTATTAACCTACCAGGTAAAGATAAGGCACAGCAATGTTGATATCAAAATAAGGACTTGGTTAAACATCGCTGACTGGGTACGTTGGATGGCTCTGTGAAGATCATTCTAGAAAATATTAAATTAAAAAATCTAGGATAAAATATTCATATCTGTAATTTTAATCTGATTGTATCTGTTGTATTCAATTAGATCAACTGGACTTGAAATGTAGTTCTTGAAGACGTTTCGCTAGTCATCCGACTGGCTTTCTCAATTCAGAATGACTTGTACAAGAATCTGTGGCAATTATGTACCCTGGAAAATCCCAATTAGCATATCACAGCCAGATGTTAAGGGTGTGATTAGATAGTGGCTAAGAGGTGTTATAGGAACGCCCAGAGTAAGGTGTTAAAACAGCATTGTATATGGCAGACAGTTGGTGTCGAACCCCCCCACCTCTATTTAGGCTTGGTTTCTTTATTTTCACATAAATGGCCTCCTTAACACCTCTCTTGAACCAGTCACGTTCCTTCGCCAGTATGTTAACATTACAATCTTCAAAGGTATGTCCTTTATCCTTAAGATGCAGATACACGGCTGAGTCCTGACCAACTGTCTGCCATATACAATGCTGTTTTAACACCTACTCTGGGCGTTCCTATAACACCTCTTAGCCACTATCTAATCACACCCTAACATCTGGCTGTGATATGCTAATTGGGATTTTCCAGGGTACATAATTGCCACAGATTCTTGACAAGTCATTCTGAATTGAGAAAAGCCAGTCGGATGACTAGCGAAACGTCTTCAAGAACTACATTTCAAGTCCAGTTGATCTAATTGAATACAACAGATATACCATGACCTGGATGAATGTAAACCTTCACAAGCATATTCAATCTGATTGGTTAATTCAGAATAATAGGACAGGCAGCATTCTGAAACTCTTATTAAATAATCCTCTTAGGCTGGGTACACCAAAAGATATTTTTGGGCGACTGGCCGATAGTGATCTGTAGCGGTTGGGGTGGGGTGGCCATGACTGAGCTCAGTTGTCCATTCGTCCGTATAGGATGAACGAGTGATCGGGACTGTAAATCACAGCCAATCGTGCGGTTCCCTATGGAAGCGCACAATCGGTTGTGCGAACTGTTGCCCACGGCCACTATTGCTGTGACAACAGTTATTTGTCCTGGCCAATGTCTCGCTAGTAGCGAATCCTCAGTCGGGACAAAAAGTCCCCACGTGTGTACCCAGCCTTAAAGTGTTTCTTATTTCAGAGATGTTTGTGCGTAGTAAATTAACGATAGATATAATAAATACAAAGGATATCAATATTTCACAATATTACAACATGTTAAGGAGATCTGCCGTACACGTGTAAAGGCTATGCCCAAACTGCTATTTTTACCAGTTTATTACATGAATTTGTAACCAAAAAATTATTAATAAGTTCTATTCCATTCTGGCAAAGGTATCTGCCTCCTCTCTCTGCTCAATGAGCTTTTTAGCATGTGCAGAGGAGGCAGCAGGTGAAACAGCAGTCAATCATTGTCTGTGGTGTCCGTTGTTACAGCAGTGATTGACTGCATGGAGGGAGGGGCCAGCTTACTCTAACAGACTGAGGACAATAATTATCTTTAAATATCTGGTTAGTAATGCAGGTAACAAAGTCCAGAATATATCAGTTGATGTTATGGGCAGGTAACTGACAATTGATCATGTATTTGTTTTAAAGGACAACTCCACCCTCATAGGAACATCTTTTAGATAGAATGGCCTCTTTAAAATATGTTTATATATCATAGTTTGTCCTATGAATTCATTACTGTATGCCTGCTATGCTTCTGGATGCCTCATGGAAACTGAGCAATTTAGAAACATCTACTGAGCCTGTACTGAGGCAGACAGGGGATTAACATTCAGTCATTGGCTGTGATGTCAACTTTCAAATCCATAACTGACAGTTACTAACTGGAAGAACCAGGAAGCAGAAACAGGGGAAACAGGACATTGTGCAGGATTTCAGGTTAGACTTATATATTTCACATTTCAAACTATTACAGTTTAGGGTTTTGGGGGATGATTTACCTGTATGTAAGTTTTGGTTTTTGTGCTGCACTTGCCCTTTAAAGGTGGACATTTCCTTTAACATATCACTCTATATTGTACTATTGGTTAGGTACATACGAGGATATTTTGACAGGCAAAAGAAAAAAGGCAGTAACCCTCATTTCGGCCTGACCGATTGTGCAGTCCATAGAAGACTGTACGATTAAGCAAAATTTACCAGCATGTCTAATCTAACATTCATCTGATTTGGGTGAAAGTTCAATATTTCAACACGTTTGATCGAAATATCGCACAGGCCGGACAATTGGCTCGTGCATATGTAGCCTGAATATATACTGCAGATCTCCTAAACTGTCATCCAGTTGATAAAATGCATGCAGTAAAAATTCCATTGTCTCTTAAAACATCTCTCAAATTTAGACTGTGTATGTGGTGGGGAGGAATATTGTACTTGCAGGTTGTGCTATAATCAACTGTATTGTGCATGTGCTTTCTTTAATTTCAATACATAAAATTCTAAGCACCCTTCTTTTATTGTTAATCAGATGATTCTTTTCAGAACCTCCGTATTTAGCTATGTTTTTGTATAGTTATAATATTATATTGTACATCCAAGGCCAGACACATGCACAACACAAGCAGATGGAAAATTTAAACTCAGTAAATCAGTAGTACACCATGGCAATTCACTAGGTAATCTGTAAATAATGGTATAGTCAGCTCTATTTCCTGCTCTACAGACATCTCTTAATAACCATATAAATGTGCTGTAAAGAAATAGTTGTTGGTTTCATGCCACTGCAAAGCAGCTTTTGTGTATTTGCTCTTTATACCTACAATCATATTCTCCAGAGCATGTTTAGCCAGCCAGCAATTTAGGAAAACAGGAACAAACAAATTTCTCAAAGGAGGCCAGAATATCTGAAATAAAAAGAAACATGAATAACTTTATTGTAGTAGCAAAAGAGTTTTATTCTAATAATGACACTTTACATATCTTATTGCGTCTAATGCATAATTTTATTCAATGTTACACAATAAAATAGGAATAGAAAATGAGCTCCTCCTAACTCACAATTCTTGCACATCTGGGAATTGGAATTGGCCAGGTCCTATTCAAAATAGGACTGCCCCAGTGATACTTGGACCGTTAGGACTGCCCCAGTGATACTGGGACCGTTAGGGAGTATGTATTATCATCTCATCCACTCTGATCACCTCTTCCCACACCCGTATACAGGACTTTTCTCCTTGCTGCCCCTCTGCTCTGGAACTCCCTTCATCGCTTCATATTTCACACTCCACTTTATATCTTCAAACGCAACCTCAAAACTCACCTCTTCAGGCAAGCTTAAAATCTGGACCTGGACACTTCTACCCCACTTACTGACCCATCGCAGACCCGCTAGTTATACTCCACTGTCAACTTAGTTACAGCTACTGATCTGCTTCACCTTATGTTTTATCCCCATCTCTAGACTGTAAGCTCTCGGGCAAGGCCCTCCATCCTATTGTACCACAGTAATGCTGTAAGTTACCACACTGAATGCTGCTGGACCAGCACTAAAATATTTTGCACTTTGTATTACTTGCATTACCCTTGTATGCAGGGCCGGATTTATACTTTTTTCTCCCCTAGGCCAGCTAACTTGTACTGCCTGTACACCTGTACGCGGTCATTTATTAGCTGAAGCAGAGCCTTGTAAGTGGAGGAGGGACCTGCTCCCCTAGCAAATCGGCAATCGCTGCCCATTTCTGATTTAACAAAGCTCTGCTGTGTACCAACTAACGTGCATTGTGTAAATTTAAAATGGGGGTGCAATGCTGCTTTACCCTTTTCTTTCTTTCTTTCTTTTTTTGCCGCCCCTAGTGGCTGTGCCGCCCTAGGCCACGGCCTAGGTGGCGTAGTGGGAAATCCGGCCCTGCTTGTATGTAACATGTATGTTTTCCTCATGTATATTAATGCAACTGTAAAGCGCCATGGAAGATGTTGGCGCTATATAAATCCACAATAACAATAATAATTATAATAATACTATCTATGGTAAATTCATTTTCTGGTATAACTTTTATGACAAAGGGGCACCATCTTGTTCATTAAGGTGCCCATACACTTCTTAGATAGTAGTAACCTCATAGATAGGTGGAGAAGGAGCCCAGCGTTTGTGAGCCATTGGTGCACAGATTGAACTACTATTCCAAAGGTCGTTGAGCCAAGTTGGGTGAAGAGCAAGTACAAGACTTTCTACTTGTGGCCAAAGGGGAAGCGTCTATGGAGCTGGTAATGTAGTATGCTATACCTATGCATGTGAGGCCAGTTGTGCTCTGCATTATGTCCCAACATATTGTTAGACTTGAGAGTGAGGGTCTGGCTTTTAAAGTACTGTAGGTTCATTACAGTGGAAACAACTGTTTGATGCTGCCGAAGTTCATTGCAATACAATATTCAGTGTACAGTGTCTACCAATGCTACATTTGTTACAGCTAGATTTGAAACATTAATTGATTACTACAAGTGGATACAAGTGGACACGTTTATGTCTCTGAGCTGGGGCTTAATATATTATATATATTGGATATATTGGTATTTAATACTGGGGATGCCCAGTTTTATTGCTATAATATATTGGATAAGAGGTGGCAGTATTCTGTATAGTATGGTGTTTTTTTCATATATTACTATCTGTCAATAAATATTTTTGCAATTTGACTTATAAGTGAGTGAGTGCTAATTAAGGGGTCTGTTGTGGGACGTCTTTTGTCCCATTGTGGTTACTTTGTATTTTAATTATCCCTTGCACCATCCTATAGGGATAGCACAAGTTTTGATTATAGATGGTTCATTGAGTGATTGCATTATTTCTATGAATAGTTCATTAAGGTCCCATACACTACTTAGATATTGGCAATTGACATGGGCAATTTATTTCTGCACAATTGATCCCCTATCTGCTCTTTTTGATGGGATGAGCCAAGAATTGATAAAAACCCAGTAGCAAACAAATTGGTCACAGCCAATTTGTTGGAAAATCAGGGTACCTCCAGCATCAAAACTTTGTATATTTCAATGCATTACCCCCACCAAAACCCTTGTTGCATTTTATTGTTGCATTCATCAGATGCTCCCAAGGTGAGTTATAATTAACTTGTTGCAAGCTGTTTACGAGTGCGCTCAGGAGCAGAGCACACTTACAACCACTCGACCGGGAATGGCTGGCAGCCATTGGCCGTGAAGTCAATGTTGTGACCATGACTGACAGTCATTACCCAGGAGAGGAGAGAAAACTGGCAAGGGATCCTTGATTGACATGTTAGTATAGTATTTGATTAGGTTAAATAAAGATATATGTCCATCTAACCTACTCAGCAATACTCAAATTTCCTGCCTAAGTTGAAAAAACCCAGTATGAAAGGATGGGGGGGGGGATACTTCCTGAAATGGAAATATACCTGGATCAACTCCAACGTTATGTATCAATACCAATAACATGCAACATTCTTTGTTTTTAGAATCTCATCCTGCTTTTTTTTCAACTATCCAATGACCCTGCTGTCATCACGTCCAACGGAGGACAGTTCCATAGTTTTACCATTCTCACAGTCCAAAATCCTTTCTGAAAGAATAAACTTCTTTCTTCTAGTCTTAAGGGATGTCTACATGACCTCTGACATGTTCTATTGGTAAACAATGTCCCGGATAGTTTATTGTATGGCCCGTTAATGTATTTATACACAGTAATCATATCCCCATGCAAGCGCCTTTTCTCTAGTGTACATACAGGGAGATTCAATAAAAGTTCTTATCGTTAAAAATGGTGCTAATTTTGCCCCAACCAATCAGATATTATTTAACATTTGAAAGCTAACATCTGATTGGTTGGGGCAAAATTAGCACCATTTTTAACGATAAGAACGTTTATTGAATAATAGTTGTTACTTATCCAATCAAACTGTCACGATCTGGAGTTGCATAATGCGCACACCGGCATTCTGAATACATGACTCTGAGTGGTAAAATCAAACAAGTTTATTCGGCGTGACCAGCCATGGACAAACAACAAACACAAAGTCCCTCCTTACACGTTTTGAGCTATAGAGAGCTCTTACTCATAGGCTAGCAGCATAGCATAGCATAGCTAGCCTATGAGTAACAGCTCTCTCACCTGCGCCTCCCATCAGCTCAAGTGTTTGCATAGCACCTTGATAATAGGGATAGTTTCCCATATTTTTGTACATGGCTCTAGGTCTATTTTTCATAGTAACATAGTAACATAGTAACATAGTAATTAAGGTTGAATAAAGACATTCGTCCATCAAGTCCAACCTATTCACTTTTTTTTTTTTAACCCTACCTAACAGTTGATCCAGAGGAAGGCAAAAAACCACAGCTAAAAAAAGGGGGGGGGGAAATTCCTTCCTGACTCCAAACGGCAATCGGAAAGTATCCCTGGATCAACCAGATCTATATGCATTAATACCAGTAATTCTCAATATTTTTTAGTTTTAGAAACTTATCCAGGCCTTTTTTAAAGTTATTCAATGAACTTGCCATTACCACCTCTGCTGGAAGACAGTTCCACCGTTCTCACTGTAAAGAAACCTCTCCTAACTTGAAGATGAAACTTCTTTTCTTCCAACCTTAAAGGATGTCCACGAGTCCTCTGATATGACCTATTAGTGAACAATGAACCAGAGAGTTCACTGTATGGGCCATTAATATATTTGTATAAGGTTATCATGTCCCCACGCAACCGCCGCTTCTCCAATGTAAACAGCCCTAACTTGTCTAATCTGGCTGCATATTCAAGCCCCTCCATTCCCCTTATTAATTTAGTTGCCCTTCTCTGAACTGCCTCAATTTCCAAGATGTCCCTTTTGTATATGGGATTCCAAAACTGCACCGCATATTCCAAATGTGGCCTTACCAGTGCCTTGTAAAGAGGGAGAATAATATTTTTCTCTCTTGATTCCATTCCCCTCTTTATACAAGACAATATCTTGCTAGCTCTAGCTGTTGCTACCTGGCATTGTTTGCTACAGCTAAGTCTGTTATCTACCAGAACCCCCAAATCTTTTTCCATTTCAGATGCACTTAACACAGAGTTATTTATGGTGTAGGTGGCACAGGGATTATTAAATCCCAAATGCATCACCTTACATTTATCAACATTGAATCTCATCTGCCATTCTGCTGCCCATTTTGATAATCTATCTAGGTCTGCTTGCAGCACTTGCACGTCATTGGAAGTTTCCAAAGCTCTGCATAATTTAGTGTCATCAGCAAACACAGAGACCTTGCTCTCAATGCCCCCTTCTAAGTCATTTATAAACAGATTAAACAGAAGCGGCCCCAGTACAGAACCCTGAGGCACTCCGCTTAGAACTTTAGCCCACATAGATGTAGCTCCATTAACCACCACTCTCTGTTTGCGGTCCAATAACCAGTTCTCTATCCATGAACAAATGTTTTCTTCAAGGCCAACAGTCCTCAGTTTATACATTAGTCGCCTATGTGGCACAGTATCAAAGGCTTTTGCAAAATCCAAATATACCACATCTACAGCTGTGCCTGAATCTAACTTCTTACTCACTTCTTCATAAAAACCAATTAAATTTGTCTGGCATGATCTATTTCTCATAAATCCATGCTGACTACTACTAATAAGATGATCTCTGGAGACAAAGTCAAGGATATGATCCCTTAACAAAGTTTCCATCACCTTCCCTACCACTGATGTTAGGCTTACAGGTCTATAGTTACCAGGCTGTGAACGACTACCTTTTTTGAATATTGGTATTACATTGGCTTTTTTCCAATCCAGCGGCACATCCCCAGACAAAAGCGAATCTGAAAAGATGAGACACAGTGGTCTTGCTAGAACTGAACTAAGCTCTTTTAAAATCCTAGGATGCAATCCATCTGGTCCTGGCGCTTTATTGATATTAACTTTGTCTAATTGATTCCGTACCATATCCTCTGTTATCCAATGTGAAGACTCTTCATTTCCTCCCTGCACATTGTTACAATCCCTACTGTAAGGATTCTCAACAGTAAAAACCGATGTAAAAAAACGGTTTAGCAGATTAGCCTTTTCGGCATCCTCTACAACCACCTCAGCTCCATTATTTAATGGTCCCACATTCTCAGTCCTCATTTTTTTATCATTTATATACTTAAAAAACATCTTGGGGTTGGACTTGCTTTGTTCGGCAATCCGTGTTTCATTTTCTATTTTAGCTAGTTTAATTGCTTTCTTGCACTCTTTATTACAACTTTTGAAGTCCCTGTAAGCCTGTTCTGTGCCTTCTGCTTTCAAAATTTTAAAAGCCCTTTTCTTTTTTTCCATTTCCCTTTTTACCTGAGCATTAAGCCATGCAGGAGTGGACCTAATTTTTTTACACTTGTTTCCTAAAGGTACCGATTTGGAAATGTTATAGTTTAATATCCCTTTAAAAGTGGTCCACATCTGCTCAGTATCTTTACCTAGAAACAGTTCCCCCCAGTCTATGAGCAGGAGCGATTCCTTTAAAAGCATAAAATTAGCTTTCCTAAAGTTAAAAGTTTTTGTTAAGCCAGTGCACTTTAGTTTTCTGCAACCTATATTAAATGACACTATATCATGGTCACTATTCCCTAAGCTTCCCATTACCTTCATCTCCAAAATGAGCTCTGGGTTATTAGATATCACCAGATCCAACAACGCATTCTTTCTAGTAGAAACTTCTACCATCTGTGAAAGAAAATGCTCATATAGGAAATTTAAGAACTTTATACCTTTTGAGGTGCTGGCAGTTCCATTACTCCAATCTATTTCAGGGTAGTTAAAATCCCCCATAACCAGAACATGCCCCATACCAGCAGCCTTCGCCAACTGCATATGGAGATTCATTTCCACCTCTTCCCCGGCATTTGGCGGCTTATAACACACTCCAACAATTAATCTACCTACCTTCTTGCTTCCTGTACACAGTTCCACCCATAATGTTTCTGCCGCATCGTTTGCTCCCCCATCTATTCCATCTTTTAAATTTGGCTTCAATTCCTGTTTAACATACATACATACTCCTCCTCCTTTCTTATTAACTCGGTCATGTCTAAATAAGGAGTACCCTTCAATATTTACTGTCCAGTCGTGTGAATCATTAAGCCATGATTCTGCTATACCAATTACATCATACCTTTCCTTTAACGCTATTATTTCAAGTTCGCCGGTTTTTCCAGCCAGACTCCTTGCATTTGTAAACATACATTTTAGATTATCAATTGATTTACTTCCATACATGGTCGTACATGCCTCCTTATCCTCTATGCTCCCCCCTCCTCCTTCTCCTCCCTCCGTTGTGTTACTAGCCCCCAGATCCCTAACTTCTCTATCTACCCCTGTGTAGTTAAACATTCCCTCCCCCCCATACCTAGTTTAAAATCTCCTCCAACCCCCTAGCCATCTTCTCCCCCAAAACAGTTGCACCACCACCATTGAGGTGCAATCCGTCACTACTAAAGAGCCTGTAGCCAACAGAAAAGTCAGCCCAGTTCTCTAAAAACCCAAACCCCATCTCCTTACACCACTCTCTTAGCCACGCATTTATACTCCTGAGCTCCCGTTGCCTCCCTAGCGTAGCACGTGGCTGCGGTAGTATTTCTGAAATCACTACCCTGGAGGTCCTTGCTTTTAACTTGGCCCCTAATTCTCGGAAATCATTTTTAAGGACCTCACCTCCACCTCTAACTTTGTCATTGGCACCAATGTGAACCAAGACCGCCGGGTCACTCCCAGCCCCACCCAATAATCTGTCTACACGATCCACCACATGTCGAACCCTAGCACCAGGCAGACAACACACTGTTCGGCATGCAGGGTCCTGGCGACAGATTACCCTATCTACCCTTCTAATAATAGAATCCCCTACCACTACCACCTGTCTATCCTTCCTAGCCCCCAGTTCTCCCTCCCTTGTATTGGAGATGGCCGTCCCCTGGGTGCTCAAGGGAAAGGCCCGCTCCATACATGCTGCTTCCGAGCCATCGTCCTCCACATCTTCACCTAAAATGGCAAATCTGTTGGGATCGACCAGCTGGGAAGAAGCCCCCCTATCCTTCCGTCCCCTACTTCCCCTGGTGACCCTTACAAATCTATCTTCCTTCTCCACCTTATCTGCCCCATCTCCACCCACCAGTTTACTGGCCCCTGCCAGTACCTGCATTTCCCCCAGGTTTGCCAAGTCCTGCAATGCTGCAAGTTTACCCCTTAGACTCTGTACCTCAGATTCCAAATGGGCAACCCACTCACACCTGACACATACATAGGTCCCCTGGGGCGGCTGCTCCAAGATCCCATACATGCGGCAGGATGCACATTGCGCGGCCCCAACAAAACTGTCCATACTAAACAGCAATACACAGCAGAGACACAGCAGAGAAAGTGTTGTTCTTAAACGCTTTCTTGTTTTAAACGCTTTAGTTTTTTAACGCTGTCAATTCTCTTAAAAACAGAAAAATCTCTTTAAAACAGGAAATAGCTCAGAGCTAATCGCTCATGGGAAGTGCCTTAAATGAGGTTCAAAACCAACCAGAGCCAACAGGCCTCAGCCAATTTAAACCAATTAGTTACACCCCCATCCAATCAGAGAGAGAGAGAGAAAAAAAAAAACCCTTTCCTTTGTCTCCTACCAGCCCCCGCTCCACAGGTAACAGTGTTTTTTAAACACAAGTATTTGTTTTAGTAATCCAGTGCTTTGAGTTTACTCAAACAATTCCTACCACCTTATTCAAGCAGTAAGTAGTAAAAAAAAATAAAAATACACTAGTGATTAATTACTTACACAGGCACCCTCCTAGAAATAAATAGTGTTAGGTTAGTACATTTACTAGGCTGCAACCACAGTTAATAAACGCTTTAGTTTTTTAACGCTGTCAATTCTCTTAAAAACAGAAAAATCTCTTTAAAACAGGAAATCGCTCAGAGCTAATCGCTCATGGGAAGTGCCTTAAATGAGGTTTAAGGCACTTCCTCATGGGAAGTGCCTTAAATGAGGTTCCTTTTGTCTTGTAACTTATCCAATCTGTCTTCTTTTTTCAAGCTCCTCCATCCCCTTTATTATTTTAGTTGCCCTTCTCTGAACCATTTCCATTTCCAATATGTCTTTTTGTACACAGGATTCCAAAACTGCACTGCATATTCCAAATGAGGCCTTACCAATGCTTTGTAAAGAGGGAGAATAATATTTTTCACCCTTGATTCCATAACCCTCTTTATAAAAGACAATTGGGGAGATTCAATATCAGGAAGTCACGTAACTTACCTTAAACAAGATTACGTCAGGTAAAGCCTCACTCACAGTCACGTTAAGTTTCGCGCTACAAAGTAGCGCAAAACTTCACAAACTGGCTTTTGAATTGCTTGCACAATGCTATTTCCAAAAACATTTGGAAATGGTGCTGTGCTGTAAAATCCATGTTAACCCGAAATTTCTTTACGTTAATGTGGGTTTTAGATGGATTTGGGCCATTTTGACTCTCCCCCAATATCTTTCTGGCTCTAGCTGTTCCCGCCTGGCACTACTTGCTACAATTAGTATGTTATCCACTAAAACTCCAAGATCCTTTTCCAACAGGGATTATAGTTAGTTTACATTATAGTTAATTTACATTATAGTAAATGCAGCACAGGAATTTTTAAGCCTAAAATGCATCACCTTACTTTTATCAACATTTATGTTACCAGTCATTAAATATATTGGAAGGTCAGCCAGAGCACTGGTGTAAATATATATTTAGAAACATGAGTTTTTGTTTGTGTGTATTTATTAAATATATAACATATCTAATATTGATATCCTTCCTATACATATAAAATCATTTGTAAGTTTATAGGAGTTGGGATATGAGCGCAGAAATGGGGGATAACCTGTATAGATAATGTAGGTTGTGAGCAGTATTGAATAATATATATTTAAACATAAATATAGGATAGGATATTACCATTTTTTTTACTGTTGTTAATTTAAGATACATTATGAGTAACAACAGTGATAGCCTTTATCTAAGCACCACTGATACAATTATGAATTTACTGAGCTGTAAAACACACTTGCCCTACTTGTTGTCCACCAGCTTTTCTATGAACTACAGCTTCTATTCACCCCAATAACTTTTGCTGTCAGAATCAATATATTTCACCAGAAAGGCCAAAAGATGTCAGTCTTCTGATGAAAACTGGGTATTTTTGTCATCTCAGACAAAAAGGTCACAGAAGAAGTTAATCTTGTGATGTAATTGTTTTCTTATTCGAGAGGACACACTGAGATAAACCTGTAGAATATTTTGATCATGTCCAGTATTTATAAGGTTCATTGATTTCAAAGATTTATTGTACATCTTCTAGGTGGCTTGTAGAGGCACGGTTTATAATGATCCCTAGATAATACTGAAAAACAAGATTTCATAAATAACACTACGTATATGATACATCCCCTTAAGCTGGGTACACACATTCCCGATAAAGGGACAATCCCATCTGTACCGAAGGGATTTGCCCTTTATCGGGAATGTGTGTAGGGGTGACACGATAATTTCCCACGCTGATGAACGTTTCATGCCAGCATGGGAAGCGATCGTTACAATCGATAAATTTCCCTGGTTTGCGGTCGGCCTCCTATACTAAGGTAAAGGGAGTCGCCCGCGATCGTAGGGAGTATGGGCAGTCACAAACTTTCTCCCTATACTATAAGGAGAACGACGTGACGGTCTGTACACCCTCCTGTCAAAGATGTTAGACAAAATCGTACAGTGTGTACCCAGCTTTATAAAACTTAAAAATTGAGGCATTAAAAACTATATTGCTTAAAGGAGAACTAAACCCCAAAAATCTAAGTTTAAATTAGAAAGTACTTGCCTCAACATCCATCTCAGCATGGAAGATCCCACTCAGGGGCCTTTCCTTTACCTCTATGAGCTCATTTTAGGTTCTGTTTGTTCCCCAAATCTGAACCTTAAATTTTTTCCTTGTCTGCCAGTACTTTTACCTTCATTACATTTTCAGCACCAGTGTGATTTCCACTCCCACCTCTTAACCCCTATGATGTAGGAATATATTAAATCATCAATATTCATATTGGTGGTGCAGCTGATTAACCCTTTCCTAGTAGCAGTGTTGCAATGTGATGTATATAGGTCTGGGTATCTAGTGTGTCCGGATCTGAAATAATTTATGTTTCACCTACGGCTTTCACTCCACCGAATCTGATTTATAAACAATAAATTGCAGGTGAAACATGCAAAGACACAGGTCTGTAGCTGTGAATATTGCACGTTTATTGCAAAACATGCGTACTACATGTTTCCGACCCACTCAAGCACTTGAGGAAGGACAAGTGGGTCAGAAACATGTAGCACGCATATTTTGCAATAAACCTGCACTATTCACAGTTACAGACCTGTGTCTTTGTATGTTTCGCCTGCAATGTATTGTTTAAGTGTTAAAGGGCCATATTTAAAAACTTGCGGTACTGCTGTTTTGGTTACTGTACGACTGTGGCAGTAGTATACCATAACATGCGGTAATAAACTGACGTAATGATATTCTATGGGCGGTCGTAGATTTACGTTGACTATCGTACATTTACAAGATTTACGATAGTGATCATAATTTAATGATTGCCATTTTGATCGCTAAAGAAGGCGATACCACACCTTTATAAATATGGCTCATAGTGTGAAGGTCTCTAGCTCTCCCTGTCAGCTGCAGCAATATTAGTGGAAAGTGTAGCTTCTTAAAGGGGAATGTTGGAGGGTAGGAAGAGTGTGTTTTTATAGGAACCACATGGTGCAGAACTGTAGGGGGAGGATAGAGAAGTGTACCTTAACTTAGCACCAGCTCTGTGCAATGCATTTCTCATCAGTGTACCTTATTAAAGGGGAATGTTGGAGGGTAGGAAGAGTGTGTTTTATAGAAACCACATGGTGCAGAACTGTAGGGGGAGGATAGTGAAGTGAACCTGATCTTAGCACAGCTCTGTGCAATGCATTTCTCATCAGTGTACCTTATTAAAGGGAATGTTGGAGGGTAGGAAGAATGTTTTTTATTCAGCTGTCTGTATAAAACAAGCTAAGAAATGCATTATACAGAGAAATGCATTGCACAGAGCTGTGTTAAGATCAGGGTCATTATATTATCCTCCACCTGCAGCACTGCACCATGCTCTATAAGTGTACGTATTAAAGGTGAATGTTGGAGGGTATGCCATTTGCAGCTCTGCACCATGTTGTTTATATAAATGTACATATTGATAGGAATTATTGGGGGGAATGCCAATTAAAGGGGCACTGTTAGAGGGAACGCAAACATGTTATATAAAATGAATGCAGCAGGTGGGCTGCCTGTAGGAAGTTTTGCATAAAGAAAATTACTCTTCCAACTAGGGTTCCCAACTTTGCCTTTAAGACCCAAACACATATACAGGCCTATGTATTAAAAGTTCTTATCGTTAAAAATGGTGCAAATTTTTCCACAACCAATCAGATTTTAGCGTAAGAACTTTTATGACATAGGCCTGATAACATGTACACAACAAAAGGTTGTTAGTAGAAGCATGATGCAGGCTGATACAGTTTGTATTTAATGCAATGGTACTTAACACTGCAACATATATAGTTAATACGTGTTTGGGTCTTAAAGGCAAAGGTGGCATTTGCCTTTACACTATTTCCCAAACTACTTCCAGGCTCCAACATTCCACTTTAAAATGCATTGCACAGAGCTGTGCTAAGCCCATGTTCACGTCAATATGCTGCACCTGCAGCTCTGAGCTGTTTTGTGTACCTTGTATAGTGGTCAGTTCAATTCTACTGGGGTTGCCACCTTTCCCTTTAAGATTCAAACACTTAGGGCTAGCTTCCACTAGCACATTTTGGATTGTGGTTTGTGATCCGATTGTGCTAGTGGGAGTGCAGGCATGTAATAGCCTATGGGACCAGCCCCACTACATGCAATGCATTTCCGTGTGTTATTGGAGTGCATGCGATCACCATTTTTTTGTCTGTATTGCATGCGATCTGCTAGGGTCCAGTTGCACTTAAGTGGGGCCACAGCCTCAGGAAACAGCTAAGTTCCATTGCATTAAATACATGCTGTATGGCTAAACTGAAATCAATGCAGCTTACATTACACTTCTAAGGGCTAGGCCACACAAGCACGTTTTTAAGGCGATTTCTATTTTCCAATTGTATTAAAATCGCAGCAACGCACAAAAATCTTGCAATTTTGGGTGTGTTGTGATTCACGCATACGTCAGCAATTTGGTAACGCATGCGTTTTTTGTGCAATCGCATGCGTTTTCATAATGACAATGGACAAATCGCAAGCGCAAACTCATGTAAATCGTGTGCGATTCAGGTGCGTTGCAGTGTGGCCGTGCCCTAAATATACATTGCAGCAATACACACACTAATATAAATGGTAGAGTGCAGAAATACATAAAAACACACAGTCTTGCAGAAATGCTCCCAAATATAAAGGGTTAACAAGTTGCTTCCTAAATACATATGAAAAGGGTTAATACCTCCCCCCACTCTGTTTGAGCAGGAAAATCTGCTAATAATATTCACTGCTCTCTCTGATGATTGGCTGGGAGACACTGGCAGGTGGGGACTCTGAATTTAACTGGTACATGCAGCTTAACATAAGTGGAGTGGGAAACAAACACAAGGTTGCTAGTTAGCATGTGCAGAAGGAATTTTGGTACCTGGACCACCAGGAAGAGGCAACACTAGAAACCAGCCGTGACATCATAGATTGCCAGTACAGAAATGTTCTATAAATGATTTCTACAGTAAGAAGCTGAATTCAGAGGTGAGAGACAAATGGTTTTACAAAGTGACAGTTATAGAGTCTGTGGAGCTGCCTTTGTATTTTAGGTTTAGTTCTCCTTTAATGCAAGATCAAACAACTGAACATTCAGTTAATAAAAGATTATTATATCCACTGTGGTACAGATAAATCTTTATGCTTCTATTGTTCCCTAGAGCCAAATGTCACAATAAAGAGACTTTTTTTGCTGCTAAGAGCATACAAGTCTAAATAGTTTTAGCAACTACACAATGAAAATGAAGAGAACCCATCTCCCATACTACAATTTAATTTCACCTTGAAATAGAAAGATTGGAAGGGAGGGAGAAAGCTAGTCATGTACTGCCTGAAGGAAAAGGATACAAAAAACACTAGCTTATATAGATACTAAGGTCAAGATATTAACTTGTGTTAGTGTTATTGCATCATAATGTCCCACACAATTGCAACTTTGTGTACATTACCCTATTTGTATAACACAAATCAGTTAACACTTTGAAGATAAAGGTCATATATGGGGCAGTTGCAATAAGGGGAAAAAGTGCAAATGTTTACCCGTGGTAATAATCTGATAAAACTACTTAGGTGTAATCTAACTGCATTGACTCAGTAAAAAGCTAACATCTTATTAGTTGTTTCAAATTAATAGCATCGGCAAACCTTTAGTATAGTATAGTACTTGAGGTTGAATAAAGACATAGGTCCATCCAGTCCAATCTACTCAGCAATACCCACACCAAGTGGCAATCAGAAATATTCCTGGATCAACACTATTTTATGTATCAATACCAGTAACCTGCAACAGTCCCTTTTTTTTAGAAACTCATCCAGCCTTTTTATTAAACTATACAATGAACCTGCCATCACCATGTCCAATGGAAGACAATTGCATAGTTTTACCATTCTCACAGTGAAAAACCCCTTCCAAACTTGAAGACTAAACTACTTCAAGTCTACAGGGATGACTGGGAGTTCCCTGACATGTCCTATTGGTGAAAAATGCTCTCAACAGTTCATTGTATGGCCCGTTAAAGGGTATGTCCACCCTTGAAAACATTTTTTGATATAACATTCCCCCTGTCCCCCAGCCCCAACCGCTCTATTTTTATTATTAGAAAGTGCCCCAAACCTTACTTACCTTCCCTCTTTCTTCCGCCGCACTGCCGCACTGAGTGGCAGCCAATCACGGACGCGGCTGCCGGGAGTTCAGTGTGGCGGAGGAAAGAGGGAAGGTAAGTAATGTTTGGGGCACTTTCTAAAATAAAAAATATAGTGGTTGGGGCTGGGGGGACAGGGGGAATGTTATATATAAAGGGTTGTATGCTAGGGGGAGGGAATCCTAATCGGGAGGGAGAGGGAGGGGGAGAAGGCTGCAGTACGCATGCCAAACTTCTCCCGGAGGCCAGATATGAGGCAGAGTCCTATATGGACTCTGCTATCCTCCTGGTGGGCAGTTTTTGGGACTTTGGGGGGGGGACTACAGGAGAACCATATGGAGCTGGGATGTGAGGTAAGGATTTTATTACACTACATGATGGGGCCATTACTGGGGGGATTATAGTTTTGGGGGTGGACATGCCCTTTAATGTATTTATACACAGTAATCATATCCCCATGCAAGTGTTTTTTCTCTAGTGTACATTATTGTATCTTATCCAATCTGTCTTCATATTCAAGCTCCCTCATTCCTTTAATTATTTTAGTTGCCCTTCTTTGAACCCCTTCCGTTTCCAAGATGTCCTTCTTGTACACAGGATTCCAAAATTGCGCTGCATATTCCAAATGAAGCCTTACCAATGCTTTGTAAATAGGGAGAACATTTTCTTCCCTTGAATCAACAGATTCACTAAACACAGAGTAATTTATAGTATAAGCAGCACAAGGATTTTTTGTCCAAAATGCATCACCTTACATTTATCCACAATGAATCTCATCTGCCAAGTAGCAGCCCAATGTGACAATTTATCTAAATCCACCATGATGAAGTCCCATTAACAACTACTCTCTGCATCCTATTCATTAATCAATTTTCTATCCATGTACACATGTGCCACTCCAAATGTGCACCGCAGTATTATAGCTTACCTAGGTTAAATCCACGGTTAAAGACTTAGGGGCATATTTATAAAGAATATAAATGTGCTGCGGTAATTTTAAGCCCCTTCCGCGCGATCTCTGTATAGTATCGCCGCGAAGGGACTTAAAATCCCTTCCGACGCCGCTCTAAAGGGGCGGGGCATACGCCTACCCCGCCCACACCCCCCGCGGCGGCAGCGGCGACCACCCGCCGCCGCTTCCCAGCAGCCCCTCCCAACCCGTTCCCCGTTCGCGGCAATCTCGGAACGGGAGGCTAGGAGGGGCTGCCGGAAGGCCGCAGCAGGTGTCGCGACCACCCGCCCGCACCCCCCTCCCCGGCAACCCCTCCAACCCCCCGCCCCGCCGCTCCCGGGGAGGGACGGGAGGAGCCGCTGGGGGGGTGGAGGCTCCCCAGCGGGCCCTGAGAAGGCCTTTTGGGGCTTAGGGGTCCCGCAGCTCGAACCGGGACCCCCCTCCCCGGCCCTTACAAGGGCCCTTGCGGCACTGACAAGTGCCTTTGGCGGGTCCCGCAGCTGAAACCGGGACCCCCAGTGCGGCTCTTAAAAGAGCCCTTGGGCGACGTCTTCTTTCTTCAGTCCCGGCGACACCACTCCGCCGAGGCCGCCGACCCCCGAGAGGTACCCCTGCGGCCGCCAGGGGTACCCCCGGCGGGCGCCGGCGACCTCAACGAGCCGTGTTTGCCGGCGTCTTGATCCGACGCGACGTCTTCGGGCTGGCGACACCACCCCCACTCAGGTCGCCGATGCCAGGCAGACTCACTGCGGCAGCCAGTGAGCCTGCTGGCACCGCCGGCCTCAGCGGAGCCGATGTTGCCAGCCGCTTCTTTCTTCTTCTTCTTCAGCCATCTACTGCGATGGCATCTGAGTTCCGCGGCGGAAAGCTCCTCTTTATATAGGTTTGCAGAAATCCATAATCCGTTTCTGATTGGTCAATTTTTTAATACTTGCTTTACATTAACATCGATTTCTGGAAAGTTCTGAAATCTGTTTAATGTAAAGCAAGTATTAAAAAGGACCAATCAGAAACGGATTATGGATTTCTGCAAACCTATATAAGAGGAGCTTTCCGCCGAGGAACTCAGATGCCATCGCAGTAGAAGTAGTGTGGCGAAGTAAAACAGCCGATACTAGCCAGCGAAACCAGTACCGCCGCTTTAATAGTAGAAGCGGCGGTAACAGGTAAGTAGGCGCGAAAGGTTAACGCTTCGTTAACTTTTCACGGCCGTTTTCGGACCTTTATAAATCGCGTAAACGCGATTTATGCGTTAATGTCCGCGAAAACGGCCGCGAAAAGTTAACGAACCATCTATCTTAAAAATTATACTTTGTGAATCCAGCATAATTTAGTCACATAAGTAATGTGAAACATGTGGGAAATGTGCATAAAACCCTGTGCTGAACAAGATATGCCATAATGGAGATGAGGGCAAGAAGGAAGGCAGCATTGCGAAGCAGAATGGCATTACATAAAATGCCATTAGAAATGTAAATCCTGATTGTCACACAAACCATCAACACAAATCCAACCTATAAATGTAAAGGGTTTTCTTATAATATATATTTATATAAGATTTACTTAGATTGTAACTCTTCAGGCAGGGATATCAGCCCTAATTTGTCATGGCACACCACACTTCTATCTATCAATTCATATATATTATATAATATATATATATATATATATATATATATATATATATACACATACTAAACATATTAAGCCCATTACATTATCAGGTGCTAACCCCCTTAGTGTCCCAAAAGGCAGAGTCCCCCCCTCTGTCCCAAAAGGCAAGTCCCCCCCTCTGTCCCAAAAGGCAGAGTCCACCCACTCTGTTCCAAAAGGCAGAGCCCTCCCTCTGTCCCGAGTTCCCCCCTTCTGTCCCAGAATCCCCCTCGTCTCAGAGTTGTCCCCACTGTGGCAGAGTCCCCTCTCTGTGATAAGTGTCCCCCCTCTGTGCAGTCGTCCCCCCTCTGTGACAGAGTCCTGCCCCTCTGTGGCAGTGTCCCCTCCTACCTTATCTGCTGTCGGTCTCCATCCCTCCGTGTGTTTCTACTTCTCCCTCTAGTGAAATCAATTGAAACTCACTTTCTCCCTCTAGTGGTGAATAAATTGAGTCTCACTTGCTAGTGTTGAGTCTATAGGAACTGCAGTGACACACACACACACACACACACACACACATTCTTAACCTGTTATAAATCTTTATTTATATAAATTTAATGTATCTTTTAATTGCTTCATTATCCTCTTGTTTGTGTACTCTGTATTTGTATGTATTTATTTTATTTCTTAGTAGCGCTACATATTCCGCTTGTTTTAGAAATATTTAACCCATTAACACCACGCATATAACACCTGTTATGCTCTTTGGGTAAAACAGAAATCACATGCCATGTTAATTGTGTCCATATGTGTTCATTTCCATATGCGCTTCCATAGTTTTGAATTAAGTGCAGTTTTGACAAAATGGACCAAAAAGGGTGATTGCATGCATTACAAAATCACACACACATAGAGGAACCTACTTTCCATGATTTACATTAGAAATAAAACGTCCTGCGGATCGAAAAGCGCAAACAGAACGAAAGATATAGTGTTGCCTACCCAAGTGGTGCTTTATATAAAATTATACACACATAAGTTACAGCTTTACACAGAACTCCTGCCCTCTGTATTTATTATTACATTAGAAAGTGATTTGGCCAATTATTTTTATTACATATGTTGTCAATAAAGTTTTTTCAAAAACATAAGAAGAATTACCTCACTCCCGCTGTTTATAAAAGTCAAAATTCAAAAGCTTCCATACATCGTGTTACATTGAAACACATAAGAAAGACAGGACACCTTTTATATGTACACTTACTGTGTTACATACCACACAGCATATGAATTTAGGCTGTTTTATATAAGGCACACACAGTTATTAGGCTGCTATAAGTTAGAGTATAGCACATTTCCCATTTTCCCTCTCCCTTTGATATCTCATTTAAAAAAAGTCACACAAAAAACTTCTCCCACTTTATATTATGTCAGAATTTGTATTATGTATGGACATTTTCCTGCCGTGCCAGCTGAATGGAGAATTATTCACTGTTATTTAGGACTCCATAAATGCTGACTTTCCTTTCAAGGACATTACATTCCATTAGCAACTCACCTAATGGATATTATGAAGCATATGAAAATATCCTTTAACGAAATCCTTTTTTGAGTTCATTTTAATGGAGATGATGGTGACACTTCTGGTGTCATCTGCTACCATCACAAATTCCATTGAGCAATTGAAAACCTAATGAGATTTCACACATCCACATCAAAGATACACAATGAACCAAAAAACCCACCCATTATACCCAACACGGATGTAACCCAGAAATCCTCAACTGGGAAAATTAATAAGCAATCCAAGATCTCATATCTACAAATAAATAAAACATAATAGTCAGACACAGTCACAAAGATTCAAAGTGGATGATCTCCTCCAATGTGAAGTGAAGATATAGTCATCCAATAGTAATCCAACATAGATAGATAGTTCAAGTGTGCACAATAAAAAAACACAGTTTCAGATGGAAATATACGTCTCCTACCTCCTATACCACTCCTCCTGATGTATCCGACACTATTCCACATAGACACTTGGCCCCTTGTACACTGTTAGTGTCTGGCGTCATTCAGACTCATGGGATCCATCCTGTGTGGATATCTATAAAGCTGGTTATGCATCACTCAGCATTAGCAGTCTGCTGTTTCCCTCGGAGAGCGTGGTTCCACGTTTGTACTGTGTCCTGTATTGGAACTTCCTCTTCCGGTAACATCACTGAATGCTACGCGGTTTGCTCCAATCGGAGCTTCATTAGGCAGACTGCTCCGATTGGAGCGAAACGCGTAGCGAATCCCACAGTCTGAATGACCGCGGACACATAACATTGTACGGGGAGGCAGGTGTCTATGGTGAATAGTGTCGGATATGATCAGGAGGAGTGGTGACGTATATTTCCATCTGAAACTGTGTTTTTTAGTGTGCACACTTGAACTAACTATCTATGTTTTGGATTACTTGGATGACTATATCTTCACATTTGAGGAGATCATCCACTTTGAAATCTTTGTGGACTGTGTCGACTATTACATTAGAGGTTTTACTCATACTAATTGTGGTTCTTTTGGATGTTCAATTTTTTATAATGTATTTATATTGTGTATGACTGCATAGAAGTTCCTGGCTGGCACCTAATTTTTATATAGAGAATAAATGGTTTTTATGCTATTTATGATAATTTGCTCTGTTCAGTCCTTTGAAACACGTGGTGTTTGTTTATTTTTAAAGATACACAATGGCAGCTGTATGAGCAAAAAAAAAATTACAGAATTACCATTTTCTATGTCCCTAATTTAATTAGGGAGATTCAATAAAATGTATAATTGTTAAAATTGTGCTAATTTTGCCCCAACCAATCAGATGTTTGCTTTTAAAAGATCTGATTGGGGCAAAAGTAGCACCATTTTTAACGATAAGAACTTTTACTGAATCTCCTGAATGTTTCTTCAAAGCGCACAAAAAGACATAATTCCCTTCCACTTGATAACTGTCCACTATCCCAAATACCTGTACACTGAATTATATAATCTATAACTATTTCATTACCCATTAATTTCTATTGTCTTTGCTGAATGTTAATGGAGAATTATCCAATCATCGATACAGTAAAGAAAAACAATTTATTCTGAAAAACAATCACCACTAAAAACAATGGAGGAAATCCAGGAGAAATTAAAACAGGGAAGCCAGATACAAGATACCGTATATACTCGAGTATAAAATGACCCGAGTATAAACCGAGGTACCCAATTCACACTAAAAAATCTAATAAAAGTTGTTGACTTGAGTATAAACCGAGGGTAGAAACTTGGCATTCAAGATGTTTGGAAACTACAACTCCCAGCTAATAAAGCATGCTGGGAGTTGTAGTTTCCAAACATCTTGAATCCCCCCTCACTTGGCATTCAAGATGTTTGGAAACTACAACTCCCAGCATGCTTTATTAGCTGGGAGTTGTAGTTTCCAAACATCTTGAATGCCACCCTCACCCTCCCACCCAGTTCAGTTTGTACCTGTGGGCTCTCCTCCATCCAGAACTTTGGGCTCTCTCCATCCAGGGGCTTCCTGTTGGGACTGTGTGCCAGCATTGAAGGTAAGCATTCCGGCATCCTCTCCATTCCGGCATCCGCGCGCTCATCCCCTGTACTGGCGCGCCGGCTGACGTCACTAATTGGTGCCGGGCAGTGACGTCGGCCGGCGCGCCAGTACAGAATGATCGTGCGGCTGCCGGAGTGCTAATGTAAGTATGACTCGAGTTATACCCGATCCAAGTTTTCAGGCTGATTTTACAGCCTGAAAAACTCGGTTTATACTCGAGTATATATGGTAAACATTCTCCTATGGGGGGAAATAAATGTGTACAGTTCTGTGGAGGGCCATGCCATGAAGGAGGGGAGAAACATGTATGGCTTGTGTGGCCCCATATGGATAGTTGTGGAATAACCTATTTCTGAGACTCTTGCATTGTATATAATGCCCCATGACAGTGAAGATAGTTGGTTTTCAAGTTGCCCCATGGGGGCTGCCATCTTGGCTTCTCCTCCTTAATCCCTTTTATTTTTCTTTTATCTTTTTATCTCTTCTTATTTGTTGCCTATGGGCTGAACTACAGGTCCCACTACCTTTACCATACATGACAAGGCATTAATAATTTATTTTGTTATGCATACCCTCCAACAATTTCCTTTAAATAGGTAGACTATTGAGAAATGCATTGCACAGTGCTGTGCTAAGATCAGGTTCATTATCCTCCCTCTGCAACTCTGCACAAGTGTTTTCTATAGTGTACTATTATAGGGAATGTTGGAAAGTATGCTTTAAAGGGTAACTGTGATCTCAAATTCTTCCAAACTAGTAATATTAAAGCTGTAAAAGCTGCTGCAGACTTTATAACAGTGGCTCCTGTGACTAGCAGCCATGAGATCACTATCCCTGCCTCTTTCTTCCTTCCACCCAACTCTCCAATTGAACTTAGAGTAGGTGAGGAGTGAACAATTTAATGGAGGAGTCATGGAAAGCAGGTACATACTGTATATCATGTCAATGCTGGCAGCTGAAAGGGTTAAGGTTAATACTCTTTTGGTACTGAAAATATTATTAGCAGTACTCTAGTAAAGTGCTAGCACAAGGGTTTAATGGCAATACTCTGGTGTCAGTGCTGGCACTTAAAGTACTAGTAGGAAAGTGTGCTGGCACTGAAGGGTTTAATGTAATACTCTGCTGGCACTGAAGGGTCAATAGCAATACTCTGGAGAAGTGCTGCACTAAAAATGGTAATGGCAATACTCTTGGAGGGATAGGCCACACTACTGCACTTTTAAGCGCGACTGGATTGCGTTCTGATCATGCTAGGGCACCAAAATGTCTAGAAACAGCCCTGGGTGGGCTACGACAGTAAAATGTTTATATAGCTATGGGATGCAGCAGAAAGAAAGGCTCCAGAGGAGGAGTGCTCCCCGCACTGCCAGAAAACCTCTCAGAGGACACAAGAAGCAGGGACTGGATTACACCTTGACACCTCCTACTCTTCACTTTTCTTAACTCTCATAGGTACTGAAGGAGAAACTTTTGGAACAGAAATGTAAGGATTTTTTGAACACTACACAATGGGGTCAGTATGGGGTTAAAGTTTAGTTTTGGGGTGGACATGCCCTTTAATTAAGAAATGCAAAAATTGCAGCAAAAAAATAAAAAAAACAATCAACTAAGGATATATTCATCTGTTTTTAAAATTCAGTTTTCAATTTCTATAATGAGATCGGAGTTGAGCCTATTAGCCTGGCCTTCAAGTTCCTTATACGGCCCCCTGTAACTTTTTATGTATTGTAGGGCACCCTTGCCCAGGGCTGTTTCTAGCCATCTTGGTTCCCTAGCATGATCAGTTCAAGGAGGAGACAGAAACCTTTTTTCCAGGAACTCTACTACTCTTCAGTTTCCTGGACTTTAAACAGACACTGCAGGAGAACCATAAGGAGAAGAGGAGTACGGTAAGGATTTTTTAAACTATACAGTGGGGCTGGTAGTGGCGTGGGTTAAATTTTAGTTTGGGGTAACATGCCTTAAATGCTTTATCCCTATCAGAAAAGTCATAGGGCATTTTTATAAAAGGGTCTTTTGAAAGGAATTGAATCCTTGTATGATTTAAGGCCGTTCTGTTTCAAAGTTTTTCTGGCAGAAAATAGGATTTTCGAACTGAAACCAGGTTTAGGTTCCGGTACTGAGCACATGTTCAGCATATCCTTCACACTTCAATTTATTAACCCGCAAACCTGCATAGTTGTAAAATTAATTAATTAAAAGTGTAAAATATTTGCTTAAGGACAATTATACTCACCTCCCCCTTGTTCCTTTCCCCCCCCACTCCTGAAAAGTACCCAGGTGAGAGCCTAATCACTAAGTACTGCACTACTTCTTGTAATCTCCCTCGTCGCTCCGGTCCAATCCTCCCACTGGCACTTTGAGTGACAGGTCGCAAGGCAGCCAATGGGAGACCGCTCTGCAAGGAGGCCGTCTTCCATTGGCTGCCTCCCCGGACTGTCACTGACAATGCCAGTGGGGAGGATCGGACTGGAGCGACAGGGAGATACAAGTAATAGTGCAGGACTTTTGGTAAATACCGCGATATGTCTCGGGGAGGAGAAAGAGGGGGGAAAGGGGGGATTGATAAATCACGATCATACACGACTAGGGCGGAAATGTCTTGCATACAGAAATGGATTGGGGATCGCAGAGTTGAATAATGTCCCCTCAATCCCAAATCCAGACCCCCCTCTCTATCCCAAATCCAGGGTCCCCCCCTCTATCCAAAATCCAGGGTCCCCCCTCTATCCAAAATCCAGGGTCCCCCCCTCTATCCAAAATCCAGGGTCCCCCTCTATCCAAAATCCAGGGTCCCCCCCTCTATCCAAAATCCAGGGTCCCCCCTCTATCCAAAATCCAGGGTCCCCCCCTCTATCCAAAATCCAGGGTCCCCCCTCTGTCCTATATTTAAACATTTGTTAGTACTGGGATTTCCAACCTCAAATTTCAATCTTAAATTCAGCAGACTGAATTTTTGAGACCCACCCTTTCACATTTGAAACGTTCAGATCAACAACTTCACGAAATCTGCAAGTTTAGCTTGGAACTTGGACTTATCACTGTGCACTGATGCAAGATTGGTGCGTATTTATTCAGGACATGGGGTAGACTAATATGTACAGGTACATTTAGCCAATCTCACCTCTCATAAGTATTTAAAGGGTATGTCCACCCTAAAAACACATTTTTGTTATATGATTCCCCCTGTCCCCCCAGCCCCAACCGCTATATTTATATTTTTAGAAAGCTCCCCAAACTTTACTTACCTTCCCTCTTTCCTGCGCTGCACTGCCGGTCCTCTGCTTGCGAGAAAATGTAAGCAGAGGGACGGGACCAGCAGTCTGAGCGGCAGCCAATCACAGACGCGGCTGCCGGGTGTTCATTTCGGCGGGGGAAAGAGGGAAGGTAAGTAAAGTTTGGGGAGCTTTCTAAGCATATAAATATAGCGGTTGGGGATGGGGGGACAGGGGGAATCCTATAGCTAAAGGGATTTACACTAGGGGGAGGGAATCCTTAGAGGGAGGGAGAGGAAGGGAGAGGGAGGGGGAGGGAGGGGGATGGAGGGGGAGAAGGGCTGCAGTACGCATGCCAAACTTCTCCCGGAGGCCAGATAGGAGGCAGAGTCCTATATGGACTCTGCTATCCTCCTGGTGGGCAGTTTTGGGGACTTTGGGGGGGGGGACTACAGGAGAACCTTATGGAGCTGGGATGTGAGGTAAGGATTAAACTGCACTACATGATGGGGCCATTACTGGGGGGATTATAGTTTTGGGGGTGGACATGCCCTTTAATGTAGTAATATTTAATTAATGTTAACAAGCTGCGCAGCCTCTGATAACCTACTAAATTGTTTTCAATGTTAAGAAGTTTAGAATGAAAAATATATCCAAGCCCACAGAATCAAATTTATGCTTTGTGAATTTTAAGGGCTAGTTGCTAACCAAATCTCTCTGTGCACCTATGCCTTTGGCATACTATTTTTATTTAGACATATGATACAATGTTATTTATTGTGCTTTATTACTTCTTGAGCAAGAAAGCATTTTTTTGTGCTAAATATTTGTGTAAATGCACAAAAACTACTGCACAGTTTGTGCTGCTAAAAAGGTTTAGCAAATGAAACAGCCAACACAAATAAGTGTAAACCCCTTATTTGCTAACCCAGATGGACTACCTCGTATCCACTTAAGCTTTAATGTTTCCTGGCGGCATCTTTTTTGGGTAAGGAAAAAGCAAAATTACCAGGATCTCTGCAGTACGAACAGAGGCATCCAAGCACACACAGGAGAGGGAATCCAGGAGGATAAGCTATCATTGGGTTGAAGAACTGTCAAAATCAAATCAAGTGCATGGCTTTACTAATATCTTTTTAAACAATTCAGATTTAACAGTGAAATAAATCCTTTAAAAGTCAGAAGCAGCCATCTACACTTATTTACTACTTACAGTATCTTTCTATATTATTCCTCTCAGCTCTGGGTAAATCACAACCAGGATTCACTAATTGCAAGACTATCAGGGTTATTCAATAAAAGTTCTTATCGTTTTAAATGGTGCTAATTTTGCCCCAACCAATCAGATGTTAGCTTTCAAATGTTAAATATGTTCTGATTGGTTGAGGGAAAATTAGCACCATTTTAAACGATAAGAACTTTTATTGAATCTCCCTGTATATATATTATTGAATTGTCTGCAGCAGCAGGCTGGTAAATGGGTTTTTATAAATCCAATGCAATAAAGGGGCAAGTTACCCAGAGCCACAAGCGTTCGGGTCTTTGCAGTACTATGTAAATTGCCCCCTTTAATCCCCTCTGCTTAAATCTCCCTATTTCTTAATTAACAGGTAATGGGCTGTAAATCTAAGGGAAATGAGCTCTTTTAAAATGTAATATTAAAAGTTCTATGTATAAAAACAATGGGACTTTTTATCATCCCTATAATTTACAGTTTTACAATATGTAATAATACAGTACAGGATGAAATAAAGAACCAGTGTATGTTAAAGGGGTTAAGAGCCAACAAATCACTATGAGAATCACACAGGAGAGTTTGATATCTCAGTAGGTTACAGGCCCATTGTGGGAGACCTGGGATATTGTTATATTGTAATTAACCTCAGTAGGGTTGGTAGGAAAAGTATTTATGGCTGAGGTTTCCTCTATGATCATAGATGATATCTGGATATTACAGTTAAGATATGGACCATTGGACAAGGATTTGTAGTTTCCCAGGAGGAATGAAAATTATATCATGTGTTCAATAGACCAAGAAAGATTTAAAAAACAGGTGGTTCTGATTTGAGATGGTTTCCACTATGAAATTCTTTACAGAGATTTACAATTTTTCCATTGGATTTTATATTTAGCTGAAGATAATTTCTTATTCTCTTTAACACATCCTTATATTTTTGCAGTTGGAGGTATTTTCAAAACATTCCACATAGAGGTGCTGTCTGATATTATATTCTTCCTTTTTTAATACAGTTTGTTGTAAATATAAAAAAATAATGGAATTCAGAGGAAAGACGAATTATCTACCTAAGGTCCAGGGTTACAGGAGGTAGGGGACTAACAGTTCCAACAGACTTGTTGGTAAAAATAATAATTGTTTTTCCATATAAGGCCAATATATGTAGTAAAAAATAGAGTACTGTGATACTTTTAATGGACTAACAGTTTATTTTAGTAGACAAGCTTTCGAGGGATCAACCCTCTTCCTCAGGTCAGAGCAGTGACCTGAGGAAGAGGGTTGATCCCTTGAAAGCTTGTCTACTAAAATAAACTGTTTGTCCATTGAAAGTATCACAGTACTCTACTTTTTACAACAGACTTGTTAGCAGAGTAGCAAGCACTATCTATAAATGGCAGTATAGAAGGAAAATGTTTATCTTTCATACAGCATAAGATGCTTTATTTTCAAAGCTTAAGTTAGTGATAGTAGACCAGTCTTTGGTGGACGTCTACATATTTTATATTCCTACTGATTTTTGACCTCACTTCCTATTCTTTATGTGTATGTGTGCTTATATTTTTTTTGGAGCTCCCCTTTCAGGTACCATAAAGTACATAGTAGTTTTTACTACTATAATGATATAATATATACTTTATGGACAGCTGATAAAAATGATTTGACTTATCACTGGTGTGGATTCAATGTTAAATTTTTAAGGCTTCTTAGTACATTTACAATGTAATAAAAATGCTTTATATATATTATTGTACTATTACAGTTATATATCTTTCCAAATGAGTGGGCTTCATTTCAAAAAGAGAAAATAAAATGTCTCTCAAATCAGTTTTAAAGAGTAAGTTGACTTGTGTATGGTCTACATTACTCTCAGAGCAAGTTTTTTTTTCAACTTTTGCCAGTTTTTTCTGCTTTTAATTTTGCTCATCTGGTGAGATTCCAATGCTTTTAAGCTTTGTTCCTTATGTTTTTACTTGTAACATTTATTAATAAAATAAAAAAGCAAGATGGAAAACCAAACCACATCCTACACACTGGTCCTCTCTGGATTATCTGACCTTCCAAGTCTCCAACTTCCTCTGTTCCTGGTGTTTCTGTTGGTCTATCTGATGACTCTAACTGGGAATCTTCTCATTGTCCTTCTGATCTGTACAGATTCCCATCTCCAAACCCCCATGTACTTCTTCCTTGGAACCCTGGCATGTCTGGATATGGGTTTCACATCGGTCACTATTCCACGGATGCTCTTTGATTTTCACACTCAAAAAAGATTAATTTCTATACAGGCTTGTATAACTCAAATATACTTCATTCTGTTGTTTGCAGCATCAGAATTATCCTTACTGGCAGTGATGTCCTATGATCGATATGTTGCAATATGTCGCCCTCTTCACTACACACAGATAATGCATTGGAAAACGTGTGTTCTACTGGTATTAGGATTGTTAATATTTAGTATGTTATATCCCTTGGTACATGTTCTTTTATTACTTAAATTAACTTTTTGCAGATTAAACCCTTTACAAAGCTTCTTCTGTGATCTGCCCCAGTTGCTTCTGGTCTCTTGTAGTGACACATTCATTAATGTATTTCTCAGTCTATTCCTTGCAATATTGTTTGGAGGAGGTATTTTTGCCCTCACATTTTGCCCATATATAATTATATTGAACACTATTATGAAGATGCAGTCTAAAGCCATGAGATCTAAGGCCTTCTCCACCTGTTCCTCCCATCTGGCTGCTGTCTTTATTTTTTATGGAACTCTATTCTTTAGCTATTTTCACCCGAATGCAAAGACTAATTCAGCAGTGGACAAAGTGGTGTCTGTATTTTATACTATATTAACACCCTTAGTCAATCCTCTGATATACAGTCTAAGGAACAAGATAATGAAAATATCATTAAAAAGAGCTGTATGTAAATTTATAGAAATTCTCAAGAAAATCTAATACCTCAACGCTCCTTTTCCTTCCGGGTTCTCTCATTGCAGAAATCACTTACCACGAGTTACTGCTTCGTGGGAACAAGGCAGGTAATGAATGTGGAGGGTAATAACTCTCTTTTAAATGCGCTCCTTTTCACAATACAAAGTAGAGCAAAATGATTGAGGAAATTGATGATTCATGACAGGCAGTGGAAAACCATCAGATTGGAATTCGACTTTCTGAATCTTTTTCAAAAAAAGCACTAAATATATACAGGGAGATTCAATAAAAGTTCTTAAAATGGTGCTAATTTTGCCCCAACCAATCGGATCTTATTTAACATTTGAAAGCTAACATCTGATTGGGTGGGGCAAAATTAGCACCATTTTTAACAATAAGAACTTTTATTGAATAACCCTACTAATGCTTCTGGCAGACACATTATCGGCCTGATGAAATACTCCATGTACTCAGGGTTAAAATGTTAAACCAACGTTTGCCGGTGTAATATCTGGTTAGCATGGGTTTAACTCCATTATTCCGGGGCCTTCGCCATTTTCTATTAAAGGCACAGGCACCCAATGCAAAAAAACGGTATTTAGTAGACAGGGCGGTAGGATTAGTCATTCCTACTTGAACGGGAAACTGTTACTCAAACGGGAAAGCTGGTGGATATTCCAGCTGAAAACTCTCTCTCCGGGAGGGTTAAACGAAGAATTAGATTTTTTTCCATTTATATGAGCACATTCCTTTACTTTTTAACTTTTGGGTTGTGATTACAGCTTCTGTCTGCGGTTTATACTGTGCACAGTGGTGATGGACAGAGTTACATGCCGTCTGGGAGAATGCTTTACATTCAGAAACTCATCCTCTATTGATTTCTGGCGATAGTTACAAGGTCTGAGGTTGGAAGAGAATTTCAGCTGGATATAATTACTGTTGTTGGATTCCTTGAGGATCACCCTTGGACCATTTAGCTTTTCATGCAACATTCTCGTATTGGATGCCTAATATCCTTCTATTGGAATATTTTACAGCAGCTGTTTAGTACTGATCATATCAACTGCCAAACAAACCCAGGCCCAATTAGCTTTAGTGAATTGGGGGTACCCCCATCGCTGGACATTTCTTTATTTGGAGACACCACACCTTACTATTTGAATCTCTCCTATTCCTTATGTGATATGAGGGGATTTAAATTACACTCGCACCATGCTGCTGTTAAGAAAGCCATTTGGCGAAACGCGTCCAGCATTTACCTCCTAGCACCCTGTGCATTCACCTACCACATGGCCTAAACTTTAGCATGATGTCTCTATATACTTTTGTGTTTCTGACCTTCTCAGTGACTGATTTAGGAGACCTCAGACAGATGAGTATTGCCGATTGTTATGTTTTAGTACTCTATGTTATACTTGTATACCTTTCATGTGTATTAGCGGAGAATGGCTGCTTGTTGGCTTTTAAACTATTTGCACTGCACTTTTTGTGTCTATGTGATTTTCCCCATTCATGATGTACTTAATAAAGGGATTTTTTACTATTTTGACACACATTTAGAGAGTGCCAGGTACTTTTTTTTTGTTATTTGGCAGTTATTCCTACTTCACAATATAATTTCTATGAGGAGCACCAGCAGAATGAAAACTTTCTGCCAGGCTTCCTTAGTGCTTCAGCACTACCTTTAATAAAGGAAATCCGTAAACTGGCAGATGAAAACTGAACAAATTAAGTAGATTTGATCCATTTTAATATATACTTTTATCAGTTTTTATCTGTTAAGAAATTTTATATCATTTTATATTTTTATCTTTTTATGAGCACAACCAAACTTTACTGAAAGAGCCTACACATTTAAAAATAGAAAACATTTGGAGTGCTGCTTTGATCCTTTTACCTTAAACACCACTGTAAAGAAAACTGAACACGCTGGTGCTCTTTAATGAAATGATATTGGGAGGTAGGAATAATTAATCCAACCTCCCTGCCCCAGGTACTTTTCATTTTTTTTTAAAGTACATTTTTAGCAGATTTTCTAGATATAAATCATTTTTATTGAGTGTAAATATTGTTCATAAAATTTCACAATCTAATATAAATATATTGTAAACAAATGAAAGTGCCGGTAAAAACTGTATCACAACATTTTACAGTATGATTAAACTTAAATCAAAATATCCTTGTTGACATGATTGTCTATAAACATCTTTTTGTTGTTGGGTGTCTCTTTGTTTACTTGCAAAAAAATAAATTATTTATACTTATATAATTTATACTTATATAAACACATTACGATCACTAGTGAATACTCGTAAAAACAAATCATATATATTTAACAAAAAGAAATGTAACAGGTGTATTTACATATTTAGCCTATTGCATTACCCAATGGGAAAGGCAAGAAAAAAAAGAGATTGGCAATGGATATCCCATGAAGTCCAAATGGAACAGATAAGGGAGGAGGAGGGCCCAGATTATTATTTTTATGGATTTATATAGCACCAGCATCTTCCATGGCACTTTACAACTACATGTATACATTCTAAGCACATTTATTTGACACATACAACCTATCAGATTGTCTTTGTGGTTGTGGGGGAAACCGGAGTGCCTGGAGGAAACCCACGCAAGCGCAGGGAGAACATACAAACTCCTTGGAGTCCAAGGGTGGATTTGAACTCAGAGTTTCAGTGCTGCAAGGCATCAGTGCTAACCACTGAGCCACCATGCTGCCCCAAGGTTGCAATACCTACTTCATTGGTAGTCATGGGAGAGAGAACATGTCTGATATTCTATGGGAGAGATGCAATATCAGCCGCAATGGGTCAAAAATTACTTAAACTGACGTTTCCCAATGTAGCATGGGTTTAACTCGTTAGTTGTGTGGGCCTGCACCATTTCCTATTAAGCCGAAAGGAAGAGGAGTGCATAAGCTAAGTATGACATTCTCCCCCTATATGTTTAGCATGGGGGGGGGAAAGCATGAAAAAAAAAAAGTTGTGACACATGATATCATTTATCCTTTGGATGACCATGCAGGTAGATAAAAATTTTGTTTTTCATATAGAACCAACATGTATCTTAGGAGCTAGCATGGCAAATTGCATAGATATTTTAGTGACATCTGACACTTCATCCACTCTGTTTCCCAGAATGGCTATTTCTGTGGAAACAAAAAATATATTGTGTTGGACACTAAAGTAAATTGTTAAGTCCTGAACCTGTATCTTTGGGTCTTTGGGCAGTCCCACCAAACATGGTAAAAGGTACCTTCACTACTACAATCACAGAGACTCATTGAGAAACAATTTATGTCGCATGGTGGGAAAATAATATATTTGTATTAAAACTTTGAAGATGTTTCCCATAGCCCCACATTAAGGCTTCTCCTGTTAATAGTTTAAAAAACATTTGACCAAGTTTTTTAAAAAACATTTGACCAAGTTTCATCATCTATCTGCTTTTGTTTTTCATCTTCCCATCGCTACATATTGAATATTTGTTATGAGGAAAAGTTTGGGAAGAATTAAATTGATATTAAATCATTGAAAGGGAACCTTAACTTCTTGATGGGCACAAGACAAAGAATTCAAAAGTTGTCAGTGGTGCTCTATCCATTGGGGACAGTTTAAGGATTGAATAAAGTGTGTTCTGCAATGGTGTTGCATTACTTTGTTTGTGTCGATCGGCAAAAGGTTTTATTTGAGAATTGGTGCACATATGGTTAATTTAAACTGATTCCGTTTGTTGTCCACTATGTCATGGTTATCATATCCTGGTGGGAATTCCAGATTTCCCACCAGTAAAATCAGAGGAGAGGGATCAGATAACAGTGTTTTAAGTCTTTTGTATTTGTCCCACAAATATTGGGCATAATGAACAGACATAGGGGAATATCCAGTTATTTTATGTAACTTCAGTGTATCTGTAGTAAGGTAAAGCTAATTTAGTTGGGCAATTAATGAGACTGTTTAGTTCTACTTATCAAGGGGTGGATCTAGGGGTGGTGATGGACAGTCAGCTAGAAAATAATGAAAAAGGTGTGCATCAGCCAAGCCACCTTGAGATTGTCAAGTGTAGAAATGTTTTATTAATTTTGGGACAATTCCACACAAATGCTATCATGTGTCTTTGTAATCAGTTAGAGTGCTCATGGGTATGGGGATTATCAAGGACAAAAAACAAGAGAATTCTAGGTAGCAAATTCATCTTATGGCAATCCATGAGATCGGGAGTTCATTCCAAAGTTTAAGATTTTCTAACAAGATATTTACTATGCTGGGATTGTTATATTTATAAAGGGTCGTGTAGTGATATTAATGTCTTGGTAGTGTAAGATGCCAGCAGGGAAAATATTTGATGGCAGATATGTGCCCTTGAAGTTTTTTTTTTAACCTATTTTACCTACAGGTGGTATGTTAAAGTTATACTGGGAATCCAGTGAAGGCACTGGGATGGTTTCCCAATCCCTTAAGCCAATCCAAGTTTAAACAGTTGCTCAGATCTCTACTGAGCAACTGAATCAACTCAGGCATTTGGTCAAGGACAAGGGCAAAACCCTTACGGTCTCTATTAGGGGGTCTTGCAAACAGAATATAATACAAAGAAGAGTGGATTACTGCAAATACAAATGGCTACCTGCTAGACACTGTGTGGGTCCCACACACAGTCATACAAATGGAAAAGGAACAAGCCTCTGACTCAAAAGTAATAATAATAAATAGGAGGATTATAGCCGCCACTAATCAATATTTATTAATAAAATTCAAAGATATAGGAATGTTCTTACATCAGTAAAATGCACAGCAAGTATATTGAAACAGTATCCACAAAAAATAAAACTAAATGATCAATATGGCAACATGTACAATAAATATTATGCAAAAGAAAAAAGTCCTGGGTATCTAAAATAAGCTAGATTCTACCTGTACATATAACCTGCGGATCCCAGCACAGGCTAGGAGCAACAGACCCACGCACCCCAGACCGGGACCAATGTCCACACTGCTGAAACAAAGCCTTTCTCAGATGAAAAATGAAGGAGTGAGTTAAGCCGCGATGTGTCCCATGCAGTTCCCGGCTCCCCCAACTTTAAAGGCCCCCGGAACGATCTGTACCAAACGACGGAGGAAAGATACCAGTTCAAGAAAAGTAGCACTTTTGACCCACCTAACGTTCCGCCTGCCATAAAGGTCTTTCATAACATGATGAGTATGAGTGCCCGACAGATTGAGAAATCCCAGTCTAAAGTAGCACATCATAATCTGACGGAGCCTGAGAGAGAGGCCCTTAAGACCTTAAAAGAGGACAAAAACCTAATTATTCGTACTGCAGACAAAGGTGGGGGAATAGTGCTCCTTAACCGTGATTATTACGAGCAAGAATTATGTTCTCAATTATGTGATACTGAGGTTTACTTGAAATGTGATTCTGATCCAACTGTTGGTCTTAAAGCTGTACTTGATTCCAAACTGGCTATAGGTGTTAAAAATGGTTGGATCACTGAAAAACAATGTGCATTTTCAACCACAGAGTACCCCAGGTGTCCATTGTCTCATCCCATGGTTCCCTTTCTAAACCAGTTGCCCAATTCTTAGACAGTTTCTTACAGCCATTGGTTAAAGAGATGCCCTTGTTCTTAAGAGACAGCCAACAACTCATAGAGCTTTTGGCCAATTATCAATATCCTATGGAAAATTATTTACTCATGACATGCAATTTAAAAAGCCTTTACACCATTATTCCGCAACAAGATGGTGTTCAGGCATGTCGTGAAGCCACACGGTGGATTTTTTCTCTTTTTGGACCATTCTCTGTAAACCCTAGAGATAGTTCAAAATCACCTTTCTTCCCCATATACTAAGAGATAAGTACTGTAGGATAAGGTGTTACCTTTTTATTATGGACTAACAGTTCATTTTTACAGACAAGCTTTTTCGGAGGTCTTCTGTAAATTGCAGGGGGATCCCCTAAAAAATATCAGTGATGAAATTGTAATATTGCTGAATAAATATTTGGAGATGGGTGTGATTACAACTGATTTGAAAAAAGCTCTTATAGTCAGAGATCCCAGAACACCTACATTGTACACCTTGCCCAAGGTGCACAAAAACATTACGGCACCTCCGGGATGCCCAATTGTGGCGGGGAGTCAGTGTTCAATCCTTTGGCTGTCATGTAAGATAGGGTACTCAGACCTCTGATGCGAAAAAAACCCTCGTACATTAGGGACAGTCTTGACTTTTTGGAAAAATTGAATAAAGGCGATGTTGGGAATTTGGAGGATGTAATACTGGTGACTTTTGATGTTGCCAGTTTATATACCTCCATCCCACCTATAGACGGTATGATGGCTGTTAAATGGTTGTTAAAAATAGAGGCCTTATATGATGAAAAAAACTTCGGACTTCTTCTTAGATATTCTGAAGATTATTCTGACAAGGAACTACTTCTCCTTTAAGGATAAATACTATTTGCAGCTCAAGGGAACTGCAATGGGTCCAACGTCGCTCCCTTCTATGCCAATGCCTTTATGGCCTGGCTTGAGTACGGATGCATCTATCATAATGATCTCTACCGGACACATTGTGTGGCCTGGTGGAGATTTATTGATGGTGTGTTCGTCCTCTGGAGGGTAGACGTTGGTTCCCTGTCGCGGTTCCACCTTGAGCTCAATGGGATGCATCCAGCAATAAAATATATTATGGAATGTAATAAGGAATGTATTAACTTTTTGGACATAACTATGTGTAAGGACCAGGGACTCCAAACTAAATTGTTTACTAAGCCGACAGACAGAAATCAGTTGTTGCATTTTAAAAGTCAGCATCCTGTACATACAAAGAGGGCTATACCGATAAGTCAGTTCACTAGAATAGACAAGTTAGTTAGTAAAGAGCAAGCTAAAATTGATCAGATGCACATAATGGAAAATACATTTAGAAGGAGGGGTTATCCCATGGATATCATCAAGGAAGCTAGGAATAAAGTACAGAATAAAGTGGATAAACGAACAAAACGGGAAACAAAACCCAGATTGACATTTATTACCAACTTTAATGAGATGAGTGGTGGGATTTCTAATATATTAAGGAGACATTGGAGTATTTTGAGAAATGCTTGTCCTGATATAATTCAGTTTCAGCCCCCCCCCCCCCCATGTTGTCATATAAAAGAAACAAGACAATAGGTTCCAGAGTAGTTAGCTCTGGTTCCAATAGGGATGTACATTTTTGGGATAAAGAGGGGTACTACACGGTTGACTAGGGGCAGAGATGGAATGCGACCATGTTACAATTGTATCTACTGTCCCCTGACATTACAGGGTAATACATTCACTGTACCACACTCAGTAGAGATTATTCATTTGAAAGGTAGTCACACCAAATTTGTAATATATGTAATTGTATGTCCATGTAACAAATTTGTAGTAATGACATTAAAGTCTATAAAAATGCACGTGTGTACGAACTAGTAAAAACATTCTTCTCACTCACATTACTCGACCCCACAGAGCTGCTGTTTTCTGGACAGTAAGAGATATCTATATATCAGGTATAGGCAACCAGTAGCTACAGAGTGCGTGTAGAGGAATGTTGGGAGTTGTAGTTTGAATTTCCTATCTACAGAGTTCTTGTAGAGGAATGCTGGGAGTTATAGTTTTCAAACATCTGGAGATCTACTGGTTGCTTATCCCTGCTATATATGATAGGGGGACTGAAAGGAAAACACCTCCATGCCCATTTCTCTGAGTGAGTTTGTCAATGGTTTATTACATTATTTCAGCAATAGACCCCATAGAAGCCATGAACCTGTGTCCTGAACTGATAAATGTAACAAGATTGAAACATGATATTATAGTCTGGGTTCTTTATAGGACCTCACATTTACCAATAGTGTTCCCTCTCTAACACATTGACCAATAGTGATCCCTCTCTAACACATTGACCAATAGTGATCCCTCTCTAACATATTTACCAATAGTGATCCCTCTCTAACACATTTACCAATAGTGATCCCTCTCTAACAGAATCCCTGGTGACAGCTGTGAGTTAATGGGGAGGGTGAGTATTGAAAGACAGATTGATAACTTTAATTATAGAATGATCCAATGGATCTCCTATTGATCTATTAATGGTTGGAAATTTAAGGGGGAAAATTGATTCAAGCTCTGCACAACAGTTGTATTTCACTGTGGTGTTTCTACTGAACTATAACACTCTAAACAATGTTACAATAAATAGATCAAAATATTAATTTAGGTGATATGAGACTAATAGAACCAAGATTTCATAGGATTTCCTTTATTTTTAACATCTTGCCTTTATTTGTTTATTTTTTCTTCAGTCCACCCTTAATGAACCAGGTGCTACCGTGTGATTCAATATATACTCACATCCAGTATCAATCAGAGCACACTTGGGAACCTTTTAACATTATTTAACCTGATGGCTTGAGAAAGGTCCAAGACAAGGACCACAACGTTGCTGTGATTAGAGTGTACAATAAAGCAAGTTAAAAGGTTCCCAAGTTCCAAGTGTGCACTGATGTGTGTGTTTATATATAGATATAGTGAGCACTCCGCTGGACTTTGATAAAATTCAATTTATTGGACAATCTAGGTGTTTCAGCTCCTACTGGGCCACCATCAGGATGGAGTTCTACTACTGGATGGACTTAGGTCAACAATAAATAAGAATTTAGAGACAAAAAAATCTACCAAACCTGTGGCCAAGCATTTTTTTATATCGGCATTGACCAGGTCGCCCAACCACTTAGAGGAGGTGATTGATCAAAACTACTTCTCCAAAGGGAAATGTTTTGGATCAAAACTCTAAATACCACTTGTCTTAAAGGACTTAATGAACAGACAAATTGTAAAAGTCATTTTAATAAGCTTATTAATGGACACTAAGTATTATTGGGCCTTTTATATAATATGGATGTGTAATAGTTTATTTATGGCCGTTTAACCCCACTCATGTATCTAGTGTTTTATTTAAGATATTCACTGGTTTTATTGTCAAATGGACATTTACAGTCTCATCACTAGAGATAGCCGAACTTACTGAAGTTTGGTTTGTTTCCATGCTTTCAAATCTCAGTAAAAGTTCAGAAACGAAAACAAACATTACATTCGAGGGTTATCGAAAATGAATTCTACATTCGAGGGTTACAGAACGATACATTCTAGGGTTAGCGAACATCCTGCAAATTCGATAATCATCAAATTTTCGTCAATTACCGAAAATACAGCCGCGAGTTTGGAAAAACCGAACTAGTTCAAATAGTTCAAGTTCGTCCGAACTCGGGTTCACTACTCATCACTTATATACTCATCACTTATATCTCCACTATCTTTTAAATGTGAGATATGTTGATTCACTCAGGATGCCTAGATTTGATATAATATATACATGTTGCACTTGAATTAATATGGTTTGAATATTCAATGTAATTTATTCAGATGGTAATATGATGTCACACGAAGTGATGTAACCACTGTGTATTTAAAGCACTGTACTGTTATGTACTTAATGTTGTTATGTAATTCACTGCACTGTTACATATTCACTTGTCTTGAGAAAGGCCGAAGACTAAAGGCAGAAGACTGGGGGTAGAAACGTTGGCTGCACTATGCACAGCTAATAAAAAGCTACTTGTTTCAAAAACACTCTGAGTGCACTGGACTTTATCAAGTTATATATTACTACAAACCTTTTGATAGCACCAAGGTATAATACAACACCATCATTTTATTGAATGTGTCCTCTTTCTGGATTACTGGATTATATACTGTATAAACAAAACCTGGTTTCAGTTTGGAACTTTCAGTTTAAAAAACAAACCAAAGGAACTTGCAAAATTTTCGAAAAATCAGAACTCGTATTTTAAAATAATGTTCACATTTTTGTAAAATTAGATCAAAAAGTTGAAAATATTGCATTATAAAACTTGAAAATTATAAAAATGCTTCTTCCTCAGGCATGATACAATACTGAATCTTCTAAAGCACTCTATTTTATACATACTAGAACAAAGACTTTCTTACATTACACAGAGGTTATCTTTTGCCCCTATGCCTGATGGCAATGGCTGTCGTAAATAAAACAGTAAATACACATTCAATGATCACAGGCAGTAATAAAAGAATTAGCAGGGGTTAAATAAACAATCAGATACACTTCACCTCTAGTGTCCATGGAGGGTCTGGTATAAATGAGATATTTATGGGCTTGGGTGGTTTAGAGGAATTTAGTCTGATTAACTCTACATGACATTAAGATTAAAAATATAGTGACACATAAAGTTTAGATCTTTGTTGAATCCAGAGTCCCAAATTTTTGTATGCGTTTACATTCCCATTCTAACCTCTCCTTTTGGGATCTGAAATTTCCCATGAGCACTGTGACTTTTAGGTCTTTCAGGCTGTGTCCTTGGCTGCAGAAATGGGCACCCACAGGGACATCTCGTTTATTGTTGTTAATTGTGAATCTATGAGAATTTATCTTTTGTCTCAGGGTCTGTCCAATCTCTCCTACATATAGTCCTGAGGGGCACCTAGAACATAAAATCAGGTATACAACATTGGATGATTTGCAGGAGAAGGTTCCCTTTATTTCAAACCTATGTTGGGTTCCTGGTATTGGTATCCTGTCTCCAGTGTGGATGTACTTGCAGGTTTCACACTTTTTCTGCAAACAGGGAGATGTTCCATTTTGTGTGGGGCCTGTTAGGGAACTTTTTACAAGCATTTGTTTTAAGTTGGGTGATTCAGTATTGTATCATGCCTGAGGAAGAAGCCTAGTGCTTCGAAAGCTTGCATTTTCAATAATTTTAGTTAGCCAATAAAAGGTATTATTTTAGATTCAATAATAAATAATTCAATAATATAGGGAAATTAGACACGTTAGAGCTGTTTACATTGGAGAAGCGATGTTTGGATTGGGATAGGATCACTTTATACAAATATAGCAATGGGCCATACAATAAACTCTGGTGCATTGCTCACAATAGGTTGTATCAGAGGACACGTGGACATCCTTTAAGATTGGAAGAAAAAGAAGTTTTATCTTCAGGTTAGGAAGGGTTTCTTTACAGTGAGAACGATGAAACTGTGGTACTGTCTTCCAGCAGATGTGGTAATGGCAAGTTCATTGAATAGCTTTAAAAGTGGACTAGATAAGTTTCTAAAAAATATTGAGAATTACTGGTATTAATACATATACTGCAGTTCTGGTTGGTACAGGGATACTATATAATATTGAGAATTACTGGTATTAATACATATACTGGTCCACCCACTCTGTTCCAAAAGGCAGAGCCCTCCCTCTGTCCCAGAGTTCCCCCTTCTGTCCCAGAGATCCCCCTCTGTCTCAGAGTTGTCCCCACTGTGGCAGAGTCCCCTCTCTGTGATATAGTGTCCCCCCTCTGTGGCAGTCGTCCCCCCTCTGTGACAGAGTCCTGCCCCTCTGTGGCAGTGTCCCCTCCTACCTTATCTGCTGTCGGTCTCCATGCCTCCGTGTGTTTCTTACTTCTCCCTCTAGTGATGAATCAATTGAAACTCACTTTCTCCCTCTAGTGGTGAATAAATTGAGTCTCACTTGCTAGTGGTGAGTCTATAGGAACTGCAGTGACACACACACACACACACACACACACACACATTCTTAACCTGTGTATAAATCTTTATTTATATAAATTTAATGTATCTATTTAATTGCTTCATTTATCCTCTTGTTTGTGTACTCTGTATTTGTATGTATTTATTTTATTTCTTAGGTAGCGCTACATATTCCGCTTTGTTTTAGAAATATTTAACCCATTAACACCACGCATATAACACCTTGTATATGCTCTTTGGGTAAAACAGAAATCACATGCCATGTTAATTGTGTCCATATGTGTTCATTTCCATATGCGCTTCCATAGTTTTGAATTAAGTGCAGTTTTGACAAAAATGGACCAAAAATGGTGATTGCATGCATTACAAAATCACAACACACATAGAGGAACCTACTTTCCATGATTTACATTAGAAATAAAACGTCCTGCGGATCGAAAAGCGCAAACAGAACGAAAGATATAGTGTTGCCTACCCAAGTGGTGCTTTATAAATAAAATTATACACACATAAAGGTTACAGCCAGTTACACAGAACTCCTGCCCTCTGTATTTATTATTACATTAAGAAAGTGATTTGGCCAATTATTTTTATTACATATGTTGTCAATAAAGTTTTTTCAAAAACATAAGAAGAATTACCTCACTCCCGCTGTTTATAAAAGTCAAAATTCAAAAGCTGTCCATACATCGTGTTACAGTGAAACACATAAGAAAGACAGGACACCTTTTATATGTACACTTACTGTGTTACATACACACAGCATATGAATATTAGGCTGTTTTATATATAGGCAGCACACAGTTATTAGGCTGCTATAAGTTAGAGTATAGCACATTTCCCATTTTCCCTCTCCCTTTGATATCTCATTTAAAAAAAAGTCACACAAAAAACTTCTCCCACTTTATTATTATGTCAGAATTTGTTATTATGTAATGGACATTTTCCTGCCAGTGCCAGCTGAATGGAGAAATTATTCACTGTTCATTTAGGACTCCATAAATGCTGACTTTCCTTTCAAGGACATTACATTCCATTAGCAACTCACCTAATGGATATTATGAAGCATATGAAAATATTCCTTTAACGAAAATCCTTTTTGAGTTCATTTTAATGGAGATGATGGTGACACTTCTGGTGTCATCTGCTACCATCACAAATTCACATTGAGCAAATTGGAAAACCTAATGAGATTTCACACAATCCACATCAAAGATACACAATGAACCAAAAATAACCACCCATTAATACCCAACACGGATGTAACCCAGAAATCCTCAACTGGGAAAATTAATATAGCAATCCAAGATCTCAATATCTACAAATAAATAAAACATAATAGTCAGACACAGTCCACAAAGATTTCAAAGTGGATGATCTCCTCCAATGTGAAGTGAAGATATAGTCATCCAATAGTAATCCAAAACATAGATAGATAGTTCAAGTGTGCACAATAAAAAAACACAGTTTCAGATGGAAATATACGTCTCCTACCTCCTATACCACTCCTCCTGATCGTATCCCGACACTATTCCACATAGACACTTGGCCCCCTGTACACTGTTATGTGTCTGCGGTCATTCAGACTCATGGGATCCATCCTGTGTGGATATCTATAAAGCTGGTATGCATCACTCAGCATTAGCAGTCTGCTGTTTTCCTCGGAGGAGCGTGGTTCCACGTTTGTACTGTGTCCTGTATTGGAACTTCCTCTTCCGGTAACATCACTGAATGCTACGCGGTTTGCTCCAATCGGAGCTTCATTAGGCAGACTGCTCCGATTGGAGCGAAACGCGTAGCGAATCCCACGAGTCTGAATGACCGCGGACACATAACAGTGTACGGGGAGGCAGGTGTCTATGTGGAATAGTGTCGGGATATGATCAGGAGGAGTGGTGACGTATATTTCCATCTGAAACTGTGTTTTTTAGTGTGCACACTTGAACTAACTATCTATGTTTTGGATTACTATTGGATGACTATATCTTCACATTTGAGGAGATCATCCACTTTGAAATCTTTGTGGACTGTGTCTGACTATTACATTAGAGGTTTTACTCATACTAATTGTGGTATCTTTTGGATGTTCAATTTTTTATAATGTATTTATATTGTGTATGACTGCATAGAAGTTCCTGGCTGGCCACCTAATTTTTATATAGAGAATAAATGGTTTTTATGCTATTTATGATAATCTGCTCTGTTCAGTCCTTTTAGAAACACGTGGTGTTGTTTTATTTTTTAAAGATACACAATGGCAGCTGTATGAGCAACAAAAAAAATTACAGAAATTACCATTTTCTATGTCCCTAATTTAATTAGGGAGATTCAATAAAATGTATAATTGTTAAAAATTGTGCTAATTTTGCCCCAACCAATCAGATGTTTGCTTTTAAAAGATCTGATTGGGGCAAAAGTAGCACCATTTTTAAACGATAAGAACTTTTACTGAATCTCCTGGAATGTTTCTTCAAAGCGGCACAAAAAGACATAATTCCCTTCCACTTGATAACTGTCCACTATCCCAAATACCTGTACACTGAATTATTATAATCTATAACTATTTCATTACCCAGTAATTTCTATTGTCTTTGCTGAATGTTAATGGAGAATTATCCAATCATCGATACAGTAAAGAAAAACAATTTATTCTGAAAAACAATCACCACTAAAAACAATGGAGGAAATCCAGGAGAAATTAAAACAGGGAAGCCAGATACAAGATACCGTATATACTCGAGTATAAAATGACCCGAGTATAAACCGAGGTACCCAATTTCACCTAAAAAATCTAATAAAAGTTGTTGACTTGAGTATAAACCGAGGGTAGAAACTTGGCATTCAAGATGTTTGGAAACTACAACTCCCAGCTAATAAAGCATGCTGGGAGTTGTAGTTTCCAAACATCTCCTTGGCATTCAAGATGTTTGGAAACTACAACTCCCAGCATGCTTTATTAGCTGGGAGTTGTAGTTTCCAAACATCTTGAATGCCACCCTCACCCTCCCCCCAGTTCGTACCTGTGGGCTCTCCTCCATCCAGGAACTGTGGGCTCTCCTCCATCCAGGGGCTTCCTGTTGGGACTGTGTGCCAGCATTGAAGGTAAGCATTCCGGCATCCTCTCCATTCCGGCATCCGCGCGCTCATCCCCTGTACTGGCGCGCCGGCTGACGTCACTAATTGGCGCCGGGCAGTGACGTCGGCCGGCGCGCCAGTACAGGGAATGATCGTGCGGCTGCCGGAGTGCTAATGTAAGTAGTGACTCGAGTATAAACCGAGTCCAAGTTTTCAGGCTGATTTTACAGCCTGAAAAACTCGGTTTATACTCGAGTATATATGGTAAACATTCTCCTATGGGGGGAAATAAATGTGTACAGTTCTGTGGAGGGGCCATGCCATGAAGGAGGGGAGAAACATGTATGGCTTGTGTGGCCCCATATGGATAGTTGTGGAATAACCTATTTCTGAGACTCTTGCATTGTATATAATGCCCCATGACAGTGAAGATAGTTGGTTTTCAAGTTGCCCCATGGGGGCTGCCATCTTGGCTTCTCCTCCTTAATCCCTTTTATTTTCTTTTATCTTTTTATCTCTTCTTATTTGTTGCCTAGTGGCTGAACTACAGGTCCCACTATCCTTTACCACATGACTAAAGGCATTAATAATTTATTTTGTTATGCATACCCTCCAACAATTTCCTTTAAATAGGTAGACTATTGAGAAATGCATTGCACAGTGCTGTGCTAAGATCAGGTTCATTATCCTCCCTCTGCAACTCTGCACAATGTTGTTTCTATAAGTGTAACTATTATAGGGGAATGTTGGAAAGTATGCATTTAAAGGGTAACTGTGATCTCAAATTCTTCCAAACTAGTAATAATTAAAAGCTGTAAAAGCTGCTGCAGACTTTATAACAGTGGCTCCTGTGACTAGCAGCCATGAGATCACTATCCCTGCCTCTTTCTTCCTTCCACCCAACTCTCCAATTAGAACTTAGAGTAGGTGAGGAGTGAACAATTTAATGGAGGAGTCATGGAAAGCAGGTACATACTGTATATCATGTCAATGCTGGCAGCTGAAAGGGTTAAGGTTAATACTCTTTTGGTACTGAAAATATTATTAGCAGTACTCTAGTAAAGTGCTAGCACTAAGGGTTTAATGGCAATACTCTGGGTCAGTGCTGGCACTTAAAGTACTAGTAGGAAAGTGTGCTGGCACTGAAGGGTTTAATGTAATACTCTGCTGGCACTGAAGGGTCAATAGCAATACTCTGGAGAAGTGCTGGCACTAAAAATGGTAATGGCAATACTCTTGGAGGGATAGGCCACACTACTGCACTTTTAAGCGCGACTGGATTGCGTTCTGATCATGCTAGGGCACCAAAATGTCTAGAAACAGCCCTGGGTGGGCTACAGACAGTAAAATGTTTATATAGCTATGGGATGCAGCAGAAAGAAAGGCTCCAGAGGGAGGGAGTGCTCCCCTGCGCATGCCAGAAACCTCTCAGAGGACACGGAAGAAGCAGGGACTGGATTACACCTTGACACCTCCTACTCTTCACTTTTCTTAACTCTGCATAGGTACTGAAGGAGAAACATTTGGAACAGAAATGTAAGGATTTTTTGAACACTACACAATGGGGTCAGTATGGGGTTAAAGTTTAGTTTTGGGGGTGGACATGCCCTTTAAATTAAGAAATGCAAAAATTGCAGCAAATAAAAAAAAACAATCAACTAAGGATATATTCATCTGTTTTTAAAATTCAGTTTTGCAATTTCTATAATGAGATCGGAGTTGAGCCTATTAGCCTGGCCCTTCAAGTTCCTTATACGGCCCCCTGTGAACTTTTTATGTATTGTAGGGCACCCTTGCCCAGGGCTGTTTCTAGCCATCTTGGTTCCCTAGCATGATCAGTTCAAGGAGGAGACAGAAACCTTTTTTCCAGGAAGACATCTACTACTCTTCAGTTTCCTGGACTTTAAACAGACACTGCAGGAGAACCATAAGGAGAAGAGGAGTACGGTAAGGATTTTTTAAAACTATACAGTGGGGCTGGTAGTGGCGTGGGTTAAATTTTAGTTTGGGGGTAGACATGCCCTTTAAAAGAACGGCCTAAATTAAAAAAAACAAAGGGCATTTTTATAAAAGGGTCTTTTGAAAGGAATTGAATCCTTGTTATGAATTTAAGCCGTTCTGTTTCAAAGTTTTGCTGGCAGAAATAGGATTTTCGAACTGAAACCAGGTTTAGGTTCCGGTACTGAGCACATGTTCAGCATATCCTTCACACTTCAATTTTATTAACCCGCAAACCTGCATAGTTGTAAAATTAATTAATTAAAAGTGTAAAATATTGCTTAAAGGACAATTATACTCACCTCCCCCTTGTTCCTTTCCCCCCCCACTCCTGAAAAGTACCCAGGGTGAGAGCCTAATACACTAAGTACTGCACTACTTACTTGTAATCTCCCTCGTCGCTCCGGTCCAATCCTCCCCACTGGCACTTTGAGTGACAGGTCGCAAGGCAGCCAATGGGAAGACGCGCTCTGCAAGGAGGCGCGTCTTCCCATTGGCTGCCTCCCGGACTGTCAATGACAATGCCAGTGGGGAGGATCGGACTGGAGCGACGAGGGAGATTACAAGTAAGTAGTGCAGGACTTTTGTAAAGTACCCAGAGGTGAGGTCCTCGCCCTAGGTTCTTTGCAGGAATGGATTGGGGAAATGGTAAGTATAATTGTCCTTTAAAGGAAGCAGCTAATACAGATGCGGGGTGCCGGCTATTAAGAAAGTCAAAGCAGTCTGGTAAGTAATTTTTTTATTTAAACCATGCGGTTAGGGCTGGGAGGGGGATGCCTACAGGAAGACAGGGGAGGGGCGAGAAACCTTTTCACACAAGGAAGGCTCCTACTCTCCATTTTCCGGACTTTGAATAGACAACTGCAGGAGAACCATTTAAGGCAGAGGAGTTAGTTGATGATTTTTTAACACTACACAGTAGAGCCAATTTTAGTTTTGGGGGTGGACAGGCCCGATCAGACTTTTTTAAAGTACCCAGGGTAAGACGTTAACCGATAGGTCCCCACTCCTAGTCCTGCACTGTTCCTGCTTCCTCCATGAGAGGACAAATAGGTCCATGAGATGACCAATGGAAGTACAAGACTCAGAAGTTGAACAATGGGGTGAGGACCTTGTGGTTAGAGACACACTGCTGTACAAATAGCATGGAATTATTGTGTATATCGAACAAACCATGTTTACAGATTTTAAAGGGCATGTCCACCCCCAAAACTATAATCCCCCCAACTACTGGCCCCACCATATAGTGTAGTTTAATCCTTACCTTACATCCCAGCTCCATAGGGTTCTCCTGTAGTCCCCCCCCAAATCCCAAAACTAACCACCAGGAGGATAGCAGGGCTCTGCCTGCATCTTGCCCCTGGTAGATATTTGCCATGCGTACTGCAGCCCTTCTCCCCCCTCCCTCCCCTCCCTCTCCCTCCCGTTCTACTATCCCTCCCCCTAGCACAAATCCCCTTAATATGCTGCTCCCCCATGTCCCCCAGCCCCAACCGCATTTTTTTTTTTCAAAAAGCTCCCCAAACTCTTACTTACCTCTCCGCTTTCTCCGCTGACTGAATGACCGGCAGCCGCGTCCGTGATTGGCTGCCGCTCAGCCAATCACAGACGCGACTGCCGGTCCCGCCCCTCTGCTTGCATTCTCGCAAGCAGAGGGCCGGCAGTGCGGCGGAGGAACGAGGGGAGGTAAGTAAGAGTTTGGGGGCTTTCTGAAAAAAAAATTATGCGGTTGGGGCTGGGGGACGTGGGGGGAACAGCATATTTAAAATGAGTTTTAAGGGTGGGACATACCCTTTAAACAATCTCTAGTAATAATATAGCATTAACATTTTTATAATTCATGTATATTAAAATGCTATGCTATTTATGTATTAATACTTACAGTGATGATAAATGGCACAGTATTGATCATTTCTAGAATAAAGGGTATTCGTAGAATCTGCTCCCAGATATTACCCTTTGGAGAAGAAGAAAAAACAAAAAGTTGTTCAGGTAACAATACCAAACAAAGCCTTATCACACGATTTGAAACCAGAAAAATTGAAGTTCCATTTAAACTGGGGGAACTATCTTCTACACTGTACTAGATTTTATTAGTTATATCATTTTCTTATTGGGATTGAATATCTGGCTCCCATTGATTTGCATTGGGTTCATTTTCCAATTTTCTGAACTTTTAGAAAATTAGAAAAACCGATTTCAGAACAAAACTCAATGGGTCAGAACACCTCTGGTGTTAAAGGAAAATTATACTCACCTCCCCTTGGCTCACCTAGGTACTTTCCCTAACTCCTGCAATACTTACTCAAAGTCTCCTTGGCAATCTGCTCTGCTTCTCATCGCGATCACAATGCTGCCAATGGCAAGACTCACTTTGCAAGAAGGGGTGTCTTCCCATTGGCTGCACTGTGGACTGTCACTGACAGCTGAAGAAAGGAGGGATAGAACAGAACGCCCAAGGAGATATTGAGTAGGTATTGCAGGAGTTAGAGAAAGTACCCTAGGTAGGAACTAGGGTCCTCACCCTGGGTACAATGCAGCTATGGATTGGGAAGAAGGATTAGTATAATTGTCCTTTAAACAAATCAAGTTAAGTTTGTGGTATAAAAGGTGCAAATAAAAACTGAAACAAGGATTACTGAACAATTATACTATTAATCATGAGTACTTACAAACTATCAATTAACTGATTACATTCACATCCCACTTATACAGTTGTATATATTCCAAACAACTATAAATTAAGAAAACCAATTATTAAAGGCTCTTGGTGAACTGAAGGCCTTGCACAATGTCTGGATCTAAAAATTGAAAGCATTACAGGAAAAGTATTGATGCTTTTGAGCACTTTACTATGGGAAGTCTTTTACAAATATTTGGATTAAAAGGAAAACAAACAGATCCTTGATCCAATCTATCCCTTTTCTCCACTTAAAGCCCAAAAGTCAGAATTGAAGCTGCCTTATGGCAATACATGTGTTCATTATTGGAAGTAACCTTTCTATTATATTTTCATTAGTAGGTGGAAATACCTATGGGAAAAGATGTGAAAATATGGAAAATTTTGAACATTTTTGATGCACTTGCTTGTTTCATTAAAAGTTATTAGGGTGGTCTGTAAAGTCACCATCAGCACAGTTTAATTATAAGGATTTCATCTCTCTACTTCGGAGGGGTTTAAATACAAATTCCACTGTGCGGATATATTTCTAATATATGAATATTTGTGTACCTAGATGTGTCATGCATAATGCACAAATAAAGGATGAATAATATTACCTTGTAACTGAGATAACTAAGCAAGATTGTTTCAAAAAGGCTGATCAATGCCACTGTTACCTATAAAAAAAGAATGAAAGCCCAAGAGTAAATTTACAACCAAAAAATATGAAACACAAAAAAATACTTGGCACAGAACATTATTTTACAACACATTTTGAAGACGCGCGTTCGCAGTGGATTTCATAAATGCTTCTGGATGCAGATACCACTGGCAGCACCCAGCAGGATTCATACTTTAAGAGAAGGAATGCAGGGGATACCATCAAAGAACACATTATTTTATGATCCCAGTGGGAATGCCCATGCCCAATTGTGGTGGGTTGTTGTAGGAGTTTATTGGCTTAAGAAAAAAAAATATTTTAAAGGATAACTATCCCTTGGGACAGGAATATAGGATTGGTAATCCTACTGTTTCTGTGAGGAGCACCAACCCAAAGAAATCTGCTTCTGACAGTCTTCCTTCTGGCTTCAGCACTATCTTTAATACAGGAATAGTCCAGGACTAATCTGGCAAATGAAAACTGCAGGTGCTCTAGCTCCCAAAAACAATATTGTGAGGTAGGAATAATCAATCCAACCTCCCTTTCCATTTTCAAAAAGTACATTTTTAGAGTATAGATATAATTTCAAGCTGAAATGGAACTGGAAACTGTATTTCCTGTACAATTAATAACCACACAGACATAACTCCTTTTACTCACAGGCATTTATGCTGCCCATAAACTATTCCACTTACCTTAGTTCTATGATCTACTTGCTCTATTTATTCCAATATCAAACATCAATGTATGGTCCATAACGGTGAACAATAGAATGGATGTCTTCTTGAGGGTGTCTGATATTAAGATCATATTATTATGATATTGCTTTAATATTTAATCAATCTAATATTGGGACAGTGTATGGTCAACATTACTCAATTGTCTTTGATTTAAATATTTCAAATGTTATATCTATTAAATAAATGCATATTTGATCACTTCATCATCAGTAGAGATGGGATCCGGGTTAGACCCCTCGATTCCAACAATCTAAACGTTCATCTGAAAACATGTGGATCGTTTGGATTGCAGGACTTCAGAACGTATTTTGAAGGGTTAATGTACAAGGTTATTTCGGTAACACCCGCAAATAACCCTGAACGTTCCATAACCTTGAAAAACGATCTGAAACTACCATAGCTTAAGTAAGCATGCATTTGTGCTACTCGTGTTTTATAATATGCATTTTATTCATCTATTTAAAGGGGTATGGCTTTTTGTACAGGAAGTACTCCTGCTACAAAGAAAAAAAAGTAACCCCATTTAGAAAACTTCAAAACTTTAATCTTTGTTTTTAAAAGCTGATTTTATATATCTTATCTTATGACTGATCTCAGGCAGAAACATAGAAAACAACAATTTTGGGCTTAATCATTTTGAGCTTATGCTACTTCTTTATGTATAGAGTTTAAAGTTTTTTGAAAATGCCGTAGATTTCAAAACTGCCAATTCCTAATAGAATAGGATGGGTTTCACGTTTGTTTTGAAACCCAGTTCTTGATCGAAACTACAGGAACTTTCGGATCTTTTTTAAACCAAATTTTCAGAACTTCTCAAATTTGATGGGCTAACAATTATTCGATATCCAATTATTGTAGTTCTGGGTGATCCAGGTATACTTTTTGATTGCCATTAGACATGGCCGAAACTCACCAGTTCATTCTGTTTTCAGATTCCCGGATCTTGGAAAATCAAGATGCAGTTTCATCATTCAATGTTGTTTCATATATGGCAGTGAAAGTTTCACAAATGCTGTGAATACCCAATTATATACTGCCCTATAATATTTTTTATAACTTTTTTCTCAGCCATGTCCTTAATTGGTTAATTGAAGTAGAATAAATTCTTCAGAACATAAGATTTAGCAGTTAAGAAATATAGTAGGGGAGAGTTGTACTAGGTAGAAAGAGGATGAAAGGCACACACGATTTCAGGTGTACTGATGTGCTGATATCAAAAAAAATATATTCAGGAAATGGTATTTTTGTTTACATTTATGCATGGAAAAGCATACATAATGGACATGGTTTCAGATGGATTTTGTCCAGTTGATCTAATTGAATACATCAGATATAGTGTGTTAGGACTACAATTGTCTCCTATATAACATATCTCAATAAATTCTTAACAAAGATTCCTTAAAAAATTAATAAATCCCATTGCCTGCAGTAAATGATTCAAAGCATTTAAAATGTCTAATAACCCAACATTGAGACTCCTGGCACAAATGTATGTTCTGTTACCAATTTTTAGACATTAAAAACAACAGCCATCTTGAAGCTGAAATAAACGGATTTCTTTAAAATCTTACAATAGGTGTGCTAACAGGATAATGATGTGGGATACTATTGGTATAAGAAGAAGAAGAAAAGGCTTTTTAACTTGCTTGGGTGAGTGCTTATTGTGCTAACTATATTAGAATGAAATGACAAGTCTAACATTTTTCCAATTAGTAATATAATTAGTGATTGGATAGACGTTTGTGCTTTGCAGCCTTTCAGAAAATATTTCTAAAACATTTTGTTATTTCAGGCCAATATATAAAATAACTTTCAAATTCAGCAATAAAATCCTTCACAAAAGCAATTCACGGAACAGACACAGGAAACTGCCTTGACCTTTTCAAACAATATCCATTGTGCCACATAGTATATTCATAGATCTCATAGAAATAATCAAAGTAATGCTCTGTAGAAAAAGCCAGTTCTAGTGACCTTCGCCAAACATGTACAGTAACTACCAGTAAAAAAATACTTTAGCAAATTACTCTTGTGATGTATTATATTCCACATAATGCCTCATTCATGCCAGAATATAACTAAACCATTTAATAATTAGTATACATGGAAGCAGGTACAGAATGTATTCAAACCTTCACTTGATAAAGGACCTGTAGTATGAAACATGTTGTGTAAATCCACAATTTCAGCATAGGATTGTTTGTAGACCTTTTGCTGTCATATACCTACTTTCTAATATATAATATACTGCTTGTCAGAAGTTCCAAGGGACAGAATGTTCTCAGAGGGGCACATGACTGTAAGGCAGAAGAGGGTATAGGTAGGTCTGGTGGTTGGGTATAATAAGGAAGTAGGAAATGGCGTACCTGAGGGGGAGATTGGGAGATCAGTAAGAGGAAGGTAGGAAAATTGAGGTTAAGACAACCCATGTCTTGGCATGTCTCTGGTGTTGGAAAATCAACAGGTATAAGGGGTCAATATGTGAAATAAGTTGGCAATGTCTTGACCCCTCTCTAAGGGCAATGGGTCCCTGGGATGGTGGTGGTGTTTAATAACCCCTACAGACATTGCCAAGCTGTATCCCTGGTCAGCTGGTGACTGTGTTTGTTAGGAGATAACAAGGAGAAGTCAAGCCAAGTGCTGTTGCCAGAGGATATATTTGTTACAATGTTATACACATGAATTGTGTATTTTCAATTACTGGAATAGTTTCAGTATGTTTGGATTGTATTTACAGAGTTAAGTAAAAATATATGTTATATTAAAACTGTATGTCACTAATAAAGCTCTGGCCTATTTACATTATTCCAATCGGAAATTTGGTGTGTGCATGGAAGGGATAGGAGTAGTGATATGTGGCATTAACAGTTCATGGGACATGACATTAGGATTTTTTTTATTACAGAAACTGTGAAAGGGAAAATGTGCTTTTGCAAAACATTTTAGTATATCAGTCCAAGCAATCATATTAGCAATGCTAGTCTTAATGGTGCTTTAGAAAATACCGGTCTGATGCAATGAGAAGTACAAATTTTTGCCTGTACTATTAATATTTATTGCAACAGATCTGATAATCTTTAAAATAAATATATACAGATCCAGAGCTTATTAAAAACAAGTAATTAAAACAAGTTCACCGTTACCTCTGTAGAATAGAAAATACTGGTATAGGAGATACGGCAGGGAGAAACCTCTTTTAATTTGTATTGATCATTATAATAGCTTTCTTTCTTTTCTTTTACAGACTGCAAAGGTGGGGATATGCTGATCCCTGGCTAAATAGCAATGTACTATTTGTAGATCTATGAAAAATGAAACTAGATTATTGAAATGCAGAGGTCAGACATTAAGGGTGAGGCTTGCCAGAGCTTGTTTATTAACCAGGATTTCCCTGCATGCATTTGATGAACTAGATCACATTTAGTGGTAGTGAACTCAATTGATCTACGGTATGTTTTAAGATAAATATTTCCTTAAATGTTTCAGAACAAAATAGGAGGAGACACTCATGCAGATATCAAATTGCTGAAACCTTTATTGCAACATGTTTTGGAATTGGATCATGTGTGATCCTTTCCCAAGGGAGGATTGAGAAAGGATCACACATGATCCGAAACATGTTGCAATAAAATCAAGTTCAGCAGCTTGATACCTGCGTGTCTCCTCCTATGTTATTCTTAATCATATTGTCTACCTGCAGCAGTGGGAGCAGGGGAGTGAGAACAGAAAGGCGCAGTCCGGATGTGCCAATTTTGAAATGTATTTCATTTAATGTGTATAAATGTTAGGCCTTAAATTTCTCCTTTACAACATAAAAATAAATGCCAAGTTTAATGTAGCAGATATCAGGGTTATTCAATAAAAGTTCTTATCGATTAAAATGGTGCTAATTTTGCCCCAACCAATCAGATGTTAGCTTTCAAATGTTACATAAATTCTGATTGGTTGGGGCAAAATCGGACACCATTTTTAACGATAAGAATTTTAATTGAATAACCCTGATTGTCTATTTCGTATGCAGGGAAATGTTTCCGTTTATGTTAAAATCGTGGAATTAATTAAGGAAATGTATTATAATTTTTCAATTCACAATCTAACGAAACTGAGCCATCAAGATAGGTGTCAAGCTGACCCTGCGAATATAAGTAACATGGTCTCATTTTATAAAATGCTGATTTCAATGACATCATCATGTGCATTTTCTATGCAATTTCTGTTCAGCATTCAATGATCAGGCTAAGGCAACAGTCTATTTTTTTATTTATTTTTATTTTTGTACTTGATACTCTGGTTTGAAATAGAATCTAGTGCTCAGTTGATATGACACATTTACAGCATACCAGTAATTCCAACTTACATTAGCAGAGTAGCAGGCTCTGAGATTCTGTGCCGAGCACAATCTTTTGAACCACTAGCCTTTCAGAATCACACACCAGCCCCTTAAGACTGGCATTGGTTATGAATTTCCTAAGATGACAATCAACTGGGACACTGATGTAAAATTCTTTTGTATTCCAAGGTTTCAAATTCTGAATTACTGATTGGCTCTCAACAATTGATATGGACATTTCTTTGTTGAGAATTGTTTTCACAAGAATATGTGAAGAATTCTTACATGACACATTCGGCAAACCCAGGGAAATGCAGGTACTGGCAGGGGGGCAGTAAGCTGGAGGAGGGGCAGATAAGATGGTGAAGGAACATAGATTTGTAAGGGTCACTAGGGGGAGTAGTGGATGGAAGGGTAGGGTTGCTTCTTTCCAGCTAGTTGACAACAGTCAGAAGTAGAGATGCCCGAACTTCAAAAAATCCGGTCCGCGCGAGGATCCGCGGATTTTCGAAAAAATCCGTAAATTCGAAAATCCGGAGCGGACCCGTTAATATGTATTAAAATGAAAGTTCGGCAAAATCCGCATTAAAGTGGTCTAAATAGCTTGGTAACGTACACTTAATCACTCAGGGACCTGGGGTAATAACCTTAATGCCTACAATAACTAAAAATTACAGTCCGCTAGCGTGAATTTAAAAAACGGTATTTCGAAAATACGAGGATTTCCGTAAAAACGGGTATTTCCGTAAAAACGAGGATTTTCGTAAAACCGAGGAACCAGAACCTTCTGCCTGCACAATGGCGAGTTCTGTAAGGCAGATGTATGCCACACAGTACTCCGGCCAGGGGGTACGATGATTTCCCCTGGCACTATCATGTGCGGCGCCGAAACAAGCGCAGATTATGGAGGGGCTCCAGCGCCGGCTCCTGCGCCGCTTCGGCTACCAGACCACTGTCTCTACCCTCCAGAGAGCAGTGGTCTGATTGAAGAGTCAGAGGCCTCATTATGTTCAAGCCATGTGGCAAATGATGGAAGGCAAGTATACTTTTTATTATATTACTGTTTGTAATAAGTAGTAAAATATTTAATTCATTCTGACAAAAACATATTATTGTATATACCTACCATTAATTCCATTACACACACCACATTGGCCACATTCCCCATATAGTAGTTTGCAACACAACAAGGAAAGAAGCAATGGGGGGGGTAGGGTTACATAATGTCCACTGCGGTTTGCCACCATTGTTGTGGGCCAGGCAGGCTTAGCCCCCTGGACATACCCCTCACCCCATTGGCTTCTCTCCCTCAGAGTACTTCGTGCAAGGGAAAGCGGGTGAAAGGGTAAGGCTTCGTAGGAACAGCACCATTGAGTTACAGCAGGTCCACTGCAGTTTGCCACCATTGTTGAAGAGCCAGGCAGGCTTGGCCCCACTGGACATACTCCTCACCCCATTGGCTTCTCTCCCTCAGAGTATGCTTCGTGCAAGGGAAAGTGGGTGAACGGGTAAGGCTTGTAGGAACTGCACCATTGAGTTACAGCAGGCCCACTTTGTAATATGGAGTACTGCTCTAGTGCCAGGCAGGATTGACCCAGAGCTGAAAACATTGCCACAGTGTAGCTGTTGCGCGCTGTATGAGATGGTCAGAGTAGGTGACACCACAAAGGTGCCTCGTGATGGAGAGAGAAGGAAGAAAAAAAGTACGCTCTCAGGCCAAGTAGGATCGACCCAATCTTAGAAAAATTAGCCACAAAGTAGCTGTTGTTGCAGAGCATTTGTTATTTCACAACTGATGATGCAGTAGAGCAAGGTAGGACCATATATGGCCTGCCAATAAGAAAAATTTGCCATTTGCCAGCTAAGCTGGCATCAGCTAAGCCTCTAGGTGGAAAATGAGGCGGAAGGAGCAGTACGGGTGGCCAGGGGCAGGAGGCCTTCAGTCATGGGCATCAGCATCAGCAATAGGGGTGCTGTACTGAGATGTGATCCACGCCTCATTCATCTTGATGAATGTAGGCGGTCCACATTCTCAGTGGAGAGACTGGTCCTCCTCTCCGTTACAACAAGGTTAGTCCTTAAAAGGACTGTTGGGTCTCAAGATGTGTGAATACACAGGGTGGTTAACAACAAGTGCTAAACCACCATACTGAAATCCACACACAGAAAGCTCAAAAAAAAGCTCCAAAAAGCACAAAAAACTCTCTCCAACTCCTACATTGTCAGGTCTCCACTAAACACACTCCAACACACTGACAAAATGGGCCTGTGAAGCAGCCTTTTATACCCAGGGGGCTGGCAATAATCATGTTAGCTGCCATGGATAATTTGGGACATGTGGCTTGCTCCGTCTTCAAAATAATCCCCAAAATGCATAAATTCCGCAAAATTTACAAGAATTTCTCGTTTTTTCGAAAATTTTCGAAATTACGAGAATTCTCGTAATTACGAGAACCTCCGTTTTCTCCGTATTTCGAAAATACGGAGATCCTCGTAATTATGAAAATTTTGGGGAGAAAAAAAATCCGTGGTTCGGAAGGCGGAAAATCCAGACGCGGACAGGATAATCTGTGGCGGATCCGGGTTCGGGTCCGCGAACCGGCCATCTCTACTCAGAAGTAGCATGTATGTAGCGGGCCTTCCCTTGAGAACCCATTGGACCGTTATCACAAATACAAGGAAGGGGAGAACTTAGGACCAGGAAAAATAAATGGGTGGTAGTAGCAGAAAGGTGGATAGGGTACTCTTGAACCAAGACCCTGCATGCTAGGGTTCAACATGTGGTGTATCGTGTAGACAAATTATTGGGTGGGGCTGGGAGTTATCTCATGGCCTTGGTTCACCATGGTGCCAGTGACAATTCCAAATAGAGGAGGAGGAGGAGAGGCGCTAAAAATGATTTAGGGACCAAGATAAAAGTAAGGACCTCAAGGGTAGTATTTTCAGAAACACTACCACAGCTCATGCTACACTAGGGAGGCAATGGGAGCTTAGGAGTATGAATGAAGGCTAAGAGGGTGGTGTGTAATATGATGGGTGGTTTGGATTTTTAGAGAACTGGGCTAACTTTTCGGTTTGCTACAGGTTCTTTAGTAGTGATGGACTGCAATTCAATAATGATGATGTGTTTGTGGGGATAGAAGATAGCTAGGGGGTTGGAGGAGATTTTAACAAGGTATGGGGGGGGGCTTTGGAATACACAGGGGTTAGAGAGGGTATAGGGATCAGGAGGCTAATAATATAATAGCGGGGAATAGGGGAGGGTATGCATGAGGAGAGGGAGGCATGTACCTGAATGTTTAGAAGGAAATTTAATGATAATCTAAAATGTATGTTTACAAATGAAAGAAGCCTGGCTGGGAAAATGGGGGAACTAGAACTAATAGCTTTAAAAGAAAGATATATGATGTAATCGGTTGTAGCAGAAACATGGTTAAATAATTCATATGACTGGGAGAGTAAATTTGAAGGATACTCTTTATTTAGGAATTTTTGTATGTTTGTGATCAAGTTTTGTTGTTTTAAGGGGCCCAAAATATCATTGGTTGCCATTCTACATTTGAGTAAAAAAAATAAAGTCAAGGGTGTTTCAAGGCGATAGTGTGTCAAAAAAATTTCTGAATTAAGTGAAACAGAAGACAAACAATGATATTTCTCCTTTATAAATTCCCAGCCATCAGTACTTGTTTCAGCCATGATATAATCAGCATATTTCAAATATATTCAGAGAAATGTGTGGTTTTTTTGTTTGTTTGCACCTGAAAAATGCCAATATTTTAAATAAAGTTAATTATTTTTTCATGATCTATTCATGCCAAGAGGTCAATTTAACAGTGACTTAACATATTGATTTTTTTCCCCCAAACATTTCCCTAAAGGTTATTTTACCAGCACAAAGAATTTATTTAAGATCAGATGAAATCTGCAATCAGATAAATGTGCTGCACATTCAAGCAAGACAAGACAGACTGACAGTAATCTTGCCATTATAGCACATTTAAATTAGCTTTAATATATTTCGAATGCATAACCTTATCTTTCCAGGATTTCTCATGTCTACAGTTCATAGGTTGAGAATTGTTAGAATTGGTTCTGCTGGAACACATTTCACTTTAGAAATACCATATGGGAAAATGTGTATAAATATATTACTATATACGCTATAGGTTTACTTTAAAATACAATGAATGTGTAGTTGCCAAATTATTGTCATTTCAATACCAAAGCACAAAGCCTATTATTACAGTATGTGTGTCATGTTTGTGCCCGAGATCGTTGCTTAGGGCATTTACCCCCAGAATTTTATGTATCATATTCTCTATTTACCTCTTCCTATTTCTCAAACAATGACACAGTGTATTGTATCTGCTCATTGCCATATTGTATTGTATTTTCCCATATATCACATCTCCTTGCTGAAGATTTTGATTGGAATTCAAATCTATAATGACTTACGCTTCTGAATTTCAATTTCCTACTGAAGAGTTGAACCCAATCTCACTTTGCTTTATTTTTTTTCAAACACCTTTTAATATTACATTTTTATTATATCTTCCCTTTTGTCGCAATTCATCTTTTATACTTTTTTCCATCATCTTTTTATGAAAACCAGATAAATATAGAGGCACCAATTTAAGTAAATTTTTCTTAGTAGCTGGATGGTCTCAGTTTGCACAGTACAGATCTTTAGCAGTTCACAGACGGAATCTGATTTCCTGTAATGAGTGATAATTGGGCTGCCACACTTACTGGCCAGTTGCAACCATTCCAATGCTAAACCGTAATCAGCCTCGGAAGGGGCTGTTTTTCGACACACACATAAGCGTCACGGGCCATTTATCTGTACAGTGTGTACAAAGCTTAAGATGAAACAGATACTTCAAAATCTATATACAGCTCATATATATAGGATAGCTCAGGCAAAAGTAATTTAGGTGGTTTGAATGCTTTATCCTATGCTAAATGTAGGGATTCATTCTCAATTAAATCCAATTTTTTATTTTGTGCATTGAACTGTAATAAGTTAAAACATTTCAGTAAATTCTTATTGGCAAATTGCCTAAATACACAATTATGATTTTACAATGAAAGAACCATACATAAAGGAATTTTCAATCTTTTGACACCCGCTTCATATTTGAAAACAGAATGTTCATTTTAATTCAATTAGAGTTAATTGATTGTTTTATAGCAGATCAGCTACGTTGATATAACAAGAAATCTATTAAATAGATGGTTTCTGTTTTAAAGTTGTATAGGAAGCCACTGTACATAAGAAAACTGTATGCCTTTATGATAATAGCATTTACTTAATGCAGAATGTACCTCTGGTAATAAAATCATTTTTATCTGCTGTACAATATCAGTTCCACTGATGAACAAGGATTGGTAGAGAACAGCAGAAGAGTTGTCAGCGGTGTTACTGCACTTAAAGCTTTGGGGATCCTTTAAATACAGTTCTCTCCTCTATCCTGCCATGTTATTTTGACTTAGTTTTTAAAAGTAGCACTTAACTCTCCAATGCTGTTTGGTACTTAATTCACAACTCTTACCTCTACAGAGACAATGACCATTGCTTCCAAATAATGTAAGCAATGTGGGATACGGTCACCTCTGCTTCCTGCCATAATAAAGGCGGGAAGCCAAAGAGGTTCCTGTACCTGTAGCGGAATTTCGGATGTACTTTGGCGTGCATCTAGCACTTATTTCAATTATACCGTATGAGGAACGAAGAGAAGGGTCAGTGCATGGGCACCTGGGCCACAAACGGCTAATTCAAAATCGTAAAAGAAAGGCCCATGGGTTAGAAAATAATCAAGTACACAGAATAAATACAAAACCTGATTCTTTATAAAAAGCATTTGATGGACCAAGCATCATAAAGTCCCATAGGGCTTAAACAGTTCAATGTTAATCCAGTAGCACTCTTGCTGTGCTAGCATATTTCATATGTTGCCTCCCTTAGTGCTACTGGATTAAAACATTAAATTGTTTAAGCACTATGCAACTTAATAACGATTGGTCCATTAAATGCTTTTTATAAAGAATCAGGTTTGTATTATTCTGGGTACTTGATTATCTCTAACCCATGGGCCTTCTTTTACAGATGTTGAATCTACCATATAGCCATTTCCTTTAATCGCCCGACAGGTAACTATGTGCCTGTATAGTCGTTACTTTATTCGATAGACAGGTAAAATATGTGGTTACTTTAGTATGCTTTATATACTTGGCAAATATATATGGATTTGCTATTTATGTAGTATTTTTTCAAGTCTTCCTTTTGGTAGACCCATTAAAAAGGGTAGTGCCATTGGTTTATTGTCTTTCTTTCCATAATGTCGACTTTTATTAACTTTTGGACATCCATCACTTGAAACATCATAGACCATTGTCTATAAACTTCTATTTGATTTGAACTTCCTCTACCCCTCCCCCAATGATGTCATATCCTGTTTGCTGTGTTATAAGTGTTTGTACAATGCTATGTTGCACACTGATAAAGGACTACTCAGTCCGAAACATGTTGTGTGTTTCGCTCCAATAAAGAGCACCATTTGCAGCTCAATTGTGTTGAATACAATGACCTCTCTGATGTGGACTACAATCCTCCTTTTTTTACTGATTACACCAGATTACATACAGTTCAGTGTATCGGGCTGAAAAATACAAGGACCTTTCTCCACGACAGACCAAATACACACTGGACACTTCTTCACCAATTTTTTTTAATGTGTTATTTTTTTCCCGGAACTTTAGGATTCCTAGGACTGAGTAGGTAATATTACCATGGCACAAGATTTTGTTCTCCATTAAGGTACTTGCTGTAATGTGAAAAACTACCTTATGATAAAACCAATTATTTTAACATTTATTTTCTCATTTTGTTATATCCATTAACTGTTTTTTGCATAATCATTACAATAATTATTACCTGCAGTCCCCATAGGGGTAAGCTTCTATTAACCCATATTATAGCAGACCTACAAAATAAGGAGATAACCTATGTAAACTTATGTAGTAAACATTTTTTTATTTAATAATGCCACTGCTTTTTATACTCCTTTTAAGGGAGAGAAGTTTGCAGTGGTTAAGACCAGTGCCCTACTTAAAAGACAAACTATAAACCCAAAAAGTTTGCAGGCTGACTATTGCTCCTAATGCCGAATTTATTCTTCTCTCCGCCTCCTGTTAGTGGGCTACTACACCCTGGAATGGGATTTAATATTCAAAAGGTTTTGGGGTGGGGGCAAATTTACCCTACTGAACCAGTAAAGTGCGCTCTCTATTCACAGCTTGCTATCAAAATTAAATTATATCCTTTTCATTTCCACACCTCCCTAACTCCTGAGTACCTATTGTTATCTGGTATATATTGTTAAATGGGCCATATCATTTTAGAGCTAAGGAGTAAATTAAGGGTATCTTCACCCTTAACAAAAACTTTTGCTGTAGTGTAGGCGCCCCTATCCACCCCCAACCGCCAGGTTTTGATTGTCAAAAAAAGATCCGAACTGTACTTACATGCATTTGTTCCCCCAAAGCTCAGATCTTGGCCCTCTGCCTACCAGAAATGCAAGCATGAAATGCAAGCATGAGGCCTGGACCGGCAGCCGCATCTGTGATTGGCGAGAGGCAGCCAATCACGGACACAGCTACCGGCTTTGCTGAACACCGGGAACAAAGGTATGATTTTTTTTTTGAAAATCAAAACCTGGCAGTTGAGGGTGGGATATGATGCCTACACTACAGAAAAAATATTGTAAGGTAGGGCACCATTCAAAAAAGATAGATCTGGCATGTGTAAACACCTTAGTAAGGAAGTAAGGACAAGCAAGCAGCAGCAGGGACGGATGACACACACAGTTCCTACACTACACTTTCGGGACTTTGAACAAGCAATAAGAGACCATTTGGAGCAGAGAAGGTAATGATTTTAAACACACAGTGGGGCCAGTGGTGGGTTTAAATTTAAGTTTTGGGGGTAGACATGCCCTTTAAAACTCCCACAGAGAAGCAGCATGAGCTGCAGATCAACTCTAGACACAAAACTACTGAAGTGGTCCTGTTTGATGTTAAATAAGCCATTACATTAATTTGTCATTGTGGGTGGGTAAGAAGGGTTGCAATAAATCCATAGATCTTTAAGCAGGATTTAGTGGCCTTTTGACTACTCCTGCACAGATTTGGTCTGGATTTTGGTCAAATGATCCAATGTAATAATTATTGCAGCTTAGACAAAGCTGTTTTCAATGGATTTTTGGGATCCAGGATCAGCATGTATTGGTAAAAGGAATGTCCTTGCATTCCCTTGTTTCAGTCAGACCAGGTTTTGAATGTGGGAACAAGCCCAATTAGCTCACCTGGTTGAGTTCAATAAAATGGTGCATGTTCTCAGAAGGTGTGGCCTGTTTAGCAGAGTGTCTGCTGATGGTATGGGGTGAGCTAGGACCGTATATCCAGATGGCAGAGTGCCATTAGGTGTGGAGGTAGCCAATGGGAGGTTTGGCACCACAAGCAGTGCAAGGTTTTGTGTTAAAAATTATCTCCCTTAAATGTGTATGGCAAAGATTGTCTGGTATATTTTTGACTAATAAAAATATTTTTTCCCTTTTTGTTAAACCCCAAAATAGTAATGTGGTGGTTTTTATATCTATATACCCTTCTGTGCCCTGATCCCTGCTGTCTACAAAGTTGATCCCTACACTATGATTAGTTAAGCCTTGTACAGCCAAATATGCTGTCATCCAAAGAAGGTGATAAATCTTCAAAGAAGGACCCCACGACCTGTTAAAACAGCTTATCGCAAGGTATTTGGGGTGTGTGGTTGGTTGTAAGGGCATGATTAGGGGAGGGGCATTCAGATATTTGTGGGGGGCTACTTATTTGAAGGTACCAATATTCTAATTCTACCAATTGGGTAAAGCATGTACAAAATCTAACCTGAAGTTTTACATAATATAATGAAGCAGAAGTAATATTAATTAGACTTAATTGTCTAATAACATGTTTACCATCCAACTCCTTCAGAAGGGTCATCAAGCAGGACCCGCACTATATACAAACATACAGCTGAGAGCTTCAATGAAAAATGAACAGGGTATTCTGAGACCTGAAACAAAGCCAAACAGCAATTCAATCTTCACTCCTTATGCTTACATATTCTGGAAATTTTGTATTTAACCAGCAATAGTTGACATTCATATTATTTCAGATGATGGTGGAAGAACAAACTAATAATATTATATGAAAATATACCAGTATACCAATACTACTGATGCCAGTAAACACTCATGGTCCATACCAAAAACTTTATTATAAAGAAAAAACCAAAAGTTGAGGACCCCCCCAAAAAACAGTAACATATCAAAATAATACATTGAATGTTTATATATTAAAACCCTAAAAAGGAACAGTATTACTTAGATTGTAGCTCTTCGGGGCAGGGATCTCGTTCCTAATATGTCAAGGCATGCTGCACTTCTATCAAATTATCCATAATTAATAATATATATGTATTCTTAACCTATGTATGAATTTTTTATTTATATGTATAAGGCTTGCACTTTCCCCTTGTTTGTATACTCTGTATTTTATAATGTACAGCGCTGCGACCCAAGGGTGGTGCTTCGTAAATAAATTATACATACATAGTATCTCCAAATTACCAATAAATTTATACCGCACGGCCATAAACACACATAAAAACCAAATTGTTTAGACATTGCAAACATTTGTAAAGAACATTATTTGCACATAAAAATACATAAATCGTAAGAAGTTTTTCAGTCATGGGGTTATATAAAATATGGAACACATTTCTGGATCAACGATAGTTAGACCAAAATTGATAGAATGCATACTGGTTATAATAATAGCCTTAAGCTTGGTACATGACACTACCAATCCTGTGGCTGAACTAAAGCAGTTGGCTGTGACGAAAATCAGTTCCTATACTTTAGAAAAGGCCACCTGTACGATCTATCTGCATAACGACCTGTGTTTGTGTGTGGTCAGTTTTGTAGCCGATGACAGATAGCTTCCAATGTAACCTGTCATTGGCATAAATCTGTACTTAATGTAACAAGCTTAAAAAACATTGTGTAAACAAACCTTATTATTCAAAGCAGGGGATTTACTGCATTGCAGATATGTACAGGACCGTGCTGCCTTATCGCCTACCTTCGGGTCATGTTAGTTTTGTGCTACTTAGTAGTCAAAATGTGCCTAAATGTAAAGCTTAAGATTATTAATCGGCTACCATGGGTTTTACACTTTCTTAGCTGTTATAGGCCCTTATGGCAACTTCCCAGGAAGGAGTCTAATTTAAGATTTAGTTTAGTTTTCAGGGGTACAATAAAAGGTGTTATGGGTTCCAGTTCTAAAAAGATATATTCTATCACCGTGAACGATGCCTAGCCAACCCAGTAATATTCCAATTAATTAGGGTCAGGAATTGTCATGGCCCATATGTCAATATTTGTGATTCATTTTAATCGCTTTAGTAGAACAACTTCTGGCCTATTTAAAAGACAGTAGGCCAGAAGTTGAACACTACCAACCCCACACACCCCTTAACTTAAAGTACCCAGGGTGAGGACCTAAACCACTACGTCCTTACCCTTGGCTTCTTTACCATACCAAGGCTCCAAATCTTGCTCATCTTCTCTTTTTAAAGACAACAGTGCAGATGTTCCTTTTTTTGTTTACAAATAATGTTCTCTGTATTGTTTGTTCTCTTGTGCATCCTGCTGGAAGGTTATACTGCAGTTGCTATAATTATTAATGCAATCCACACAACCTAAGGAGCCAATTAATTCTAAAAAATAATAGGAAACCTCTTGTAAGGGAAATTTAAAATGGACATCTGTGTTCATTTATCTCAATTACAAGGAACAAACATGTGAAACTTTGCAGCAGGCATATATTATAGTGTAGGATTATACACAAAACAGATTAACGCAGAGGTGATAGAAAATAAATTGCAAAAACACAAGATGCAATATGAATCTCTGGGTGAATTAGTTTTTTGGTCTCCTCTGCACTGCTGTGTAGATCTGCTAAAACAATACTACCTTTGTACAGCACATGTGTTAACCATTGGAGATGAGATGTGAGAAGAAAGTTGCCATTTTTTACCCTCTGACATTTTTTTTTTATCTTTTTTTCAAAGCATTTCCAATTCAAATTTTGGCAATTTCATGAAATATTTGCATACAAAAAATAAAATCTCCCAAAATCGGTTTCAATCATGAAAATGTAGTATTTTGACTGTGAAATTCTGTAATCAAAGCAGATCATTTATTTGTCTCATAAAAAGAATGAAAATTTTAAATAAAATCCACAAAATAACTTGTTCAGTTCACTTGAATTGCCTTTTAAATCATTGCACAATGAGAGTAAGTATAAAAGGGCAGCATGTTAGCTAGTGGTGATCACGAGATCAAGATCTCATTGAGCACTCTTAGCCAACATGCTGCCCTTTCATGCTGCTTAAAGGGTGGTACACACCATCCCCAACAGCTTACCGAGTGCATCTGAGGGGCTGATGAACATTACTGTCAGCCTCAGATCATTTGAACAGGCATGAAAATTTCCCCCCCGGGTCTTCTCCCTGTACTGTAAGTGTTTTACTGTTGCTTTATATGGGGAGAACAATCGGACTGTGAGTAGCGTGTTGTCAACAAATGACAGACAGAATCTTGCAGATTCTTTGTGAACACTGAGCAAGTGTGTACCCAGCTTTAGTAAAAAACAAATTCTGGCCCGTTTTTAAAAGACAATTCTACTTCTACTGTACATATAAAGGAGGATCTCCGAACTTCGCAAAATCCGGTCCGCTCGAGGACCCGCGAATTTTCGAAAAAATTTGAAAATTCGAAAATCCGCGAGCGGAACCATCAAAATGAAAAGTACCCTCGAAAAATACGAGATTTTTTCGTATTTTCGAAAATTTTCGAAAATAGGAGAAAATATATTTTCGAAAATTTTCGAAAATATGAGTAAAATGGTATTTTCGAAAATCTGTATTTTCGAAAAATAGAGTAATCCTCGTAATTTCGAAAATTTTCGAAAATACGGATTTATGGAAATAAGAGAAATCTTTGTATTTTCGAAATTTTTCGAAATTACGTGTTCTCGTATTTCGAAATTCCCGAAAATACGTATGAAAACTGTCGAAGTTCAAAAATTTCGAAAATACTAAAAATCCGCGAATCGGAAGTTCGGAGGCGGAAATCCGGAAAAAGGAAAACTCGCCGTTCGCAACGGGATAAATCGGGCGGATCCAGGTTCGGATCCGCCCACCGGCCATCCCTACATATAAAAGGAGTTTCCAAGATTTAATTAAAAAAAGCAAACAAAACCAACCAAATAGTGTAGGTAAGAGGAAAGGTTCCTATGTATGAAAACAATACATCAATGAAGACAGGAAAGGACTGGTCAAGGAAAAAAAAAAGTTCTGTGGAAATTCTTCTATTTAATTTCAGAGGCATAAGTGGATTTTAGGTTTTATGGTTAGGAAGTAGGAGACCTACTTTACCTAAATAATTGAGCTTTTGTGCATATCATGTGAACATAAGGGTTTTACTAAACATGAGCATAAAATAAAAAGCCTGTTAAGGTTAAACTCAGTATACAGCGGGTCTTAACTAGTCAGCAGAGACACCCCTCCTGATCTTTAAATATATAATGTGTATTTGGTTCTAAAGCCCCCACCAACTGGCAGACAGAAGAGAGGAAAAGGTTTCCCATATATGTTTTATATTTCAATGCAACGCCAGTAGAAATTAGGGGCGGATGCCAATAAGAGGAGCAAATCATTTGCCTGAGCTAATAATCTGCAGAACCAAAAGATGTTAGCATGAGCTTTTCACTGGGTACTGCAGTTAGATTATTATATTATTATTATGGATTTATATAGCGCCAACATCTTCCATGGCGCTTTACAGGTACATAGTCATACAATACATACAGGGTATACCTATTATACAAAGTCATACATAATGCATACACAAGTATTACAGATTAAGTACACAGAGTGAAGCGTTACAATATACACAAGGAGTGAGGACCCTGCCAAAAGTCTAGAGGAAATGGGGGTGAGACATAAGATGACGGGAATCGGTAGGCTGAAATAGAATGGCAGTGGAGCGTGAAAGGCGGGTTGGATCATATGGGGTAGTAAGCGTGGTGGTAATGCGTTGGGTAATGTCTAGGCCAGGTTATATGCTTGTCTGAAGAGTGGTTTTTTAAGGTTACGTTTGAAGGTATTAAGGGATGGTTAGTGACGAAGGAAAGGAGTTCCAGAGGAGAGGGGCAGCATGGCAAAGATTCCTGAATGCAGGCATAGGAAGAGGTTGACAAGGGTGGATGAGAGGAGGATATATTTGCGGAGCGGAGGTTCGGCATCTGGGACAGTGTCGGTAGAGCGTCTGAGATATATGGAGGGCTGTTTGGATAGTGCTTTGTAGGATAGGGTAAGCGCTTGAAACTGGTCCTTTGCATGATGGGCAGCCAATGGAGGGACTGACAGAGAGGAGAGGCATTAGAGAGAAGAAGAAGAAAAAGAAGAAAAATGATAATGAGCCAGACAGCAGAGTTGGGATGGATTGAGTGGTGCCAGGCGGTGTGTTGGTTGCAGTAGTAGTCTAGTCCAGCATATGATTAGGGCAAGGACTGGATTTTTGTAGATAGTTTGAGAGGAAGGACAAATGCAGGAGATGTTTTGAGTTGGAGTCGACAGTAGTTGGCAAGCGAACAATTGACATGGGGTTTAAAGGAAAGAAGGAATCTAGCATTTCACCAGCAGCGGAACATAAGGAGATTTGGTGGATAGAGGTGCGATTGTAATATAATGTAAAACTGGAAGGGGAGACGATCGTTGGGGTGATAAAGGACCAGTTTTTTGTCTTTCCATGTTTAGTTTGAGGGGTTTTTTTTTATTTAAACCATGCGGTTAGGGCTGGGAGGGGGATGCCTACAGGAAGACAGGGGAGGGGCAGAAACCTTTTCACACACAGGAAGGCTCCTACTCTCCATTTTCCTGGACTTTGACTAGACACTGCAGGAGAACCATTTAAGGCAGAGGAGTTAGTTGATGATTTTTTAACACTACACAGTAGAGCCAATTTTAGTTTTGGGGGTGGACAGGCCCGATCAGACTTTTTAAAGTACCCAGGGTGAAGACGTAAACCGATAGGTCCCCACTCCTAGTCCTGCACTGTTCCCTGCTTCCTCCATGAGAGGACAAATAGGTCCATGAGATGACCAATAGGAAGTACAAGACTCAGAAGTTGAACAATGGGGTGAGGACCTTGTGGTTAGAGACACACTGCTGTACAAATAGCATGGAAATTATTGTGTATATCTGAACAAACCATGTTTTACAGATTTTAAAGGGCATGTCCACCCCCACAAAAAACATAATCCCCCCAACTACTGGCCCCACCATATAGTGTAGTTTAATCCTTACCTTACATCCCAGCTCCATAGGGTTCTCCTGTAGTCCCCCCCCAAATCCCAAAACTAACCACCAGGAGGATAGCAGGGCTCTGCCTGCATCTTGCCCCTGGTAGATATTTGCCATGCGTACTGCAGCCCTTCTCCCCCCTCCCTCCCCTCCCTCTCCCTCCCGTTCTACTATCCCTCCCCCTAGCACAAATCCCCTTAATATGCTGCTCCCCCATGTCCCCAGCCCCAACCGCATTTTTTTTTTTCAAAAAGCTCCCCAAACTCTTACTTACCTCTCCGCTTTCTCCGCTGACTGAATGACCGGCAGCCGCGTCCGTGATTGGCTGCCGCTCAGCCAATCACAGACGCGACTGCCGGTCCCGCCCCTCTGCTTGCATTCTCGCAAGCAGAGGGCCGGCAGTGCGGCGGAGGAACGAGGGGAGGTAAGTAAGAGTTTGGGGGGCTTTCTGAAAAAAAAATTATGCGGTTGGGGCTGGGGGACGTGGCGGGAAGGGAACAGCATATTAAAAATGAGTTTTAAGGGTGGACATACCCTTTAAACAATCTCTAGTAATAATATAGCATTAACATTTTTATAATTCAATGTATATTAAAATGCTATGCTATTTATGTATTAATACTTACAGTGATGATAAATGGCACAGTATTGATCATTTCTAGAATAAAGGGTATTCGTAGAATCTGCTCCCAGATATTACCCTTTGGAAGAAAGAAAAACAAAAAGTTGTTCAGGTAACAATACCAAACAAAGCCTTATCACACGATTTGAAACCAGAAAAATTGAAGTTCCATTTAAACTGGGGGAACTATCTTCTTACACTGTACTAGATTTTATATATTGTTATATCATTTTCTTATTGGTATTGAATATCTGGCTCCCATTGATTTGCATTGGGTTCATTTTCCAATTTTCTGAACTTTTAGAAAATTAGAAAATCCGATTTCAGAACAAAACTCAATGGGTCAGAACACCTCTGGTGTTAAAGGAAAATTATACTCACCTCCCCTTGGCTCACCCTAGGTACTTTCCCTAACTCCTGCAATACTTACTCAAAGTCTCCTTGGCAATCTGCTCTGCTTCTCATCGCGATCACAATGCTGCCAATGGCAAGACTCACTTTGCAAGAAGGGGTGTCTTCCCATTGGCTGCACTGTGGACTGTCACTGACAGCTGAAGAAAGGAGGGATAGAACAGAACGCCCAAGGAGATATTGAGTAGGTATTGCAGGAGTTAGAGAAAGTACCCTAGGTTAGGAACTAGGGTCCTCACCCTGGGTACAATGCAGCTATGGATTGGGAAGAAGGATTAGTATAATTGTCCTTTAACATAATCAAGTTAAGTTTGTGGTATAAAAGGTGCAAATAAAAACTGAAACAAGGATTACTGAACAATTATACTATTAATCATGAGTACTTACAAACTATCAATTAACTGATTACATTCACATCCCACTTATACAGTTGTATATATTCCAAACAACTTATAAATTAAGAAAACCAATTATTTAAAGGCTCTTGGTGAACCTGAAGGCCTTGCAAATGTCTGGATCTAAAAATTGAAAAGCATTACAGGAAAAGTATTGATGCTTTTGAGCACTTTACTATGGGAAGTCTTTTACAACTATATTGGATTAAAAGGAAAACAAACAGATCCTTGATCCAATCTATCCCTTTTCTCCACTTAAAGCCCAAATGTCAGAATTGAAGCTGCCTTATGGCAATACATGTGTTCATTATTAGGAAGTAACTTCTATATTATATTTTCATTAGTAGGTGGAAATACCTATGGGAAAAGATGTGAAAATATGGAAAATTTTGAACATTTTTGATGCACTTGCTTGTTTCATTAAAAGTTATTAGGGTGGTCTGTAAAGTCACCATCAGCACAGTTTAATTATAAGGATTTCATCTCTCTACTTCGGAGGTTTAAATACAAATTCCACTGTGCGGATATATTTCTAATATATGAATATTTGTGTACCTAGATGTGTTCATGCATAATGCACAAATAAAGGATGAATAATATTTACCTTGTAACTGAGATAACTAAGCAAGATTGTTTCAAAAAGGCTGATCAATGCCACTGTTACCTATAAAAAAAGAATGAAAGCCCAAGAGTAAATTTACAACCAAAAAATATGAAACACAAAAAATACTTGGCACAGAACATTATTTTACAACACATTTTGTTAAGACCGGCGTTCGCAGTGGATTTCATAAATGCTTCTGGATGCAGATACCACTGGCAGCACCCAGCAGGATTCATACTTTAAGAGAAGGAATGCAGGGGATACCATCAAAGAACACATTATTTTCTATGATCCCAGTGGGAATGCCCATGCCCAATTGTGGTGGGTTGTTGTAGGAGTTTATTGGCTTAAGAAAAAAAAATATTTTAAAGGATAACTATCCCTTGGGACAGGAATATAGGATTGGTAATCCTACTGTTTCTGTGAGGAGCACCAACCCAAAGAAATCTGCTTCTGACAGTCTTCCTTCTGGCTTCAGCACTATCTTTAATACAGGAATAGTCCAGGACTAATCTGGCAAATGAAAACTGCAGGTGCTCTAGCTCCTCAAGAAACAATATTGTGAGGTAGGAATAATCAATCCAACCTCCCCCTTTCCATTTTCAAAAAGTACATTTTTAGAGTATAGATATAATTTCAAGCTGAAATGGAACTGGAAACTGTATTTCCTGTACAATTAATAACCACACAGACATAACTCCTTTTACTCACAGGCATTTATGCTGCCCATAAACTATTCCACTTACCTTAGTTCTATGATCTACTTGCTCTATTTATTCCAATATCAAACATCAATGTATGGTCCATAACGGTGAACAATAGAATGGATGTCTTCTTGAGGTGTCTGATATTAAGATCATATTATTATGATATTGCTTTAATATTTAATCAATCTAATATTGGGACAGTGTATGGTCAACATTACTCAATTGTCTTTGATTTAAATATTTCAAATGTTATATCTATTAAATAAATGCATATTTGATCACTTCATCATCAGTAGAGATGGGATCCGGGTTAGACCCCTCGATTCCAACAATCTAAACGTTCCATCTGAAACCATGTGGATCGTTTGGATTGCAGGACTTCAGAACGTATTTTGAAGGGTTAATGTACAAGGTTATTTTCGGTAACACCCGCAAATAACCCTGAACGTTCCATAACCCTTGAAAATACGATCTGAAACTACCATAGCTTAAGTAAGCATGCATTTGTGCTACTCGTGTTCTATAATATGCATTTTTATTCATCTATTTAAAGGGGTATGGCTTTTTGTACCAGGAAGTACTCCTGCTACAAAGAAAAAACAGTAACCCCATTTAGAAAACTTCAAAACCTTTAATCTTTGTTTTTAAAAGCTGATTTTATATATCTTATCTTATGACTGATCTCAGGCAGATAACATAGAAAACAACAATTTTGGGCTAAATCATTTTGAGCTTATGCTACTTCTTTATGTATAGAGTTTAAAGTTTTTTGAAAATGCCGTAGATTTTCAAAACTGCCAATTCCTAATAGAATAGGATGGGTTTCACGTTTGTTTTGAAACCCAGTTCTGATTCGAAACTACAGGAACTTTCGGATCTTTTTTAAACCAAATCTTTTCAGAACTTCTCAAATTTGATGGGCTTAACAATTATTCGATATCCAATTATTGTAGTTCTGGGTGATCCAGGTATACTTTTTGATTGCCATTAGACATGGCCGAAACTCACCAGTTTCATTCTGTTTTCAGATTCCCGGATCTTGGGAAAATCAAGATGCAGTTTCATCATTTCAATGTTGTTTCATATATGGCAGTGAAAGTTTCACAAATGCTGTGAATACCCAATTATATACTGCCCTATAATATTTTTCTATAACTTTTTTCTCAGCCATGTCCTTAATTGGTTAATTGAAGTAGAATAAATTCTTCAGAACATAAGATTTAGCAGTTAAGAAATATAGTAGTGGAGAGTTGTACTAGGTAGAAAGAGGATGAAAGGCACACACGATTTTCAGGTGTACTGATGTGCTGATATCAAAAAAAATATATTCAGGAAATGGTATTTTTTGTTACATTTATGCATGGAAAAGCATACATAATGGACATGGTTTCAGATGGATTTTGTCCAGTTGATCTAATTGAATACATCAGATATAGTGTGTTAGGACTACAATTGTCTCCTTATATAACATATCTCAATAAATTCTTAACAAAGATTCCTTAATAAATTAATAAATCCCATTGCCTGCAGTAAATGATTCAAAGCATTTAAAATGTCTAATAACCCAACATTTGAGACTCCTGGCACAAATGTATGTTCTGTTACCAATTTTTAGACATTAAAAAACAACAGCCATCTTGAAGCTGAAATAAACGGATTTCTTTAAAATCTATACAATAGTGTGTGCTAACAGGATAATTGATGTGGGATACTATTGGTCATAAAGGAAGAAAAAGGCTTTTTTAACTTGCTTGGGTGAGTGCTTTATTGTGCTAACTATTATTAGAATGAAAGTGACAAGTCTAACATTTTTCCAATTAGTAATATAATTAGTGATTGGATAGACGTTTGTGCTTTGCAGCCTTTCAGAAAATATTTCTAAAACATTTTGTTATTTCAGGCCAATATATAAAATAACTTTCAAATTCAGCAATAAAATCCTTCACAAAAGCAATTCACGGAACAGACACAGGAAACTGCCTTGACCTTTTCAAACAAATATCCATTGTGCCACAGTATATTCATAGATCTCATAGAAATAATCAAAGTAATGCTCTTGTAGAAACAGCCAGTTCTAGTGACCTTCGCCAACCATGTACAGTAACTACCAAGTAAAAAAAATACTTTAGCAAATTACTCTTGTGATGTATTATATTCCACATAATGCCTCATTCATGCCAGAATATAAACTAAACCATTTAATATATTAGTATACATGGAAGCAGGTACAGAATGTATTCAAACCTTCACTTGATAAAGGACCTGTAGTTATGAAACATGTTGTGTAAATCCACAATTTCAGCATAGGATTGTTTGTAGACCTTTTGCTGTCATATACCTACTTTCTAATATATTAATATACTGCTTGTCAGAAGTTCCAAGGGACAGAATGTTCTCAGAGGGGCACATGACTGTAAGGCAGAAGAGGGTATAGGTAGGTCTGGTGGTTGGGTATTAATAAGGAAGTAGGAAATGGCGTACCTGAGGGGAGATTGGGAGATCAGTAAGAGGAAGGTAGGAAAATTGAGGTTAAGACAACCCACTTGTCTTGGCATGTCTCTGGTGTTGGAAAATCAACAGGTATAAGGGGTCAATATGTGAAATAAGTTGGCAATGTCTTGACCCCTCTCTAAGGGCAATGGGTCCCTGGGAGGTGGTGGTGTTTAATACCCCTACAGACATTGCCAAGCTGTATCCCTGGTCAGCTGGTGACTGTGTTTTGTTAGGAGATAACAAGGAGAAGTCAAGCCAAGTGCTGTTGCCAGAGGATATATTTGTTACAATGTTATACACATTGAATTGTGTATTTTCAATTACTGGAATAGTTTCAGTATGTTTTGGATTGTATTTACAGAGTTAAGTTAAAAATATATGTTATATTAAAACTGTATGTCACTAATAAAGCTCTGGCCTATTTACATTATTCCAATCGGAAATTTGGTGTGTGCATGGATAGGGATAGGAGTAGTGATATGTGCATTAACAGTTCATGGGACATGACATTAGGATTTTTTTTATTACAGAAACTGTGAAAGGGAAAATGTGCTTTTTGCAAAACATTTTAGTATATCAGTCCAAGCAATCATATTAGCAATGCTAGTCTTAATGGTGCTTTAGAAAATACCGGTCTGATGCAATGAGAAGTACAAATTTTTGCCTGTACTATTAATATTTATTTGCATCAGATCTGATAATCTTTTAAAATAAATATATACAGATCCAGAGCTTATTAAAAACAAGTAATTAAAACAAGTTCACCGTTACCTCTGTAGAAAAACTGGTATAGGAGATACAGGCAGGGAAAACCTCTTTTAATTTGTAATTGATCATTATAATGCTTCTTTTCTTTTCTACAGACTGCAAAGGTGGGGATATGCTGATCCCTCTGGCTAAATAGCAATGTACTATTATGTAGATCTATGAAAACTGAAACTAGATTATTGAAATGCAGAGGTCAGACATTAAGGGTGAGGCTTGCCAGAGCTTGTTTATTAACCAGGATTTCCCTGCATGCATTTGATGAACTAGATCACATTTAGTGGTAGTGAACTCAATTTGATCTACGGTATGTTTTAAGATAAATATTTCCTTAAATGTTTCAGAACAAAAATAGGAGGAGACACTCATGCAGATATCAAATTGCTGAAACCTTTATTGCAACATGTTTTGGAATTGGATCATGTGTGATCCTTTCCCAAGGAGAGGATTGAGAAAGGATCACACATGATCCGAAACATGTTGCAATAAAATCAAGTTTCAGCAGCTTGATACCTGCGTGTCTCCTCCTATGTTATTCTTAATCATATTGTCTACCTGCAGCAGTGGGAGCAGGGGAGTGAGAACAGAAAGGCGCAGTCCGGATGTGCCAATTTTGAAATGTATTTCATTTAATGTGTATAAATGTTAGGCCTTAAATTTCTCCTTTACAACATAAAAATAAATGCCAAGTTTAATGTAGCAGATATTCAGGGTTATTCAATAAAAGTTCTTATCGATTAAAATGGTGCTAATTTTGCCCCAACCAATCAGATGTTAGCTTTCAAATGTTACATAAATTCTGATTGGTTGGGGCAAAATCGGACACCATTTTTAACGATAAGAATTTTAATTGAATAACCCTGATTGTCTATTTCGTATGCAGGGAAATGTTTCCGTTTATGTTAAAATCGTGAATTAATTAAGGAAATGTATTATAATTTTTCAATTCACAATCTAACGAAACTGAGCCATCAAGATAGGTGTCAAGCTGACCCTGCGAATATAAGTAACATGGTCTCATTTTTATAAAATGCTGATTTCAATGACAATCATCATGTGCATTTTCTATGCAATTTCTGTTCAGCATTCAATTTGATCAGGCTAAGGCAACAGTCTATTTTTTTTATTTATTTTTATTTTTGTACTTGATACTCTGGTTTGAAATAGAATCTAGTGCTCAGTTGATATAGACACATTTTACAGCAATACCAGTAATTCCAACTCTACATTAGCAGTAGCAGGCTCTGAGATTCTGTGCCGAGCACAATCTTTTGAACCACTAGCCTTTCAGAATCACACACCAGCCCCTTAAGACTGGCATTGGTTATGATTATTTCCTAAGATGACATCAACTGGGACACTGATGTAAAATTCCTTTTGTATTCCCAAGGTTTCAAATTCTGAATTACTGATTGGCTCTCAACAATTGATATGGACATTTCTTTGTTGAGAATTGTTTCACAAAGAATATGTGAAGAATTCTTACATGACACATTCGGCAAACCCAGGGGAAATGCAGGTACTGGCAGGGGGCAGTAAGCTGGAGGAGGGGCAGATAAGATGGTGAAGGAACATAGATTTGTAAGGGTCACTAGGGGGAGTAGTGGATGGAAGGGTAGGGTTGCTTCTTTCCAGCTAGTTGACAACAGCTCAGAAGTAGAGATGCCCGAACTTCAAAAAATCCGGTCCGCGCGAGGATCCGCGGATTTTCGAAAAAATCCGTAAATTCGAAAATCCGCGAGCGGACCCGTTAATATGTATTAAAATGAAAGTTCGGCAAAATCCGCATTAAAAGTGGTCTAAATAGCCTTGGTAACGTACACTTAATCACTCAGGGACCTGGGTAATAACCTTAATGCCTACAATACCTAAAAATTACAGTCCGCTAGCGTGAATTTTAAAAAACGGTATTTTCGAAAATACGAGGATTTCCGTAAAAACGGGTATTTCCGTAAAAACGAGGATTTTCGTAAAACCGAGGAACCAGAACCTTCTGCCTGCACAATGGCGAGTTCTGTAAGGCAGATGTATGCCACACAGTACCTCCTGGCCAGGGGGTACGATGATTTCCCCCTGGCACCTATCATGTGCGGCGCCGAAAGCGCAGGATTATGGAGGGGCTCCAGCGCCGGCTCCTGCGCCGCTTCGGCTACCAGACCACTGTCTCTACCCTCCAGAGACAGTGGTCTGATCTGAAGAGTCAGAGGCCTCATTATGTTCAAGCCATGTGGCAACTGATGGAAGGCAAGTATACTTTTTATTATATTACTGTATTGTAATAAGTAGTAAAATATTTTAATTCACTTCTGACAAAAACATATTTATTGTATATACCTTACCATTAATGCCATTACACACACCACATTGGCCACATTCCCCTATATAGTAGTTTGCACACAACAAGGAAAAGAAGGCAATGGGGGTACTGGGTTACATAATGTCCACTGCGGTTTGCCACCATTGTTGTGGGGCCAGGCAGGCTTAGCCCCACTGGACATACCCCTCACCCCATTGGCTTCTCTCCCTCAGAGTATACTTCGTGCAAGGGAAAGCGGGTGAAAGGGTAAGGCTTCGTAGGAACAGCACCATTGAGTTACAGCAGGTCCACTGCAGTTTGCCACCATTGTTGAAGAGCCAGGCAGGCTTGGCCCCACTGGACATACTCCTCACCCCATTGGCTTCTCTCCCTCAGAGTATGCTTCGTGCAAGGGAAAGTGGGTGAACGGGTAAGGCTTTGTAGGAACTGCACCATTGAGTTACAGCAGGCCCACTTTGTAATATGGAGTACTGCTCTAGTGCCAGGCAGGATTGACCCAGAGCTGAAAACATTAGCCACAGTGTAGCTGTTGCGGCTGTATGAGATGGTCAGAGTAGGTGACACCACAAAGGTGCCTCGTGGAGAGAGAAGGAAGAACAAAGTACTGCTCTCAGGCCAAGTAGGATCGACCCAATCTTAGAAAAATTAGCCACAAAGTAGCTGTTGTTGCAGAGCATTTGTTATTTCACAACTTGAATGCAGTAGAGCAAGGTAGGACCATATATGGCCCTGCCAATAAGAAAAATTTGCCATTTGCCAGCTAAGCTGGCATCAGCTAAGCCTCTAGGTGGAAAATGAGGCGGAAGGAGCAGTACGGGTGGCCAGGGGCAGGAGGCCTTCAGTCATGGGCATCAGCATCAGCAATAGGGGTGCTGTACTGAGATGTGATCCACGCCTCATTCATCTTGATGAATGTAAGGCGGTCCACATTCTCAGTGGAGAGACTGGTCCTCCTCTCCGTTACAACAAGGTTAGTCCTTAAAAGGACTGTTGGGTCTCAAGATGTGTGAATACAGGGGTGGTTAACAACAAGTGCTAAACCACCATACTGAAATCCACACACAGAAAGCTCAAAAAAAGCTCAAAAAGCACAAAAAACTCTCTCCAACTCCTACATTGTCAGGTCTCCACTAAACACACTCCAACACACTGACAAAATGGCGCCTGTGAAGCAGCCTTTTATACCCAGGGGGCTGGCAATAATCATGTTAGCTGCCATTGGATAATTTGGGACATGTGGCTTGCTCCGTCTTCAAAATAATCCCCAAAATGCATAAATTCCGCAAATTTACAAGAATTTCTCGTTTTTTCGAAAATTTTCGAAATTACGAGAATTCTCGTAATTACGAGAACCTCCGTTTTCTCCGTATTTCGAAAATACGGAGATCCTCGTAATTATGAAAATTTTGGGGAAAAAAAAATCCGTGGTTCGGAAGGCGGAAAATCCAGACGCGGACAGGATAAATCTGTGGCGGATCCGGGTTCGGGTCCGCGAACCGGCCATCTCTACTCAGAAGTAGCATGTATGTAGCGGGCCATTCCCTTGAGAACCCATTGGACCGTTATCACAAATACAAGGAAGGGAGAACTTAGGACCAGGAAAAATAAATGGGTGGTAGTAGCAGAAAGGTGGATAGGGTACTCTGTAACCAAGACCCTGCATGCTAGGGTTCAACATGTGGTGTATCGTGTAGACAAATTATTGGGTGGGGCTGGGAGTTATCTCATGGCCTTGGTTCACAATGGTGCCAGTGACAATTCCAAATAGAGGAGGAGGAGGAGAGGCGCTTAAAAATGATTTAGGGACCAAGATAAAAGTAAGGACCTCAAGGGTAGTATTTTCAGAAACACTACCACAGCCTCATGCTACACTAGGGAGGCAATGGGAGCTTAGGAGTATGAATGAAGGCTAAGAGGGTGGTGTAATATGATGGGGTTTGGATTTTTAGAGAACTGGGCTAACTTTTCGGTTTGCTACAGGTTCTTTAGTAGTGATGGACTGCACTTCAATAATGATGATGCTGTTTTGGGGAAGAAGATAGCTAGGGGGTTGGAGGAGATTTTAAACAAGGTATGGGGGGGGGCTTTGGAATACACAGGGGTAGAGAGGGTATAGGGATCAGGAGGCTAATAATATAATAGCGGGGAATAGGGGAGGGTATGCATAGAGGAGAGGGAGGCATGTACCTGAATGTTTAGAAGGAAATTTAATGATAATCTAAAATGTATGTTTACAAATGAAAGAAGCCTGGCTGGGAAAATGGGGGAACTAGAACTAATAGCTTTAAAAGAAAGATATGATGTAATCGGTGTAGCAGAAACATGGTTAAATAATTCATATGACTGGGAAGTAAATTTGGAAGGATACTCTTTATTTAGGAATTTTTGTATGTTTGTGATACAAAGTTTTGTTGTTTTAAGGGGCCCAAAATATCATTGGTTGCCATTCTACATTTGAGTAAAAAAAATAAAGTCAAGGGTGTTTCAAGCCGATATGTGTGTCAAAAAAATTTCTGTAATTAAGTGAAACAGAAGACAAACAATGCATATTTCTCCTTTATAAATTCCCAGCCATCAGTACTTGTTTCAGCCATGATATAATCAGCAATATTTCAAATATATTCAGAGAAATGTGTGTGGTTTTTTTGTTTGTTTGCACCTGAAAAATGCCAATATTTTAAATAAAGTTAATTATTTTTCATGATCTATTCATGCCAAGAGGTCAATTTAACAGTGACTTAACATATTGATTTTTTTCCCCCAAACATTTCCCTAAAGGTTATTTTACCAGCACAAAGAATATTATTTAAAGATCAGATGAAATCTGCAATCAAGATAAATGTGCTGCACATTCAAGCAAGACAAGACAGACTGACAGTAATCTTGCCATTTATAGCACATTTAAATTAGCTCTTAATATATTTCGAATGCATAACCTTATCTCTTTCCAGGATTTCTCATGTCTACAGTTCACTAGGTTGAGAATTGTTAGAATTGGTTCTGCTGGAACACATTTCACTTTAGAAATACCATATGGGAAAATGTGTATAAATATATATACTATATACGCTATATGGTTTACTTTAAAATACAATGAATGTGTAGTTGCCAACTTATTGTCATTTCAATACCAAAGCACAAAGCCTATTATTACAGTATGTGTGTCATGTTCTGTGCCCGAGATCGTTGCTTAGGGCATTTACCCCCAGAATTTTATGTATCCATATCTCTATTTACCTCTTCCTATTTCTCACAGACAATTGACAGTGTATTGTATCTGCTCATTGCCACATATTGTATTGTATTTTCCCATATATCACATCTCCTTGCTGAAGATTTTGATTGGAATTCAAATCTATAATGACTTTACGCTTCTGAATTTACAATTTCCTTACTGAAGAGTTTGAACCCAATCTCACTTTGCTTTATTTTTTTTTCAAACACCTTTTTAATATTACATTTTCTTTATTATATCTTCCCTTTTGTCGCAATTCATCTTTTATACTTTTTTCCATCATCTTTTTATGAAAACCAAGATAAATATAGAGGCACCAATTTAAGTAAATTTTTTCTTAGTAGCTGGATGGTCTCAGTTTGCACAGTACAGATCTTTAGCAGTTCACAGACGGAATCTGATTTCCCTGTAATGAGTGATAATTGGGGCTGCCACACTTACTGGCCAGTTGCAACCATTCCCAATGCTAAACCGTAATCAGCCTCGGAAGGGGCTGTTTTTCGACACACACATAAGCGTCACGGGCCATTTATCTGTACAGTGTGTACAAAGCTTAAGATGAAACAGATACTTCAATAATCTATATACAGCTCATATATATAGGATAGCTCAGGCAAAAGTAATTTAGGTGGTTTGAATGCTTTATCCTATGCTAAATGTAGGGATTCATTCTCAATTAAATCCAATTTTTTATTTTGTGCATTGAACTTGTAATAAGTTAAAACATTTCAGTAAATTCTTATTGGCAAATTGCCTAAATACACAATTATGATTTTACAATGAAAGAACCATACATAAAGGATCCTTTTCAATCTTTTGACACCCTGCTTCATATTTGAAAACAGAATGTTCATTTTAATTCAATTAGAGTTAATTGATTTGTTATAGCAGATCAGCTACGTTGATATAACAAGAAATCTATTAAATAGATGGTTTCTGTTTTAAAGTTGTATAGGAAGCCACTGTACATAAGAAACTGTATGCCTTTTATGAATAATAGCATTTACTTAATGCAGAATGTACCTCTGGTAATAAAATCATTTTTATTCTGCTGTACAATATCAGTTCCACTGATGAACAAGGATTGGTAGAGAACAGCAGAAGAGTTGTCAGCGTGTTACTGCACTTAAAGCTTTGGGGATCCTTTAAATACATGTTCTCTCCTCTATCCTGCCATGTTATTTTGACTTAGTTTTTAAAAGTAAGCACTTAACTCTCCAATGCTGTTTGGTACTTAATTCACAACTCTTACCTCTACAGAGACAATGACCATTTGCTTCCAAATAATGTAAGACAATGTGGGATACGGTCACCTCTTTTGCTTCCTGCCATAATAAAGGCGGGAAGCAAAAGAGGTTCCTGTACCTGTAGCGGAATTTCGGATGTACTTTGGCGTGCATCTAGCACTTATTTCAATTATACGTATGAGGAACGAAGAGAAGGGTTCAGTGCATGTGGCACCTGGGCCACCAAACGGCTAATTCAAAATCTGTAAAAGAAAGGCCCATGGGTTAGAAAATAATCAAGTACACAGAATAAATACAAAACCTGATTCTTTATAAAAAGCATTTGATGGACCAAGCATCATAAAGTCCCATAGGGCTTAAACAGTTCAATGTTTTAATCCAGTAGCACTCTTGCTGTGCTAGCATATTTCATATGTTGCCTCCCCTTAGTGCTACTGGATTAAAACATTAAATTGTTTAAGCACTATGCAACTTAATAACGATTGGTCCATTAAATGCTTTTTATAAAGAATCAGGTTTTGTATTTATTCTGTGTACTTGATTATTCTCTAACCCATGGGCCTTTCTTTTACAGATGTTGAATCTACCATATAGCCATTTCCTTTAATCGCCCGACAGGTAACTATGTGCCTGTATAGTCGTTACTTTTATTCGATAGACAGGTAACTATGTGGTTACTTTAGTATGCTTTATATACTTGGCAAATATATATGTATTTTGCTATTTATGTAGTACTTTTTTCAAGTCTTCCTTTTTGGTAGACCCATTAAAAGGGTAGTGCCATTGGTTTATTGTCTTCTCTTTCCATAATGTCGACTTTTATTAACTTTTGGACATCCATCACTTGAAACATCATAGACCATTGTCTATAAACTTCTATTTTGATTTGAACTTCCTCTACCCCTCCCCCAATGATGTCATATCCTGTTTGCTGTGTTATAAGTGTTTGTACAATGCTATGTCTGCACACTTGATAAAGGACTACTCAGTCCGAAACATGTTGTGTGTTTCGCTCCAATAAAGAGCACCATTTGCAGCTACAATTGTGTTGAATACAATGACCTCTCTGCATGCTGGACTACATCCTCCTTTTTTTACTGATTACACCAGATTACATACAGTTCAGTGTATCGGGCTGAAAAATTACAAGGACTTTTCTCCACGACAGACCAAATACACACTTGGACACTTCTTCACCAATTTTTTTTAATGTTGTTATTTTTTTTCCCTGAACTTTAGGATTCCTAGGACTGAGTAGGTAATATTACCATGGCACAAGATTTTAGTTCTCCATTAAGGTACTTGCTGTAATGATGAAAAACTACCTTATTGAATAAAACCAATTATTTTAACATTTATTTTCTCATTTTGTTATATCCATTAACTGTTTTTTGCATAATCATTACAATAATATATTACCTGCAGTCCCCATAGGGGTAAGCTTCTATTAACCCATATTATAGCAGACCTACAAAATAAGGAGATAACCTATTGTTAAACTTATGTAGTAAACATTTTCTTTATTTAATAATGCCACTGCTTTTTATACTCCTTTTTAAGGGAGAGAAAGTTTGCAGCTGGTTAAAGACCAGTGCCCTACTTAAAAGACAACTATAACCCAAAAAGTTTGCAGGCTTGACTATTGCTCCTAATGCAGAATTTATCTTCTCTCCGCTCCTGTTAGTGGGCTACTACCACCCTGGGAATGGGATTTTAATATTCAAAAGGTTTTGGGGTGGCAAATTTACCCTACTGAAACAGTAAAGTGTCGCTCTCTATTCACAGCTTGCTATCAAAATTAAATTATATCCTTCTTCATTTCCACACCTCCTAACTCCTGAGGTACCTATTGTTATCTGGTATATATTGTTAAATGGGCCATATCATTTTAGAGCTAAGGGAGTAAATTAAAGGGTATCTTCACCCTTAACAAAAACTTTTGCTGTAGTGTAGGGCCCCCTATCCCAACCCCCAACCGCCAGGTTTGATTGTCAAAAAAAAGATCCGAACTGTACTTACATGCATTTGTTCCCCCAAAGCTCAGATCTTGGCCCTCTGCCTACCAGAAATGCAAGCATGAAATGCAAGCATGAGGCCTGGACCGGCAGCCGCATCTGTGATTGGCTGAGAGGCAGCCAATCACGGACACAGCTACCGGCTTTGCTGAACACCGGGGGAACAAAGGTATGATTTTTTTTTTGAAAATCAAACCTGGCAGTTGAGGGTGGGATATGATGCCCTACACTACAGAAAAAATATGTAAAGGTAGGGCACCATTCAAAAAAGATAGATCTGGCATGTGAAACACCTTAGTAAGGAAGTAAGGACAAGCAAGCAGCAGCAGGGACCGGATGACACACACAGTTCCTACACTACACTTTCTGGGACTTTGAACAAGCAATAAGAGAACCATTTGGAGCAGAGAAGGTAATGATTTTTAAACACTACACAGTGGGGCCAGTGGTGGGTTAAATTTAAGTTTTGGGGGTAGACATGCCCTTTAAAACTCCCACAGAGAAGCAGCTGACTGCAGATCAACTCTAGACACAAAACTACTGAAGTGGTCCTGTTTGATGTTAAATAAGCCATTTACATTAATTTGTCATTGTGGGGGTAAGAAGGGTTGCAATAACTCCATAGGATCTTTAAGCAGGATTTAGTGGCCTTTTGACTACTCCTGCACAGATTTGGTCTGGATTTTGGTCAAATGATCCAATGTAATAATTATTGCAGCTTAGACACAGCTGTTTTTCAATGGATTCTTTGGGATCCAGGATCAGCATGTATTGGTAAAAGGAATGTCCTTGCATTCCCTTGTTTCAAGTCCAGACCAGGTTTTGAATGTGGGAACAAGCCCAATTAGCTCACCTGGTTGAGTTCAATAAAATGGTGCATGTTCTCAGAAGGTGTGGCCTGTTTAGCAGAGTGTCTGCTGATGGTATGGGGTGAGCTAGGACCGTATATCCAGATGGCAGAGTGCCATTAGGTGTGGAGGTAGCCCAATGGGAGGTTTGGCACACAAGCAGTGCAAGGTTTTGTGTTAAAATTATCTCCCTTAAATTGTGTATGGCAAAGATTGTCTGGTATATTTTTGACTAAATAAATATTTTTTCCCTTTTTGTTAAACCCCAAAATAGTAATGTGGTGGTTTTTATATCTATATACCCTTCTGTGCCCTGATCCCTGCTGTCTACAAAGTTGATCCCTACACTATGATTAGTTAAGCCTTGTACAGCCAAATATGCTGTCATCCAAAGAAGGTGATAAATCTTCAAAGAAGGACCCACCGACCTGTTAAAACAGCTTATCGCAAGGTATTTGGGGTGTGTGGTTGGTTGCTAAGGGCATGATCTAGGGGAGGGGCATTCAGATATTTGTGGGGGGCTACTTATTTGAAGGTACCAATATTCTAATATTCTACCAATTGGGTAAAGCATGTACAAAATCTAACCTGAAGTTATACATAATATAATGAAGCAGAAGTAATATTAATTAGACTTAATGTGCTAATAACATGTTTACCATCCAACTCCTTCAGAAGGGTCATCAAGCAGGACCCGCACTATATACAACATACAGCTGAGAAGCTTCAATGAAAAGTTGAACAGGCGTATTCTGAGACCTGAAACAAAGCCAAAACAGCAATTCAATCTTCACTCCTTATGCTTACATATTCTGGAAATTTTGTATTTTAACCAGCAATAGTTGACATTGCATATTATTTCAGATGATGGTTGGAAGAACAATACTAATAATATTATATGAAAATATACCAGTATACCAATACTACTGATGCCAAGTAAACACTCAATGGTCCATACCAAAAACTTTATATAAATTAAAATAAACCAAAAGTTGAGGACCCCCCAAAAAACAGTAACATATCAAAATAATTACATTGAATGTTTATATATTAAACACCCTAAAAAGGAACAGTATTACTTAGATTGTAAGCTCTTCGGGGCAGGGATCTCGTTCCTAATATGTCAAGGCATGCTGCACTTCTATCAAATTATCCATAATTAATATATATATATGTATTCTTAACCTATGTATGAATTTTTTTATTTATCTGTATAATGGCTTGCACTTATCCCCTTGTTTGTATACTCTGTATTTTATAATGTACAGCGCTGCGCACCCAAGTGGTGCTTCGTAAATAAAATTATACATACATAGTATCTCCAAATTACCAATAAATTTATACCGGCACGGCCATAAACACATAAAAACCAAATTGTTAGACATTGCAAACATTTGTAAAGAACATTATTTGCACATAAAAATACATAAATCGTAAGAAGTTTTTCAGTCATGTGGTCTATATAATAATATGGAACACATTTCTAGGATCAACGATAGTTAGACCAAAATTGATAGAATGCATAACTGGTTATAATAATAGCCTTAAGCTTGGTACATGCAACTACCAATCCTGTGGCTGAACTAAAGCAGTTGGCTGTGACGAAAATCAGTTCCTATACTTTAGAAAAGGCCACCTGTACGATCTATCTGCATAACGACCTGTGTTTGTGTGTGGTCAGTTTTGTAGCCGATGACAGATAGCTTCCAATGTAACCTGTCATTGGCTATAAATCTGTACTTAATGTAACAAGCTTAAAAAACATGTGTAAACAAACCTTATATTCAAAGCAGGGGATTTACTGCATTGCAGAATCATGTACAGGACCGTGCTGCCTTATCGCCTACCTTCGGGTCATGTTAAGTTTTGTGCTACTTAGTAGTCAAAATGTGCCTAAATGTAAAGCTATAGATATTACATCGGCTACCATGGGTTTTACACTTTCTTAGCTGTTAATGGCCCTTATGGCAACTTCCCAGGAAGTCTTAATTTAAGATTTAGTTTAGTTTTCAGGGGTACAATAAAAGGTGTTATGGGTTCCAGTTCTAAAATAGATATATTCTATCACCGTGAACGATGCCTAGCCAACCAGTAATATTTCCAATTATATTAGGGTCAGGAATTGTCATGGCCCATATGTCAATATTTGTAGATTCATTTTAATCTGCTTTAGTAGAACAACTTCTGGCCTATTTAAAAGACAGTAGGCCAGAAGTTGAACACTAACAACCCCACACACCCCTTAACTTAAAGTACCCAGGGTGAGGACCTAAACCACTACGTCCTTACCCTTGGCTTCTCTTACCATACCAAGAGCTCCAAATCTGCCTCATCTTCTCTTTTTAAAGACAACAGTGCAGATGTTCCTTTTTTTTGTTTACAAATAATGATTCTCTTTGTATTTTCTCTTGTGCATCCTGCTGAAGGTTATCTGCAGTTGCTATAATTATTAATGCAATCCACACAACCTAAGGAGCCAATCTAATTCTAAACAAATAATAGGGAAAACCTCTTGTAAGGAAATTTAAAATGGACATCTGTGTTCATTTATCTCAATTACAAGGAACAAACAGTGAACTTTGCAGCCAGGCATTATATTATAGTGTAGGATTATACACAAAATCAGATAACGCAGAGGTGATAGAAAAATAAAGTTGCAAAAACACAAGATGCAATATGAATCTCTGGGCTGAATTAGTTTTTTGTTCTCCTCTGCACTGCTGTGTAGATGCTGCTAAACAATACTACCCTTTGTACAGCACATGTTTAACCATTGGAGATGAGATGGGAGAAAGTTTGCCATTTTTTATCCCTCTGCATTTTTTTTTTTTACCTTTTTTTCAAAGCATTTCCAATTCCAAATTTTGGCAATTTCATGACAATATTTTGCATACAAAAAATAAAATCTCCTCAAAATCTGTTTCAATCATGAAAATGTAGATATTTTGACTGTGAAATTCTGTAATCAAAGCAGATCATTTTATTTTGTACCTTTAATAAAAAGAATGAACATTTTAAATAAAATCCACAAAATAACTTGTTCAGTTAACTTGAATCTGCTTTAAATCATTGCACAATGAGTAGTAGTAAAAGGGCAGCATGTTAGCTTAGTGGTGATCACTGAGATCAAGATCTCATTGATCACCTCTTAGCCAACATGCTGCCCTTTCATGCTGCTTAAAGGTGGGTACACACCATCCAACAGCATTACCGAGTGCATCTGAGGCTGATGAACATTTACTGTCAGCCTCAGGATCATTTGAAACAGGCATGAAAATTTCCCTCACCCGCGGTCTTCTCCCTGTACTGTAAGTGTTTTACCTGTGCTTTATATGGGGAGAACACTCAGGACTGTGAGTAGCGTGATTGTAACAAAATGACAGACAGAATCTTGCAGATTCTTTTGTAACCACTGAGCAAGTGTGTACCCAGCTTTAGTAAAACAAATTCTGGCCCGTTTAAAAGACAATTCTACTCTACTGTACATATAAATGGAGATCTCCGAACTTCGCAAAATCCGGTCCGCTCGAGGACCCGCGAATTTTCGAAAAAATTTGAAAATTCGAAAATCCGCGAGCGGACCCATCAAAATGAAAAGTACCCTCGAAATTACGAGATTTTTTCGTATTTTCGAAAATTTTCGAAAATAGGAGAAAACTAGTATTTTCGAAAATTTTCGAAAATATGAGAAAACTGGTATTTTCGAAAATCTGTATTTTCGAAAATATGAGTAATCCTCGTAATTTCGAAAATTTTCGAAAATACGTATTTATGGAAATAAGAGAAATCTTTGTATTTTCGAAATTTTTCGAAATTACGTGTTCTCGTATTTTCGAAAATTCCCGAAAATACGTGAAAACTCGTAATTTCAAAAATTTCTGAAAATACTAAAAATCCGCGAATCGGAAGTTCGGAAGGCGGAAAATCCGGAAAAATCCGCCGTTCGCAACGGGATAAATCCGCGGCGGATCCAGGTTCGGATCCGCGAACCGGCCATCCCTACATATAAAAGGAGTTTCCAAGATTTAATTAAAAAAAGCAAACAAAACCAACCAAAATAGTGTTAGGTAGAGAGAAAGGTTCCTATGTATGAAACAATACATCAATGAAGACAGGAAAGGACTGGTCAAGGAAAAAAAATGTTCTGTGTAAATTTCTTCTATTTAATTTTCAGAGGCATTAAGTTGGATTTTAGGTTTTTATTGGTTAGGAAGTAGAGACCTACTTTACCTAAATAATTGAGCTTTGTGCATATCATGTGAACATAAGGGTTTTACTAACATGAGCATAAAAATAAAAAGCCTTGTTAAGGTAAACTCAGTATACAGGGTCTTAACTAGTCAGCAGAGACACCCCTCTGATCTTTAAATATTATAATGTGTATTTGGTTCTAAAGCCCCCACCAACTGGCAGAAGGAGGGAAAAGGTTTCCCATATATTGTTTTATATTTCAATGCAAGCTGCAGTAGAAATTTAGGGGCTGATGCAATAAGAGGAGCAAATCATTTGCCTGAGCTAATAATCTGCAGCAACCAATAAGATGTTAGCATGTTAGCTTTTCACTGGGTTACTGCAGTTAGATTATTATTATTATTATTATTGATTTATATAGCGCCAACATCTTCCATGGCGCTTTACAGTTACATAGTCATACATTACATACAGGGTAATACATATTATACAAAGTCATACATAATGCATACACAAGTATTACAGATTATAAGTACACAGAGTGAAGCGTTACCATGATACAATAGGAGTGAGGACCCTGCCCAAAGAGTCTAGAGGAAATGGGGGTGAGACATAAGATGACGGGAATCGGTAGGCTGTAAATAGAATGGCAGTGGAGCGTGAAAGGCGGGTTGGATCATATTGGGTAGTAAGCGGGGTAATGTCTAGGCCAGGTTATATGCTTGTCTGAAGAGGTGGGTTTTAAGGTTACGTTTGAAGGTATTAAGGGATGGTTAGTGACGAAGGAAAGGAGTTCCAGAGGAGAGGGGCAGCATGAGCAAATTCCTGAATGCAGGCATAGGAAGAGGTGACAAGGGTGGATGAGAGGAGGATATCATTTGCGGAGCGGAGGTTGCATCTGGGACAGTGTCGGTAGATCAGCTCTGAGATATATGGAGGGGCTGTGTTGGATAGTGCTTTGTAGGATAGGGTAAGCTGCTTGAACTGGATCCTTTGCATGATGGGCAGCCAATGGAGGGACTGACAGAGAGGAGAGGCATTAGAGAAGAAGAAGAAAAGAAGAAAAATGAATGAGCCAGACAGCAGAGTTGAGGATGGATTGGAGTGGTGCCAGGCGGTTGTTTGGTTGCAGTAGTCTAGTCAGCATATGATTAGGGCAAGGACTAGGATTTTTGTAGATTATTTTGAGAGGAAGGAACAAATGCAGGAGATGTTTTTGAGTTGGAGTCGACCGTAGTTGGCAAGCGAATTGACATGGGGTTTAAAGGAAAGATCGGAATCTAGCATTATTCACCAGCAGCGGACATAAGGAGATGGGGATATAGGTGCGATGTTAATATTAATAGTAAAACTAGGAAGGGGAACAGATCGTTGGGGTGAGAAAAGGACCAGTTTTGTCTTGTCCATGTTTAGTTTGAGGAAGCTGGAGGACATGAAGGCAGAGATGACACTGAGGCAGTCGGGGACCTGGGATGTTAGTGTAGTGAGATCTGGGGCAGAGATGTAAATTTGGGTATCATCCGCATACAGGTGATACTGAAATCAAAATGAACTAATGAGTAGTCCAAAGCCATAGGTGTAAAGGGCTGATCCATGCTGGACCCCCATGGGGAGGGGACGAGGGGTGGAGTTAATTCCAAAGTGAAAAATTAGATCAAATAGTTAAAATATAAAGTCACACTCAACGTCTATGTCCAGTCACCCAGATCCCGGAGGTGACACTATTGCTGAAACCAGCTACCAATGTAAATACAAAAACATTTTTTTAAAAATATTGTATTTTTACTGCAGTTAGATAACATCTGATTGGTTGCTGTAGATTAACAACACAGGAAAACATTTGCACCTCTTTTTGTACCAACCTCATATTATTTAAAACCCAACTAGAAGAGTGTATTTCCCCTATTGCCTTAAAGGACAATAATACTTACTTCCTCCCCGCTCCTCTTCTTATATACACACTCTCTACCAAGGGTGAGGACCTAAGTCACTAAGTCCTCACCCCTGGGCTGTTATAATTACACAGCGCTGCTCTGCTAAGCTCCTCCCCCATCTCCGTCAGCGACAAGGCCAATAGGAAGATTCACTCTGAAAGGAGCGTGTCTACGTATTGGACCCATCAGGGAAGCAGACGGGGAAGTGGAGCATACTGTGTAAGTATAACAGCATAAGTGGAAAAAGCCCAGGGGTGAGAACTTAACGACTTAGGTCCTCACCCTTGATAGAGAGCATGTATATAGGAAGAGGAGCGGGGAGAAGGTAAGTATAATTGTCCTTTAAAAGCCAAGAGAAATAATGAAATAATGAGCTCAAGTAAATGTAATACAGTACCTATGATACTTCAATTCTCCAGTGTAACCTATCATTTTTGTTTTAATATTTACAGTTTTCAAGAGTTGTAAGAAGAACTCCATGGGTCCCATCAAAATATAACCCTGCCCAACATGTGCAACTGGAATGTATAATTTACAGATTGCTGCTTTGCCGGGGTTCAGAACCTACAATTTTTATTCCTCAGTCTAGGAATATTTAAGGGGAGGGGGTGTCAAGTTTCCCCTTTAAATATCTTAAGAAAACTGTTTTCAGTACAGGGTATTGGCATCTGGTTGGTACTGTTTAAAAAATGCATTGAATGTTCCACAACGATTCTGTAATGAGGCACCTAGAAATGAATTGATCTTGTTGTTGTGAAAATTAAAGTGGATCAACAGTTAAAGGACCATGTAAAGGTGGCCATGTATTTGAGTCAAAGGCCTGACAGACCTGAGGAATATCCTTCTTTATCAATAAAACTAACAGCAGATTTGCTTGTTAGAAGAATTTTTTTTTTGCACTCCCACAGCGGAGATGAAGTTTGACACTATGCCAATTTAAATATATATTCATTGTGTACCTGGCATACTGATAACTACAAAATAAAGAAGAAAACATGCAGTTTCCTACCAAATAACAGCTGTTACCATATGAAGCCAGATTGATGATACATTTGCAGCACAAATTTAGAATGATGTATCATCTGCTATCAAGCTCAAAAAAACTTGGGAGATTCCATTATATTCTATGTACCTTGGATAAACTGGTTAGTGACTAACTGCCTAAAACAACTCAGCTGATTCAAAGCTCCCTTTACTAATACTAGTATAAGCATATTATGTCCAATACCATAATGAGAATAATAACTGTTGGCCTGTGGGGCATTTTTTTTCTCAACCTGGACACCCTCCAAGTCCGGATCTTGAAGGGACAGTTCAGTAGCAACCAAGATATAAAAACATTTGAAGCCAAAATGATTCTGTTATTTGACTCCAAAAACAATGGGTTAAACCAAGACTTGGGATTCCTAGCCCACTATAACTGTTGAATATATTTGTATGTAGAACCATATGTGGATGGTATACAATATGTGCATATTCTCAGTGTCTGCTTTCCCCTCATCCAGCGCCCCCCTCATTATTTCCCCACCCCCCCTGCTACCTTCCTCCTTTCCATTTGGTTTCCCACCCTAGTATGCTGTTATCTATATTATTACCCCCTCTCATTGCTCAGTATATTCTGGATTGTTTGTGTTTATTATCTTGTTATCTAATGTAATTAGCTTCTTACTTTCTGTTAACCTTTGTTTCAATCAGTACTGCTCTGACCTGAGGAAGAGGGTAGATCCCTTGAATGCTTGTCTACTAAAATAAACTGTTAGTCCATTAAAAGTATCTCTACTTTTTACTACATATATTGGACTAATACGGCAAAACAATCATTATTTTTACCATTTAACAAGTCTCTTTCATGCACACGTTTCCTGTCTCCTTAACCCATGATTGCACATACAGATAAATTGGACTTGTTAAATGGTGTGTCCTGGAAGAGAAGGGCTAGCCTGTCCTGTTCCTGCATGCCATAACATCTTTTGGCTTCCTGGTTCATTGACTTAAGGGGGTACTAGAACATCTTTTCTTTGCTCTTCGGGGTGAGGAATAGAAAGTAAGAGAGTTTTATGCAACAGTATGTGTTTGGGGCCTTTATATATTTGTCAGTCACTATGGGCAATGCATTAATACATTTGCCTTTTACGGTAAACATTATTATATTTACCTATCACTGTGGGCATTAATATGTTTTCTTTAATATATTAGCCTGTCAGTGTGGGCATTTATATATTTACCTGTCCAGGTGTATAACTGCTGGGGCCCGTCCCCCCCTGAAATTGCAGGCCGTGTCCCAGACCCACCACCCCCTCCCCAAACTGAGGTCTACGATCAGCTGTTTTTAAACAGCTGATCGTAGGTATGAAGGAAACAACATCAAGGTTGTGGCGAGCTCTCTTACCATCCGGGACCTCCATGGTTGCGTGGGTGGCAAGGCAGTAGTCATGCCACTGTACCAGATGACAGGCAAATATATATATATATAATATTTAAGTCATAAGAACACACTCACAGGACTTTTCTTCCATAATTTCTTATTTTTATTAACAGCTTGACGTGTTTCTGCTCACACAGGAGCCATCATCAGAATATATATATATATATATATATATATATATATATATATATATATATATATATATATATATATATATATATACACACACAAACACAGGTAGTACACGTTCATTACTGGCAAACATTATACAAGATTTTACAGTGGCTGTTATTAAGCCTTTATAGGGATAAAGTAGAATGTAAAGTAGATTCTCTTAACATGGTTACCCTTACCATTCAGGCCAGGTTACAATTTTGGGAGCTTTCAACTATCCAGTCATTCACTGGAGCAGTGGGGAATGAAAATGAGAAAAAAATCACATAGATTTGCAAATATGTTAAATGGAAACTTTTTGTTCCAGTTGGCACATTAGATTCTTTACATTTTGTAATCACTAGTAATTAGGAATTCATTGGTAATAATGGTGCATTTGGGCAGTAGGAATGGATTAGTCGGATTTCATGAGTTCTTACGAACTTTCGGACCTTTCTAACTTGCAGACTTATCTTTCAATAATTGATAACCCTTGACTTTAGTGCTCCATAATTCTTGAATGGAGCATTCTGTAACCCCTGAATTCCCCGATAACACTTAAATGTGGTGTATGCTAACCCTTGAATTCAGCCATAACTGTAGAATTCGGCATTTGGTAACCCTCAAATTCCATTATAACCCTTGAATGTGGTATAGGCTAACCATTGAATTTCGGCTATAACCCTCAAATGCGGAGTTCAGGAACCTATAAATATGGTGATAACCGTCAAATTCGGTGTTTGCTAACCCTCGAATTGCTATTTTAACTGTTTTTTATTTTCGAAACTATTTGTCCCCATTAACGGGTCAGTTTTTTAACTATTGAACTTTTAATGAAGTTCGAAAATTCGAAAATGTATCGAACTTTAGGTAGTTGGGCAATGATGATAGCATATAGCCGGCATTAAAACGACACTGTGAGACCTGTGGGTAGATCCCCTTTGGGATTTACCCACGCACAAAAACGCAATATTGAAAAGATTTACTCAGAGCCATAGCAGCCTTTATTTATAAGAATTCTAATTGGATACATTAAAATTATTTCAGAAAGGATCTGATTGGTTTAATAGCCAATATGATTCTTTTCTAATCAGAATTGGTTACAATCAAATTGGTCTGTTCCCCAGACCATTTTCAAGTTCCCAGAGCCATTTACAGTAAGTTACTGTATCATTTTTTACAAAATTTTCGAAAATTCCTTGAAAATTCAAATATTTTAAATTTTTTTTTAATTTTCACACGTGTCTCGAAATTAGAATACGGAAGCTCGAAAAACCGTGCGATCGTGAAGAAAGATTTTTTTTAAAGTTCTGGATATATGAACGTGTTTCCCAGACCATTTCCCAGGTCACAGAGCCATGTACAGTAAGTTATCATTGCTAGTTTACCTTATATTTAGGCGGAAATGTGCAGATTTTTTTCTCCCATTGACTTTTAAAGGACAGTTCAGTGGAAATTATCAATATTTGTTAAATTGTTAGTTTGTGTAATGCATACTTATTTATTCTACATATTCTCTCTCATTTTGAAAAATAAGTTGATTTCATACCCTTTGCTGTTCCCTGCTGTTAACATTAGTGAGCTGACATTTCAGGTTCTAACAGTCCTTCTTCCCAGGATGCACCACTTCCTTGGAATATTCCTAACGGTCTCTACTAGGGGTCCTGTAAACAGGAAGTCAGTATTTCGGTTGCATTTATTCATACACAGACGAAATGCTGAATTGGCAGATTAAGGTCATTGGGATGAAAAAATACTGCTCTTTTTTCCGAAAAGCATATGTATTTGCACTGAACTTCCCCTTTAATGTTTTTTTCTGCAAATTTTCGAAAATCCGCGAATCTGCAGGCGGAAACGGATTTTAACAGTTTCGCCCATCTCTAGAACAGAGTCTTGGACAATGTGTTTAAATATACATTGTATTTGAATGCACAGTCAGGGTTATTCAATAAAAGTTCTTATTGTTTAAAATGGTGCTAATTTTGCCCCAACCAATCAGATCTTAGCTTTTAAATGTTAAAAAAGATCTGATTGGTTGGGGAAAAATTAGCACCATTTTAAACGATAAGAACTTTTATTGAATCTCCCTGAATGTTCCTATTAATATAGTTGCGGTACCTTTTCTGGTTCCAGTCAGCCTTTGTACACTGGTGCCTCCTACTACTGAGGGCTTTTTTTGCTCATACAGAAAGACGCCATCTAGGAAAGAAATACTGGCAAACTAAATAACATGTCACATTATGTTATGTATTTGGCTAATGTGTACTATTATAACTTCTATTATTGCCCCCTAACTCCTAACCTGAACGTAATGCATTTCCTTATTAGAATCTTATAAGGTTTGAGCGATAGTTATAAGGAATGTACACATGGCCCCTACCTTCCTGACAGACAGAAGTTCTGTCAGTATATCAATCAGTGGTATGTCTGTCACTAGAAACTTATGAGGCTATTGAAATACATGTCCCATAATTTTTTTTTGCTTATTTTGCCTATAAACCTATAAAAACGATGAGTCATATTGTAAATGATGCCCCCAAAATATTGTATTGTTTATCCAGCCCTTTGTCGGCACATTGGTAATAACATTTCAAACTAATAAATAAATACATACTTGATCTTTGGTTTTTGATAAAGAAAAGCTTCAGCCTTTCTTTAAAGGTGTTTTCATTCACATAAAATTCCACCTGCACCCTGTGGAGACAGAAATATTGAAAATCAGTTACCTGCAGTAGGAATTCTTTTTTTTCCCCTTATTAAAGACTAAGCGTGGTTAGAAATCATCTGACAAAATGTGTTTTAAGACATCCATGCCTCTCCGGGGGAGGTATATTATTATTAAATGTTTTCTATCAAGCAGTCTTCTGTAGCACACTTTTTAATCAGTTTCCATTGACAGAACATAACAAAAAATGACATTCCAGACACATTTCTTCTTCTTTTTTTTTTTTTTAGGCTCTGAAAAAATCAAAATTTTAACAACGTTAACATGTTAGCCTAAACAGTTAGTACTAAACCAGGCCAAACCTTGACCCTATTAATATTTAAACCTGTTAGTTATCATTTGGGATAGTGGGATTTGCAGTCAAAGCAATAAGAACATCTATGGGGCATTTTAAAGCAGAACTGAACTCCAATAAACATTTTTTTGTCAAACATACAACTTGATAAGCTAATTACATACATTTCACTTATTTTCTAAGCACACATATTTCACAATGGAGCACAACGTTCCTGCACAAATCCCTGCAATGAATTAACCATTTTGACAAAGTTAATGATTCTTGGGAAGAAGTTGCATTCTGTTGTGGGGTTTATACACCACAATCAAAAAAACCCTAGCTCAGCAGGGTAAATTGAGCTCTGACAAATGTTTAAATCTCCCTAATAGTACACTTTTATTATATCAGTAATGATAGTATTAAAGGTTATGGATAATGATTTGTCTTGTCTTAATCTCATATAATTAAATACATTTAAACAGTACACAGGTGTGTATGTTGCTGCATGCCTTCAAACCAGTACTTGTTTTGCTCAGGCTCAGTATTCTTCCTTTCCTCTTCTTGCCAACTATTCCTTGCAAGGATCTTTTCAGTGAAAAATCTAAATTCCATTAGAAAATTGAAATTTCTTATCTAGATTATCCGGATTCCTGGTGATACCCGCAGGCCTGTTTGCCTTTGAGCGACACAATCAACAGTTCTTAGGTTCTCAACATAACTCAACATTTTACAAACATTTTATATACACAAACCCTAAACCATACTTAAAGGGTGATGCATGGAGAGTTGATATTGGTTCCCCTGTGCAATCGCCCTGGCAATGCTATATTTCCATAGCGGCTATCTGTGAATTTAGAAGTGGGGTTCTACTGTTGCAGGACTTTTCCAGCAGCAATTGGCACCAAGATCCTGCGATACAATTACGGATGTAATTATGTATTGCATTGTGGGATCTCTGTAAGGTAAGACACTCCATTTTGCAATATTAAATCTCCCTGTAGCTCTTTGTCACCTCATATTCCTTACAAAGCCATCTTCTCTACAAACCCCCAACTAAACACTGCTTCCTCTCGTCTTAAAGGACAACTAAAGCCACAGAACAACACTCAACCAAAAGGCAGAACACCTTTATATAAAACCAGTAATCTGTGTCTTACCTCTCATTTTGATACAGGCGCTGGGAAATTTACCTAAATAATAAGTGGATTATGCTTTACTTCACAGCATTCTAGTATCACACAGTCTATCATTATGTTCTGCACATGCTCAGTACTTAGCTATGGCAGAAACTTGTTACAGTTGGTCACACCCATTAATAATCTCTAGCCAATCCTTTTACAGGACAGATAAAGCAAGGAAGCATGTGACTGAAGTCAGGAGGTGTGGTCTGACACAGATACTTCATCTAGTATTTAATATGCTTACATTTACTTTAATGCAATTAACTGAAGTGGTATTTTATAGCTTATTGAAGTTTTTAGGGGTCCCGAAATATATCAAAAAACGAGGCAGGCTGCCAGACTTCACTTTAACCATAAAACTCAATTTTGTTACTCACATTAAAATCAAACAGCGGATTGGTGCACATCTCCCCATGGCTAACAGCGCCCAACATGTTTCATTGCTAAACATGCCACTTCCTCGAGTTTTATGGTTCAAGTGAAGTCCGGGCAGTCTGCCTCATTTTTTGATATATTTCGGGAGTTTGCGTACCATTAAGGAGCCGGTCCTTTAAGGTGGTGTGAGCGCTGGAGTTCTACGAGTACAAGGAGTTCCCGGGATGAAGGTACTGTGACTGATTGATATTGGGTGTTTTTAGGGGGGTTGTTTTCAGATTGGAGTATAAAAAATTGGGTTTAGTTCTCCTTTAAATGTTTCTAATTGATTCTTATGTATAGAACTTTCTTTGAGTGCTTATACAGTGTATTGTTCAGCATTTGGCTAAAGCTCTTCTACTCTCCTATTTGTATTCAAGTTACCCTTATGTTTCAAGTTATCCTTATGTTTCAAGTTACAGCACTATTATTATATAAATGCATGCTTAGTGTATATTTGTGTAAATGTATTTATTGCTTATTTATGGACCTTATTATTTTCATTTGCACTTATTTACTTGCTTGTATCCTCTGTATTGTTAAAATATACATTCCTGAGTGTCTTGGTCATATTAGACCAAGACATAAAGAAATGGGAGACGCCATCCCAAACACTAGAAATGTCTTGCACTTGTTAAATCACACAAAATCTATCTGAATTTTATTGGCAATTTATAAATGGACTATGGACTTTCCCATCAATCTTACAGACTGTGACAAATATGTTCCCTAGCGTGTCCAGTCCTGTAACCACAGCTGGTGAACAATTCTAGAAAAGCAACACTCTGGGTTAATTTACCTACAACCTTCCATTTTTTTGTCAATTACTTCCTATACATTGAACTAAAAAATCCATTTTCTGCTCAAAATGCATTTCTTGTTTCCTGTAAAATTGAGCTGCGGGTATTGAGAAATCATAAACCAATGAAACTGTAATCTGCACCGGCTGCTAAATTTATAGAAACTTCAGTGAGATAAATGAGCTGAACATAAAAATTCATCCCTAACAGCCTTGTATACTCAGCCAGAAAAGCAATATATAAGATCTACAAACGAAACCCATAACTGTCAGTATTATGTTTGATGGAAGGCTGCGTTTAGCATGTCTGTAGTGAAAAGGCTTTTTTTTTTAAGATGACAGTACTGAAGGTGAAAATATCCTACAGGATTCGGACTTGTTAGGGCTAGGCCTCACTACGCTATTTTGGCGTGTGCTGTGTTAAAGCAGTGCTCAGCGCACGCCAATAGAAAAGGATGGGGATGGTCCCACTGTCTCCGCTGCCTTGCTTCGAGGCACACGCGATCAACATTTTTGGTGCGCATTGCACCCACCGCGATAGATTAACATCAAAGGAATCGTAGCGCATGCGCAGGGTAGCGCACATGAATTGCACAACATTGCGATTGCACTTCGTTGCATAATTCTTTTGCGCTGCCTAGTGGGGCCTTGCTCTAATAGGCCATAACAATTGGGGTCATTATTTTGTGAGTCTCGACATTCTCATAAATCGCTTATCTACCCATGTGGTCAGGTTACTGTAAAGGTACTTATTGCTGAAGGGACAGAGCCAAGAGTAGAGGGTACTGTAAAGGAATCAAATAAAAAAAAAAATCCCTTTTATCAGAGATAAATTTAAAAACCGCAATATGGTATTGTTACCAAATGTGAATGCAAACAGTTATTACAAATGATTTTTATATAAATGTAAATTATTTCAAATGTGTCTGCTGATAGTGGAAGGCAATTAAGGGCTTAGGCAATGATGGCTGCCAAGGCTTTAATTAACTAGGCATGAAGCTTCTGTAATCTGGGACCCCCTGCATGTCACGCTGTATGTTTTGCTGATTTCCTGATTATGCCTGGTACTGAGGTCACTGAGAAAACTCACCCTGCTAAGTACATTGAAAATCTTTCCTTGTGTTCCACATTTGTCTGAAATCCAATACAGAGCCAGAGCTCATGTACAATGGGAAAAAATAAATGTATTAACTGCAGCACACTTCAACATGGCAGAGGCCAATCTTGGGTTTTTCAACAAACCCTGCAATCGAAAGCTATGAGATGTATTAGTGAAATCACAATACTCCTTAGAATATTAATATCAAAGGGAAAATGAACAAAGAACCCACTTATGAATCTCTGATATCAGGCATTTTTAGGCCGTCAGTCTTAGGCTGGGTACACACAAATGGACTATTTGTCCTGAACAATCACTCGGCTGGGGCAAAAGTCTGTCGGTTGCGGCAATAGTGTCCGACAGTTCAAACAATCGATCAAGCGGTCCCATAGGGAACCGCGTTTTGGTCCTGAAACGCATCAGGTAGCCGATGTGATGAGCGTGTGTGATGCCAGTCTCTGTTTTTATTTGTGCTTCAAATATAGGTTGTATGTCTTGAAGAAAGTGTGGCCTCTCTTTGATGTTTTTTAAGTAAATTTAGTGGCCGGTTTAGATGTTTTAAACCTAGAGTTTAGGGTTGGAAGGGTTGCCTTTCCCATAGGGAAACCACGTTTTGGTCCTGAAACGCATCAGGTGGCCGATGTGATGAGCGTGTGTGATGCCAGACTCTGTTTTTATTTGTGCTTCAAATATAGGTTGTATGTCTTGAAGAAAGTGTGGCCTCTCTTTGATGTTTGCTAAGTAAATTTAATGGCCGGTTTAGATGTTTTAAACCTAGAGTTTAGGGTTGGAAGGGTTGCCTTACCTTAAAAGAAGTTTTTTTTTTGTTTTTTTTTAAAGACAGATGCAGCCACTGAGGCCAACAGTGGGGCAAATTTTAGTTAGGGGTGGTGAACATGCCCTTTAAATAATGGGTTTCCCTCAACATATTACACATGGTTCAATATTTCAACCCAACTGACCGCCTGGTATTATATTATTGATATAAGTTCAAAATATCTCCCAGAAATTTCATTGCAACTAAAAACGAATTGTACATACTGGCAATATGTTATATCTATCACATGACCCATTAAAGAATACATTATTAGTCTTGACAAAGAAGTCATTCAAGAACTAAACTTCAAGTCCAGTTGATCTAATTGAATAAGACAGATATACCATGACCTGGATGAATGAGAACCTTCACAAGCATATTCATGGTATTTCTATGATTTCCATCTGACAGACTGAAGAGTATCAGTAGTTTGTTATAGTGGAATAACAGGCCAGGGTTGTCCTGCATGTTCCCGATGCAAGGCAATTCATTTAAATATTACATAATCCCACTCCATTTAACTAGCTAAATGAGCAAGGAAAGGAAAAACAAACCACTATAAAAAAAAATGGAACCTTAAAAGTGGCCTTTTTTTTTTAAAGGGTACACTCCAACCTTTAAAATGACTCCAGGATCATGCTTCAGCTGCAGTCTATCAAAAGTAACAGCAATATAAAGATATACAAGTTTCCTGCTAGTACTGTGTGGTGTGGTGTCACCAGCACCACTGGTCTGCCCCCAAGTTTAAAGTTGGAGAATGCCCAATGCTGGGACAAAGCATCATCAGCTGCATCATAAGTCCCACCCAGACTTCCTAATCTTTTTTAAAACTAGCCACAAGCCTGTTTTTTTTTCTTTCTCTAAGGTGTAGAGGAAAGGACAAATAAATGGTTGCAGGTCTGTAATAGCTTCAGAAAACATACATTTTGGGGGTGGGGATTATGACACAGCTTTTAACACATGCCTGTCACAGAGAAACAGAGACAGGGAAGACTGTTAAGTGTAACTTTACAAGTATGTAACTTAAGAGCCAGAGAAGCTAGATACAGATCATCTTAGGTTTGTTTGAAAGGTATGGGATAGCCCTTAACAGTGCATCTGTGTGGATATTTGTTATCCTTTATGATCCTTTATGATCATTCTCACTATTAATTCCTGTCTTATGTTGTATTTAGATGATTTTGAAGACCTGCTAAAGAGTAGGGATGGACTAGAACTCAACCCCGAGTTTGAGCTGAACTTTATGAGTTCGGACGAACTCGAAGTATTCAAACTAGTTTGATTTTCCAGACTCGCAGAGATTCCCAAAAATGCCCACTTGTGGATTGTCGAACGCCCGACAACCCTGCGGCCTTTGGGGCTTAAGGGGTCCCGCAGCTTGAACTGGGACCCCCCTGCCCTTGTAAGGGCCCTTGTGGCACTGATAAGTGCCTCTGTTGGGGGTCCCGCAGCTCGAACCAGGACCCCCGGAAGCTCTTAAAAGAGACCTTGGGCAGCGTCTTCTGTCTTCCATCCGGTGACACCAGTTCCGCTGAGCCCACAGACCCAGAGAAGTACCCCTGTGGCCAGGGGTGCCTCCGGCGCTGGTGGCCTTAACGAGGTCAGTGTTACCAGCGTCTTGATCCGATGTCTTCTTTCTTCTGCCATCTACTGCGGTAATTTTTTCAATGCTTGGTTTACATGGTTTACATTAACCAATCAGATTTTCCGATTTGATGAAATCTGATTGGTAAATGTAAACCAAGCATTGAAAAATGTACCAATCAGAAAAGGATTAGGGTTTTCTGCAAACCTATATAAAAAGGTGCAATCCTCCATGGAGCTTAGAAGTCATCGCACTAGATGGCAGAAGAAAGAAGTGGCTAGCAACAACGGCTCTGCTGAGGCTGGCTGTGCCAGCTGGCTCACTGCCGGCTGCCTGTCTGGCATCGGTGACTTCAGTGGTGTTGGTGTCACTAGCCCGAAGACGTCATGCTGGATCAAGACGCTGGTAACATCGGCCTCGTTGAGGCCACCGGAGCCGGAGGTACCCCTGTCGGCGGAGCTGGTGTCACCGGATGGAAGACAGAAGATGCCTCTTTTAAGAACCGCCGGGGGACCCGGTTCGAGCTGCGGGACCACCAACAAAGGCACTTAGTGTCACAAGGGCCCTTATAAGGGCCAGGGAGGGGGGTCCCGGTTCGAGCTACAGTACCCCTTAAGCCCCAAAGGGCCCTTCCAAGGCTGCAAATACACTTATAAGTGCTGGGGAGGGGGGTCCCGGTTCGAGCTGCGGGACCCCTTAAGACCCAAATGGCCCTTGTTAGGGCCACAAGGGCACTTATAAGTGCCAGGGAGGGGGGGTCCTGGTTCAAGCTACAGGACCCCTTAAGCCCCAAAGGGCCCTTGTCAGGGCCACAAAGGTCCTTGTAAGGACCGAGGAGGGGGTCCCGGGTTCGAGCTGCAGGACCTGCCGGGTTGTCCATGAACGTTATTCATTCGAACTTTCAGAACTATTTACCCCCGATTGACTTTAATGGATCCGTTTTCGGACTTTCGAATATTTTTAGAAGTTCGGTCCGTTTTCAATCTTTCGAACTTCTACTGAAGAGGTTAGTAGAGATTTTTAAGTCCTCTGCAAAACATTTTAGTCAATAGACTCCTACATTATAATAGGCTTTCATATAAACAAACCCTGATAATTAGCAGGGGCTTGGAATTTTGACTTGGTTTGAATTACATGAGTTTTTTAAACCACTGACAAGAAAAGCATTACAATTGCACCAGATTTTTATTTAATTAGTCTTTTATGCGCAGACATGGAAGTGAACTGAACAGACCTTAACAGGAGCATTTTAATTATTAATGGTTCTTTGTTCGAAGGTAAAGTGGCTTATTTGGATTTACAGGAATGGCTTTGAAAGGCAAAATGTTCTGTGCAAGGAATAGTAATACTCTACCCAAGGGATAAGGAAATCTCTATTTTCACTTTAACAGGAAGCCATTACAAGCAGGTTTATCACATCTTTGCATAAGTCACTGCTACAAAGTAATTAGAGAATCTAAATTTTTACTTTTAAAGGAAGTCATTAAGAATAGATTTATCATGTCTTTGCATAAGACACTGCTACAAAGTTATTAATATAAAAATATTGTTTATGGTCCAATAAAGTGTCATATTGGAACAGTCTTAATTCTTCTCTTCATTGTTTTATTTTTCTCAGAAGTATCAGCTGTTGCCCTCAGGCATAGGGATCACCATAGCAACCATAGCGATTGTTATGGGTCCCGGAGCCAAAGGGGGCCCTACCAGATCCCCTGAGGAATAATTTTACCTCATGTAGTTCAGTCCCACAAACCCCCTTTTTGTTTTACTTAAAGGGCAAGTCCAGCCCTAAAATGGAAACTTACATACTGGTAAATCACCCCCCAAAACCCTAAATGATAATAGTTTGAAATCTGAAATATATAAGTCTAACCTGAAATCCTGCACAATATCCTGTTGCCCCTGTTTCTGCTTCCTGGTTCTTCCAGTTAGAAACAGTCAGTTATGGATTTGATAGTTGACATCACAGCCAATGACTGAATGTTAATCCCCTGTCTGCCTCTTCTGAGCATGCCCAGGCTCAGTACAGGTTTCTAAATTGCTCAGTTTCCATAAGGCATCCAAAAGCATAGCAGGCATACAGTAATGAATTTATAGGACAAACTATGATATAAGAGGCCATTCTTTCTAAAAAGAATGGTCATTATGAGGGTGGAGTTGTCCTTTAAACCTTTCAAAGAGCTCCCAGCCTCAGATATTCTACTTACAAAACCATGGCTTCTCTCTTCATCCATGATAGTGACATTATGGACAATGGCTGAGGCCAGTTACAGAAGGAGACTCCTCTGCTACTGTCCATGCTCATAACCAACCAGCTCGCAACAGTATAAGAGGAGGGGTGTCCACGCCAGCGAGGGATCGGGGGTTTTATAAATTGAAAATCTGAGCCTGGGAGCATCTTTGAATGGTAAACTTAAAACGAAAACGGGGTTTGTGTGGCTGAACTATGTTACAATTTTTCTTAGGAGGGTGGACATGCCCTTTAAAAAAATCTTCCCAGGTTGGGTTGAACTGCACTGAACTGCTTATTTTTTTGTTTTTCTCTTGTGGGTTGAGGGGCCCCATGATCTAAAATCATGCTATGGGGCCCTGTGATTTCTAGCTATGCCACTGGTTGCCCTGTGTTGTTAGTAAGATTACCACACTTTACTATTAAAGGAAAACGAAACCCACATTTTTGTGCCCTTATAATCTGAGCAACAAATAGCATTTAAATGAATATAACACCACGTAGAATTGGATTAGGTAATGGTCAGTGCCATCATGTTGCTGTCCAGTAAACCCTTATCCCTTTAAGGGACACTATACTGAAAAAATGACTGTCTCATCTTAATCTATAATTGAATACATGTAAGTAGCACTTTCTCTAATTTGCGTGTGTTGCTGCTTGCCTTCAATACAGCACACATTTTGTTTAGGAGCAGTATCCCCCCTCCCTCTTTTAACCACTCCCATTTCCATCCGACCTGACTTTTTTCCCACAAGCCAACTGTCAAGCCTGCACACAGCATTCCAACTGTCAAAACTCTGTCACCATTCCAGCTACAGTAAAATTGCTCACAGAAGAATAGTTTTTGAGAGCAAGTAACTTGATTGACAGCTGAAATATAACAAGTTTTAGATTGGATATCTAAAGAAATAGGGAGCAGATCAACAAAAAAAATGATACAGTGGTGGTTGGGAAGAATTATACTTTCCAATTATGGTCAATTTAAAATAACCTATTTTTCGGTAAAGATGCCCTTTAAAACTGCCTTGTGAGCTTGGGCACACATTGGCTTCTCCACTTGGCAACCAAACCAAGAAAAGTAGGGGAAAGATAGCCCCTAAAGAAGTAAAGCACTCCCAATCTACCCCCACAAATAGAGGTAGGGCCCCTTCTCTAATGAGGCAGATGAGACATTTGTCAGAGATTAGAGATCCATTCACAAATTGAAATTTGCTATTTAAAGACTTAGAAAATATTTAAAAGCACACATCAATATTAGGTAAGTTTTGATCACCTAATTATTAATCTTTGCCAATGGAGAAAAAAATCACTTCCTGGAAAACAGCCATAACTGAAAGCCACACTCACAACCAGAAGCCACGCCCACTTATCAGCAGCACGCGCCACCTAATGCAGATGGGAAGCACCTTTTTACAAAGTTTGACTCAGGTGCCAAAAACCCTAGAAGTGCCCTTGAAGAGAGGAGGCAATAAATACCACCTAAAGAAAAAATAAAAGGAAGGGGAAGATTGCTTAAATTGTTGCCATAGTTTGGGGATGCTTAGTCACATGCATGCTTGTGTCACATGCTTGTGAGGATTTCATTAACCTTTAGTAGATATATATATACCCAAACTGCAACCCAAATCCCCACTTTTTATTACATAGTGCCAACGTGATCATTTAACCTGAATACAGGGTTTTTACTTAAGAAAAAACAACTCAAATAGACACAGACCAATACAGTAGATAGCATTGATTATAGAATACAGTGACCATTAACCCCCACATTATTAGACAGTAGTTTAAGGTCCATAACCAGGACTCAAACATAGCTGAATGTTATAGCAGGTGACCTCTCTCTGCTACAGACAGCCGCTACTCTTTCTCTATGGCTTTCTGGTATACTCTGGTGAACTCTGCTGTGCATGAGTGCCCACAGAGAGGGCTCCGTGTGCCATAGGTTCACCACTACTAATATATACAGATGTGTGCAGAATCACTGGATTTTGAGATTCAAATTTTGAGATTCAAAATGACTTTGTAATTTTACATTTGTAATTTATATGCTATGGTCAGTGTGGTCTAATCTATGTGGGTGAGACCACACAGGCATAAAATCCTAGCACCGTTCCTCTATCCGTACAGGCAACAGGAAGTTTCCTGTGTTGGCATTTTCTTGGCTGGACAATCTGAGTCTCAATTTAGATTAAAAAAGGCTTAATGCCCTGTCACCACAAGGTTTAAATGTGGATTACGATTTATATGTGTTTTTGTGAGGTACACGGATAATTTATTATTTTATATGTAATCCATTTCTTCTTCTTTTTGCAGATGTGTGATGCTTAATGCTATCTTTAGAGATTATGATGTATACTAAGGAATGGGTAGTGAAATGATGTACATAAAGGGTAATATGTGTTAATACCGGATACATAATGTCCTGAATGGGATGTATGTTACTTCCTATGTGTAACGTATATTAGCATATTAATTATATGTACAGTAACATTTGATAGCCTAAGCTTGAAAACGGAGTACGGTATGTTACTTTGAAAGGTCGCTTGTTGATGTTGGCTATATGAAACAGTAAAACGTGTTGTTTATGGCAGTGCTGTGCTTTCTTATTGCATTTATATGTATGTGTGTATACGCACACTCTTTATCCGGTGCAATGCCTCAGGGAAACATAGCTGTATTTTTCCTAAATGTACATAAATAGTATAGAGGGCAGCACTCAGGAAACCTGATCAATATGCTAAATCTTTATTTCACACATATTAGCTGAGTGGTGTTTCGAGAGCCACATGCTTTCTTCATCAGGCTCAAAATAGTGGTATCAATCATTAAATCACTTCACATGATATTTGATTCAGCAACAAGGAAACGACAAGTAACAAAATGCAAATATGTATCAGGAAGGACCAATTCCATAGGAATAAGTCTACTAATAAAGAATCAAATGCTTTAAAACACTATTAATGTGCCAAATGCTCAGACGCAAAGAGAACTGACACTAAATTCCTGCTAAAAAGTCAAGAGCTAAAGATCAAAGGGAACTTATCTATTGAAGTGCTAAGTGCCAATCGGTGCTTAAGATCATAGGGAACTCCCTTATTTATATACTACTTGCCAATCAGAGCCTGATATCCAAAGTGTCAGGTGCTAAAATCCAAAAGGGACTGCTCTATTTAAGTGCTAATTGCCAATCTGAACCAGATCCCTAAAGAGTCTGGTGCTAAAGATAAAAGAGGGCTCACCTCTTGAGCTACTGATCCCTTTGATCTTTAGCATTTGATCTTTTATTAGCTAATGTTGCCCCAATCAATCAAATATTATTTAACACTTGAAAGCTAACATCTGATTGTTTGGGTCTAAAAAGCACCATTTTTAACAATAAGAACTTTTATTGAATGACCCTGCTAAACTTGTTATTGGCTCTCATTCCTATGGTATTGATTCTCTCTAATATGGAGCCATTTGTATCACGGCTGTTTGAACATGATTGGAGAGGGGAGACATTTCTCGCTTGGTGGGTGGGACAAAGGGATTTTAGGGAAGTTATGTATACTTGTAACAGAAGTTCTGATGACTATCCACTGATCAGGCAAAAACATGTTAACTGTTTGAATAAACGTATATTACTTCAAACCCCATGAGTGCGTACACCTTTAGTATAGTATTTGAGGTTGAATAAAGAGATATGTCTTGTGAAGGTTCTCATTCATCCGGGTCATGGTATATCTGTTGTATTCAATTAGATCAACTGGACTTGAAGTTTAGTTCTTGAAGACGTTTCGCTAGTCATCCGACTGGCTTTCTCAATTCAGAATGACTTGTACAAGAATCTTTGGCAATCATGTACCCTGGAAAATCCCAATTAGCATATCACAGCCAAGTGTTAAGGGCGTGATTGGATAGTGGCTAAGAGGTGTTATAGGAACGCCCAGAGTAAGGTGTAGAAGTAAGGTGTCAAAACAGCATTGTACATGGCAGACAGTTGGTGTCGAACCCCCCACCTCTATAGGCTTGGTTTCTTTATTTTACATAAATGGCCTCCTAACACCTCTCTTGAACCAGTCACGTTCCTTTGCCAATATGTTAACATTACAATCTTCAAAGGTATGTCCTTTATTCTTAAGATGCAGGTACACGGCTGAGTCCTGACCCGAGGGATTGGCTTTCTGTGCTGGGCCATACGTTGATGCAGTTGCTGTTTGGTCTCCCCACATACAAATCAGAGCATTCTTCACTGCACTGCGTATAGATATCGCTTTTCTTGTGTTTTGGTATTGGGTCTTGGTATGTGCGATGTACCAATTGCTGCCTCAGTGTGTTGTTCGGTTTAAAGCAGACAGGGATACGGTGTTTTTTTGAAAATTCTTCTTAATTTCTCGGAGACCCTGCTACATATGGGATGACCATGTTCTTTCTAATGTCTTGCTTTTCTCCTTCACTGTTGGTATTCGTGTTCTTTTCTTTCCTTCTACTTCTTTTGACAAAGGCCCAGTCTGGATATCCACAAGTTTTAAGGGCTCCTCTGAGATTCATTTCTTTAGCCTTCGCCTCTGTGCTAGTGGGGAGTTTCTCAGCTCTGTGTTGCAGGTTCTGATGACACCCAGCTTGTGATCTAAAGGGTGGTGTGAGTCAAACATCAAATACTGATCTGTGTGTGTTGGTTTTCTGTAAACCTCTACTTCCAGTTTACAATTTCCTTAACTTCTACCAAGCAGTCTAAGAAAGCCAGTTTGTTGTTTTGTACCTCTTCCTTGTAAATTTGGTCTACCGCATTGATGTGTTCTGTGAAAGCTTGTACTTCCTTCTGGTCGATTTTAACCCAGGTGTCATCCACATATCTGAACCAGTGGCTGGGTGTTATGCCCTTAAAGGTATTAAGCGCCTGTTTTTTACCTCTTCCATGTAATTTTGGCCACAATGGGTGAAACTGGAGTCCCATAGCACATCCGTGTTTTTGCTTATAGAACTTATCCCTGTATTTGAAATAGGTGGTATTCAGGCACAAGTCCAGTAAGGAACACACCTGTCTGGGTTGAGATCAGTTGCTGGTAAGAGTACAGTCTTGGCCTAGCCGTTTTTTTACCATGTCCATAGCCTCCTTGGTGGGTATACAGGTGAAGAGAGATGTCACATCATAGGACACCAAAGTTTCTTCTGCACCAAAGTACTATATCTTCAGTCTTGTTGGTGAAATCCTGAGAGTTCTGGATGTGATGCTTAAAATCCACCAGAAGGAAGTACAAGCTTTCACAGAACACATCAATGCGGTAGACCAAAACATCAAATTACAAGGGAAGAGGTACAAAACAACAAACTGGCTTTAATGTTTTATACATTAAAATATATAAAACAGGTTATTAACAATGCTGAATTTAATCTGCCTAAAAAAGATTCATCTATAATGTCCTTGATAAATTAGCTCATAAAGATCATTTAAAAGAGCTTGGAAATTATGAAAATGTTCCTAGCCCTCAGTCTGTCCATACGCCAATTACTACTGAAAATGATGCATACATAATGAACCATTACATCAAAGTAGTTTGAATCCAAAGGGCACAGTTTATTAGTGTCTAACAGGCTGGAAATTCCGAGATTTTCTAATGACATAAGCAGTGCTAGAAGCATTGAAATTTATATGGTCTAAGGCTTGTGATAAAAACCTGGCAATGTTTACAACTGAAGAACAAAATAATTCAAGCAAAATGATGTTCTTTCAATGGAAACCTCTAAATGGATTTCTTGGATAAAATGAATGATAAATAAAATAGTATACATAGGTAGAATAATATTTGTTGTTTCTGTGTGTTGTCTGCTAGTTGTGCCAAACAGTAACTGTGGGAGCAACGTGAGTCTCTTTATCATGATCACGGGTTTGGTAAGCATGGTCAACCGGGGCTCATATTGCTGGATTAGCTCAGAGCCAACAGTTTTCAGGATACTCAGCATGCGGTGGGAAGCATTTTGCTCATTAATTAAAACAGGTCATGTGTAAGGAACATAAAAATGTAAACAATAGATTATATGTTTACCATATTTTTCCAGTGGAAAAGCATCACACTTTTGCATTTATATTACAGGGTATGTACACTAATAATTTTTTTAATTGCCTATTACTGTAAACTATTCTTCCCAGCTATCACTGTATCCCATAGTTTTTTAAATATCTAATCTGAAGGTAAGTGGCTTCAGCTGTCAATCAAGTATCTACTTCCTGCTGTATGCAATTACTGGATTTTGCTTACTGGAAGGTTGTTACTGTAACGGATTGGTGACAGTTGGGTAAAGTGCTAGATGATAGTGATTGCCGAGCATGCTCAGTAAAAAAAAGACAAGTCTAACAGAGGAGGAGTCTATTAGAGAGTGATGGAGGTATACTGAACCTGAGCAAATAAATGCTGGATTTAAGTCTTGCAGCAAAACACACCATTTCAGAGGAATTGCTACTAACATATTAATTTAGATTAAAGGGCATGTCCACCCCATTTGATAACTTTTGGGGTATAGTAGGTCTTCTCCCAGCCCCAACCGCTATATTAGCTTTTACAGAAACTCACCCGATCATTACTTACCTACCTCTTTCCTCTGGCATACTGTCCCGGCCCTCTGCTTGCATGAAACTGCAAGCAGGGGGGCGGACCGGAGCCGTGTCCACGATTGGCTGAGAGGCCAATGGATGCAGCTGCCAGCAGTGGAGAATGCTGGGGGAGAGAGTAAGATAAGTAGAGTATGGGGGAGATTCTGTAAAAACTATTATAGCGGTTGGGGCTGGTGAAGGAGGACCTTCTATACCCCAAAAGGGATTTACACTAGGGGGAGGGAGGTGGGGGGGAAGGGCTGCAGTGCGCATGGAGAGACAGGAGGCAGAGTCCTATAGGCCTCGCCAGGCTCCTGGTGGCCAGTTTTTGGGACTTTGGGAGAGCATAGCAGGGCAGCTATTTAGAGCAGGATGTAAGGTAAGGATTTTATTACACTACAACAGTGGGCCAGTAGTGGGTTAAATTATAGTTTTTGGGGGTGGACATGCCCTTTAAGATGAGGCAAGTCCGTTTTTGAGTATGCATACACTTTAAATTAAAATGAATGGTTATTGACAAGTGGGGAAGGATAAAGTGCTCAGACAGCTAACAATCATTAATAGTGCTGGTTTTCAGGAAAGTAGGATAACAGTTTAAATTTAAAAGAGCTAAAGGATGTCACCTGGCAAAGTGAGAGAGGAGAAGGTTCCAAAGGTTGGGAGCAGCAAAGAGAGAATATAAGATGGGAGGAAGCAGTGTTCTTCATAGGGGGTTTGAAGAAAGATTGCCTTGCGAGAAGCACATCCAGGAACATAAGTATCACGAGAGAAGATAAGTAGGGAGATGCAGTAGAGTGAAGGATTTAAAAGTTAAAAGAAGGCTATTGAAGATGATTCTTAGTTTGATGGGAAACCACCTATGGACTGCTGTATTGTGGTTGCGGGTTCTCTTGGAGGTGCGTCAGATGATCCAAGCTGCCAAGTTTAAGATAGACTGGAGAGGAGAGAGATTACCGGCGGGAGTCCAAGTAGGAGAATGTTACAGCAGTCAAGATGAGTGATGATATAAGGGCATGCATGAGCATTTTAGTAGTGGAGTGAGAGAGGAAAGGGTGAATTTTCACAATATTGCGAAGGATAAAACAACACATCCTAGTAACATATTAATGTGATGATAGAAGGAAGAGAGTTGCCAAAGATTACTCCAAGTCAGTGTGCAGATTCAACTGGGTTAATGACCATATTGTCAAGAGAGAGGAGAAGGGTGGACCAAGTCCTAGTTTAGGAGGGAAATGATTAATTCAGTTTTAGATTGAGTTTAAGATGGCGGTGCCCCATCCGGAGGAAATAGAAAGCAGACATTTAGAGATTTGGGATTGAACTCAAAGGGTTAGTGTAGGGGTAGACAAGTAAAATTGGGTATCATCAGTGTAAAGGTAACACTTTAAGCCAAAAGAACGGATATTTCTCCCAGAGAGATAGTGTACAGGGAGAAAAGGCCCTGAGGGACCCCAACACTGAGTGGAACTTGAGAGGGAGTCTTACTAGCAAAAGAGACAGAGAAAGATCTGTTTGAGAGACACAATGTCGCAACTTAATTTCGATGCCAGAGAATTTAGAATTGATAAGAAGAGAGTGATCAAGTATCAAAGGCAGCTGATAGGTCGAGGAGAATGAGAGCCGAGAACTGGCCCTTGGTTTTGGAAGTTTGTAGGTCATTTGAGACTTTGCAAAGGGCCGTTTCAGTTGAATGATGCAGTCGGAATCTGACTGCAATGGGCAGGGGCGTCTCTAGGGTCTGAGAAGATCAGGAGCAGTCTATGTGAGGGGGGTAATGACCACGCCCCCTTCCCGTCCCAATTAAGCCACACCCACTAGGTAATGATGCGATAGACAGACAAACATAGACAAACTAAGAGATAGATCACCAGACAGGAAGTTATAAATAGATTGACAGAGATACAAATTAATGATACAGAGGCACAATTCCATTATACTGGTAGCCAACTGGAAATGTCCGTATATACTGCTAGCAATCTGGAAATGTCAGCATATACTGCCTGCACTAATATAATTATTAGTGATTATTTATTATAAATTATACTAATTTATAAGTTTAGGATCAGTCAAACCATGGGTTGGGTGACAGAAACAGTATAAGAAGAAAATTAATCATAAGAATATGTTCTTAGCTATCCTCCTATCTTTTGGTAGGACCTTAGGCTGAGGCCTCACTACAATGCACCAAATCACGCAAGCAGTCGCAAGCGTTATCGTACGCAATTGTGTGTGTGATTATGTGCGTTGTTTGCGCATGCGATTTTGTATTCAACATTATAAAAATGCATCGTTTGCACAAAAACAATGGAGATCACAAAACGGAAACGGATGCATTAACACATGCGCATCGGAAATACGGGAACTTTTGCGTTCCTGCAATTTCCATTCTAACCAAAATTGCATGCACAATCGCAAGCAAGAACGCATGCGCAAACTCGTGAAAAATGTATTAGTGTGGCCTAGCCCTTAGTGTTTTCCACTCTGAAATTAACTCCCACCCCGCCCCCTCTGTGGGGGTCGCAAGGCTCAGTACTCGTCCTCCTTCTTTTCTTCATCTACACCTATCTGCTCTTGGATGACTCATTAGTTCATTTGGATTTCAGTATCACCTGTATGCGGTGATACCAGAATTTACATGTCTGCCCCAGATCTCACTACACTAACATTCCACGTCCCCGACTGCCTTATTGCCATCTCTGCCTTATGTCCACCCGCTTCCACAAACTAAACATGTTCCTCTCCCTAGTTTACTCCAACTAGTTTGACTCCAACTCAAAAACATCTCCGCATTCATCCCTTCCTCTGAAAAAATCTTTTAGACCACACCCTAATCATATCCCGGATAGACAACTGCAACACACTGTGTGGTTTACCAAACAAAACACTGGAACCACTCCAATCATCCTCAACTCTGCTGCGCCAGCTTATTAATTCTCTTTTTTCTTCTCTAATGCCTTCCTCTCTGTCAGTCTCTCCACTGGCTGCCCATCACGCAAACAATCCAGTTCAAGTGCTTACCCTATCTACAATGCACTATCCAACACAACCCCTCCATATATCTCAGAGCTGATGCACCAACATATCCCAGACGACACAACGCTCCGCAATGATATCCTCCTCTCATTCACCCTTGTTACTCTTTCCCATGCCCGCATTCAGGACTTTCTTGCGCTGCCCTTCTGCTTCGGATCTCCCTTCCTCCGTCTGTCTGTCATTCACCATTCCGTTTTACCTTCAAATGTAACCTAAAATCCACCTTTTCAGGCAAGCATATAACCTGGCCTAGACATACCCATTTTACTACCCAAGATCCAACCCGCATTTAACACTCTACTGTTAATCTAAACAGCCTACTGATTACTGTCACCTTTTGTTTACCCCCATTTCTTCTAACTGTAAGCTCTTTGGGCAGGGTCCTCACCCTATTGTATCACCGTATTGCTGTAACTAACTCCTCACTTGTGTACTTATATTATGTATATGTATGTATTATGTATGACTTTGATAATGCTCTCTAGGTCCCTGAAGACTTTGTATAATGCTCTCTAGTGTCCCATATGTCCCTGCCCATACCCTCCACTCATCACAGAATTATCTCTTATATAGACCCTCACTCACACTGCCTCCTCTTGCCTTAAACATTTTTCTCTTCTGGCTTTCATCCTCTGAATTCTATTCCCTCTCTCTACGTCAAGAAACCTCAATAAACAAGTTTAACTATACCTCCTATCTCTTCTGAGCACAGGACAGCAGTAGGACTGTTGACACTGCACCAGATATTACTTTAGCACTTCCACCCTTCCTATGTATCTGTATGTTACCCCACTAAGTGATTGTAAGCTCTAAGGGGCAGGGACCTCTTTCCTCATGTTACATGTTCAAGCACTTTTATATTTTATGATGCACATACTTATGTGCATATAAAATAAACATATACATACATACATAATATGAATTACCTGTATGTATGTATGTATGTACTGTATGTATGACTATGTAACTGTGCCACAGAAGATTTTGGCGCTATATAATTCATATAAAGCTTAGGCATTTTCAATGGGGAGGTGGTAAAAAATTATATTACAGTCACTTAGCTGAGTCACATGAGAGACTTCCTGTCTCCCAGCACCTCCACTGTCTCTCCCCTCTCTGTATAAGTCATGTAGATAGACGTTTTTTTCTGAATAAAATAACTCTTCTTGGTTGAGGGTTTATATTGTGGTGTGCTTTGTATTTTTACATTTGTTAAAGGACACACAGTCCAAAACATGTGATTAAAGCATTTCAAGATATCCCATGAGAGTCTTTGATGCCTGGTACTACTTCCAACTTTACTATTTTTGCACTGCTTTCGTGTCTATGACAGCACATGGGTAGGAACCAGGTGAATCGAAGGTAATAGGACTCTGTGCCAATTTATTTGATCCTGCAATGTCCCGATCATCTCCTATATTTATAATAGGACGCGCATGCAAGATAGGAGTTGGTCGAGACAGTGCGCCATATGTTGTTCAGAAGCCACAAGTGGAGCACAGGCAATTAAGTTAACCCTGGATTGCATATTCATTGGAGCTGAGGTTGGGATAATCAATCCTACTTCCTGTGACTAATAGATGCAGCTGAAAGCTAGATAAAAATGTCACGTTTAGTGCCCTTTAACAACTCCAAGTTACAATGAAAGTTGCACAATGGATTCAGTGATTTATGAAGTTATACCTTCTAATAGACATTAACAGCATACCATGAACTTAAAGGAAAAGTTCACTACCAAAGTGAACTATTACTTTAAGGACAACAATAACAAAAAAATAACATCACGCCCATTACATGTCCACACTTCCAGCATCTTGAAATCACTTACATTTACAACCGTGTTGCCCTCCTTTAGATATCACACAGCAAAGATGAGTGCTAAAAGCCCATCCCTAGATGGCCCAGGGCTCCGATTAACATAGCACTTGTCATTGGCTGGTGGGAATGTTTGTTACAACCTCTCTCCTCCTCCTCTGCCAGTTAAACAAATGAAATGTCCTGTTGCTAGGATACAGCCTACATAATCAAGCTGATAAAGGGGGGGTGGAGGAGTGTTTTTTTCGCATGCTAGCTTTGAGTGACAGAGGCAGACAGAATTGTTACGCCCCCTCACAGCATGGCTAATTGAAGGCAGAGAGAGGAGGGCTGCACCATTCTTTTTAATGCAATTAAAAAAAATGCATTGAGGCAAAACAGTTATCCTTTAATCAATGAAATTGATCAATGCAAATGGAGCCAGGAATGAACTTAGAGCAAACTTACCGTTACACGATCCTCCGCAGCAGAACTGAAATTCCCAACTGCTTCCGGGTTCTGTTTAACTATAGCGCGCATCAGTGTGCATGCACGCAATAGCTGTAATACCCAGAAACCGGAAATGGTTGGGGCCTGTCAGTGCTGCTGTGTGTATCACGTAACAGTTCTAACATCGTTTCTAGCAAGATAGATAGATAGACAGAGGGAGAGAATATAGAGAGACAGGTAGACACAGAGAGACAGAGAGCGAAAGACAGATAAAAGAAAAGACAGAGAGACAGACGAGAGAGAAAGAGACAGATAGGGAGAGACAGATGACAAGAGGCAAATAGACAGACAGGATAGATAGATAGACAAATAGACAGTATAGACAGACAGGTAGGTAGACAGACAGGTGCTGGCAGGTTCCCATCATTCCTTTTGTTTGGAGACCCTACTAGTAACTTGCAGTTTGGGGATCCTTGGACCCAGAAGAAACACAAAGTTCCCCAGGATCATTAACACTCATAGGGGTCAGGAATAATTGGGTCTGTGATCTTGTTGTCTGGATCTCTCGGTGATGGAGATAAAAGTATCTGGTCTCCCCCATTTATCCCACTTCACATAATTAGTGAAGAGAATATGGAAAAGGCAGAGCTCCATGTAGAACATACAGGAAGTTAGCCGTTTGCTACCGTTATGAGAGAAATTGCGTTTGTGTATTTCTGTTCAGTTATCTCTGTCTGTCTATTTCTCTGTCTTGTCTGTTTCTTAGTATCTGACTGTTTACCTATCTTTGGGTTTGTCTATCTGTAGGTTGTGTCTCTTTGGTTGGCTTAATTGGGGGGAAGGGGGCATGACCTTAAAAAAAATTGCGACTGTGCAGCATGGAGTGCCTAAAAGTGCCACTGATTTTCTTAAACCAAAGACTTCCTCGATCAAGCTTAATAGCCAATCTGCTGGCATGAATTATGGTAAGACATATGTACTTTTGGAGTGGCAAGCCATATGTCTGAAGAATCCACATTCCTGTCTCCACTTTTCTCATGAATTGCAATCATTTTAAAAGAAACATTTTATCTTTTGTGCTGCATAAAATAGAAAAAAGAGTCTAGTCCCCTGGAATTGCTGTTTCTCAATAAATATTGCAAAAAACAGCTGGAATTATGATGGCTATGTCTGTTTATTGTGAGTGTCTATAGGTGGAACCAAAAGATAGAGCTGCAGTATTGATTCACAATACAAAAAATGGCATAAAACATAATATTTCGGCCCAATCAACCAATGGTCCAGTGTATCGATTGATCGGGCCAAAATAATTGCATGCTTTTTCAAACGGGACCAACTGTTCGTTTATATCGGACGACAACAGATCGGATATGTCCAAAAACCATGGCCGATCGTTTGGTCTCTTTGGACCGTACGCTCAGTCACGGCAATATGTGGCAATAGTGGCTGCAGCTGACAGTGGCTGGCTGAAGTGCTGAACGGTCGGTCAGGAGGAAATATGGAAGGGGTTTAGCAGTTTACTGCTACGCTCTAACAAGCCATAACGGGGAAGGAGGTGTTTTAGGGGCTTTTGAGTGACTGAAAAAGTGAAAAGAAACAATAATTTCTTTGTATTTCAGGTACTGTATATAGTTGCTGTATCTTTAGGTAACCCTAAAATTTATTATTGACTACTTGACGAATGTGTGCCATTGAAACCAACCTGGTTTTTAATACAATTAATCAATTCAGTGGGATTCTCTAAACCTATAGATAGTGAGTATGTGTAATGTATTTCATAGCTTGTTTTTTTGCATGTTTCTATTTAAGTGTATACAAATCCCATCTGTCGCACATTTGTTTTGTTTTTTTTGTTGCAGGTTGTATTTTAAACCCCTGGAATATAAAGAACTGTGAAACTGTGAAAACCAATGGCATTGTCTCAGGCGGCATACCGCACTGAAGAAGAAAGGCGGAAGCCAGGTAGTGGTGAAAAAAAAAAATTCACTTGACTGACAAACGTGCACGTGCCACCACACGTAGTGTGAGCGCCACTCGCAAGTGCTCTCGGTACCTTGAAGTTGCTTTAACTCCACTTCGTTCTAAGAGTCAGGAGTCAGCATACAACCTGCTGCTCAGCATAATGTATGGCTCCTAGTCAAGGAAGGGAGTCAAAACGCTCCCATAGTGCACAGAACTATAATTTCTTGCTGCCTATGGGCCTCTGAGGCTCCTCTCGTGTCGGTAGGTGGCAGTTTAGCAGTTTACAGCAGCAGCAGCCAACAGAGAAAGGGAGGGAGGGGTGATGTGGCACAGTGACTGTGCGGATATTACAGGAAGAGCAGAATGAGCAGCTGCAGCAAAGTGGTGGATATTCTCAGCATCTGTTGCCTTTCCCTTGCTACAACGGTGACAGTGACACTATAAACTTCAAAGTAAGAATGCGCTACTCACAGGTATACGAATAATACAAACTCACTTTATTTGAATATATTCAGGCTAGGGTCTGAGGAAGTGGGTCCTCCCACGAAACGCGTCAGATGGGCTGTCCTTTTGTCTGCTGTGTTTGGTTCGTGTATCTCCTACCTTTTAATATGATTCAAATAAAGTGAGTATGGATTATTTGTATACCTGTGAGTAGCGCATTCTTACGTTGAAGTTTACTTGATGGAGCCAGGAGGAGTTGCCTTGAAGAAGCACCACAGGAGGGCCTGCTTGGTACGAGTGCTGCCTTTCTTTTTAATCCATTTGATTTGTACTGTTCACAGTGACACTATGACAGACTGAGTTTTTTGTGTGACCACAAAAGTGCCTTTTTGTGTGTCAGTGAGTTTTTGGGAGCCTTTAGGATTGGGTGGTGGGCTTTGCTGGGTGGCCTAGGCCTTGTTGGGGGTCTGTCTTTTCCATACCAGAATATATGTGACAAAGTGTTTTAATGCCCTTTAATAACTTTCTATGTATCTAGGGAGGGAAAACATTTTTGGTGCCACTAAAACCACATACATATGAGATGCTACTTGGACTGTCAAATGCTGCGATCAGTTGATCGGTCCAAAATATTGCCCTATGAAATTACCTGCTTGCTATCTTCACGCCTATTAGATGCACACAAAATGTTATAAGTTTAAAGTAACTAAACTGAACTATACGCCATAGTCTGAAGCCCCCCAATGTACACCAAGAAACTGTAACTAAATGACTTTATTGAATTTTCCCTAGTTCAGATATGATGTTGTTAAAGGGCATTTTAATGTGTAGAGGATTTGGTTAGCTAAGCTTTAGTTTGTTAAGTTTGGTTAGTCTAATTACTCTACCTTTATGAATCTTTCGGATTTCAGAAACAAGGAGTTTCGTGTCAGATCCAAGTTCGTGTCGGACCAGGATCCCATCCCTAGTACAAATAAGCAGGAGCGTTAATAGCACTTCAAAACGTCATGGTCTAACAAGAAGAAAATAAAACAATTATATTTTTATGAAACTATATCAACAATTTAAAGGTTATCTCCATCAGGACAAAAAGTTTTTCCATGTTCAATGTACTTACATTGCTTGTTCCCCCGGCACTGCTCTCGGCCCTCTGCTTGCTGGAAGGGGCGCACGGCAGCTGTGTCGTGTATTGGTTGTGAGGCAGCTAGTCGCAGACACAGCTGTCGGCAATGCAGAGTGCTGGGGGAACAAGCAATGTAAGTACATTTGTGCTGCTTTTTTTAACAAAATGAACACATGGCGGTTGGGGGTTTCTGTGCTTGCGTGGGTTTCCTCTGGGCAGTCCAGTTTTCCCCAGTCATAAAGACATAGACTGATAGGTTGTATGTGTGAGAAATAGTGATTAGATTGATCACTTTTATCAGGATCTTATGTGAATGTATTAAATAATTATAAACAGAAATAAAATACAACCATACAAAACTTAAATTCTATTAATGTCCAAGCATGAGATAAAGAAGTTTTGCAGAAAGTAGTGACCCGGTAAATGTCTTTACATGCATTTCATGTTAGGCCAGGTACACACAGGCTATTTTGGATTTAGTCCCCTAACTAGTTGCCACATCAACATCATCAGTCATGGCAGAAAAACCACCAGACCTATTCCAGTGAGGCCCATAGAAGACCAACTGATCGTCTGCGATTTTTCAATTGGGACATAAGAATGACTGAAATCGGGTTGACATGAAGTACCACCAATATTTCGGGCCAATCGTGCCTAGCCCTACACAGGAACTTCAGAAGATCACACAATAAATTTTACCTTGTGACTACTTTGTTTTGGTTTCTGGCCATCTGTCCTTATTTAAATTCCAATCCTTCCTATGTTTACCTTTCTTTTAATCCTGCCTGTCCCTATCTTTAAGGTTGGGTAAATCCCAGCAAATTCTTTGTCCTTGCCAACGTTCACCACTAACCAGTGGTAGGCCAGAATCACCAGCGGTCACGTCAAAAGTAGAAGTTGGCAACAGTTGCCATTGCGCGTCCATAGGAATTACACGCCTGTAATTTTTTGACATACTGATCGTCCAATATGGACGAAATGTTACAGGAACCATAATTGCAAAGAAAATAAAATCTTATATTAGTTATAGAATAGATGTGTACTTAGTATTTAGTATTCATTCCTTTGCCATGTCCATCTATATTAAAGGAATTTTCACTACCAAATGAGCACTCCTTTTAAACAATATTGAAGACAGGGAGGATAAGGAGCTATAGCTTGCAAGTATGTCGGTCATGGCAAAAGTGGTTGTGGCCAACAGTTTGCCGCGACCACGTCTATGGTCCATAGAGGTCCAATTTGGACGGACGAACGGTCGGACGCTGGTTAGGGCGCAACAAAGAAGCATCCAATTTTTCGGCTCGATGGCCCAAAACACTAAAATTTCAGTCAGAATGAATTATTGGATGGTCGCCTCCTTTCGGTCTGGACAGGGAAATTAAAGTAAGTACTACAGCAAAAATAGGTCAATCCAGGTGTGAGGACCTATCTGTTATTCCTCACCCTGGGTACTGTTAATGAGATAGAAAAGGGTTGGGTGAAGGGATTTTAAAAGCCAATTATACCACTCCTCACACAACACACAATTGAATTAATATTATGGGGGGAGTGAGGCCTTGGGTAGCAGGGATCTAGTCAGGGCCGGCCTTTGATATGGGTGACCGCCAAGGTTGCATTACCAAGGGGGGGGGGTTGGGCGCCAGCTGGGAGTCTTAGGTCATTGACCTGTAAATAAAAGTTGTGCATCAGTGCCACTGCCCTCCAGGATGATCCTGCATATCAAATAAATGTATCAGCACCATCCCACATATGGAGTCCCAACACACTTAAGCTTACTTAAGATGGCTGTATGCTGTGCCTTCTGTCTGTGCATTTAGTATGTTACGTGTTATGTAATGATACATGCACGAATATACAAGCACGCACTGAAGATACTGAAAGACAGTGAGAAGAGCAAACTTGATTTGAATCAGGCCAGCAAGCAGTATTCAACCGCATATTGTGCCCAGGGGGGTCTTTTGGAGGGGGGGTGCTAGGCGCCAGGAACAAATCTTGCACAGGGTGCTATTTAACCTAAGGCCGGCCCTGAGAGGTACATACAGCAGCCAGATTTTAGTATATTACCCAGCTTCCATGGTTGTTATTTCACAGCAAGTAGATAAACAGGCAGGACAAATCAAATCTCAGCCAGCTTGAAATATAAACAATGGCAAATCAAAGTCCAGCACTTACTGAATACAAGTCAGTCTCCTCAATGTGTGATTAGTAAACTCTCCCCAGTCCTTGTCCAGGTATAGAGTTCCTTTTTAGATCAGGATAGGAATTCTGTTTAGCCCAGCTTCAGTGTGAGCAGCAACCTAGACAAACTCAGCGTCCTCCCAACCCCCACACCTCCACACCTGTTGGACACGTGACTCTCTTATAACCTCTTCTGACATCATAGCAAGTTAGTCTGGGGTGGACTGAAAGGCCCGTCTAGAATCCATCCCTCCATTCCAGACCCTGGATACCCTAATACAAATTGCAACCCACAATTTTTAAATCTGCAATGATTGCATGCATGCTATAGCTGTACAGAACCTGGAATGTCGAGACCGGTCAGTGTTGTTGCGGAGGATCGCGTACAGGTACGTTTGCTCAAAATTCGTTCCTGGCATTGATTGAAGATCAGGAGGTATTCTCCCGGTCATTAATCAGTTCATTAAAGGAATAGTTCGATTTGGTAGTGAACTATTCCTTTAAGGGTACATAACAGTATTACTACTGCTATACACAATGCAGGGCCCATTACCCAGAGAACTAGTGTATATGATAATCAACCAACATTTTGCCAAATGTACTTCTAATCTTGTCACAGGGGGTGGAGCAAGACATTCTATACAAACATTATATTACCATTCAAAGATGAGCCATGAATGCTCGCAGCTCTTAACTTAAGAAATCAATATGCCATGAACTTATTTTTTCTAAAATAACCTTATACAGGAAATGTTATAGATGTCAAAATACAATAGTATGTCAAAATCGGCATTAAAGGGCAATTAGTTAATAGTACCCAGGGTGAGGATCTAAACCCTATTGTTGCAAAGGAGTCCTGCAAACTTTTTTGGGGAAAATCTTCCCATCTTTGATAATGCTATTTCTGCACTTTACATTCAAACTATTTCTGTCTATCCATCCTCGCCTCAGTGTTCTGTACAAATGGACTGAAGCTAAACAGGTGTCAGCGAGGGCAATGAATATGCAAAATGTTGGCCTCGGGGGTGTTAAAAAGGAAAAAGTGAAAAGCTTATTTTCTATTTTTTTATCAACATCAGAGTCGAGATTTTTTATAGAACAGGGATAGAAAGATTTCCCCTCCCCCATTGTGTTTGTACCTGGTACGTGTGTAGTATGAGGAGCATTCGAGATCATTCTTGGCATAATTGGAATGAATGCAATGTTGGCTGGTGATGTGTATTATATATATATTATATATATAAATATATATATATAATAAAAGACTGACTCCAGCACTCAACTACACATACAATTATAAATGAATGGGGTAAAGAATTAGACATGTATGCAAGCTATGAAGGGTAATCACCTGCACTGAAGGTCAATGGATTCCTTCAGATACATTGTTTGTTTAAACATGTGGAAGTGATGCGCCACTCCAAGGCAGTATCCCAGCACAGTCCTAACCTAGTGAAAAAAATATATGTTCCTGGGGCAACAAGACCATACCGCTTCTGTCTTATTTAGTATGATCTATTCCAGGGACTCATGTGAGCTTACAGGGCTTATATACCTTCTTTACCTTTTTTTCTAGCTGGACTGCCTTCAAGGGAGTCCAAATAGAAAGAAGGTAAAGAAGGTCTGAGAACAGCCCAAACCCCAGCTGAAATGTGTGACAAGGTTCACTTCAATAAATATCATATCACAAGTCCCGGAGTGCTCTGTTTATTGATATATTGGACCACATGGCTGTTGGAAAATTTCTTGATCTCACCATCTAAAAGGCTGCAAGGACATCCCCCCAGAAACCTTAAGGTCCCTACAGCCCTTTAAGATGGTGAGATCAATTGGAACAGTCGAGACTGATGACAGTCTCAGAAATGGCCGGAATGCATTGATTGTAGAGTTCCAACACTCGTCATTGTTGTGCAAAGTCCTGTGAGTCCTCGTTGTGGTCAGTTTTATGTATTCATTATGAAGTTACAGCACCCAGGCATCGTCAACGCGAACGGAGTGCTGGCGAGAACGGGATCGTTTGTATATATATATATATTTAGAATAAGAAATTACATTATATAAACAGTGTTTTTAACTGCACAAAAAGAAAAAAAAAAACAGAAGATTGTGGTAGCATAGACTAAATAAGACAGTATCCAGTAGCATTAAGTTGTTGGCAGGTACAGAGCAGCAACATAGCATCATTTTAATGTCCCCTTCAGCAATTTTAAGGCTTGAATTAGGAGAGAAAGAAGCCACTGATGTAATGAGGTGCAGCACAGCTCGTGCATATAATACTGGTTACAGAACTGCAAGGTAGATGCCAATATTTCTAGCTGTGTGTGATATAGAAGCACTTGTACTATTTCCTCCCTGGTTGTCCGCGCAGCAGGGTAACATTTATTGCACAAGTGTTAGAGAGACAGAAGACCGATTTAATAATAATTGTGTGACAGTTATGCCATGTTCCCAAATAAGATTACTTTGTAGATACAAGAGATTTTATAGATTTAAAAGGAGAATTACACTTATGCAGTAACTGACAGTTTCCAAGCTCTTCCTCCTCCTTCACTAACATGTGTGCATGAATGTCAGAGAAGGGAGAGTTGTCAGTGACAATGACTGTGGGAGGAGCCTGTCAGTTACTCATTAATATAATTCTCCTTTATGAAACATGCTATACTAAGGTTGTGTTATATATGCACCCCATAAAAGCAAATTATAGCATGGCAAATCTATTAACAAACAATAACACAATGAATTATGGATTGTAAAAAAAAAAAATATTGCAAAACAAGGTATATTCTAGTGTCTGAGATGTAATTGAGCAGGAACTAAAACGATTCTGCACAAGGGTACTGTTTCAATAATAAATCTTTAAATGGTGTGTTAAATTTACCTGAGAAAAGAAGCAGCTTAGCAGATGTAATGCATATTAATATAAGCAAACACAGAGATAAGTAAAGCTCTCTATGGGGATAAGCCGTCACAGTCCTTTTAAATTAACACAATGTTAAATTTAACTATTTACAAAGAGCGTATTCTGGTTGGAACCAAGGTCCAGTGATAAAGCCTAAAACTGAACCCCACCTAACAGTGCATCCAACAGAAGGCAAAAAAAAAAAAATTAATTGTGTGTGTGGTTGTGGTGTATGTGTGTGTGGGGTTCTTGTCAATTAGATTCATTTAACAGGCATGTTGTCCACCCCACAATTATGCATGTAGGCAAAACACAAGTCAAAATGTAGAAATGGCTATACTTACACATCTCATAACCATTTCTACAGGGAGATATCATGCACAATATCTTCTCATTCTTCTAAAGGCAGCCCAGCTTTTGCGGTTATACACCACAGTCATTGGCATGCCAATAAATGTCACGGCAATGACTGCAGCATTTTTCATAACGTATTCTCCTGAACTCTGTGAAAGCTCAGTGAGTCTGTCGAAAAGCTTTCACGATATTCAGGAGATGAAGGTTCCCCATGCCGATGCACATTTCGTCACAAACATGTGACTTTGTCAGGGCGCCATGACAAACTCACAAGTTTGTGACGAAACGCGCATGGGCGCGGTGTACCTGATGGTGGTTGATGTGTTGGACCAAGGGGGTTGCAAAGGATGGGGCCATGTGGCCCACAAGTGGGAGGGACCACATGACCATGAGTGGGCGGGGCCACAGAACACATGAGTGAGAGGGGCCACAGGAGGCTGCAAGGGAAGGGGCCAGGGTCGGTCTGCAAGGAGAGGGGCCATGGGGGCCCACGAGGAGGAGGAGACCCAGGTCACATGGTTTCAGAGCAGGAAGCAGGAAGTGCAGGGGATCGGTGATGCTGCCCCATATCACACATAGAAATGTAAATATCTTCAAAACTAGTAAAATAAATAATGAAAGTAAATTGCAAAAATCCTCAGGAAAGCAATTCCTGTTAATTTACCTAAAGTCATTTTTGGACCACAGTTACCTTTAAGTTGAGGTTTGCAGAGTGTCTGGTGCAGTTTCCAAAAAGTACTAGAAACAATGCCAGGCAACATGGGTTTTGCATTGATTTGGATGATCAAAAATGATGTTTCTGAAAGGTGGATGCATAATGGTTGGGGCTCTGGGGCATTGCTCAACACCCATTTGAATTGAAAAAAACACAGGCCAAGCCAGAACTCTTGCTACTTATGTTCTGATAATGAAAGTCAGTAAGAATTTAAAACAGTAAGAATTGCAGTTATTTAAAAAATGTGAAACATTGAAATGGATAAATCCAGGCATAATACATTAACAGCACATTCTATTGAATATTATATAATTCCTCATCATTCAATTATCATCTATGAAGACTATGCAAAAATATACATATATATATATCTGTACACCTAATAGTGTACTATCACTATTTTATATGCAAGACCAATACTGTGACCATTTTAAATTCTTTACCTTTGTCCTGTGTCAAATAGTGAATGTTCCAATCCAGGGAAAGGCACAAATGTAGCCCCACATGGTACTAATCCGGGGGACATTATGTTTTTCTATTTAGTAATTCCAGTTTGCTTACAGCCATGCCCTATCCTCTTGAACTCTTCCCTTTGCAGTCTCAGATGCTGCCTTGCCCATGACTTATTCCATACACATACAGAGCTCTTTAGATCCTAGCTACATGATCCTGTTGATTTGTTTTTGCAGGCAGGATTCCTCCATCTCGCCTACTAACCAGGCTGCCTGGGAACAGGAAGAGTCGTGTTCTGTTTAACTTGATTACATTACAAATCCCTGCAACATACAATGAATAAGGAGCAGGTGCCACATGTCTCATTACTGAGATTTTTTCTTGCTAAAACTGCTCTGTTCTGCTCAAGCTTTTCTATTTTTAGATTTATCCACCATATAAAAAAATGACTACTACATAAATAGGGTAGAATAGGGGTTCTGTCGGTTGTGGTGTTAATGATATGACAATATAAGATGGACACATAATACTAGACAATACAAACATTAATAGTATACTATTTCACATAGTTCCCTTTTAGTGTATTTTCTTGTGTGTGTCTGTTTCTAAGCAGGCCATACACTATTTTAATAAATTAGGGACATGGTCAGAAACAATTTGCAGGTGTGCCAACTGAATGTCCCCCACACCATTACACCACTAGTCTGTTGTTACACCAACATCTGACTTTACCATCTGAGCTGAAATCATGACTCATAGAAAAAGCAATTTTTCCAATCTTGTATTGTTGAATTTTGGTGAGCCTATGCAATTGTAGCCTAAAATTTTGTTTAGCAGACAGGAGTGGCACCCAGTGTGGTCTACTGCTACTTTAAGGTTCAGAAGGGTATTCTGCCTATATTTGAATGTTCTCATTCATAGGTCATGGTACATCTGTGGTATTCAGTTAGATCTACTGGAATTAAAGATTGCTTCTCTGGTTGCATGGACCAGTTGCTGCCTCAATTTCAGCCATGTGCGTCCAACCCATACACTTTTCTTACATATACTGTACCGCCAAGTATGCCTTTTTCTTCCACTCTTTAGTCAGGAATTAAAGGAACTGTAAACTTAAAAAAATAACTGTTTGCCAATCGTTTTATTATTCACAGGGAGATGGGAAACGCTTATTCTCACCTCCCTGTGAATAATAGTTTGCTCAGGGGACACAGCCGAACTTATCTTTCCTGGCGCTCCACTCGCAGGTCCTTCTGATCTGACAGCCACGATGTCCTTCTCTCCTGATCGCGCCTATCTTTTGTATTGGCGCGCCTGCTCCAAAGATAGGCGCGTGGTTGGGAGACAGGGGCAACGCAGCTGTCAGATCAAAGGAGCGAGTGGGGGAGCCGGTAAGGTAAGTTCGGCTGTGTCCCCGGAGCAATTTATTCACAGGGGTGAGATGCGTTCTCACCTCCCTGTGAATAATAGAAACGGTTGGCAAACACTTTTTTTTTAGGTTTACAGTTCCTTTAAATATAAAAAATCTCTTTTCCCTTGAATAAATCCAATGATTTGCCTATTACGTTAATCATGCTATTTAATGAATGACATCTGTTACAAATGAAGATATGCTTCCACTGCATTATTCTCTACGTAGGCATCTGCCAGTGTTACCAGTAGTAGTAGATTGTACATTTGAAGGATTTCTAACCAGAGATGTGTGTCTGTAAGTTGTGTGATTTTCTATAATAATCTGTTCATAGGGATTCTCTTTTTCCCTTCATTAGCAAAGCTTATCAAGCAAAATGTTTGCGAAGGTTCTCATAACCTCAAACAAGGAGGAATGGGTGAGAAATTTGTCTAACAGACCCTGCCAGAAATGGAAGTCCTGGCTACGGGCTTGAACTTTGCCGACACTCCTAAAGCCACTCCCTGTGGTGGATATTATAGCGCCACAGAAGCCTCAATCGACAATAATAAGGTACAACAGAGTGAGACAGAACAACTTCAACTTAAGTATCTGCAGCCTGCTAAACCTCCTTCATCTAACCTGACCACACAGGAAAAAAGAGCCTTAACATCCCTCATGAAAGATTCCAGTATCAACATTCTGTTGACAGACATGGGAAGATGAAGTGGTACTCAACACCTCAGACTACCATGCTAGGTGACCACACTCCTGGACGATAATAAACACATATGAGGCTTTACAACAGGATCCCACAGCCGCTACAAGAAAAAGGTTATAGACTTATTACAGCGTCAAAGGATAAAGCCATTGATCAAGCAATGTATCATCACCTCTACCCTGGTGATGCATATCAATGTATATATGGACTCCCAAAAGATCAAAAGGAAGGGGCTCCACTAAGACCTATAGTCGCAGCATCAACTCTGTAACATACAAGGTGGCAAAATACCTAGCCAACATCTTAGGGCCATAGGTTGTAAGTTCTAGCATCACATACAGAACTCCCAGGATTTCACTAAACAACGATGAAAGTATAAGTATACTCAAAAAACAAATTAAGTTTAAATGGAAGCTGTAACTTAACTAACTTCCACCCTTCTTTTTTTAAGGTCCACTCAGAGCCTACCTGGCCATCTTGGTAATGTCTTCATTCAGGTAAGATCCACCCCCCGAGACTTGCTGGACCTCGTTGCAGGCTTGGATCTAAAAATCCACGGGCAGTTTGTTCTGTGCACGTGATGTGCGAGTGAATATCATGACAAGCGTGACGTGATGTCAGCGCATGACGTTCATCACACCGCGCGCGCTGTTACAAGCGTGCAACGTGATGACATCACGGCGTCATGACGTCACTCATGTGCGGCGGGTGCCGCGGCGTGACACAAGATAAACTGCCCATGGATTTTAGACCCAAGCCTGCAACAAGGTCCAGCAAGTCTGGACCTTGTTGCGAACTTACCTGACTGAAGACAATTTTCTAAGATGGCAGACCTTTACGTGGGGCACAGGTAGGCTCTGAATGAACTAAAAAAAGGGGGGAAGGTTAGTTAAAATTACAGCTTCCATTATAACTTAATTTATTTTTTGAGTTACTTATCCTTTAAAGATGTAGTACTCGGCGCCAGAAGAAACTATGGTGTCCTATGATGTGATCTCTTCACATGTAATCCACCAAGGATGATGTTGAAATGGTGAGAAAAATGGCAGCCAAGGGCCTGCCAGTGAAACAGATCTGACCACACGTAGGTGTGTTCTTACTGGACTTATGCTTGAATAAGGGAAATACAGGATAAGTTCAGAAGCAAAAAACATGGAAGTGCTATGGGATCTCCAGTTTCACCCATTCTGGCAAACTTTACACGGAGGAGGAAGTGGAAACAAGGGCTTAATACTTTAGGGCATAGCACCCAGCCAACTGGGTCAGATACGTGGATGAAAACCTGTTTAAGTCCACAAAAAGGAAATACAAACCCACAGAACACATCAATGCTGCAGAACTCAAATTTACAAGGGAAGAGGTACAAAAACTACACACTGGCCTTGGACTGCTTGGAGAAGTCAGAAAGAATGTTAAACTGTAAGTAGAGGTTTAAAGAAAACAAACCATACAGACCAGTATTTGATGTTTGAAGATGTAATGTTAACATTTGCACAAAGGAACATGACTGGTTTAAGAGAGGTGTCAGGAGCATTTATGCATTTATTCAAGCCTGAATAGAGGTGGGGGGGTGTGCCACCGTACAAGCTGTTTTGACACTTTACCCTTTGCAGTTTCTATAACATCCCTTAGCCTTAAAGGCTATGTCCACCCTAAAAATTTTTTTTTAGAAGGTCCCCCCTGGGCTCCCAGCCCCACCGCTATAATTTTTTTTTAGAAAGCCCCCCAAACTCTACTTACCTCCCCTCGATCCTCCGCCGCGCTCCCGGCCTCTGCTTGCAAGGAAATGCAAGCAGAGGGGCGGGACGCAGCAGCGCGTCTGTGATTGCCTGAGCGGAGCCAATCACAGACGCGGCTGCCGGAGCTCACTTCGCCGGAGGAAAGAGGAGAGGGTAAGTAAGAGTTGGGAGCTTTTCTAAAAATAAAAAATACCCGGTTGGGGCTGGAGACATGGGGAGCAGGAGTTAAATGGGTTTATGCTAGGGGGAGGGATAGTAGAACGGGAGGGAAGAGGGAGGGAGAGGGAGGGGAGGAGGAGGGGAGGGAGGGGGAGGGAATGGGCTGCAGTACGCATGGCAAAAATCTACCTGAGGCCAGCTAGCAGGCAGTGTCCTATTGGACTCTGCTAGCCTCCTGGTAGTCATTTTTGGGACTTTGGGGGGGGACTACAGGAGAACCCTATGGAGCTGGGATGTGAGAGTAAGATTAAAACTACACTACATGGTGGGGCCAGTAGTGGGGGGGATTATATTTTTGGGGTGGACATGCCTTTAATGCATTCACACCTTGGATTTAGAAATGGCCAAGAACTCGAACTCGAACACGAGTTCAAGCCGCAACTTATCGAGTTTGAACGACTCAGATTTCTAACATCCAGATTTCTCGGACGAATGTTCAAATGTTTATAAGATAATTATCGATGTTTGAATCGTTTATGGGATAATTATTGAATGTTTAAATCGTTTATGGCATAATATCCAGTGTGTCTAATGCGGGAGAATAAAACGATTTTTTTTTTTTTTCGGATATTCAATGTGTGTCCCAGACCATTTCCCAGGTCCCAGAGTCCATTAACATTAAGTCTACCATTGATATTTTAATTGTAAATTCATTAGAACTTTTGAACATTATTGACTCCCATTGGACTTTAATGGGGTCCATTTTCTTTCCATCACTTTCGGAAGTTCGGCACTCTTCTTGGATTCAGAAGTTCCCTAAACCTGGTGTCATATGCTTATTGGGATTTCAGGGTACTTAAAGGACAACTCCACCCTCATAAGAACATCTTTTATTAAGAATGGCCTCTTTAAAATATGTTTATTATCATTACTTTGTCCTATGAATTCATTACTGTATGCCTGCTAGCTCCGGATCCCTCAATGGAAAAACTAAAGAGCAATTTAGAAACCTGTACTGAGTCTGTACTGAGCCTGAGCATGCCTAGAAAAGACAGAGGGGATTACATTCAGTCATTGGCTGTTGATGTCAACTGTCAATCCATAATGACAATTGTTATCAGAAGAACCAGGAAGCGAAAACAGGGGAAACAGGACATTGGTGCAGGATTTCAGGTTAGACTTATATATTTCAGATTTCAAACTATTACCGTTTAGGGTTTTGGGGGGGGTGATTTACCTGTATGTAAGTTTTCGTTTTGGGGCTGGACTTGCCCTAATTGCCAACAGATTCTTGTACAGTCATTCGGAATTGAGCCAGTCAGATGACTAGCGAAACGTCTTCAAGAACTAAACTAAGTCCAGTTGATATAGCTGAATACAACGATATACTTACGGTATCAAGCAAACATTCTAAGATTGACGTATTATTACATTTTTACATTTCCAATCCCATTTGGAACAATTTCTGACTGTAAAGTTTGGAGTTATACAAGTCATTTAATAATCTGTATAATGGTTTAGAAAATACATTTTAAAGTATCACTTATGTTATAATGGTTAGTGTACTGGCCAGGATTTGTGGTTACCATGTGTGTTTGTATTTGTATACTGTACCAATGAATGAGCCCTGATCACAAATCTTATCTTTTAACCTCCCTGGTTGGACTAGATGGACATACTGTATGTCTTACACACCACCAATCTATGGTTACTATGAAACTGTTAGGCATTATGGGTAGATTATACAGGTTGACAGAGGGCCATATGTAGGGGCGGGTTACATCTCAGGAGCCTGTGAAAAAAGGCCTGGTTCCCTTTGCTCCACCCTTAAAGGGCATGTCCACCCAAAAAAAACTACTAAAGCTTTTTTGCTTAATTACCCCTAAAAGTGGACTTTCGTTAAAATTACCTTGATCCGATGTTCCCACACTATTCCTACTTAACATCAGCGATCCCTCATTGGAAGTCCCATCTACTGCTTGTTTTGAGATATTAGGAATGTGCTGTAGCACACCTCATAACTGGTCTTCCAGTTTGGACTGTCATCCATTGGCTGTGGACGTCACCATCACAGCCATTGTGGCCGATGTTAAAGTAGGTAGATCTCAGTGTGGGAGCGTCGGATCAAGGTAAGCTTTAAACAAAAGTCCAGATAAAAAGATTTACTTATTTTTTGGGTGAAAATGCCCTTTTAACACAGACCACACCCCAAAATCACCCAGTTCTTTTTTTGGGAAGAAAATAGACATGGGGGGGTGGAATGTGGGGAAATTGACAGCCACAGGCGCCCTTAGACCATGCCTTCTGTGCCCAATGGTAAATCCACAAGGAACAAAGAGCTTGTTTGGAGCAGGCCTCCTCAAGGACATCAATCAGGGACGCGTGAGATCAGCGGTGTACATAAAACGTAACTTTAATAATGAGAATTAAAAAACATCTATACTGAAGTTATCTGGCCCATATCAATACAAACAGATTGCCAATTGCCTGACGTGTTTCGTGCCTTACAGACTGTAGGGCACGAAACGCGTCAGGCAATTGGCAATGTTGTACGTGTATATGGGCCAGATAATGATTATAGATGTTTTTTTAATCTCATTATTAAAAGCTAAGTTTTATGACAGCCGCTGATCTCACGTCTCCTGATTGATGTCTGTTGAGGAGGCCTGCTCCAAACAAGCACTTTGTTCCTTTGTTGATCTAATTAGGAGGACGTCCGATTCTCTACGGCAGCGTGGCCACTCAGTCCGTTTGGATACACGGAGAGGGGAGGTCCCAGCAGCTCACGTGCACCATTGTTGTTACTATGGTAAATCCAGCCTGGGCATATGTCTTTAATAACTTCAATACTATGTTACTATGCAACTGTTAAAACAGGCAGGGTAAATGGTTAAACTAGACGGACATACTTCTTTATTTAACTCCAATTCTCCAATTTGAAAAGGGAAACCCAGGTTAAAGTGAAAAAAAATATGTAAAATGTGTTTGTCAGGATCGTACTACCATCTATGCAGGTACCAAACTTTCATAACACAGTAACAGCCACTTATGCCATGAGCTTGAGCATGCACATAGCAAATCCTAGAAACCCTGTGGCATAACAACATGAGCAGCCAAGTGCCAGCATTCGTGACGTGTACAAATTAATGAGAACAACAAAAGCTCCAGGGAGCAGGGACATTCCCAAACCTTACATTTTAAAATGTTGCTATAATCCCCTGTATTTATTTATTCTATTATCACACTGATGAAGGGGCAAGGTTTCCTCCCGAAACGTTGTGTATGATGTTTGGTTACAAATAAAACTTATTATCTATTGGAGTGCGACCCTCTACTTGTGTTGCTTCAGACATACCAAAAATAAATTTTTAAAATGTTGCATAATTCCGTTATTTATTATCTAGTAATAAGATATTTTAAAATCAAAATAATAAAAAGGCACTGAACTAAATTAAAACAATATTCTCACAGTTGGCTCTAGAAGAATTTCAGAGATGTTAGGTTAGGTACACAGATTGGTTTTCATCCCCGATCGACACCTGGACCTGGTGAGTATTTCGGACATTTAAAAAAAAAAAAAAAAACAGCAAACTTTTTTTTGCTTATTTTACCAAACAGTCTAAAAATGTTCAACAATATTTTGACCCAGTAATCCTAAATATTATATCGGGTGGTGATCAAGTTGAAATATTGACCGATCAGACATTCCAGTAGCTTTGTTCCAATCATATATCCACAAAAAGGCTGCAAGATCGCCAAAATATTGGTTGTATAATTTTTAGAAGTGCGGTTGGCAGTTCAACGAACATTTCATAGCAAGGATGGTAAGTCTGTGTTATGTATCTAAATGTGAGAAGAATCACATGTTTTATTATCCTGACACTATCATGCCCCCTATCTAGTTTTACATTGTGCGTTTCTGGCCAATTCCCCCAAAAAATGTCTGTGCACAGGGAAAACAAAGTAATATAATTAAGTGCCCTTCCTTCCTTTCCCTCCGTTTTGTGGTGTCTGCACCAGGGTAAAGGGAAAGAATCTTCTGCACAAAACCGGTAAAGAGGGGAGGGTGACCATGTGAATTCTCTGTCTCCATGCCAAAGGAAAAGCCGCAACCATGAAGGTAAGCAAATTCAAAATTATTCCCTTTCCATTGCAAACTATATGCAGGATTGTTGCAATATCTTCTTGAAGAAAATTTTTTTTGGTTTAGTTTCTTGGAGCTGGGTGCTCATGCGATCCTTTGCATGGCATCAGCTGATGAACTTTTCCAAGTGTTTGTAGGTGACAGTTTCTCTGCCTCCTGATTTATTCATTTGTGTATGTCATGTAATCACTAGAGATGCACAAACTAACGAGTTTTGCTCCGGCATTGGTTCTGCAGAACCCATTGAACTTCCAAAAATCTAGAAAAGCCAATTTAAACCCAATCAAAATTGAAATTCATCCGAATGGCTTTTCAATTCAGAATGACTTGTACAAGGATCTGTGGCATTATGTACCCGGAAAGTCCCAATTAACATATCACAGCCAGGTGTTAAGGGCGTGATTGCATAGTGGCTAAAGGTGTTATAGGAAAACCTAGAGTTAAGGTGTCAAAACAGCATTGTACATGGCAGACAGTTGGTGTTGAACCCCCCAACCTTTATGCAGGTGGTTATTTCTTTTCACATAAATGGCCCTCCTGACACCCTCTTGAAAACCAGTCAACTTCCTTGCACATTGTTAACATTATAATCTTCAAAGATATGTCCTTTATCCTTGCAGGTGAAGCTGAGTCTGACCCGAGGGAATTGGCTCTTCTGTGCGGGGCCATACATATGTTGATGCCGTTTTTTTGCCTTTTGTTTGGTCTCCCCACAAACAAATCGAGCCACTCGTTCACTTTGTCCTCAGTGTGTTGTTCGGTTAAAGCGACATTTTTTTGAAAATTCGTCTTAATTCATCGGAGGCCCCTGGCTACATATGGGATTGACCAGTACTTTCTCCTGTCTGCTTTTCCCCTCACTGTTGGTATACCTGTTCTGTTCTTTCCTTACTTCTTTTGACAAAGGCCCAGTCGGATACACCAATTTTTAAGGGCATCTGAGGATTTTTATTTCTTAGCTTCGCCTCGTGTAGGTGATGTTTCAGCTCGTGTTGCAGGGTTCTGATGGACAACAGCTTGTGATCTAAAGGAAGTGGGAGTCAAAACATATCAAGTAGCTGATCTGTGTGGGTTGGTTTTATGTAAAATCTACTTCCAGTTTACCATTTTCTCTGACTTCTTACCAAGCAGTCCCAAGAAAGATAGTTGTTGTTTTTGTACTCTTCATTGTAAATTTCGATGTTTGGTCTTAACAGCATTGATTCCTTCTGAGGATTTTAACCCAGGTGTCACCGTATCTGAACCTGTGGCCGGGGTGCTTGAAACTTAAAGGTACTGATTAAGCACCTGTTTTCCAACTCCTTCATGTAAAGTTTGACCACAATGGGTTGTGAAAAATGGAGCCCATACAAATCCATCTTTTGACTTATAGAAACTTATCCCTGTATTTGAAAATAGGTGGTATTTCAGGCACAAGTCGTAAGGACCACACCTGTTCTGTGGTCTTAAGATCAGTTTGTGGTAAGATGTGCGTGTCTTGGCCTAGACTTTTTTCTCAACATGGAAACAGCCTTCCTTGGTGGGTTATACAGGATGAAGAGAGATGTCACATCATAGAACACCATAGTTCTTCTGCACCATAGTACTATTCTGTTGGTTGAAATCCCGGGGTAGTCTGGGATGAGGCATTAGAAACTTCCACCAATGTCCGTAAGATGTACTAGGATTTTGTCACCTACTGTATGTTACAGAGTTGATGCTGCTGCACTATAATCCTTAGTGGTGCCCATTCCTTGTGTATCTTGGGAAGTCCTATATGCATGGATGGTGCCTCACACAGAGTAGAGGCGATGATACATCTGCTCGATCAATGACTTTATACGTTTTGATCTGATTGTAGTAAGTTATGACTTTTTCTCAATAGGCTGGTGGGATCCCTTGTATTAAAGCCTCATATGTGTGTGTATCAGACCAGGGATGTGTGGTCACCTTAGAATGGTAGTTGAGTTGGGTTGGTTAAGTACCACTGGCATCTTCCTGTCGTGCCGGTTAGTAGATAAGAATGGTGATAATGGAACTTTCTTGAGGGATTTGTAAGGCTTTCTTTTCCTGTGTGGTTAAGGGTAGAGGGAAGAGGTTTAGCATGGCTAAGGCTGCAGAGCTACTTAAGGTGAAGTTGTTCGTATCACTCTTTTGTTACTTATCTATTGTACGATTGAGGGCTGCTGTGGCGGCTATAAGATCCCTCACAGGGATGCTTTAGGAGTAATGGCAAGTTCAAGCCCTTTAGCCAGGACCTTCCATTTCTGGCTGGGTCCTGGGTTCTGTTAGCCAAGTTTTTCCACCCATTCTCCATGTTTGATGAAGTGGACAATTTCCCTTTTTTGTATCCAAGGCTAGTTTTCTCCTCATGGGGTGTTTGGGTGACAGAATGATGAGAACTACGGTTCTGTTGCTTTGTTTGCCCATTATAGTGCTAGAAGAGGCTGTGTGGTTATGTGGTTTTGGTGAACTCCATCATTCCTTCACAAGATGTCACAGGTAACTGTGAGGCTAGGTTCTGTTCTAGTGACTGATATTGTGCATTAAAAGAAATCAACGTTAAATGTGTCTGTGCGTACTTCGTCGTTAGGACTGTGTTTGGGCCGTTTGCAGTATGTTTGCCTTTATCATCACTTGAACTGGAAATCAAGACGTAGGCTGCATTGGATACTAGTTTTGTTTGTCGGTCGGAGGGTTGAAATCGCAGGTGGTTTCTGTATATCATTCAGAATGGACTGACAAGAATCTGTTGGTAATTTGTCTGCCTGAAAAAGTCCAATTAGTATCACAGCAGGGTTAGGGACCTTCTGAATGGCAAGGTGTAATGCATTGTGGCTACAGAGGTGTTAGATTCTTACTTCTTAGATTTAAGAAAAGTTTCATAATGGAATTTTTAAATCTTCAAGGAAAATTCAGACGGTTTTCGAAAATCCATAGATCTGTATATTTTTTTTAAATCACCAAAACAAGATTTGTTTAGGAAACTGGGGTTTCTCATAGGTAATACAGTGATGAAAAGATTTTCTATGTTCACTAACTAAAGAAAAAAAGGAAGTAGGCAGACCTTCACACTCTTCTATAATTAGCAAATTAATTAGAGAAATATTCATTTTCAGAATAGTTATCCTTTAGCACATATTTTCACTAAATACTTTCATTAATTCTCTTGTATTCGTAATGCGTTAAGGTCAAAATATAAATATCATTACAGATAATATGTGCAAGAGAATTTACAAATTGACCATGAGAAACGACCTACAAGTGCATATGCTGAGACATTTTTCTATGGGTCATAAATGAATAATATTGTTGCACTTAGAGAATTTACTCTTATTAGGTTCATTTACATTCAGCTAGATAAGAGTCAAGGGGCCAGGTATTTAAGAAAAATTAGAACATCAGGCAGAAAATCAAAGAACAATGTGTTTTTCGTTTCGTGTGAGTGTATTCTTAAAAATATATGCGTGTAGTGTCACTAGGTGGATCAAACAACAACTAATGACACCTGGAATGAATAAAACACACATGATTATCGGCCAAAATGGCTGTTATTCACAAAAATATAGTAAACCTCCCAGTATGTGCCGTATTTAAATCAATTTAATTAAAATAAAGGTGGTTTGCGGTTGCCCATGTTATCTGTTAGGGTTTATAAATGCTTATAATCACTTAGCCTAATAGTAGCCATTTGTTCTCTGACTCCATTTTTTCTTTTATATATTGTCGTGTGTGATTGCAGATTTTGCCAAAATGGTTCTGAGCTCAGGTCTAGCCTGACTCTATCTTCATATACCGGTTTTAGTACGGTCATCGGCAGAACTGTGTCTGGCCACGCCCTCCCTCTTCTCTTTGTGAAAACCCAATGTATAACTAATTAAACTGAGGAAAAACTTGGGCTCTACTACACCATGCGTGTGGTGATCATTTCTCCCAAGGTGCTGAAGGTCTCTTAAATGGGGTCTGACAGGATCAATAAAGTCGGGCGTGACTATGAATAGGATATTTATCTTCTAGACACGAGCACTTAGAAGAAGCTTGTACATAACTCAAGGTTATAGTAAAAAATAGAAAATGACAGAAAACTACTCAGTGGCCCAAGGAGCCTGGGTGAGTAACCCCGAGAACAATGCTTGGGGTGAGGACATGTCAATTTCCAATAACGGACACAGGAAGATGATGTAGAAACTACATTCAGATTAAAATAAATGATATGTTATTCAAAAACATAAAAAAAAAAACCCACAAATCATTGTTTCGGTTTTAGCCAAAATATGTTAGGGACTTTGGGGTTTTTTGTATGTTTTTTATATCCAACATTTTTCTGTAAGGAGATTTATTATTTGTTTGCTGTATTGTTTCACTATTGAACACAAGCCTATAATGGATGTGACCTTAAACTAGCTATGACAAAAAAATCGAACAGAAGAAGTCTTACATGACGGCTTAGGTAAGAGTTTCAGTGGGAATAACCAACAAAAATGAGTGATTCCTGGAAAGATGAAAATCTATAGTCAGTATCACCACCCACTCTTTATTTAAAAATAAAGCTTGTCTTAATATGTAGGTGTGTACGTTATGGTGGAATCAAGGTAAAGATGGTGCTTAGGTTTAAACCGGGTGTGAGAAGTTTTTGCCCAGTAACATTTTAACAAACTGCTGGACGTGGCAGCAGCGACAATGACAGGGACACATTTTGGTGGCAAAATGTGGGAGGTATGTTACAGGTAAGAAATCTCTGGGGTGGGGATTTCAAATAAGATCGGAAAAAGCAAATCAGTTTCCAGTCTTTGACAGGAATGGCCAAAGCAGAAGTTTTGCCCGCCATCTGCCCAATAGGTGGTGTATCAAGGTTGACATGCATTTAGTGATGTGTTATTGTTCGTCTGAAATTACGAATTTTTCTTGTTTAAAAAAAGGAAAACAGACAACAAAACAAATAAATAAATGTAGATATTGGTGGAAGGTATTGTTGTTAAACATGATGTAGTGCAGCTATTGTTTTCCACGGTTTGTCACAGCTTTCTATGGCGGGAATGAGTACAAAGTACAACAAGAGAGCTTTTTTTTGGTGAGTTCAGTGGTGAGTTGTGTCAGCAGCCAACAATTTGTTTCGATCCAAGGCACTCCGGATGTTGCCTGTAAGGAATTTGCACTCACTGGGTTTTATTCTCTCCCGTACACAATACGCCTCGGCTGTGTTTATGGTTGAAATAAAGAAGTTAAAATCTGGAGTACCCCCTTTCCCTTCTCACCACTAATCTTAACCGCCATGTTAATTTTGAAAAATGCCCCAGAACTACAGAAATAATCTTACCAGTCACTTTCACTCCTCCGGCCCCCCCCCCCCCCCCCCCCCTTAGGCTTGTTGGAAGTTGCAAACAGGGGCTGGACTGCACCATGCTGCATCTATATTGGCGGAGAGTCAGCAAATCACAGGACACCCCCATGGCTGCCGCCCTCATAATGCAGACGAGCTGAGGGAAAGTCCCCCCCCGGTAGGGTTACGTTACCTGTTTCTGGGGCATATTGAACAAACCAGTAACACCCCACGTGGGGTACACTATACTACAGAAAAGTGGGTGCTATAAGTCACACATGCCAGAGATCCTCAACCAAGGACCAAGGAACAAGCCCAGGGACCGGATGGACTCACAGACCAGCTCCACTCTTCAGTTTCTGGGAACATGAACCAGCAACGGCAGGGCGGAACATAAGGAAGCAAGAATAAGGTAAGGGACTTTTACCCAACTCCTACAATTTTGGCCAGCAGATTTTAGTTTTTTCGCGGGTTGTACTGCCATTAACTAAAGAACGTGTGGCCTTAAGTTACCTCCCAAAAATGTTGTCTGTGTCCTTCTTCGGTGATATAAAATGTATTATTGTGGAGTAGAGTCGCAAAGAAAAGCTAAGTGTGTGATGGGATATGGTACAAAGGGCCTATCTGGCCATCTAAGGCCATACAATTCCAGAAATAACATTTAAACAGGCAACCTGTTTCCTCTTCTATACAACTCCCCCCATAGACCAACATCGGCTGATCGCCTCCCGGTGTGCATTAATCAGGCACAATAGTAGAAAAATAAAAAATTTAATACAATGAGCACGTCCCTCCCCTCATGACGCAAAGAATAGGGCCTATGTTAGGTGAATACCTTACTATTTTGTTCTTATGTTTTTGATTGTTGTGTTATCATTGCATTTTTTTAATTTTCGGCAAATAAGGCACGTCCCCACTGCAGGACACTCCAAGCCAGATTATAATGTAAATTACGCATCTCAGTCCATATTGTAATCATACTTGTTTAATTAGAATGTGGACACAGAAAATTCCAAATCTGCAAAACACACCTTCGCTTCCTTACCAGAGCCAGCAAGGCTTGTTACGTGCTCTGCTGATGATGTCCCATTTGAGCCTCTGCAAACAAACGAGTTTGCAAAACGATAATAAATAGGGTTGTGCGTTACTGCACAGATGGACTTGTAAAAACGACCAGCCGTTCACAAATCCTTTTCTTAATTGAGACTTACTTTACCCCCTCTTCCCTCCATGAATAGTATCCTAACTCTTCATCTCTTCCATCTTCCACATGTGGCCAATATGCAGAGTTGACAACTTTTCTCATTCACTTATGGCTGATGAATAACAGAGGCAGCGCAGGACCATGTTAGCTTTTCTGAAAAGAACAGAGGGGTGAAGAACCTAGCGGTTTAGGTCCTCAACCCTGGGTACTAGTCATGTGGTGCGAGTGGAGGAGTATAGTCCTCTTAAAATCTACACTAGCATTTATTAAATTGTAAGCACAACTTAAGAATGTTATTTTGAGGTGTGCTATGGTAGATGAGGCTTGATTTATGGTTTTGGTCTTGGTCGTTGCAGGCAGGGAGGTTACTAGGATTTTGGCAACTAAAAAACTTTTTAACCGCCAATAGGCAGCGGGTGGTCAGTGCACGTGACGAGTGCGTGGCGTAATCAGGGGAAACAAAAACATAGCTTGTTGTGAGTGGGGTGTTGTTGTGGGTCTGACTAACATAGACTGTTGAGCTAGAGGGCTAACTAACACTGAACTAGTGTAAAATGCAGTGTAGTGTTGCAGGAAGAGGATTTTTGTTTTACTGCGCCTTAAAATGTTCCACAGGGGTGTACCTGAGGCAATATTTCAGTTGCTTCCTGGTGGGAACCTGGATTGCAGACGAAGGGGGCCGTAAGACTATGTGAAGGTGAATGTTCTTTAGTCCTTTGTTAAGGCATCGTCTGGTGTTTCTTAGCCGCTGCTGATATTAAACAAAACAGGCAAGCATTTCCTGATGAAAAAACTCTGGAAAACTGGTAACATCCGGAACTGTAACAATAAACCACGTGTATTCTATCTATTAATGTATTCTCATATAGTGCTTAACACAAGTACATTCCACAGGGCCTTGCCAACAAGTTTACCATTACAATTAGTTCCTCTCCCTAAGAGCTACAAATTAAGGGCTTAATTACCGAGAGCAATGCGGCCACCAGTGCTCTCTCCTGTTCATATAGTTGTACATCGGCCAAGTGCTGATGAGAACCGGAAGAACTCTCGCACAGCAGTCACCAAGCCATTACCAGAAGCTGTTGCGGCTGTTTCATGGGCGTATGTAATGCCAGCTATAGCTTGCCGTAAATACTACGTAGCGGTGAGATTAACCCAGAGCCGGCAGCCTCTGTTGAATTTGTTACGGGAGATTGCCCAGAGCGTTTTGCAGATCTGGGTGAATCATGTGCAATCTGTGTGTGGGGGAATTCAGACCACCGGTAACCCAACAATCATAGGAACAGAAAAACTCTCAGGAAGATATCCGTCCTGATAACTTTATGTGAACAACCCCAGGGCACAAATGGTAAATCTGACCTGCTCCTAGTGATTACAAAGTTATATAGGTGATCCTCATGTATAGCATTTCATGTTTAGGTCCTTGTGTCATTATGAATCTCATCATGAAATGTAATAAAATGACAATTACGTGTAAAGCTCCAAACATTCATTTTGCGCCCCATACTGAGAGGTCTGTACGGTTAAAGGATGCATGAGAGATGCTCCTCAAACATTATAAAATTGCCAAAAAACAACCTTAGGTAAAAAAACGTTTCACTAGGCTGGAGACCCCACCACACAATATTTTCGGTCAACGATTATTACCATGTATCGTTTTTTGGTCGGTGCCCAAAAAATATGGCATGGGCGGGTTGACAACAGCGCTACTGACCTCAGGTCAGCCAATCGTCTGGATCAGACGAAACAGGCATCGGTACGCTGGGTTAAATCACATTGATCGTCATGCGGTTCCTAGGATTGGTACGTCAAAAACTGTCGGTCACACCCACTTGTTGAGAAGACGGTGATTTGTCCCCGGCGACTGCTTAGCTAGTCACATACTTTATGCAGAACAGAACAAGTATAAAAAAGAAAGTAGCAATAGTAGCAAACAAATACCAGACAGGTCAAAATTCTTCCTTATGCCCCCCAGCTACAGACCCGCCAATCCAGCAATCCCGCACTGTGCTATGCCATGTAACAGCCGTTATAGTATAAAGTGCCAATTGCATTAAAACAAAGGGAACAAATAATTGGTCCGGCAATGACATTACATTCAATTTAAAACCATTTGATTGTTTCGGAAACATTAACAAGACTTACTGGACCTACTAGGAATGGTTAATTGCCAAAAGGTAATCCATTAAATAAGATGGCAAATACCGGATTGATACATTAGAAAAGCTATACTGGAATGCGTATTAGAAAATGCGGGTGGGAGGTAGATAGGAAGAGGGTTGCACGTGATAGTCTCTAACATGTATTAGGGCTTCGTTCACACTAGGTCATTTGGACGTTTTGCATGGACAGTTTTTAAAAAGGCAAGGACACATCGAATTCAATAGTACCATTCACATTACTGCATTCCGGTGGTATTTGCCATGCTGCCTTTCTGTCCATTTTACATGCCCATTTCTATATAATCCAGTGGGAAAACGAGATGAGGTGCGTTTCTGACAGCTTTGTCATTTTTTTAGTTTGAAAGAAACCTTATGGTTACTATAAGGGCAAGTTACATGAGAGTAGTAGACCTGCGGGCTCTTGGAGCTGCTGAACAGGGTGTTTGATGAGGATCAGTCCTACTAAATTTAGAGTAATCCACACATTGTTCCAGCTAGTTGATTATCAGTGAGTACAAAGCCTCTATTTCTCCCCATTGCTTTTACTGGCTTTGCGGACACAAATTCGTCGCTAACTTCAAACCAACCCATTTTAGGGGTTAGGGAGACTTTAACATTGGGACAAGTGGCAGCTGAATGCGTTTCAAAATTAGTCCAACACGCAAGCCATCTCAAGTCAATTATATTGCATTTTGAAGGGCCAGTGCTATTAATCTGAGTAAACCAATCAGATGATATCTAAAATGCAATAGATCAGTAAAAAGGTAAAACTGTATTGGAAAGTGCAGATTAATCTGTACAGGTTTAAGGTGTTCCGTATATTAATAATCCCTTTATTTATCAGGGATTCTTTAAATTGTACATGCAAACAGGTTCCATGGCCAGAGTTTTTTTCCATACCAACAGTAAGACCACACTATCCCATTAAAGACGTTGCTGCTTTTTTTCCTGAGACCAAGTGCTCTTCTGGCCTTCCATTTAGTGCAAATTACCATGATGATATGAGGTTCCAAATCCATTTTAAGGGAATAGTCACGCCCCAAGTGAACTTTTCCTTTAATGTATTGATGAAGCCCAGGAGGATAAGAAGCTATGCCTTACACCCCATCTTCAATCAATAACCAGGACCCAGGGACAAAAAGGAAGGATATATATTTACCTTTGCGCAATCCCCCGCTGCACAGATATCTAATCTCGACCGCTTAATGCCTAATTCTTAAAGCGCACATATCGTGCATTCACGCTAAAGAGAAAAAACCGGATCGGTCGGAGATTTGGAGTCTGCAATGGGGATCGTGCAAGAAAGGTAAATTACTACCTTAGGCCCTGGACTCATGATTATGATTGAGAACGGGGGGGGGTAAGGCATAGCTCCTTACAGGGACAAAACACTGCAGGGGCCCGGGCCACCGCGTGAATTGGAGGCCGGGCCCCTGACGATGGCACAAATCTCTGCAGTGAACCAGCATTTTTAAACACGCTGGCAGCGCGTTGGTTTCCTTCATACGCGCGATCAGCGTTTAAAAATAGCTGGTCGGCAGAGATTGTACCATTGTGGCGGGGCCCTATTACTGGTCCTGTCATCCTGTGGTTGCGGTAGTTACACAAACTGGACTCCTTAAACTCCGGGCTTCCAATCAAACATTAAAGGAAAAGTTCAATTTGGCGAGTGAATATTCGTTTAAACCCAGTGCCGTAGTAGAGAAACAGTACTGATTGCTGTGCCACCAAGCAGTCAATATTACTAGATTACTAGATCAAACATAAATCTAACTGCTCTAAAAACCACCAAACATAGCGAGAAGGTGCCTTATATAAGATCACTGGAATGTATTGCCTAGGAGACAGCAATGGGCGATCTGGTTAAGAAATATAGGATGTACATAATGGGTTTAGGGAAGTGCTCTGGTTTATATTCAGGAGGGAGATATGATTACTATGGACATTCACAAGGAATATTTAACCTTTGCTCTTGCGTACTTTTTTGTCTTCTACCTCATTGGCTAAGATTTATAGAATCAGCCAATGGTTGCTTGTTTGATGGACATGTCCAACCTTAAAACTAAGAAAGGTGAGATTTATGTTAAAACACAACCCCAAACTGATATTTACCAGTTATCACATACATTGTACCCAGATAGTTCTTGATTAGACCTCCGCATTGGCTGTGATGTCAGCAGTCAGAGCCTTGGTGACTTAAGGGAGGGAGGGTCCAGAATAAAGGAAATTATTATCTTAAAGGACAATGTATATACCTCCCCCGCTCCTTTCCTATAACATGCTCTGCATAGACCAGGGTGAGACCTAAGATCGCTAAAGTTCTCACCCTGGGCTTTTTCTCACTTCTGCTGCTTACTTACCCAAATTATGCCTGCGCCGCTCGCTTCGTTCCCCGCTCTTCAGGCTTCAATGCCAGATCGCGAGGCAGCCAATAGGAAGGAGACGCTTCGCAAGGAGGCGTTGTCTTCCAATTGGCTGCGCGACTGTCACTGACAGTCGGAGAGAGGGGGTGAACAGTCTGGATCGCCGAAGCCAGATTTTGCGGTAGTAAGTAGTGCAGGAGTTCGAGAAAGAACCCAGGGTGAGGACTTAGCGATTTTTTAGTCTCACCTGGGTACTACGCTGCAGTGGATCGGGGAAAGGTGAGTATAATTGTCCTTTAAATATCTGGTTAGGTTAATAATCAATACTAATAATAAGGTGCTGAGTATAAATCAGATGGGGTTAAGGGGCCAGGTAACTGACAAGGGACTCTTTTTGGTTGTAAGGGTGGAGATTCTCTTTAACCTCAGCTTTATGTCACTTGCGTTAAATTAGACAAAAAGAAATCCCACGCCATAAAGCATAGGATACATGGCTTGAGAGGGAGGGGGAGCAGGGGACGTTAGGTAGATAAAAATAGCAGGGGAATGATAGGCTAGAGGTAGAGAGCAGGGATAGGTAGGGGTTTGGTTATTACAAGTGCTAAGTAAGCTAGGAGAAGGAGAATATAAGTGGGAAGAGGGAGGGCTAGGGCAGATGATGAAGCAAGAGAGACAGAAGAAGTTCCCGCCCCCCCCCCTTTTGTGTTTGTTTTGCTTGTTCTCTATTGCAGCGAGAATCGTGAAGACGATGGCACGAGGGCAATTGGTAATGGAAGCTGGGATGGTGTGGAAAGGGGTGGAGCTAGGCCAAGGGTGGGCAGCTCACGGAATATCCTGTCTGCGACTATAGAGGATGGTGTCGGCATAGCCGAAAGGTGGTCATCGAGTCGGGTAGCTACACTGTGAGCAAATTCAACGGTAGCTTCCAGTGAACCACTCTACAGCGGTTATTAACTGCGTTAAAGGTGTAAATGGTTAACTGGTTAAAGGTTTTTTGGTTAATAAGCAATGTTAATTTAATTAATTATTAATAAGAAAATGGTTTATTCTGTAAAGATTTGGTTAAATAAAGTCTGTGACCCCTTTGATCGAAAAGTCAGGTCAAGTGTATTATTGAGGGTTAATGAGTCTTAAGGGTCAAGCTATGGGAAAGGGAAGGGGCAGGTTCGGACAGGGGGTACAGGTATACACCTCAATCGTATCTCAGCCATGGGTAATCATAGGAAACTAAAGCCTCATTTCCTATACGCAACTTCAAAGTGAAAAAAACCAATGGTAAGCGACCGCTTGAGATCACGTCCAATGAACCTACAATAATGGAAAAATGATATGTATTATACAACACTATTACAACGTCTTCTTATGACTGGAAGTTTTTCATAGTAAACAGAAGGATCTCTACGGGCCCCCACAACCCCTCACATGATAGGCATACACCAAGCCGATTTACTATGAGATCGATATGATCCAATCGCTCAAATAAGCAACCGTTTGATCTTCCCATTCCATGCAATATCACACCAGCTATCGAACAATCAGGGTTATTCACTAAAAGTTTCTTATTCTTAAAAATGGTCAGCTACACCAGCGTGAAGCCATTCTACGGAGTATGGGCTGCTGTGTATGCTTCCTATACTGTTCTATGCCTTACATGCCACACATTGCCATTAACAAATTGTAGCTTTGTGCAGGTTTATACAGATTTCCCTGTATTTGGGGAATAAACTTGGTGGGGTGAAGATTTATTTGCTGCAGATTGAAAAGGGGTTCTGATATCTATATGCAGACTCTGTATAACATATCACTATCAGGAAAAACCTGCAAGTGACTTGATCATTGCATCGCATTAGACTATAAGGTCTGAACATGTCTATAGCCTCATAAGAGTAAAATGTTTCTTGTTCCAAGTGGGTGTGGAGTTGTCTTACCCTAATACCAGAGCAGGATCCCCTTGCACCCAATGCCATTCATTCCTGGGATCACAGAAGGTTGGTGGTCAGGTGTCACCTCAAAACCAAAAGGACAAAGTAACAAAATGGTTTCAAAACAGAAAAGCTAACAAGGGACGTCCACTTTGACAGACGGGTCTTTTTGAACAAGCAGATTTCAATTGTGACATCAGACAATGATACATTTGTTTTGCTTGTAAAACCTTTCAAGTCTGTTCATTATTATTCTTTATAGACAGCCACATATCTGCAAGCATACAATGTACGACATGAGAAGGAACAAGAAAGAAAACCACAAAATCCATAAGGAAGATAATGGGTGATTAAAATGCTGGAAGGAAAGGAAACACATATGTATACAGTATAGTAAACATCACCAAACTAAAGGGAGACGATTTTCTGCAGCCTCATACAGTTGGATATGAGTTCTCTCTGAAATCGTAATAACAAGTGGTTTCACTTTAGCGATATCAAACAGAAGAAGTAATAAGTATGAAGTATAACAGTGAGTAAGAGAAGAGTGCAGGACAGCATGACTACCGTATTAACAACCTATTTGGGGGGGTGCAAGTCAACAGGTAAGGGTGGATCCTCTAATAAACCACGAACATAACTGCGAGTATAATATATGGACTTAGAATACTACATAATGTGCCACAACTACAAGTTAGATTTTACACAATTAATGAAAATACGGGTGTTTGTCATTTTAAAAAGTGCTTTCATAGAAAGTTGCGAACTGTATTTCAATGATAATGGTTACTCATTATTTGTTTTTTTAAAATTATTGTTAGATGATTATATTATATAAAAGAGGGTGGTAGAGGACTATCAGAGCTAGATGGGATTTTACAACAGCCCATCGGATGACAGGACTAGTAGGCATAGAGGGACTAAAGCGGCTTAGAAGACTCGTATGGAACAGACAAGCAGTTTGAAAAAAAATTGGATGGCCAAACAGACAACAGGCAAAATGTAACCACAGAGATATGCAAACTGACAACAGAAATGAAGGCAAGGGCCAGTGGGCCCCAAACAAATCACAAGCTTTGATGGTTTGAGGCAAGCATGGTGGGCACACAATGTTATGCAACGTAAATAAGTAAGGGGTTGCACTCCAAACAAAGAATTATATTTTATTTGTAAAAATCACACAATGTTTAGGGGGGAAAAATGTGCCCCCTTCCGGTAATAATGAGGAAGGGGGAAATTATATTTCCCCAAAAAATGTTGTGCTGAATGATGTGTTGTCACAATATAATACAACCCTCAACTTTATTTTACTTTGGAGTCAGTCCAAACAAAAAAAAAAAATTAAAGGGGGGGGTGGAATTAGAGTAACCCATGCTAGAGTGCAGAGAACTGTATATTACTTCCTGGCAACAAAGTTATGCCCAAAAGCCAACCACCAAGCCTTTAAGGCTAGCACACACGGCACAATTTCATCCAGGTGTGTGACCATTTGGCGCTTATTACCAGTCGCCAAAATGGTTGCCATGACCGACAATTTACCAAAACCAAATTGCGCGTTAGAAGGACTCGCGATGATCACTGTGATTTACCAACATGTCCAATCCGATTCCCACTTCCGAAAAAAATTCTCTGACATTTTAGGAACTGACCAAACTACGTCAGTGATTCGGCCTAAAATTGGCTTGTGTTACTGAGCCTTAAGGTAAATCCCGTCGGGGAACCACATTCTCGTCAGTGTGTAGGGAACTGTTCCCGACTGACCGCAGTGCCAACAAACCACACATTGTGGAATTACAGTCAGTTCGGGAAAGGGGGAAATTTCCATTGGACGGATCGGCTAACTTTACTAAAAAGGAGCCGGTCGCGTTTGTACTGTGTATGGCCATACGTACGATCGCCATACCGCGTATGGGGGATCGGTCAGGTCCGTGTGTGCGGCTCCCACAGGCATGTGTGCCGACAGATACCAACTTGATGAAATAGCATGTATGGCCACCTTAATTCAGGCCCTGATAGCGAGAAAGTAAAAAGGCAAAACAGGCAGCCACAAAGACAAACAGATAAAAATGTAATCAGAGGAAAAGTAAGCAGACAGCAGATAGACAAACAACAGACAGGCAAGAAGGCAGCGAGATCACTGCAGTTGACAGTCCTGGAGACCAATATGAACACAACAGGGAACCTTTTTTCAGGGCGTTAAAGAAGCTTTTATTACTAAATAGACCCTGAGCAGAGCAAGGGCAGGGGTATAGGACAAGTGTCTGTAATGCCTGATCACGAGATTCATTATAGGCTGCCGGAGGACTGTGAAAGGGATTAAACACACAGTAACGACGCAGAGGGAGGTCATTATGGTTATGAACTGTGTCCTGGCTCCCTGCCTGCATACTGCTCAGCTCTCCGTTCCTGGGAGAGAAACGGCTGAGGTTTGGTTGGGCTCTTACTCCAGGTAAATTACAGGTTTGTCATACGCTCAGCTCGAGGACTGTGCTAATAATTGCAGAGCTCACGGCACTGATGTTGCTCGAAATGACAATCACAGTAGTTAAAATTGGGAAATACCATAGTTTTATGATATGTAACATTTAGATCTTGTTTAATTACATTAACTGTGAGGGACATTAAGCATTCTCACTACAAAAGGTGAGCCCATTGGGATACCAACTTTTTTTCTCAAATTACTTGCGTGAGTACCGGGTCTTACAGGCTACAGATCTTTTAAGAAAAATAGCATAGGATGGTTTGTGTATCTGTACAGAGACTAGAGCCGGCTGTCAGCGCACCCACACACAAGCTTGACAGATAGGCTGTGCTGGAAAATACAGAGAAGAGGATTGAATATAGGTTTCGTCTGCAGATGGCAAGGCATTCTCTAATACAAGGCCACATCAGTTCTTTTAAAGGTCAGGTAAGTCAGGAAGTCACGGGAAAAAAAAATGTGTACACTGAGGCAGAGGATGTCAAATTCCTGGCACTCCTGCTGTGCATTGTCTGGCCTCGAATTAGGGAAAATTAACAGGCTATTTATAAGAATTGCTAAAATTTGCCCGTACTTACCTTTTAATGTTACTAGAAAACCTTGTGGTTGCTGAAATTAACGGGCACGACAACATTTTGAACCTTGTATTAAATTGATCATAGCTCATAGGTCCATATTCTAATAAAGCCCACGGATTACAGCGACTTTAACAATCACTGAATCGTAAATTAATCGTTTCTAAACCGATCGTAGATTTAAACGATCGGTTTTTTTATTTTTTAACAATCATAAATTACAATACCGATCGTTTAAATTTACGATAATGATACAAGAAATCCCATAGATTTAGCGATCCCCATAGAATACCATGCCCCGGTAGTTACTACCGCACGGATTCACGATCGGAGGTTCATTAATTGACGAGCATTGTCGGAAATTATGTACGATCGCGATTCTAAAAAAGCGATATAACGCGCGATTTATAAATATGGCATAGTGTCCTGAAACTGCGATGTTTGCAAGTTTGAAATTTTTAGTTCTGTAGACATTTGCAATAGTGCCAAAATATGTAAATATTTAGACATAAAGTTACACTTTAAAACAGCCTGTATATATACTGTTGGTACATATAATAAATTTTATAGTCAACAATTCCATCTCCGAGACACACATTAAGGGTTCTTATAACTGGGTAGATCATGGAGATATATTAATTCTTTGGCTCCTCCCACAGCCTTGTCATGACACATTTCTCCAATGTCTGATTTTGTAGAAATATTTCACATAAAGGAGGGGGAGTAAAACTGTGAGTAACTGACTAGTGAGAAAGCAGTCAGCTTGACTGCAAGAGTTTTTTTCCGTTCTTATGGTGGCCATATACGCAACAATCGGGAGTTACCGCATATCGGGAGGATGATGGTTACGTGTATGGACGATTTTCGCCTAAATATCATCAGTAATGTGGGGCCGGTTGAAATTTTTTGCGCACCAGGCAATCCAATCAACAATCGGATGTAGTTGTCTGGTCTCTTTAACCTTTTTGCTCTCAGCATTCATAGTCAGCAGCTATGGATGCCAAGAGTGTTGTTTTACGTGGGACCTTATAAGGGATGATGCAATTAAGATTGTAAAGTTTGTGCTATAAATCTGCCAGGATGTAGAAAAACTGCCAGCGATCAGATGTTAGTAAACTGCCAGCGTCAGTGTAGCTAAACTGCAGCGATCAGATGTTAGCTAAAACTGCCAGACAGATCAGAGGTTAGCTAAAACACTGGGTGCCTGCCTTTTAACATATATGTGTGATGATGTCATTAGTAGAATTGGATTCAAGAAGAGCGGACACGAAATTTGATTATCAGAATGAAAACTTGCAAATAAAAGTAGTTTTACTGCGTATATATATATGTATCTATATATATGAGCATGACGCCATCGATCAATATCCCTTTGACTTAATACTCAGTACCTATAAAACCATAATATAGGCCATCCCATGTCACAGAGTGGGCCGATTCGATATACAAGGACAAGCAAGGAGTATCCAAAAATAGCACAATGACAAGGGAGCGAAATTTTGGGAGGAGGGTCTGGAGGGTGAGGGACACAGATTTTTTTCAGTTTTAGGGATAATCAGCCTTATGGAGAGGTCAGTTATTCAAGGCATTAGGCCTTACTTCCCCTTGCAACTGTACATTAGCAAACAGTCTTACTATACGACAAATAGGCCATCAAATGCAACCAAAACCATGGCCTTGTTGAAGAAAAAATTGATGCAGACCTGAACCTAAGGAAGGGGGGAGAGTATCTCTAGCAAGATTGTTTATATTGTAAGACAGTCCCTGTCTAGATGACCCCCATCACTGGAATCATGAAATTAGGGATGATAGCACAGGAGTAGCAAGGGTAAGGAATTATAACTCACAATTTATCTAAAATGATCAATGTGAAAAGTCCCTGTAACAGTAACCATACCTGATCATTGTGGAAAACCGTGGTAAGAGAAATCATTGGGGCCCACAAAACAAAACGTGGGAGGGGACCCCCCTCCCTGCCTTTCATCTAGTAGCCAATTTTGGAGGATGCTATATGTGTATAGGGGAAAATAAGAAGATAGCCCTCTTGGGTACCACAGTACAGTGGGTCTGCCCACCATGGGTAGCTATAAAATGTGGATAGGCTACCAGTGCCCAGTTAAATAGATGCATGACGCATTACCAGGAAACCTAAATATCCTTAAGTAGTGAATAGCTCTGAAGCGGAAATTAGTTTTTCAAGCCCATGCCAGACCTTCTGGGAAACATCCACTTTCGGCGCTGACAATAAATTGTTTACTATGACAAAATTAAAAACATGCAAGTAATATAAAAATACAATCTGCACCTGATTCCTTATGGTCGATTGTACCTCCGGAACCTCTTGGTGACCAAAACTAACCAATCAGCCCCAACCGCTAGATCTAATTGCCTTCTCATTGGCTGATGTGATTAATAGATCATGACTGGCTTGTAGAAGATTGGAGGATTAACTAGTAACTTAATTAATATAGTTAATGAAAATAAAATTGGGGGACATAGGCTAAAAGTTGAGTGGGGGAAAGTTCCATTTACAAATACATTTGCACTTCGTTTACTGTATTTCACACCCTCGATTACCTGTGTATCTGGCCACAAGAAATTGTGACTGGCTTGGCTTGTTCATTTATCATTGGTGATTGATTGTGAAAAATAAATAATGGATCTGATGATTTCCTGTGTCGACTATTTCAAAATGGTGCACACCGGGCTGACAATAAGCTGTCATTAGCAAAAAATTAAATGAATAAAGCCCACAATATTTATAAAATCAATAAAGTCATGGTACAGCCACTAGGGGACGTAGAAAGTCACAGAGAATGGGCTCAGAACGGAACAATACAAGAATATGTGCCAGAGTAAGCATACATCGCATGACTGCAGAAAAACCAATATGACTTGCTGAGTTGAATCGAAGAAGGAGCAAACACTTCTGTGAACACATTTAAAAGAAGCATTCCATTACAGGCTTTGTATCTGCACAGCTTCGTAGCATCTACCCCTATCCAACTGTGTTCTATTCTCAGCTTTGCATAAATGAAATGTTGCAAAACATTCCAAAATAAATTTCACGTGAGTGCCAGCTTTCGAAATAATTTTGGGGCATGAGGTCAGGATCCATCTGCCTGGCGGGTGTTTTTGGTTTGTTTTGTGATGATTTTGGGATGTGCCACAGGATTTGACACATGTCTGTAAGATATAGGCCTCGGTTGTCCCATTGTGTAATCTGACAGCGCGATTTCCTTGTCATTCCATATTGCAGCTGTAGGGTTAGCGAATAAGGGGAAAGTTAAATTTGAGGACATAAGTGAAGAAAGAAAATACAATGTAAATTCATTTTTCCCAAAATCATGTAAGACACTTCAATAACAGAACGAAAAAGAATCACATGACCACTGTTTGTAAAGTTCCAACATTATGCTACGCTGTACAAATAATGGGGGAATGGAATGAGAAGAAAAGGCACTAATAGCTTAGCAAATAAACAAAAGACCAGCAGTAGGTTCCTAGTATATAAAGTGAACTTGCCGGAAGGATGGGTACACACCAGCCAATATTTTTCGGCCCCAACTGATTCCCGGGACTCTCTCGGTCGAAAAATGTGAAATATTGGCCCTGGTGTGGCGCGCGGCGGCCACGATCATAGGTTGGTTAAATCCGATCGATTGTGCAGTCCGATCTATCGCTCGCAAATGACGAATTTGCCCTTTGCGACCGCCGGCACATTTCTCCTTTCGGCCGAAGCGCGCGCTCATAGGTTAGCACCGGTCCGGGACCAAAAAGTCCCATGTGTACCCAGCTAAGGTTGTTTGGATTGGAGAATTTACGACCAAATTCTATATGTAGTTTGCCTGGAGGTAGGTTCACCTTTTAATCACTGAAATCTGGGCTTACATTAAGTTTTTACCCCTCAGTTCTTTAACCCTGCTCTATTATTTTGTAACCATTAAAACCATGAAAATTATTTACCATGAAATCCCTTAAATATGTCCTTTTGAAAAAGGGCTAAAAACACTAAAACGTGAAAGCAGATAAGGCTTTTCATGGAGCGGTGTGCCTAACGTTTACTCAGACAGCTTAGCCAGAGTGGAATTGACTGTTCATGTTCTAGTTTCAGCAGTTGTTCACAGGTACATCAATCTGTCTGGGATGATATACCCAAAACCAACGAATCTGGGTACATTTCAAAGGTTCAGGACATTGAAACATCCCTCATGATATCACTGAAATTGCAGGATGAACTTCAATACTTTAAATAGTGTTGGTTTCAACCAACCCCCTCTAGCTTCACCTCTAACTACGAGCACCTCCTATCGGGCTCAAATCTGCTCAGAGGCACTAGAAGCACAATAAGAAATTTGGTTCAGGTAAGGACCCGCCATGTGAATCTAATAAAAGGAAACAATCTCTTGTTAATTTAATGCCAGCCACTATTCGCGACAGGATCAACACTCACTTGAGTCTGCCACATGTGGATCTGAAGAGTTGATATTTTATTATTAAGCAATGGAGCTACCTGAATTAAATGTACCCCAGGACCTCTACTTCTACAAACCCATTAATACATTAGTCCTAACAATACCATGCAAATTCTAGCCGTAATTAAGCTTAATATACGTTCTTCTCTTTGCTTTATTGAATTATTAACTATTAACTTCACATTTCGATTAAAGTTACATTTTAGAACTCCTGTATAGAGATTAGCCCGGTATTCTTTACTCTAGATTATATTACCTAAGCAGTTGATAAACAGTCATCTTACAGATTACTATTCTTTCACATTAGGCTATAACACAAAATAGTAGATTAGCCTAAAATCCATACCTTCATAATTAAAGAAAGAAATATTCAATATGCACTAAAAAAAAATGGTGACATCAGGTCCTGTGACATCAAAGTTAAACAAATAAATATGAACCTGTTTGTACATAGCAATTACTATAAACAGGATTACAAGAGTCTGTGCCCATTCTTTAACTAACAGAGACTTGCCAAGAGCTTATACAAACGAATGGAAGCAGATATGATTATTGTAAGAATGTACGGTAACTATGTTTATCTGTAAGTGTAAATCCTCTATGTGCCCTAAGTCAAATAAGCACAAGACACACAGTTGATCTGCAATTTAATAAAAAGCGAGTATACTACAGGACTAAAGTGATGCTGTATTACGTTGCATGCTTCTGTTCTGTTTCTCAACCTATCAATACAAGGTAAGTTGCAGCCAGGTCCCTCAAGGTCTGAGCCGTGCGCCGCGGATCAACTCAGCAGTGCCTGAGCACACAGGTAAAGTGGTGATCACACAAAAATCTGCTGAAAAATAAGTGCTGCGGTATTGTAGCGCACACACAATTGATTTTGTATGCGCACGAAAATTTATACTGCGCACATCCACACATTACAATTTACAATTAGACGGAACATTGGTTGACAGCCCATCATATAATAGCACAGAGATCCTTCCTGACAACAGTCTACAGTTTCAGTTTGTTTGTTTTTTCGCTAAAAACACATTTAATGCCTCATGTTTTCATACAATATATAGTATAGTATCGTATAGTATAGTATAATTATAGTATAGTATAGTATAGTTAGTTGAGGTTTGAAAATAAGAAATGTCCATCCGTAGAAACCCATCTAGCAATATCCTCATTTCCTGCCTAAACTGTGATCCAGAGGAAGGCAAAAAAAAACAAAAAAACACCAAATTTATTTAAAAGGGGAAAAAAAATGTGGCACAAATCGGAAATTTCCCTGGATTCAACTCTACTTTATCATATTACCAAGAACTGCAACATTTCCTTGTTTGCCAGAAACTGTCCGCTTTTTTTTAAAATTCTGACAAATGAACCTGCCCTAACAAACGGACTGGAAGACAGTTCATAGCTTTACCATTTTCAGAGTTGAAAAAACCTTTTTCCGAATGAATGTCCAAACCGTTTTTCTCCTCAAGTCTTAAGGGATGTCCACCTCGCCTGGTACTGTGACATGACTATTGGCTGAACAGTGCCCCCAGATAGTTTATGTATGGCACATTAATGAATTTATACACCTAGTAATCATATGACCACGGCTAAGCGCTTTTCAAGCATACATAATTGTAAGTTTTCCAGTCTCTCTTCAATATCAAGCTCCCCAATCCCTGACAGTAAATGAGCGACCGCTCTCGGAACCTCTACCATTTCAAAAGCACTTTGTCCCCCTTTCTTTTTGTACACAGGGATCCAAAATGCACTGCATATTCCAATGGAGCCTTACCAATCGCTTTGTAAAGAGGTAGCAATAAGAATAACATTTTCTCCGGAATCCATACCTTCTTTATACAAGACAATAACATATGATGGCTCTGCTAGTTGCGCCTGGCACGGCCTTGCGTCTTTAATTTGTTACACCAAAAACTCAAGGATCCTCTTCCACACAGGGATTCACTTATACCAAGAGCCATCTTATAGTATACGCAGCACAAGGAATTTTATGTCAAAATGCATCACATTACATTATCAACATTAAACTTATCTGTCATTAGCAGCCCAATGTGACAATCTTCTGAGATCCCCTGCAACATATTGCACATCTCTTGCCAAGTTTTTACATGGTCGACAAAGTTTTTTGTGTCGCCAGCAAACACAGAAACTCGCTGAATTCCCACCTCGACATCATTACTAAATAGATTAAATTATAATACTTTTGCTTTCATAATAAAAGAAAGTAATTTTAACATGGAGTTTGTAAGCTAACATGGATGTAAGAAACAAAATATTAAGATTTTAGTATAACCAATAACACACTTAACTCAGGTGAATTGAACCTGCACATCAATCAACAGCAGGGTGTTTACCACTAACCCACAATACAGATAGGTGCCAAGCACTACTACAACACTGAACAGGTGAGCCACCACAGCAAAGACGAACTTTGGTAATTTGAAGCTTTATTCTTTTGCTAGGAACAGAATTTTAAAAAAATCAGCCAAATGAAGGATGATTGATTGATTGCCCCAGGAAGGCTGTATGTTATTTATTCAACAGTGTTCTGGTAACTAAACGCCAGGGTACCAAGCAGCTTTCAAAGTCTGTATCTGAGGGGACTTTCATATTCTGGTCCGTGGAGACATCTGTATAGGTACTTAAATACTCTGTGCCATAGAGACAGTGAATGAAATATCACGGGCATGGGGAGGGCTCTTTGATGGACGTAAGGACTCAGGGTTGGAAAAACCCTTCTTAGTTACAGAATCTCATTACTTGTACATGTAAAATGCAACTTCCTAAGACGAAAATCTTAAAATGGATAGGGTTGTGGAGGAAAAGCCTTTCATATTAGAATTTTAAAATTAAGTTAAGGTCTCTAGTAGACCATGACGCAAACAGTTTATACATAAATAGTTAAATTTTTTAAATATTTCTCAATGTGACTGTATAAGAACGCAAATTAACGTGACCGAACCCATAACATGGTTTCCTTTTATATTGACCAAAGGAAAAATGAACGTGGAATTCTAAAATGTATTGATGTGATGACAAAATCCCCTTCAAGTTCTGAAAGTGCTTTTAAAGACAGATCTTAACTGTCTGTAACGAAACTACGGAGAGATGTTGTTTTAGCTCTATTCTATTTAATCTATGTACCAAAAACGAGAGAAAAAAATGATTCAGTCTGTTGAAGACATTCATATTTACCAGTTAATTTGATGGACTCTGCGTAATTGTCTGATTCTAAGTTAAGGAAACCATAACATTAGATACTGAAGTAAAGAAACCATCAATATTTGGTAAATAGCATTGGGTGGAGCCAGAAAGTCCACAGGCTTTAGTTCCTGGAAACGGCTCATTTTCCTATTTGTTTTTACGTTTTGGTCAGGCCAGAGACATTAGCTACACATTTTGTGTTAATCCCTCCTAATCTCTCATTTCAGACATGTTAAACAGAGACAATGGATGGGATATTGAGATATTTGACAGGGTGTGAAAAAGACCTAACACGAGATTGTAGGTTGATATTCATATTCAATTACACATGCCCTTGATATTGTGCCAACTGCTATGACCTTAATCTCGTGCTTCCTGAAGCCGTCACCCTACTATTGACACAGCAAAACAGTGTAACAACGGGATGGGCCAAAGTTGTAACCTTCATTTTCCTTTACATCGACTCCAAAGACTGGTTGTTAGGTTATATGTAGCAAAAAATAAGACCAGGGACCATGTCCCCTTTTATATCTGGGCACTCTTATACCTATTAACAATGAATTCACATCGCTTAATGTACCGTACAAACACATTCTTATTGCAAGGGTCACATGTCAAAACTACAAGCGTTTTAAAAAGACCAAGACATATTGTTACGTATAATAATTATATGGACAAGTATTGTACAGTCGATCGGTTCTATTACTTCCAACCGTCAGGAATTGTCTTGCAAGCAGGAACCCAGTCGAGGAAGTCTAAAATCATTATGCATGTCCAGCAAACGAGGGGTGAGATGTGAGACCATCCTAGGGGTCTAGTAGTAAGTAGTAACTTCATTTGCGGACGTTATTGACTGCCCCCCCCCAATGGTTTTAATTAAATAAGGATTTGGGGTATAAAAAAAAAAGAAGGAAATAAAAAATGGCTTGCTATGTACTGTACCTCAGTGCCGGCTACGGTTAAATAGCACCCTGTGGCAGATTTGTACTGCGCCCTAGCACCCCCTCCAAAAGAACCCCCCTGGCACAATATAATGCTAATGCTGTTGCCTGATTCAAATCAAGTTGCTTCTCTTCACTGTCTTTCAGTATCTTAGTCGTGCCTGTATATATCGTGCTGTATCATTACATAACACGTAACAACTAAATGCACAGACAGAACAGCACAGCATACAGCCATCTTAGTAAGGCTTAGTGTGTTGGGGCTCCATATGTGGGAGTTCGATACATTTATTGATATGCAGGATCAAACTGGGAGGGCAGTGGCACTGATGCACAACTTTATTTACAGGTCATGACCTAAGACTCCCTCCAACCCCCCCCTGTGGTAATCAACCTGTGCGCCGATCGCCCATCTCAAAGGCCGACCTCTGTAACCACTTTGAAGATGTTAATATCAAAAGGCCAGGGAATCCCTAACGACTTGATGGACTATGATAAAGAACGATTAGTTATGTGATATGATGATGAAACATTTTTTGTGACAGCAAAAATGTAAGAAGTGTTTTGGAGTTATACTATAGGGGCAGGTTTATAACTGTTTTTATACATCAGCAAACAGTTAGCGATCGCTGCAACATCAGCGCCACAAAACGGTTTTTACTACACCCTATTTATAAGCAGATCATACTTAAACACACCGATGTACCGAATAAGAGCCGTCCCCATGGGCGGCACTAGCCTTAGGGGGCTCCCCACCTCCATAGGCAGGGGACTCCACATCCCAACAGTGGACCTTAAAAAGAGACCTTTTAAGGCTTAAGAAAGATCCAACAGCTCAAACCTGCAACCCCACTCCCCGGCACTCTATTGTGCCCTTATGACCAACTTGTGTGGATGGGGGCATGTCCAATAGGCCATCGCACAAGGACACTTATAAGTGCCAGGACAGGGCGGGTTCTGGTTTCAAAAACTGCTTGGACCCCTCCCTGGCACTGCTACCGTGTCTTTTGTCAAAAAGATAATTTTTTGGGCCCAGCGTTATGCATATGCCCCTACGGCTCCAGACATCACCACAAAGACATTGTGTGTCTTTCAGCATGCTATGCACCATCTGAAGTATTTTAGTATGAATTAGTACTGGTAAACTCCATTCCTTAAATACTGTGACAATTTCCACACCCCCACACTATGAAAAAAAGGACTGTATCTTACTATGAAGAAAGTTGGGAAACACCTGACTTTATCACCAATGCTAAGGCTGCAAATGTACAAGAACTTTAAAAAAGCCCTAATCTTTAATTGTAGCACCATAGGAGCCTCAGTGCCAATCGGAACGCATGGTGCAAAAGACAGGCACTGATTGGTTAAGGTATGAGTGATTATTCCAATGTTACTACACTTGCCAAAACTTCAGTTGTCCATTTTAACATGGATGGCCATGACAACCTACACAGTGACAGCTTCCCAAAGCAGTTTCTGTGCGGACCTTAACTAAGTGTTTCTATAATGGCCTCGCCTCCCATAATAATAAATACAAGGATTGATGTTAATACATATGGTTAAAAGTCCTTCTTATTATTTGCAAATTAAAAAAAACCAAAAAAACTTACGAACAAAATGTACTTTGCTCCCTTGCACCAGACCGGGATGTATTTGGACCCTAAAAAGAAGTTATTTGTCAGAGAAATACACCATGGGACCTGGTCTGGGTTCTACTTTGGCACTGGATTTGTAGTAGTCCCACATGAAACAACTGTTATTATAGTTTAAAATGAATGAATGATAAGAGCAACCATAGCAGATTCTTCTTACCTTAGGGTTTTAATCAAGTGTACCTGTTTGATAGATGCCGTATTATCATCCATTGCACATTAGTCTGTTTGCAGCTACAATAGAGATTTCCTTAAGCCTTCTAAACTATCAGCACGCAGGCACTTTAATTGCGACTACCAATCAGTTTATGGCTATAGGCTGTCAACAGGAATACTGGCATATCGTATCCATATGGGTAGACAATTCACCCTTTTTGCTTTGTTGACCACATCCCCCAGGCAGGTTATCATGATCAACAATTGGTCACTGAAAAGCATAAAGATAGCCATACCCAGATTGTTTGTTTTACATCATCCAATCAATTTTTGAAATGGAATTAAACAATGAAGAGATTAGGGACTGAAACTTTTACTGCATTCACTTAAATATGTAAATATTGGTAGACCAAACAATAGTAATAGGTTTCTTCTTATAAAATGTATTAATTTGAAAGATCCCCTGAATTATGTGAACGCACACGGCAGTGGTCTACAAATCCCCACTGATACCATACGTGGATCGTTTTTCCTTCTCATATTCCTGAAGTTATTTGCCACATCTAACGGTCACATTGAACCTTTTTTTTCAACTTACAGCAACAATATTAGAAATGTTTCAAGTGGAGAGACATTGGAGTCATTGTTTCCGAAAAAGAGGAAGAAGCCAGTGTTGGGAGGAACATGTATAACCCTCTACAATGGCGACAATATTGGAACCGACACACCCAGGGGCCAAGAGTTCACATAGCAATTGTTTTACTTTTGGTGATAAAGATATTGTACAGAAGAGAGAAGAGAGATTAGAGGCAAAGTTTGCACTGGTCATGCACTAATGTGAAGGTAGCACTTCCTGTACTTCGTTCGTTTCTCTCGTAGTCACCATTATTCCTAAGCCAATACATAACTAACAATACTTAAAAAATTATCTTATAAAAGGTAACCCTACAGCAGGTAATCTTCCTAGAAAAATGAAATATATTAATATTATAATCAAAACATATTACCCTTTTGCGACAGCAAACTCAGTCAACACATCTAAAAAAAAATGAAGCATTCTGGTTAAACTAAGACACTTAGAGGGAGATTTTACCAGAGCCGTATGTTCTGTAGCAGATTATCACAGGTGCACGGTTGTGAATCTTGCCTGTCAGACTACGCTGAGGGGGAGAGGAGCGCGCTAGGGGAAGTTCCTTACCTCTCTCCTGGCTCTATGATCATTGTTATTGAAGAACAGGAGGTAAGACACAGCTCATATTTCCCGTGGCTTCACTAAATATAATGGCCAAACTTTATCAGTGGAGATACCCTTTAAAGTAATACCAGGACCCCTCCCAAAGAATACCAGACCCCTCAAAAAGTAATACAGAACCCCTCAAAAGTAATACAGACCCCAAAAAAGTAGTTTCTATATCCAGCCACTTAAAGTATCATAATGTATTGTCTTTTTTTAAATGTGGATGTCTACCCCCAAAACTAAGATTTAATACCCCTCATACTGGCTCCAACCTTTTGTAGTTTAAAATAAACCTACCTACATCCTGTCCTTATGGTTTCTGCTGTGACTTTTTTGAAGTCCAGGAAAATCAACGGTGGCAAGCTGTCAGTCGACTCATCTGGTGCCTGATTATTTCCTCAAATATCTAACCCAAATAGGCATTGACACTGTGCCGGGAGCCCTTCACCCAAATCATCTGCATCTGAAACCCTTTTGGCATAACGTAAGTGGACCCCTTCCCACCCAACCGCATCAATATTTCTTTAAAAAAAAATTACTTAGATTGTACGCTTACCAGAGCCATTCTTTCCCGCGGCATCTTCCATCGAAATCAGCCCCGGCTTCTGTGAATGGGCTGCATCTTTAGACATCACAAAAAGTAAGCCGGCAGGTCCGGCCCCCTGCCGCTCTTATTACAGTGGTTGGGGTTTTGCCGTTTTTTTGGAAGCTGGAACCTTACCTTATACAAAGATAGTTTTTAAGGGGGACATGCCCTTTAAGGCTTTTTGATGAAGAGAAATGGAATTCAACCTATTGCTTTGTATGTAGGTGTTTGTATTTTATACAAGGAACAAATGGGAACATAAGTACTTGAGTTAGGAGAAAAAGGAACAAGTGAAATCATTCCCTAAATATGTTGGCCCACAAATATTCCTCAAACTAGAATGTGAAACGGGAAAAATAGGAAACAAGGACTAAACCGGCTTGGGTGGATTAGACATTTGCCGAGTGCCAACTTGGACTTTTTAGATCATGTTAAAAAAGAATAGAATGAAACAATGCCGTCCCAGTTATTGTATGCCTACAATACATTAAAGGTCCCACACTTAAAAAAAAAATTGGTAGATTGCAGTTATCTGCCCACAACCCCAAACTGCTATTTGTTGCCAGTTATTTAATAATAAGAGTCTCTATCATTGTGGATAATGTATCTGCTCCACTCTGCTATCAGAGCTTTTTATAGCTTGAGCATGTGCAGAGGATGCAGCAGGTGAAGCAGAGCAGTCAGTCATTGGAATGTGATGTAATTTGTCAAAGCATGATGGACTGCTGTAGGGAGGGGCCAGCATTACTCTGCCAGACTGAAGCAAATAATTATCCTAAAATATCTCGCTTAATAATGAGGTAGTAAAGTGCCCAAATTATCAGTTGGTTGGGGGAGGAAACTGACATGAGCAGTTGTTTGTTTTAAGGGTGGACATTGTCCTTTAAAAGTTGACTGTACCTAATATCATTTTTGTTTGTATAGTAACAGATGCAAAGCAAATTTAAAACAAAATGATCAGATAAGTCAATCACTCAATACAGGAGGCGTTGGAGGTAAAACAACTTTTACGTCTTTTAAAATCTTTGCCAAGATAAAAAAAAAAATTGGTGACTTTCAAACTGAACTTACCTCCTACTTTAAATATACTTGTGAAGGTTCTCATTCATCCAGGTCATGGTACATCTGTTGTATTCAATTAGATCAACTGGACTTGAAGTTTAGTTCTTGATGACGTTTCGCTAGTCATCCGACTGGGTTTCTCAATTCAGAATGACTTATACAAGAATCAGTGGCAATTATGTACCCTGGAAAATCCCAATTAGCATATCACAGCCAAGTGTTAAGGGCGTGATTGGATAGTGGCTAAGGGGTGTTATAGGAACGCCCAGAGTAAGGTGTCAAAACAGCATTGTACATGGCAGACAGTTGGTGTCGAACCCCCCCCACCTCTATTTAGGCTTGGTTTCTTTATTTTCACATAAATGGCCTCCTTAACACCTCTCTTGAACCAGTCACGTTCCTTTGCCAATATGTTAACATTACAATCTTCAAAGGTATGTCCTTTATCCTTAAGATGCAGGTACACGGCTGAGTCCTGACCCGAGGAATTGGCTCTTCTGTGCTGGGCCATACGTTGATGCAGTTGCTGTTTGGTCTCCCCCACATACAAATCAGAGCATTCTTCACTGCACTGCGTATATGATGTCGCTTTTCTTGTGTTTTGGTATTGGGTCTTTTGGATGTACCAATTGCTGCCTCAGTGTGTTGTTCGGTTTAAAGCAGACAGGGATCCGGTGTGTTTTTTTGAAAATTCTTCTTAATTCTCGGAGACCCCCGCTACATATGGGATGACCATGTTCTTTCTACTGTCTTGCTTCTCCTTCACTGTTGGGTATTCGGTTCTTTTCTTTCCTTCTACTTCTTTTGACAAAGGCCCAGTCTGGATATCCACAAGTTTTAAGGGCTCCTTGAGATGTTTCATTTCTTAGCCTTCGCCTCTGTGCTAGTGGGGATGTTCTCAGCTCTGTGTTGCAGGGTTCTGATGACACCCAGCTTGTGATCTAAAGGGTGGTGTGAGTCAAACATCAAATACTGATCTGTGTGTGTTGGTTTTCTGTAAACCTCTACTTCCAGTTTACAATTTTCCTTAACTTCTACCAAGCAGTCTAAGAAAGCCAGTTTGTTGTTTTGTACCTCTTTCCTTGTAAATTTGGTCTACCGCATTGATGTGTTCTGTGAAAGCTTGTACTTCCTTCTGGTCGATTTTAACCCAGGTGTCATCCACATATCTGAACCAGTGGCTGGGTGTTATGCCCTTAAAGGTATTAAGCGCCTGTTTTTCTACCTCTTCCATGTAATTTTGGCCACAATGGGTGAAACTGGAGATCCCATAGCACATCCGTGTTTTTGCTTATAGAACTTATCCCTGTATTTGAAATAGGTGGTATTCAGGCACAAGTCCAGTAAGGAACACACCTGTTCTGGGTTGAGATCAGTTCTGCTGGTAAGAGTACAGTCTTGGCCTAGCCGTTTTTTTACCATGTCAATAGCCTCCTTGGTGGGTATACAGGTGAAGAGAGATGTCACATCATAGGACACCAAAGTTTCTTCTGCACCAAGTACTATATCTTCAGTCTTGTTGGTGAAATCCTGAGAGTTCTGGATGTGATGCTTAAAATCCACCAGAAGGAAGTACAAGCTTTCACAGAACACATCAATGCGGTAGACCAAAACATCAAATTTACAAGGGAAGAGGTACAAAACAACAAACTGGCTTTAATGTTTTATACATTAAAATATATAAAACAGGTTATTTAACAATGCTGAATTTAATCTGCCTAAAAAGATTTCCATCTATAATGTCCTTTGATAAATTAGCCTATAAAGATCATTTAAAAGAGCTTGGAAATTATGAAAATGTTCCTAGCCCTCAGTCTGTCCATACGCCAATTACTACTGAAAATGATGCATTACATAATGAACCATTACATCAAAGTAGTTTGAATCCAAAAGGGCACAGTTTATTATGTGTCTAACAGGCTGGAAATTCCCGAGATTTTCTAATGACATAAGCAGTGCTAGAAGCATTGAAATTTATATGGTCTAAGGCTTGTGATAAAAACCTGGCAATGTTTACAACTGAAGAACAAAATAATTCAAGCAAAATGATGTTCATTTCAATGGAAACCTCTAAATGGATTTCTTGGATAAAATGAATGATAAAATAAATAGTATACATAGGTAGAATAATTATTTGTTGTTTCTGTGTTTGTCTGCTAGTTGTGCCAAACAGTAACTTGTGGGAGCAACGTGAGTCTCTTTATCATGATCACTGGGTTTGGTAAGCATGGTCAACCGGGGCTCATATTGCTGGATTAGCTCAGAGCCAACAGTTTTCAGGATACTCAGCATGCGGTGGGAAGCATTTTTGCTCATTAATTAAAAACAGGTCATGTGTAAGGAACATAAAAATGTAAACAATAGATTATATGTTTACCATATTTTTCCAGTGGAAAAGCATCACACTTTTGCATTTATATTACAGGGTATGTACACTAAATATTTTTTTTAATTGCCTATTACTGTAAACTATAATTCTTCCCAGCTATCACTGTATCCCATAGTTTTTTAAATATCTAATCTGAAGGTAAGTGGCTTCAGCTGTCAATCAAGTATCTTACTTCCTGCTGTATGCAATTACTGGATTTTGCTGTTACTGGAAGGTTGTTACTGTAACTGGATTGGTGACAGTTGGGTAAAGTGCTAGATGATAGTGATTGCCGAGCATGCTCAGTAAAAAAAAGACAAGTCTAACAAGAGGAGGAGTCTATTAAGAGAGTGATGGAGGTATACTGAACCTGAGCAAAATAAATGCTGGATTTAAGTCTTGCAGCAAAACACACATTTCAGAGTAATTGCTACTAACATATTAATTATAGATTAAAGGGCATGTCCACCCCATTTGATAACTTTTGGGGTATAGTAGGTCTTCCTCCCCCAGCCCCAACCGCTATATTAGCTTTTACAGAAACTCACCCGATCATTACTTACCTTACCTCTTTCCTCTGGCATACTGTCCCGGCCCTCTGCTTGCATGAAACTGCAAGCAGGGGGCCGGACCGGCAGCCGTGTCCACGATTGGCTGAGAGGCCAATGGATGCAGCTGCCAGCAGTGGAGAATGCTGGGGGAGAGAGGTAAGATAAGTAGAGTATGGGGGAGATTCTGTAAAAACTATTATAGCGGTTGGGGCTGGTGAAGGAGGACCTTCTATACCCCAAAAGGGATTTACACTAGGGGGAGGGAGGTGGGGGGGAAGGGCTGCAGTGCGCATGGAGAGACAGGAGGCAGAGTCCTATATGGCCTCTGCCAGGCTCCTGGTGGCCAGTTTTTGGGACTTTGGAGAGGCATAGCAGGGCAGCTATTTAGAGCAGGGATGTAAGGTAAGGATTTTATTACACTACACAGTGGGGCCAGTAGTGGGTTAAATTATAGTTTTTGGGGGTGGACATGCCCTTTAAGATGAGGCAAGTCCGTTTTTGAGTATGCATACACTTTAAATTAAAATGAATGGTTATTGACAAGTGGGGGAAGGATAAAGTGCTCAGACAGCTAACAATCATTAATAGTGCTGGTTTTCAGGAAAGTAGGATAACAGTTTAAATTTAAAAGAGCTAAAGGATGTCACCTGGCAAAGTGAGAGAGGGAGAAGGTTCCAAAGGTTGGGAGCAGCAAGAGAGAATATTTTAAGATGGGAGGAAGCAGTGTTCTTCATAGGGGGTTTGAAGATAAGATTGCCTTGCGAGAAGCACATCCAGGAACATAAGGTATCACGAGAGAAGATAAGTAGGGAGATGCAGTAGAGTGAAGGGATTTAAAAGTTAAAAGAAGGCTATTGAAGATGATTCTTAGTTTGATGGGAAACCACCCTATGGACTGCTGTATTGTGGTTGCGGGTTCTCTTTTGGAGGTGCGTCAGATGATCCAAGCTGCCAAGTTTAAGATAGACTGGAGAGGAGAGAGATTACAGGCCGGGAGTCCAAGTAGGAGAATGTTACAGCAGTCAAGATGGAGATTATAAGGGCATGCATGAGCATTTTAGTAGTGGAGTGAGAGAGGAAAGGGTGAATTTTCACAATATTGCGAAGGATAAAACAACACATCCTAGTAACATTATTAATGTGATGATAGAAGGAAAGAGAGTTGCCAAAGATTACTCCAAGTCAGTGTGCAGATTCAACTGGGTTAATGACCATATTGTCAAGAGAGAAGGAGAAGGGTGGACCAAGTCCTAGTTTAGGAGGGAAATGATTAATTCAGTTTTAGATTGAGTTTAAGATGGCGGTGCCCCATCCCGGAGGAAATAGAAAGCAGACATTTAGAGATTTGGGATTGAACTCAAAGGGTTAGTGTAGGGGTAGACAAGTAAAATTGGGTATCATCAGTGTAAAGGTAACACTTTAAGCCAAAAGAACGGATTATTTCTCCCAGAGAGATAGTGTACAGGGAGAAAAGGCCCTGAGGGACCCCAACACTGAGTGGAACTTGAGAGGGAGTCTTACTAGCAAAAGAGACAGAGAAAGATCTGTTTGAGAGACAACAATGTCGCAACTTAATTTCCGATGCCCAGAGAATTTAGAATTTGAATAAGAAGAGAGTGATCAAGTATCAAAGGCAGCTGATAGGTCGAGGAGAATGAGAGCCGAGAACTGGCCCTTGGTTTTGGAAGTTTGTAGGTCATTTGAGACTTTGCAAAGGGCCGTTTCAGTTGAATGATGCAGTCGGAATCCTGACTGCAATGGGCAGGGGCGTCTCTAGGGTCTGAGAAGATCAGGAGCAGTCTATGTGAGGGGGGTAATGACCACGCCCCCTTCCCTGTCCCAATTAAGCCACACCCACTAGGTACTGAATAGCGATAGACAGACAAACATAGACAAACTAAGAGATAGATACACAGACAGGAAGTTATAAATAGATTGACAGAGATACACAAATTAATGATACAGAGGCACAGTATTCCATTATACTGGTAGCCAACTGGAAATGTCCGTATATACTGCTAGCAATCTGGAAATGTCAGCATATACTGCCTGCACTAATATAATTATTAGTGATTATTTATTATAAATTATTACTAATTATAAGTTTAGGATCAGTCAAACCATGGGTTTGGGTGACAGAAACAGTTATAAGAAGAAAATTAATCATAAGAATATGTTCTTAGCTATCCTCCTATCTTTCTGGTAGGACCTTTAGGCTGAGGCCTCACTACAATGCACCAAATCACGCAAGCAGTCGCAAGCGTTATCGTACGCAATTGTGTGTGTGATTTATGTGCGTTGTTTGCGCATGCGATTTTGTAATTCAACATTATAAAAATGCATACGTTTGCACAAAAACAATGGAGATCACAAAACGGAAACGGATGCATTAACACATGCGCATCGGAAATAACGGGAACTTTTGCGTTCCTGCAATTTCCATTCTAACCAAAATTGCATGCACAATCGCAAGCAAGAACGCATGCGCAAACTCGTGAAAAATGTATTAGTGTGGCCTAGCCCTTAGTGTTTTCCACTCTGAAATTAACTCCACCCCTCGCCCCCTCCCTGTGGGGGTCCCGCAAGGCTCAGTACTCGTCCCTCTTCTTTTCTTCATCTACACCTATCTGCTCTTGGATGACTCATTAGTTCATTTGGATTTCAGTATCACCTGTATGCGGATGATACCAGAATTTACATGTCTGCCCCAGATCTCACTACACTAACATTCCACGTCCCCGACTGCCTTATTGCCATCTCTGCCTTCATGTCCACCCGCTTCCACAAACTAAACATGTTCCTCTCCCTAGTTTTACTCCAACTAGTTTCGACTCCAACTCAAAAACATCTCCCGCATTCATCCCTTCCTCTCGAAAAAATCTTTTAGACCACACCCTAATCATATCCCGGATAGACAACTGCAACACACTGTGTGGTTTACCAAACAACCACCTGGAACCACTCCAATCCATCCTCAACTCTGCTGCCCAGCTTATTAATTTCTCTTTTTTCTTCTCTAATGCCTCTCCTCTCTGTCAGTCTCTCCACTGGCTGCCCATCACGCAAACAATCCAGTTCAAGCTGCTTACCCTATCCTACAATGCACTATCCAACACAACCCCTCCATATATCTCAGAGCTGATGCACCAACATCATCCCAGACGCTACCAACGCTCCGCAATGATATCCTCCTCTCATTCACCCTTGTCACCTCTTCCCATGCCCGCATTCAGGACTTTTCTTGCGCTGCCCTTCTGCTCTGGATCTCCCTTCCTCCGTCTGTCTGTCATTCACCATTCCGTTTTACCTTCAAATGTAACCTTAAAATCCACCTTTTCAGGCAAGCATATAACCTGGCCTAGACATTACCCATTTTACTACCCAATATGATCCAACCCGCATTTAACACTCTACTGTTAATCTATTAACAGCCTACTGATTACTGTCACCTTTTGTCTTACCCCCATTTCTTCTAGACTGTAAGCTCTTTGGGCAGGGTCCTCACTCCTATTGTATCACCGTATTGCTGTAACTAACTCCTCACTCTGTGTACTTATATTATGTATATGTATGTATTATGTATGACTTTGTATAATGCTCTCTAGTGTCCCTGAATGACTTTGTATAATGCTCTCTAGTGTCCCCATATGTCCCTGCCCATACCCTCCACTCATCACAGAATTATCTCTTATATAGACCCCTCACTCACACTGCCTCCTCTTGCCTTAAACATTTTTCTCTTCTGGCTTTCATCCTCTGGAATTCTATTCCCCTCTCTCTACGTCAAGAAACCTCAATAAACAAGTTTAAATCTAACCTCTCATCCTATCTCTCTGAGCACAGGACAGCATAGGACTGTTGACACTGCACCAGATATTACTTTAGCACTTCCACCCTTTCCTATGTATCTGTATGTTACCCACCTAAGTAGATTGTAAGCTCTAAGGGGCAGGGACCTCTTTCCTCATGTTACATGTTTCAAGCACTTTTATATTTTATGATGCACATACTTATGTGCTATATAAATAAACATATACATACATACATAATATGAATTACCCTGTATGTATGTATGTATGTACTGTATGTATGACTATGTAACTGTGCCACAGAAGATTTTGGCGCTATATAATTCAATAATAAGCTTAGGCATTTTCAATGGGGAGGTGGTAAAAAATTATATTACAGTCACTTAGCTGAGTCACTGAGAGACTTCCTGTCTCCCACTGCACCTCCACCTGTCTCTCCCCCTCTCTGTATAAGTCATGTAGATAGACGTTTTTTTCTGAATAAAAATAACTCTTCTTGGTTGAGGGTTTATATTGTGGTGTGCACTTTGTATTTTTCACATTTGTTAAAGGACCACAGGTCCAAAACATGTGATTAAAGCATTTCAAGATATCCCATGAGAGTCTTTGATGCCTGGTACTACTTCCAACTTTACTATTTTTGCACTGCTTTCGTGTCTATGACAGCACATGGGTAGGAACCAGGTAGAATCGAAGGTAATAGGACTCTGTGCCAATTTATTTGATCCTCGCACTGTCCCGATCATCCTCCTATATTTATAATAGGCACGCGCATGCAAGATAGGAGTTGGTCGAGACAGTGCGCCATATGTTGTTCAGAAGCCACAAGTGGAGCACAGGCAATTAAGTTTAACCCTGGATTGCATTATTCATTGGGAGCTGAGGTGGGGATAATCAATCCTACTTCCTGTGACTAATAGATGCAGCTGAAAGCTAGATAAAAATGTCAGTTTAGTGCCCCTTTAACAACTCCAAGTTACAATGAAAGTTGCACAATGGATTCAGTGATTTATGAAGTTATACCTTCTAATAGACATTAACAGCATACCATGAACTTAAAGGAAAAGTTCACTACCAAAGTGAACTATTACTTTAAGGACAACAATAACAAAAAAAATAACATCACGCCCATTACATGTCCACACTTCCAGCATCTGAAATCACTTACATTTACAACCGTGTTGCCCTCCTTTAGATATCACACAGCAAAGATGAGTGCTAAAAGCCCATCTCCTAGATGGCCCAGGGCTCCGATTAACATAGCACTTGTCATTGGCTGGTGGGAATGTTTGTTACAACCTCTCTCCTCCTCCTCTGCCAGTTAAACAAACTTGAAATGTCCTGTTGCTAGGATACAGCCTACATAATCAAGCTGATAAAGGGTGGGTGGAGGAGTGTTTTTTCGCATGCTAGCTTTGAGTGACAGAGGCAGACAGAATTGTTACGCCCCCTTCACAGCATGGCTAATTGAAGGCAGAGAGAGGAGGGCTGCTTACCATTACTCTTTTTAATGCAATTAAAAAAAATGCATTGAGGCAAAACAGTTATCCTTTAATCAATGAAATTTGATCAATGCAAATGGAGCCAGGAATGAACTTAGAGCAAACTTACCTGTTACACGATCCTCCGCAGCAGAACTGAAATTCCCAACTGCTTCCGGGTTCTGTTTAACTATAGCGCGCATCAGTGTGCATGCACGCAATAGCTGTAATACCCAGAAACCCGGAAATGGTTGGGGCCTGTCAGTGCTGCTGCTGTGTATCACGTAACAGTTCTACATTCGTTTCTAGCAAGATAGATAGATAGACAGAGGGAGAGATAGATAGAGAGACAGGTAGACACAGAGAGAGACAGAGAGCGAAAGACAGATAAAAAGAGACAGAGAGACAGACGAGAGAGAAAGAGACAGATAGGGAGAGACAGATAGACAAGAGGCAAATAGACAGACAGAGATAGATAGATAGACAAATAGACAGATATAGACAGACAGGTAGGTAGACAGACAGGTGCTGGCAGGTTCCCATCATTCCTTTTGTTCTGGAGACCCTACTAGTAACTTGCAGTTTGGGGATCCTTGGACCCAGAAGAAAACACAAAGTTCCCCAGGATCATTAACACTCATAGGGGTCCAGGAATAATTCTGGGTCTGTGATCTTGTTGTCTGGATCTTCCTCGGTGATGGAGATAAAAGTATCTGGTCTCCCCCATTTTATCCCACTTCACATAATTAGTGAAGAGAATATGGAAAGGGCAGAGCTCCATGTAGAACATACAGGAAGTTAGCAGTTTGCTACCGTTATGAGAGAAATTGCCTGTTTGTGTATTTCTGTTCAAGTCTTATCTCTGTCTGTCTATTTCTCTGTCTTTGTCTGTTTCTTAGTATCTGACTGTTTACCTATCTTTGTGTTTGTCTATCTGTAGGTCTGTGTCTCTTTGGTTGGCTTAATTGGGGGGAAGGGGGCATGACCTTAAAAAAAAATTGCGACTTGTGCAGCATGGAGTGCCTAAAAGTGCCACTGATTTTCTTAAACCCTAAAGACTTCCTCGATCAAGCTTAATAGCCAATCTGCTGAGCATGAATTATGGTAAGACATATGTACTTTTGGAGTGGCAAGCCATATGTCTGAAGAATCCACATTCCTGTCTCCACTTTTCTCAGGTAATTGCAATCATTTTAAAAGAAACATTTTATCTTTTGTGCTGCATAAAATAGAAATAAAGAGTCTAGTCCCCTGGAATTGCTGTTTCTCACATAATAATTGCAAAAACAGCTGGAATTATGATGGCTATGTTCTGTTTATTGTGAGTGTCTTATAGTTGGAACCAAAAGATAGAGCTGCAGTATTAGATTCACAATACAATAAAATGGCATAAAACATAATATTTCGGCCCAATCAACCAATGGTCCAGTGTATCGATTGATCGGGCCAAAATAATTGCATGCTTTTTCAAACGGGACCAACTGTTCGTTCATATCGGACGAACACAAGATCGGATATGTCCAAAAACCATGGCCGATCGTTTGGTCCTCTTTGGACCGTACGCTCAGTCACGGCAATATGTGGCAATAGTGGCTGCAGCTGACAGTGGCTGGCTGAAGTGCTGAACGGTCGGTCAGGAGGAAATATTGGAAGGTGTTTAGCAGCTTTACTGCTATCGCTCTAACAAGCCATAACGGGATAAGGAGGTGTTTAAGGGGCTTTTGAGTGACTGAAAAAGTGAAAAGAAACAATAATTTCTTTGTATTTCAGGTACTGTATATAGTTGCTGTATCTTTAGGTAACCCTAAAAATTTATTATTGACTACTTGACGAATGTGTGCCATTGAAACCAACCTGGTTTTTAATACAATTAATCAATTCAGTGGGATTCTCTAAACCTATAGATAGTGAGTATGATGTAATGTATTTCATAGCTTGTTTTTTTGCATGTTTCTATTTAAGTGTATTACAAATCCCATCTGTCGCACATTTGTTTTGTTTTTTTTTGTGCAGGTTGTATTTTTAAACCCCTGGAATATAAAGAACTGTGAAACTGTGAAAACCAATGGCATTTGTCTCAGGCGGCATACCTGCACTGAAGAAGAAAGGCGGAAGCCAGGTAGTGGTGAAAAAAAAAATTCACTTGACTGACAAACGTGCACGTGCCACCACACGTAGTGTGAGCGCCACTCGCAAGTGCTCCGGTACCTTGAAGTTGCTTTAACTCCACTTCTGTTCTTAAGAGTCAGGAGTCAGCATACACCCTGCTGCTCAGCATAATGTATGGCTCCTAGTCAAGGAAGGGAGTCAAAACGCTCCCATAGTGCACAGAACTATTAATTTCTTGCTGCCTATTGGGCCTCTGAGGCTCCTCTCGTGTCGGTAGGTGGCAGTTTAGCAGTTTAGCAGCAGCAGCCAACAGAGAAAGGGAGGGAGGGGCTGATGTGGCACAGTGACTGTGCGGATATTACAGGAAGAGCAGAATGAGCAGCTGCAGCAAAGTGGTGGATATTCTCAGCATCTGTTGCCTTTCCCTTTGCCTACAACGGTGACAGTGACACTATAAACTTCAAAGTAAGAATGCGCTACTCACAGGTATACGAATAATACAAACTCACTTTATTTGAATCATATTCAGGCTAGGGTCTGAGGAAGTGGGTCCTCCCACGAAACGCGTCAGATGGGCTGTCCTTTTGTCTGCTGTGTTTGGTTCGTGTATCTCCTACCTTTTAATATGATTCAAATAAAGTGAGTATGGATTATTTGTATACCTGTGAGTAGCGCATTCTTACGTTGAAGTTTACTTGATGGAGCCAGGAGGAGTTGCCTTGAAGAAGCACCACATGGAGGGCCTGCTTAGGTACGAGTGCTGCCTTTCTTTTTAATCCATTTGATTTGTACTGTCTACAGTGACACTATGACAGACTGAGTTTTTTGTGTGACCACAAAAAGTGCCTTTTTTGTGTGTCAGTGAGTTTTTGGGAGCCTTTAGGATTGGGTGGTGGGCTTTGCTGGGTGGCCTAGGCCTTGTTGGGGGTCTGTCTTTTCCATACCAGAATATATGTGACAAAGTGTTTTAATGCCCTTTAATAACTTTCTATGTATCTAAGGGAGGGAACAACATTTTTGTTGCCACTAAAACCACATACATATGAGATGCTACTTGGACTGTCAAATGCTGCGATCAGTTGATCGGTCCAAAATATTGCCCTATGAAATTTACCTGCTTGCTATCTTCACGCCTATTAGATGCACACAAAATGTTATAAGTTTAAAGTAACTAAACTGAACTTATACGCCATAGTCTGAAGCCCCCCAATGTACACCAAGAAACTGTAACTAAATGACTTTATTGAATTTTCCCTAGTATCAGATATGATGTTGTTAAAGGGCATTTTATATGTGTAGAGGATTTGGTTAGCTAAGCTTTAGTTTGTTAAGTTTGGTTAGTCTAATTACTCTACCTTTATGAATCTTTCGGATTTCAGAACCAAGGAGTTTCGTGTCAGATCCAAGTTCGTGTCGGACCAGGATCCCATCCCTAGTCACAATAAGCAGGAGCGTTAATAGCACTTCAAAAACGTCATGGTCTAACAAGAAGAAAATAAAATCAATTATATTTTTTATGAAACTATTATCAACAATTTAAAGGTTATCTCCACTCAGGACAAAAAGTTTTTCCATGTTCAATGTACTTACATTGCTTCGTTCCCCCGGCACTCTGATCTCGGCCCTCTGCTTGCTGGAAGGGGCCGCACCGGCAGCTGTGTCTGTGATTGGTTGTGAGGCAGCTAGTCGCAGACACAGCTGTCGGCAATGCAGAGTGCTGGGGGAACAAAGCAATGTAAGTACATTTGTGCTGCTTTTTTTAACAAAATGAACATGGCGGTTGGGGGTTTCTGTGCTTGCGTGGGTTTCCTCTGGGCAGTCCAGTTTTCCCCAGTCATAAAGACATAAGACTGATAGGTTGTATGTGTGAGAAATAGTGATTAGATTGATCACTTTTATCAGGATCTTATGTGAATGTATTAAATAATTATAAAACAGAAATAAAATACAACCATACAAAACTTAAATTCTATTAATGTCCAAGCATGAGATAAGAGAAGTTTTGCAGAGAAGTAGTGACCCGGTAAATGTCTTTACATGCATTTCATGTTAGGCCAGGTACACACAGGCTATTTTGGATTTAGTCCCCTAACTAGTTGCCACATTCAACATCATCAGTCATGGCAGAAATAACCACCAGACATATTCCAGTGAGGCCCATAGAAGACCACATGATCGTCTGCGATTTTTCAATTGGGACATAAGAATGACTGAAATCGGTTGACCATGAAGTACCACCAATATTTCGGGCCAATCGTGCCTAGCCCTACACAGGACACTTCAGAAGATCACACAATAAATTTTACCTTGTGACTACTTTGTTTTGGTTTCTGGCCATCTTGTCCTTATTCTAAATTCCATATCCTTCCTATGTTTACCTTTCTTTTAATCCTGCCTGTCCCTATCTTTAAGGTTGGGTAAATCCCAGCAAATTCTTTGTCCTTGCCAACGTTCACCACTAACCAGTGGTAGGCCAGAATCACCAGCGGTCACGTCAAAAGTAGAAGTTGGCAACAGTTCGCCATTGCGCAGTCCATAGGAATTACACGCCTGTAATTTTCTGACATACCTGATCGTCCAATATGGACGAACTGTTACAGGAACCATAATTGCAAAGAAAATAAAATCTTTATATTAGTTATAGAATAGATGTGTACTTAGTATTTAGTATTCATTCCTTTTGCCATGTCCATCTATATTAAAGGGATATTTCACTACCAAAGTGAGCTACTCATTTTAAACAATTATTGAAGACAGGGAGGATAAGGAGCTATAGCTTGCAAGTACTGTCGGTCATGGCAAAAGTGGTTGTGGCCAACAGTTTGCCGCGACCACGTCTATGGTCCATAGAGGTCCAATTTGGACGGACGAACGGTCGGACGCTGGTTAGGGCGCAACAAAGAAGCATCCAATTTTTCGGCTCGATCGGCCAAAACACTAAAATTTCAGTCAGAATGAATTATTGGATGGTCGCCTCCTTTCGGTCTGGACAAGGGAAATTTAAAGTAAGTACTACAGCAAAACTAGGTCAAATCCAGGTGTGAGGACCTATCTGTTTTATTCCTCACCCTGGGTACTGTTAATGAGATAGAAAAGGGTGTGGTGAAGGGATTTTAAAAGCCAATTATACCACTCCTCACACACACACACAATTGAATTATAATTATATGGGGGGAGTGAGGCCTTGGGTAGCAGGGATCTAGTCCAGGGCCGGCCTTTGATATGGGTGACCGCACAGGTTGCATTACCAAGGGGGGGGGGTTGGGCGCCAGCTGGGAGTCTTAGGTCATTGACCTGTAAATAAAAGTTGTGCATCAGTGCCACTGCCCTCCAGTTATGATCCTGCATATCAAATAAATGTATCAGCACCATCCCACATATGGAGTCCCAACACACTTAAGCCTTACTTAAGATGGCTGTATGCTGTGCCTTTCTGTCTGTGCATTTAGTATGTTACGTGTTATGTAATGATACATGCACGATATATACAAGCACGCACTGAAGATACTGAAAGACAGTGAAAGAGCAAACTTGATTTGAATCAGGCCAAGGCAAGCAGTATTCAACCGCATATTGTGCCCAGGGGGGTCTTTTGGAGGGGGTGCTAGGCGCCAGTAACAAATCTTGCACAGGGTGCTATTTAACCTAAGGCCGGCCCTGAGAGGTACATACAGCAGCCAGATTTTAGTATATTACCCAGCTTCCACTGGTTTGTTTATTTCACAGCAAGTAGATAAACAGGCAGGACAAATCAAATCTCAGCCAGCTTGAAATATAAACAATGGCAAATCAAAGTCCAGCACTTACTGAATACAAGTCAGTCTCCTCAATGTGTGATTAGTAAACTCTCCCCCAGTCCTTGTCTCAGGTATAGAGTTCCTTTTTAGATCAGGATAGGAATTCTGTTTAGCCCAGCTTCAGTGTGAGCAGCAACCTAGACAAACTCAGCGTCCTCCCAACCCCCACACCTCCACACCTGTTGGACACGTGACTCTCTTTATCACCTCTCTGACATCATAGCAAGGTTAGTCTGGGGTGGACTGAAAGGCCCGTCTAGAATCCATCCCTCCATTCCAGACCCTGGATACCCTAATACAAATTGCAACCCCACAATTTTTAAATTCTGCAATGATTGCATGCATGCTATAGCTGTACAGAACCTGGAATGTCAGGACCGGTCAGTGTTGTTGCGGAGGATCGCGTAACAGGTACGTTTGCTCAAAATTCGTTCCTGGCATTGATTGAAGATCAGGAGGTATTCTCCCGGTCATTAATCAGTTCATTAAAGGAATAGTTCGATTTGGTAGTGAACTATTCCTTTAAGGGTACATAACAGTATTACTACTGCTATACACAATGCAGGGCCCATTACCCCAGAACTAGTGTATATGATAATTCAACCAACATTTTGCCAAATGTACTTCTAATCTTGTCACAGGGGGGTAGGAGCAAGACATTCTATACAAACATTATATTACCATTCAAAGATGAGCCATGAATGCTCGCAGCTCTTAACTTAAGAAATCAATATGCCATGAAACTTATTTTTTCTAAAATAACCTTATACAGGAAATGTTATAGATGTCAAAATACAATAGTATGTCCAAAATCGGCACTTAAAGGGCAATTAGTTAATAGTACCCAGGGTGAGGATCTAAACCCTATTGTTGCAAAGGAGTCCTGCAAACTTTTTTGGGGAAAATCTTCCCATCTTTGTATAATGCTATTTCTGCACTTTACATTCAAACTATTTCTGTCTATCCATCCTCGCCTCAGTGTTCTGTACAAATGGACTGAAGCTAAACAGGTGTCAGCGAGGGCAATGAATATGCAAAATGTTGGACTCTGGGGGTGTTAAAAAGGAAAAGTGAAAAGCTTATTTTCTATTTTTTATTTATCAGACATCAGAGTCGAGATTTTTTATAGAACAGGGATAGAAAGATTTCCCCTCCCCCCATTGTGTTTGTACATGGTACGTGTGTAGTATGAGGAGCATTCTGATCATTCTTGGCATAATTGGAAATGAATGCAATGTTGGCTGGTGATGTGTATATATATATATATATATATATATAAATATATATATATATAAAAGACTGACTCCAGCACTCAACTACACATACAATTATAAATGAATGGGGTAAAAGAATTAGACATGTATGCAAGCTATGAAGGGTAATCACCTGCACTGAAGGTCAATGGATTCCTTCAGATACATTGTTTGTTTAAACATGTGGAAGCTGATGCGCCACTCCAAGGCAGTATCCCAGCATCAGTCCTAACCTAGTGAAAAAAATATATGTTCCCTGGGGCAACAAGACCATACCTGCTTCTGTCTTTATTTAGTATGATCTATTCCAGGGACTCATGTGAGCTTACAGGGCTTATATACCTTCTTTACCTTTTTTTCTAGCTGGACTGCCTTCAAGGGAGTCCAAATAGAAAGAAGGTAAAGAAGGTCTTGAGAACAGCCCAAACCCCAGCTGAAATGTGTTGACAAGTTTCACTTCAATAAATATCATATCACAAGTCCCCGGAGTGCTCTGTTTATTGATATATTGGACCCACATGGCTGTTGGAAAATTTCTTGATCTCACCATCTTAAAAGGCTGCAAGGACATCCCCCCAGAAACCTTAAGGTCCCTACAGCCCTTTAAGATGGTGAGATCAATTGGAACAGTCGATCCTGATGACAGTCTCAGAAATGGCCGGAATGCATTGATTGTAGGAGTTCCAACACTCGTTCATTGTTGTGCAAAGTCCTGTGAGTGCCCTCGTTGTGGTCAGTTTTATGTATTCATTATGAAGTTACAGCACCCAGGCATCGTCAACGCGAACAGGAGTGCTGGCGAGAACGGGATCGTTTGTATATATATATATATTTAGAATAAGAAATTACATTATATAAACAGTGTTTTTTTAACTGCACAAAAAAGAAAAAAAAAAACAGAAGATTGTGGTAGCATAGACTAAATAAGACAGCTATCCAGTAGCATTAAGTTTGTTGGCAGGTACAGAGCAGCAACATTAGCATCATTTTGAATGTCCCCTTCAGCAATTTTAAGGCTGTAATTAGGAGAGAAAGAAGCCACTGATGTAATGAGGTGCAGCACAGCTCGTGCATATAATACTGTATTACAGAACTGCAAGGTAGATGCCAAATATTTCTAGCTGTGTGTGAATTAGAAGCACTTGTAACTATTTCCTCCCTGGTTGTCCGCGCAGCAGGGTAACATTTATATGCACAAGTGTTAGAGAAGACAGAAGACACGATTTAATAATAATTGTGTGACAGTTATGCCATGTTCCCAAAATAAAGATTACTTTGTAGATACAAGAGATTTTATAGATTTAAAAGGAGAATTACACTTATGCAGTAACTGACAGTTTCCAAGCTCTTCCTCCTCCTTCACTAACATGTGTGCATGAATGTCAGAGAAGGGAGAGTTGTCAGTGACAATGACTGTGGGAGGAGCCTGTCAGTTACTCATTAATATAATTCTCCTTTAATGAAACCATGCTATACTAAGGTTGTGTTATATATGCACCCCATAAAAGCAAATTATAGCATGGCAAATCTATTAACAAACAATACACAAATGAATTATGGATTGTAAAAAAAAAAATATTGCAAAACAAGGTATATTCTAGTGTCTGAGATGTAATTGAGCAGGAACTAAAACGATTCTGCCACAAGGGTACTGTTTCAATGAAATCTTTAAATGGTGTTAAATTTTACCTGAGAAAAGCAAGCAGCTTAGCAGATGTAATGCATATTAATAAATGCAAACACAGAGATAAGTAAAGCTCTCTATGGGGATAAGCCGTCACAGTCCTTTTAAATTAACACAATGTTAAATTTAACTAATTTTACACAGAGCGTATTTCTGGTTGGAACCAAGGTCCAGTGATAAAGCCTAAACCTGAACCCCACCTAACAGTGCATCCAACAGAAGGCAAAAAAAAAAAAAATTAATTGTGTGTGTGTTTGTGTGTATGTGTGTGTGGGGGTTTCTTGTCAATTAGATTCATTTAACAGGCATGTTGTCCACCCCACAATTATGCATGTAGGCAAAACACAAGTCAAAATGTAGAAATGGCTATACTTACACATCTCATAACCATTTCTACAGGGAGATATCATGCACAATATCTTCTCATTCTTCTAAAGGCAGCTCCCAGCTTTTGCGGTTATACACCACAGTCATTGGCATGCCAATAAATGTCACGGCAATGACTGCAGCATTTTTTCATAACGTATTCTCCTGAACTCTGTGAAAGCTCAGTGAGTCTGTGCAAAAGCTTTCACGATATTCAGGAGATGAAGGTTCCCCCATGCCGATGCACATTTCGTCACAAACATGTGACTTTGTCAGGGCGCCATGACAAACTCACAAGTTTGTGACGAAACGCGCATGGGCGCGGTGTACCTGATGGTGGTTGATTGTTTGGACCAAGGGGGTTGCAAGGGATGGGGCCATGTGGCCCACAAGTGGGAGGGACCACATGACCCATGAGTGGGCGGGGCCACAGAACACATGAGTGAGAGGGGCCACAGGAGGCTGCAAGGGAAGGGGCCAGGGTCGGTCTGCAAGGAGAGGGGCCATGGGGGCCCACGAGGAGGAGGAGACACAGGTCACATGGTTTCAGAGCAGGAAGCAGGAAGTGCAGGGGATCTGGTGATGCTGCTCCCATATCACACATAGAAATGTAAATATCTTCAAAACTATGTAAAATAAATAATGAAAGTAAATTGCAAAAATCCTCAGGAAAGCAATTCCTGTTAATTTACCTAAAGTCATTTTTGGACCACAGTTACCCTTTAAGTTGAGGTTTTGCATTGAGTGTCTGGTGCAGTTTCCAAAAAGTACTAGAAACAATGCCAGGCAACATGGGTTTTGCATTGATTTGGATGATCAAAAATGATGTTTCCCTGAAAGGTGGATGCATAATGGTTGGGGCTCTGGGGCATTGCTCAACACCCATTTGAATTGAAAAAACACAGGCCAAGCCAGAACTCTTGCTACTTTATGTTCTGATAATGAAAGTCAGTAAGAATTTAAAACAGTAAGAATTGCAGTTATTTAAAAAAATGTGCAAACATTGAAATGGATAAATCCAGGCAATTTACATTAACAGCACATTCTATTGAATATTATATAATTCCTCATCATTCAAATTATCATCTATGAAGACTATGCAAAATATACAAATATATATATATCTGTACACCTAATAGTGTACTATCCATATTTTATATGCAAGACCAATACTGTGACCATTTAAAATTCTTTACCTTTGTCCTGTGTCAAATAGTGAATGTTCCAATCCAGGGAAAGGCACAAATGTAGCCCCACATGGTACTAATCCGGGGGACATTATGTTTTTCTATTTAGTAATTCCAGTTTGCTTACAGCCATGCCTATCCTCTTGAACTCTTCCTATTGCAGTCCTCAGATGCTGCCTTGCCCATGACTTATTTCCATACACATACAGAGCTCTCTTAGCTCCCTAGCTACATGATCCTGTTTGATTTGTGTTTTGCAGGCAGGATTCCCTCCATCTCGCCTACTAACCAGGCTGCCTGGGAACAGGAAGAGTCGTGTTCTGTTTAACTTGATTACATTACAAATCCCTGCAACATACATTAATAAGGAGCAGGTTGCCACATTGTCTCATTACTGAGATTTTTTTTCTTGCTAAAACTGCTCTTGTTCTGCTCAAGCTTTTCTATTTTTAGATTTATCCACCATCTGAAAAAAATGACTACTACATAAATTAGGTTAGAATAGGGGTTCTGTCGGTTGTAGGTGTTAATGATATGACAATATAAGATGACACATAATACTAGACAAATACAAACATTAATAGTCTACTATTTCACATAGTTCCCTTTTAGTGTATTTTCTTGTGTGTCTGTTTCTAATGCAGGCCATACACTATTTTAATAAATTAGGTACATGGTCAGAAACAATTTGCAGGTGTGCCAACTGAATGTCCCCCACACCATTACACCACTAGTCTGTTGTTTACACCAACATCTGACTTTACCATCTGAGCTGAAATCATGACTCATTAGAAAAAGCAATTTTTCCAATCTTGTATTGTTGAATTTTGGTGAGCCTATGCAAATTGTAGCCTAAAATTTTGTTCTTAGCAGACAGGAGTGGCACCCAGTGTGGTCTACTGCTACTTTAAGGTTCAGAGAAGGTATTCTGCATACTCATTTGAATGTTCTCATTCATCCAGGTCATGGTACATCTGTGGTATTCAGTTAGATCTACTGGACTTAAAGATTGCTTCTCTGGTTGCATGGACCAGTTGCTGCCTCAATTTCAGCCATGTGCGTCCAACCCATACACTTTTCTTACATATACTGTACCGCCAAGTATGCCTTTTTCTTCCACTCTTTAGTCAGTAATTAAAGGAACTGTAAACTTAAAAAAATAACTGTTTGCCAATCGTTTCTATTATTCACAGGGAGATGGGAACGCTTATTCTCACCTCCCTGTGAATAATAGTTTGCTCAGGGGACACAGCCGAACTTATCTTTCCTGGCGCTCCACTCGCAGGTCCTTCTGATCTGACAGCCACGATGTCCTTCTCTCCTGATCGCGCCTATCTTTTGTATTGGCGCGCCTGCTCCAAAGATAGGCGCGTGGTTGGGAGACAGGGGCAACGCAGCTGTCAGATCAAAAGGAGCGAGTGGAGCGCCGGTAAGGTAAGTTCGGCTGTGTCCCCGGAGCAAACTATTATTCACAGGGAGGTGAGAATATGCGTTCTCACCTCCCTGTGAATAATAGAAACGGTTGGCAAACACTTTTTTTTTAGGTTTACAGTTCCTTTAAATATAAATAAATCTCTTTTCCCTTGAATTAAATCAAATGATTTGCCTATTACGTTAATTCATGCTATAATAATGAATGACATCTGTTACAAATGAAGATATGCTTCCACTGCATTATTTCTCTACAGTAGGCATCTGCCAGTGTTACCAGTATGAGTAGATTGTACATTTGAAGGATTTTCTAACCAGAGAATGTGTGTCTGTAATGTTGTGATTTTCTATAATAATCTGTTCATAGGGATTCTCTTTTTTCCCTTCATTAGCAAAGCTTATCAAGCAAAATGTTTGCGAAGGTTCTCATAACCTCAAACAAGGAGGAATGGGTGAGAAATTTGTCTAACAGGACCCTGCCAGAAATGGAAGTCCTGGCTACGGGCTTGAACTTTGCCGACACTCCTAAAGCCATCCCTGTGGTGGATATTATAGCAGCCACAGAAGCCTCAATCGACAATAATAAGGTACAACAGAGTGAGACAGAACAACTTCAACTTAAGGTATCTGCAGCCTGCTAAACCTCCTTCATCTAACCTGACCACACAGGAAAAAAGAGCCTTAACATCCCTCATGAAAGATTCCAGTATCAACATTCTGTTGACAGACATGGGAAGATGCACAGTGGTACTCAACACCTCAGACTACCATGCTAAGGTGACCACACTCCTGGACGATAATAACACATATGAGGCTTTAACAAGGGATCCCACCAGCCGCTACAAGAAAAAGGTTATAGACTTACTTACAGCGTCAAAAGGATAAAGCCATTGATCAAGCAATGTATCATCACCTCTACCCTGGTGATGCATATCAATGTATATATGGACTCCCAAAAGATACAAAAGGAAGGGGCTCCACTAAGACCTATAGTCAGCAGCATCAACTCTGTAACATACAAGGTGGCAAAATACCTAGCCAACATCTTAGGGCCATAGGTTGTAAGTTCTAAGCATCACATACAGAACTCCCAGGATTTCACTAAACAAGATGAAAGTATAAGTATACTCAAAAAACAAATTAAGTTTAAATGGAAGCTGTAACTTTAACTAACTTCCCACCCTTCTTTTTTTTAAGGTCCACTCAGAGCCTACCTGGCCATCTTGGATAATGTCTTCATTCAGGTAAGCTCCACCCCCCCGAGACTTGCTGGACCTCGTTGCAGGCTTGGATCTAAAAATCCACGGGCAGTTTGTTCTGTGCACGTGATGTGCGAGTGAAATCATGACAAGCGTGACGTGATGTCAGCGCATGACGTCATCACACCGCGCTGCGCTGTTACAAGCGTGCAACGTGATGACATCACGCGCGTCATGACGTCACTCATGTGCGGCGGGTGCCGCGTGCGTGCACAGAATAAACTGCCCATGGATTTTTAGACCCAAGCCTGCAACAAGGTCCAGCAAGTCTGGACCTTGTTGCGAAACTTACCTGACTGAAGACATTTTCTAAGATGGCCAGACCTTTACTGGGGCACAGGTAGGCTCTGAATGAACCTAAAAAAAAGGGGGGGAAGGTTAGTTAAATATACAGCTTCCATTTAAACTTAATTTATTTTTTGAGTATACTTATCCTTTAAAGATGTAGTACTCGGCGCAGAAGAAACTATGGTGTCCTATGATGTGATCTCTTCACATGTATACTCACCAAGGATGATGTTGAAATGGTGAGAAAATGGCTAAGCCAAGGCCTTGCCAGTAGAACAGATCTGAACCCACAGTAGGTGTGTTCTCTACTGGACTTATGCTTGAATACAGGGAAATACAGGGATAAGTTCTAGAAGCAAAAAACATGGAAGTGCTATGGGATCTCCAGTTTCACCCATTCTGGCAAACCTTTACACGGAGGAAGTGGAAACACAGGCGCTTAATACCTTTTAGGGCATAGCACCCAGCCACTGGTTCAGATACGTGGATGAAACCTGGTTTAAAGTCCACAAAAAAGGAAATACAAACCCACAGAACACATCAATGCTGCAGAACATCAAATTTACAAGGGAAGAGGTACAAAACTACACACTGGCCTTCTTGGACTGCTTGGTAGAAGTCAGAAAGAATGTTAAACTGTAAGTAGAGGTTTAAAGAAAACCAAACCATACAGACCAGTATTTGATGTTTGAAGATTGTAATGTTAACATTTGCACAAAGGAACATGACTGGTTTAAGAGAGGTGTCAGGGAGGCATTTATGCATTTATTCAAGCCTGAATAGAGGTGGGGGGGTTTGACACCGTACAATGCTGTTTTGACACTTTACCCTTTGCAGTTTCTATAACATCCCTTAGCCTTAAAGGCTATGTCCACCCTAAAAAATTTTTTTTTATAGAAGGTCCCCCCTGGGCTCCCAGCCCCAACCGCTATAATTTTTTTTTTAGAAAGCCCCCCAAACTCTACTTACCTCCCCTCGATCCTCCGCCGCGCTCCCGGCCCTCTGCTTGCAAGGACATGCCAAGAGAGGGGCGGGACCGGCAGCCGCGTCTGTGATTGGCTGAGCGGCAGCCAATCACAGACGCGGCTGCCGGCAGCTCACTTCGCCGGAGGAAAGAGGAGAGGTAAGTAAGAGTTTGGGGAGCTTTCTAAAAATAAAAAATACCCGTTGGGGCTGGGAGACATGGGGGAGCAGGATGTAAATGGGTTTTATGCTAGGGGGAGGGATAGTAGAACGGGAGGGAGAGGGAGGGAGAGGGAGGGAGAGGGAGGGGGAGGGAGGGGGGAGAAGGGCTGCAGTACGCATGGCAAAAATCTACCTGAGGCCAGCTAGCAGGCAGTGTCCTATATGGACTCTGCTAGCCTCCTGGTAGTCATTTTTTGGGACTTTGGGGGGGGACTACAGGAGAACCCTATGGAGCTGGGATGTGAGGTAAGGATTAAACTACACTACATGGTGGGGCCAGTAGTTGGGGGGATTATAGTTTTGGGGGTGGACATGCCCTTTAATGCATCCACACCTTGGATTTAGAAATGGCCAAGAACTCGAACTCGAACACGAGTTCAAGCCGAACTTATCGAGTTTGAACGGACTCAGATTTCTCGAACTATCCCAGATTTCTCGGACGAATGTTCAAATCGTTTATAAGATAATTATCGAATGTTTGAATCGTTTATGGGATAATTATTGAATGTTTAAATCGTTTATGGCATAATTATCCAGTGTTCTAATGCGGGAGAATAAAAACGATTTTTTTTTTCTGGATATTCAAATGTGTTCCCCAGACCATTTCCCAGGTCCCAGAGCCATTAACATTAAGTTACCATTGATATTTTAATTGTAATTCATTAGAACTTTTTGAACTATTTGACTCCCATTGACTTTAATGGGTCCATTTTCTTTCCATCACTTTCGGAAGTTCGGCCATCTCTTCTTGGATTCAGAAGTTCCCTAACACCTGGCTGTCATATGCTTATTGGGATTTTCCAGGGTACTTAAAGGACAACTCCACCCTCATAAGAACATCTTTTATAAAGAATGGCCTCTTTAAAATATGTTTATATATCATACTTTGTCCTATGAATTCATTACTGTATGCCTGCTATGCTCCTGGATCCCTCATGGAAACTGAGCAATTTAGAAACCTGTACTGAGCCTGTACTGAGCCTGAGCATGCTCAGAAGAGACAGATAGGGGATTAACATTCAGTCATTGGCTGTGATGTCAACTGTCAAATCCATAACTGACAATTGTTATCAGGAAGAACCAGGAAGCAGAAACAGGGGAAACAGGACATTGTGCAGGATTTCAGGTTAGACTTATATATTTCAGATTTCAAACTATTACCGTTTAGGGTTTTGGGGGGTGATTTACCTGTATGTAAGTTTTCGTTTTGGGGCTGGACTTGCCCTTTAATTGCCAACAGATTCTTGTACAAGTCATTCTGAATTGAGCCAGTCAGATGACTAGCGAAACGTCTTCAAGAACTAAACTTTAAGTCCAGTTGATATAGCTGAATACAACAGATATACTTACGGTATCAAGCAAACATTCTAAGATTGACGTATTTATTACATTTTTACATTTCCAATCCCATTTGGAACACTTCTGACTGTAAAGTTTGGAGTTATACAAGTCATTTAATAATCTGTATAATGGTTTAGAAAAATACATTTTTAAAGTATCACTTATGTTATAATGTATAGTGTACTGGCCAGGATTTGTGGTATACCATGTGTGTTTGTATTTGTATACTGTACCAATGAAATGAGCCCTGGATCACAAATCTTATCTTTTAACCTCCCCTGGTTGGACTAGATGGACATACTGTATGTCTTTACACAACCACCAATACTATGTTACTATGAAACTGTTAGGCATTATGGGTAGATTATACAGGTTGGACTAGATGGCCATATGTAGGGGCGGGTTTACATCTCAGGAGCCTGTAGGAAAAAAAGGCCTGGTTCCCTTTGCTCCACCCTTAAAGGGCATGTCCACCCAAAAAAAAACTAAAGCTTTTTTGCTTAATTACCCCCTAAAAGTGGACTTTCGTTTAAAGCTTACCTTGATCCGATGTTCCCACACTATTCCTACTTTAACATCAGGCGATCCCTCATTGGAAGTCCCATCTACTGCCTTCTGTTTTGAGATGATTAGGAATGTGCTGTAGCACCCTCATAACTGGCTCTTCCATGTTTGGACTGTCATCCATTGGCTGTGACGTCACCATCACAGCCATTGTGGCCTGATGTTAAAGTAGGTATATCTCAGTGTGGGAGCGTCGGATCAAGGTAAGCTTTAAACAAAAGTCCAGCTAAAAAGATTTACTTATTTTTTGGGTGAACATGCCCTTTTAAACACAGACCACACCCCAAAATCACCCCCAGTTCTTTTTTTGGGAAGAAAATAGACTATGGGGGGGTGGAATAGTTGGGGGAAATTGACAGCCACAGGCGCCCTTAGACACATGCCTTCTGTGCCCAATGGTAAATCCACAAAGGAACAAAGTAGCTTGTTTGGAGCAGGCCTCCTCAATGGACATCAATCAGGAGACGTGAGATCAGCGGCTGTACATAAAACTTAGCTTTTAATAATGAGAATTAAAAACCATCTTTAATGAAGTTATCTGGCCCATATACACGTACAACAGATTGCCAATTGCCTGACGCGTTTCGTGCCCTACAGTCTGTAAGGCACGAAACACGTCAGGCAATTGGCAATCTGTTTGTATGTGTATATGGGCCAGATAACTTCATTATAGATGTTTTTTAATTCTCATTATTAAAAGCTAAGTTTTATGTACAGCCGCTGATCTCACGTCTCCTGATTGATGTCTGTTGAGGAGGCCTGCTCCAAACAAGCTACTTTGTTCCTTTGTTGATCTAATTAGGAGGACGTCCGATTCTCCTACGGCAGCGTGGCCACTCAGTCCGTTTGGATACACGGAGGAGGGGAGGGTCCCAGCAGCCTTCACGTGCACCATTGTTGTTACTAATGGTAAATCCAGCCTGGGCATATGTCTTTATATAACCTTCAATACTATGTTACTATGCAACTGTTAAACAGGCAGGGTACAATGGTTAAACTAGACGGACATACTTCTTTATTTAACCTCCAATTCTCCAATTTTGAAAAGGGAAACCCAGGTTAAAGTGAAAAAAAATATGTAAAAATGTGTTTTGTCAGGTAGTACTTACCATCTAATGCAGGTACCAAACTTTCATAACACAGTAACAGCCACTTATGCCATGAGCTTGAGCATGCACATAGCAAACTCCTAGAAACCCTGTGGCATAACAACATGAGCAGCCAAGTGCCAGCATTCGTGGGTACAAATTAATGGAACAACAAAAGCTCCAGGGAGCAGGGACATTCCCAAACCTTACATTTTTAAAATGTTGCTATAATTCCCCTGTTATTTTATTATCTATTATCACCTGATGAAGGGGCACGGTTTTCCTCCCGAAACGTTGTGATATGATGTGTGGTTACAAATAAAACTTATTATCTATTGGAGTGCGACCCTCTACTTTGTTTGCTTCAGACATTACCAAAACTTAAATTTTTAAAATGTTGCTATAATTCCGTTATTTTATTATCTAGTAATAAGATATTTTAAAATCAAAATAATAAAAAGGCACTGAACTAAATTAAAACAATATTTCTCACAGTTGGCTCTAGAAGAATTTCAGAGATGTTAGGTTAGGTACACAGATTGGTTTTTCATCCCGATCGACCACCTGGTGAGATATTTCGGACATTTAAAAAAAAAAAAAAAACAGCAACATTTTTTTTTGCTTTATTTTACCAAACAGTCTAAAAATGTTCAACAATATTTTGACCCAGTAATCCTAAATATTATATCGGGTGGTTGATCAAGTTGAAATATTGACCCGATCAGACATTCCAGTAAGCTTTGTCCAATCACATATTCCACAAAAGGCTGCAAGATCGCCAAAATATTGGTTGTATAATTTAGAAGTGTGGTTGGCAGTCAACGAACATTTCACTAGCAAGGATGGTAATTCTGTGTTATGTATAAATGTGAGAAGACTCACATGTTTTCTTATCCTGACACTATCATGCCCCCTATCTAGTTACATTGTGCGTTTCTGGCCATATTCTCCCCAAAAAATGTCTGTGCACAAGGAAAACAAAGTAATATAATTAAGTGCCCTTCCATTCTCTCCTCCAGTTTTGGGCTTTCTGCACCAGGGTAAAGGGAAAGATCTTCTGCACAAAACCGGTAAAAGAGGGGAGTGTGACCATGTGACTTTCCTGTCTCCATGCAAAGGAAAAGCCGCAACCATGAAGGTAAGCAAATTCAAAATTATTCCCTTTCCATTGCAAACTATAATGCAGGATTGTTGCAATATCTTCTTGAAAAAATTTTTTTTGGTTTAGTTTCTTGGAGCTGGGTGCTCATGATCAGATCCTTTGCATTGGCATCAGCTGATGAACTTTTCCAAGTGTGTAGGTGACAGTTTCTCTGCCTCCCTGATTTATTCCATTTTGTGTATGTCATGTAATCACTAGAGATGAACAAAACTAACGAGTTTTGCTCCGGCATTGGTTCTGCAGAACCCATTGAACTTCCAAAAATCTAGAAAGCCAATTTAAACCCAATCAAATTGAAATTCATCCGACTGGCTTTCTCAATTCAGAATGACTTGTACAAGGATCTGTGGCAATTATGTACCCTGGAAAGTCCCAATTAACATATCACAGCCAGGTGTTAAGGGCGTGATTGCATAGTGGCTAAGAGGTGTTATAGGAACACCTAGAGTAAGGTGTCAAAACAGCATTGTACATGGCAGACAGTTGGTGTTGAACCCCCCAACCTTTATGCAGGCTTGGTTTATTTCTTTTCACATAAATGGCCTCCTTGACACCTCTCTTGAACCAGTCAACTTCCTTTGCCAATATGTTAACATTATAATCTTCAAAGATATGTCCTTTATCCTTGCAGGTGCACAGCTGAGTCCTGACCCGAGGAATTGGCTCTTCTGTGCTGGGCCATATGTTGATGCAGTTGCTGTTTGGTCTCCCCCACAAACAAATCAGAGCACTCTTCACTTTGCCTCAGTGTGTTGTTCGGTTTAAAGCAGACACTTTTTTTGAAAATTCTTCTTAATTTCTCGGAGGCCCCTGCTACATATGGGATGACCATGTCCTTTCTCCTGTCTTGCTTTTCCCCTTCACTGTTGGTATACCTGTTCTTTTCTTTCCTTCTACTTCTTTTGACAAAGGCCCAGTCTGGATATCCACAATTTTTAAGGGCTCCTCTGAGATGTTTTATTTCTTTAGCCTTCGCCTCTGTGCTAGTGGTGATGTTTTCAGCTCTGTGTTGCAGGGTTCTGATGACAACCAGCTTGTGATCTAAAGGAATGTGGGAGTCAAACATCAAATACTGATCTGTGTGGGTTGGTTTTCTGTAAAACTCTACTTCCAGTTTACCATTTTCTCTGACTTCTACCAAGCAGTCCAAGAAAGATAGTTTGTTTTTTTGTACCTCTTCACTTGTAAATTTGATGTTCTGGTCTACAGCATTGATTCCTTCTGATGGATTTTAACCCAGGTGTCATCCACGTATCTGAACCTGTGGCTGGGTGCTATGAACTTAAAGGTACTGTATTAAGCACCTGTTTTTCCACTTCCTTCATGTAAAGTTTGACCACAATGGGTGAAACTGGAGATCCCATAACACATCCATCTTTTTGCTTATAGAACTTATCCCTGTATTTGAAATAGGTGGTATTCAGGCACAAGTCCAGTAAGGAACACACCTGTTCTGGGTTAAGATCAGTTCTGCTGGTAAGAGTGCTGTCTTGGCCTAGCCGTTTTCTCACCATGTAAACAGCCTCCTTGGTGGGTATACAGGTGAAGAGAGATGTCACATCATAGAACACCATAGTTTCTTCTGCACCAAGTACTATATCTTGTTGGTGAAATCCCGAGGGTTCTGGATGTGATGCATAGAACTTCCCACCAATGTCCCTAAGATGTTGACTAGGTATTTTGTCACCTTGTATGTTACAGAGTTGATGCTGCTGACTATAGATCTTAGTGGTGCCCCTTCCTTGTGTATCTTTGGAAGTCCATATATGCATGGATGTGCCTCACCAGGTTAGAGGCGATGATACATTGCTCGATCAATGACTTTATACTTTTGAATCTGTTGTAGTAAGTTTATGACCTTTTTCTTATATCGGCTGGTGGGATCCCTTGTTAAAGCCTCATATGTGTTGTTATCGACCAGGAGTGTGGTCACCTTAGCATGGTAGTCTGAGGTGTTGAGTACCACTGTGCATCTTCCTTGTCTGCCGGTAGAATGGTGATAATGGAATCTTTCTTGAGGGATGTTAAGGCTCTTCTTTCCTGTGTGGTCAGGTTAGATGAAGGAGGTTTAGCACTGGCTAAGGCTGCAGATACCTTAAGGTGAAGTTGTTCTGTATCACTCTTTTGTACCTTATTATTGTCGATTGAGGCTTCTGTGGCTGCTATAATATCCATCACAGGGATGGCTTTAGGAGTAATGGCAAAGTTCAAGCCCTTAGCCAGGACTTCCATTTCTGGCTGGGTCAGGGTCCTGTTAGCCAAGTTTTTCACCCATTCCTCCATGTTTGATGAAGTGACAATTCCCTCTTTTTGTATCCAAGGTAGTTTTTCTCCTCTGGGGTGTTCTGGGATGACAGAATAGAGAACTTGTTCTGTTGCCTTTGTTTGCCCTTATAGTGCTAGAAAGGTGTGATTGTTTGGTGAACTCCATCATTCCTTCACAGATGGTCACAGGTAACTGTGAGGCTAGGTTCTGTTCTAGTTGACTGATATTGTGCATTAAAGAATCAACTGTAAAATGTGTCTGTCGTACTCGTTCGTTTAGGAGCTGTGTTTGGGCCTTTTGCAGTATCTGTTTGCCTTTAATCCCTTTAACTGTGGAATCCAGACGTATGCTGCATGGTACTAGCTTTTGTTGTCTGCATCGGAGGTTGAATCGCAGGTGGTTTCTGTACTCAATTCAGAATGACTTGTACAAGAATCTGTTGGTAATTATGTACCCTGAAAAGTCCCAATTAGTATCACAGCCAGGTGTTAGGGACCTTCTGAATGCAAGGTGTAATTGCATTGTGGCTCAGAGGTGTTAGATTTCTTCTTCTTAGATTTAAGAAGTTTCTAATGGAATTTTTAAATCTTCAAGGAAAATTTCAGAGTTTTCGAAAAATCCATCAGATCTGTATATTTTTTTTAAATCAAAACCAGATTTGTTTAGAAACTGGGGTTCATCAATAGTAATTACATTGTGAAAAGATTATTTCTATGTTTCACTATACCTAAAGAAAAAAAGGAAGTAGGAATACCTTCCACCTCTTCTATAATTAGCAAATTAATGTAGAAATATTTCATTTTCAGAATAGTTCTCCTTTAAGCACATATTTTTCAATAAATACTTTCAATTAATTCTCCTTGTTCTAGTTAATGCGTTAAGTCAAAATATAATATATATCAATACAGTAATATGTGCAAGAGAATTACAATGACCATGAGAAACTACCTACAATGCATATGCTGAGACATTTTTCATGGGTCAGTAAATGAATAATATTTTGCACTTAGAGAATTACTCTTATTAGGTCATTTACATTCAGCTAAGCTAAGAGTCAAGGGGCCAGGTATTTATAGAAAAATAGAACATCAGGCAGAAAATCAAAGAAAATGTTTTTTCTATTTTGTGTGTGTATTACTTAAAATATATGCGTTTAGTTGTCACTATGGTGGATCAACAACACCTAATGACACCTGAATGAATTAAACACACATGATTATCGGCCAAAATGGCTGTTATTCACAAAAATATAGAAAACCTCCCAGTTATTTGCCGTATCTAAATCAATTTAATTAAAATAAAGGTGGTTTGGGTGCCCATCGTATCTGTTAGGTTTTTATATATTCTCTATAATCACTTAGCCTAATAGTAGCCATTTTGTTCTCTGACTCCATTTTCTTTTATATTATTGTCGTGTTATTGCAGATGTTTCCAAATGTTCTGAGCTCAAGGTCTAGCCTGACTCTATCTTCATATTCCAAGGTTTTAGTACGTCATCGGCAGACACTGTGTCTGGCCACGCCCCCTCTTTCTCTTTGTGAAAACCCAATGTAATAACTAAATAAACTGAGAAACTGGGCTCTACTACACCATGCGTGTTGTGTGATCCTTTCTCCCAGCGCTGAAGGTCTCTAAATGGGTCTGACAGGTATCAATAAAGTCGGGCGTGACTAGAATAGGATATTTATTCTTTCAGTATCCACGAGCACTGAGAAGCTGTACATAACTCAAGTTATAGTAAAATATAGAAAATGACAGAAAACTACTCAGTGGGCCCCAAAGGAGCCTGGGTGCAGTAACCCCAGAACCAATGCTTGTGGTGAAGGCACATGTCCAATTTCCAATAAGGATCACAGGCAGTGATGTAGAAACTACATAGTATAAAATAAATATACTTTATTCAAAACATAAAAAAAAAAACCCACAAATCATTGTTTCGCGTAGCCAAAATATGTTAGGAATTTGGGTTTTTTGTTATGTTTTTGTCATATCCAACATTTTTCTGTAAGGAGATTTTATTAATTTTGCTTGCTAGTTTGTTTCACTATTGAACACAAGCCCTATAATGGGATTGACCTTAAAATAGCTATTGAAAAAAAACTGAACAGAAGAAGTTCTACATGACGGCTCTAGAATAAGAGTTTCAGTGGGAATAACCAAACAAATCCATGGTGACTCTGGAAAGATGAAAATCTATAATCAGTATCACCAACCACTTTATTTAAAAATAAAGCTGTCTTAATATGTAGGTGTGTACAGTTCATGGTGGATCAAGGTAAAGATGGTGATTAGGTTTACAACGGGTGAGAAAGTTTGCCCAGTAACAATTTTACAAACTGCTGGCACGTGGCAGCAGAGACAATGACAGGACACCATTTTGGTGGGAAAATGTGGGAGGTATTTTACAGGTAAGAACATCTCTGGGGTGGGGATTTTCAAACTAAGATAGGAAAAAGCAAATCAGTTTCCAGTCTTTGACAGGACTGGCCAAAGCAAGAAGTTTTGCCCTCCATCTCGCCCAATAGGTGGTGTATCAAGTTTACATGCCATTTATTTGTATGTGTTATGTATCGTCTGTAAATTTACAATTTTTTTGTTAAAAAAGGAAAAACAGACACAACAAAAAATAAATAAATGTATAGATATAGTGTGGAAGGTATTGTTGTTTAACATGTTATGTATGTGCAGCTATTGTTTTCCACTGTTTGTCACAGCTTTCTTATGGCGGGAATTGAGATACAAAGTACAACAAGAGAGCTTTTTTTTGGTGAGTTCAGTGGTGAGTTCAGCAGCCAACAAATTTGTTCGATCCACAGGAGACTCCTGGATTGCCTGTAAGGATTTGCACTCACTGGTGTTTATTCTCTCACCGACCAATAGCTGGTGTGTTTATGGTTGAAATAAGAAAGTTTAAAAGGTTATTACCCCCCCCCCCTCCCCACAATCAACCGCCATGTTAGATTTTTAAAATATGCCCCAGAAATAATCTTACCACTGTTCACTTCCTTGGCTTTCTGCTTTCTGGAAGTTGCAAACAGGGGCTGGACTGACAGCTGCATCTATAATTGGCTGAGAGTCAGCCAATCACAGACATGGCTGCCGTCAATGCAGAGAGCTGAGGGAACGTGGTAGGGTAAGTCTGTTTCTGGGGCATATTTGAACAAAGTAACACCCCAGTTGGGGTACACTATACTACAGAAAAGTGGTTTATAAGTACACATGCCAGAGATCTCAACAAGGACAAGGAAAAAGCAGGGACCGGATGACTCACAGACAGCTCCTACTCTTCAGTTTCTGGGACTTTGAACAGGCACTGCAGGGGAACCATAAGGAGCAATGAATAAGGTAAGGATTTTTAACACTATACAATTGGGCCAGATTTTAGTTTTTTGGGGTGTACATGCCATTTAATAAAGCTGTGGCCTTAAGTTACCTCCAAAAATGTTGTCTGTGTCCTTCTTTGTGATAAAATTGTATTATTGTGGAGTAAGGTCGCAAGAAAAGCTAAGTGTGTGATTTATATGTAAAAGGCCTATTGGCCATCTAAGGCCAACAATTCAAGAATAAATTAACAGGAAACCTGTTTTCCTCTTCTATAACTAGAAACATGGCTGCTGGTGCCAACAGGCAACACTAGAGAAACTAAACACTTAATAAATGGCACGTCCGGATGGCGTCTAGGGCACCTCACTTTTCTGCTCCCACTCTTGCAGACCATAAGTTATACCAAATTTATAAAATGAGGAGGCGTCCACTCAGCTATTATCTGCTGATAATTTTATTGCGACATGTTTCGGGTCCACAATGACCCTTTCTCAAGCAAAACACCATAGTGCAATACACAATTAAATACCCTTTGTAGCTCCACCCCCTTTGTATGGTAGCCCATAGTGTTCAAATTTCAGTCCCATAGTTGAAGTGTCCAGTATATATTAGTGATCCGTGATTCCAAGGTACTCCTTTCAATAAGTATTCCAAAAGCCTTTAGCTGTGATGTTGAGTCCATTTTTCAATAAAACACATTCTAAGTGCCCAAAATACATAAATATGTTATATTCACAAATAAAACACTGTGTAAAATCCATGCATACTTTGTGTTGCAATTTGCAATCCCAATGGCCCGTGCAAATCTTCAACATATTTACTTCTATACCCTGTTGAAAATACGATCAAAGTGACCTGTGCAATAAATAACTCCAACATTTAAATACATTATATTTCAAAATGTAAAAATATGTGCTTCCATAAAATAACAAGTTTCAATCAAAGTGCAATGATTAATTCCAGCATACAAATCGATTACGTGTATAGTTCCATAAAATGAATATATGACAATTGCAATAAATATGATACAAATGTCATAAAACTTTAAAAACCTCTATATAAAAAACAAATAGTCTCCACGTACCTATCTCGCAGTTTAATAATATGACCTATGAAACAAAAATATATCTAGATCAATCCACATGTCTTAATATAAAAATGGTTTAATGGACCATGTATCATTCAGACCCACTGGACTCAAGCTATGCATACTTTTAATCCACCTAGCTTCTGCTTGTAACAATAATTTTTTAATATCTCCCCCTCTTGCTGGCCTGTTGACTTTGTCTAGAATACACCACTTCAATTGTGCTGGGGTATGGCCTTTCTCATGAAAATGTCTAGCTATAGAGGTATCTGATTGAGTTCCTGGGGTATAATTTCTAATATTCCTTTTATGTTCCTAAAATTCTGTATTCTTAGTTTCACTTGTCTCTGTGTCTGTCCTATGTATACCATACCACATGGACACTTAACCATATACACTACTTCTTTAGTATCACATTTTGAGTAGTGTCTCATTGGAATATCATACCCTTTTGTGGGGTGACATACCTTTTCACCTTTAATTATGGCATTACAACAATTGCAGTTAAGACAAGGTACTGTGCCTCTCTTCTTATTAATTACTCTATTCGATTTAACTGTAATGTCTGATGGACATAATCTATCTCTGATGTTCTTCCCCCGTTTATAACAAAATCTAGGTGGATCCTTGAACATCTTACCATATTCACCATCTGCTTGCAATATTGGACAATTGTTCTTAATGATCTGCTCAACTTTCTTACCTTTTAAACCATATTTAGACACAAATGTAATTCTTTTTTTCTCTCCTGTATGATGAACAGTATTGAAAAGAGTCTCCCTATTAATTTTACTCACTTCTTCCTTTGCTTTCTCTATGGCTTTCTTTGGGTATCCACGCTTCAGGAACCTGTCACTTATTGTATCTGCTGCTGCTGTATACTGTACTTCTCTTGATACAATTCTTTTGGCTCTAATTAATTGGCCTTTAGGGATACCTCGAAAAATGCGGGGGTTGTGATAACTAACTTGTTGCATGTAGTAGGTGGTTGCGATCGGTTGGCTTCCGGTACAATTCTGTGTGTATACCTTCTGCCCCGATTTCCACCACTACATCCAAAAATGGGAGACTTGTTCCTGATACAGTATGGGTGAATTTTATAGTAGGATGCATTTCATTTGCATTGTCGACCATTTCATGTAATTTTTCCAAGGGGCCTTCCCAAATTATCAAAATGTCATCCACAAAACGAAAATAAGCTTTTATAAACTCTTTGTACTTATTATTGTGGAGAAACATACTAAGTTCTAGGCCATGTACAAATATATTTGCCAAGGACGGAGCTACCGAAGCGCCCATGGAAGTTCCTTGGCACTGCCAAAAGTACTGGTCACGGCAGCGCTAATTAAGAGCCAATATGGCCGAAATAGCGACACCCCAAACCACTTTTGGTACATTCATGTACAGTGATAATGAAATCCAGCGGATTATGGAAGAAGCAATTTCCCAGGGGAGGAACTGAGTAACCAAAGCCTAGAACCGGTTAAAGTGTGGCTAAATCTGCAGAAAAAAGAAGTAAATCTACTACTACATCAGCATACCTTAGTACAATATGTGAAACAACAACAAATCCCAAGAGGGCTGAGATCGGAACTGAGACCTGCATTATGTAAAGATGATCCTGTATACCTGGCAAAGTGGCAAGAGATCTCAAATAAATATAGTTTAGATCTAATGATACTTACAATCGATAGATTGCAACATAGGATTAATGGTGTACAGATGGAGATCGTAGCAGTCAAGGTGGAGCTGAACAGCATATATAATAAGGAACAGATGGCCGAAATTGAATGTAAGCATAACATGCGCGCCAACATAACCGAGAGGAAGAGCCGGAATCAGTTGAGAGACTCGGAGGACTATGCGCAAGAGCGAGTGTATACGTGGAAGGACCGCCCACCCAAGATGGAGGGGAGACCATACAGACGGCGCCAACCCCAAAGAAGAAGGAGCCGGTATGGAGTATCGTCCAGCAGTGGGGAAGAATCAGGCATATCACAGAGTGAGCAGCGTTTTTTAGAAGTAGGCGATCTGGATGCAGAGGGAGGAGGAACGCCGACAGGGAAAGGAGCAGAAGCCAGGAGAACTATACCCCGTCGGCAGATGTACCCCAGACGAGCCAGGCAGAACAGGTAAATTACCTGGTGGTAAACATATCCAGTCATAGTCTGAGCCAGAATGAACTATCAGTGTTAAATAAAGGCTTGGGGTGTGTACCAGTGCATGAAGAAGATAGAATGGACTGGGAAATAGACTTCCATAAATTCATCAGACTTATCAAATTACGCATGTTTTTTAAAAATGACATAGAACCGATATCTAATAAGGAGTTTAGAACTAAGAGTACTTTTATTCCTGATATACAGAATCCCTCGTTAGAGGTGTTTGTTAATACAGTGACCCAAGAGGTTAACAATTTAAGAGAAAGTACAAATATGAGGAACAACTTATCTCAAGGGGAAAGAGAGGCCTTAAAAACCCTGAGTAACAACAAAGAGTTAATTATCCGGGGGGCGGATAAAGGTGGAGCTATTGTAGTACTTGATAGAAGTAAATATGTCACAGAGATTATGGGACAACTTTCTAAACAGGAGCATTATAAGGTGTCCCAGGTGGATCCCACATGGCAGATTAAAAAAGAAGTTGATCTTCTATTGGATGAAGCAACTTTGAATGGTGTAATTACTAGTACGGAAGCGAATGGGTTACGGGTAGATCACCCAAGAATACCAGTTTTGTACACGCTTCCAAAGATACACAAAAACCTGTGGGACCCCCCCGGAAGACCCATCGTATCTAGTATTGGGTCGATATTAGAACCACTTTCGAAGTACGTTGATAGCTATTTACAACCTATAACACAGCGTATTCCGACATGTCTAAAAGATACTACAGATTTATTGACCAAATTACAGAAAGTTGGGCCAGTCACGAATAGGACAATCTTGTGTGGAATAGACATACAGGCACTGTATACGTCTATACCTCAGGATGAGGCATTGCAGTGCGTGGAGGAAGCACTGCTGGATACAGAAATGCCTACAAGAAAAGTCTATTTCCTACAATTCGTTTTACAAAAAAACTACTTTAAGTTTCAAGACCAGTACTTTTGGCAGTGCCAAGGAACTTCCATGGGCGCTTCGGTAGCTCCGTCCTTGGCAAATATATTTGTACATGGCCTAGAACTTAGTATGTTTCTCCACAATAATAAGTACAAAGAGTTTATAAAAGCTTATTTTCGTTTTGTGGATGACATTTTGATAATTTGGGAAGGCCCCTTGGAAAAATTACATGAAATGGTCGACAATGCAAATGAAATGCATCCTACTATAAAATTCACCCATACTGTATCAGGAACAAGTCTCCCATTTTTGGATGTAGTGGTGGAAATCGGGGCAGAAGGTATACACACAGAATTGTACCGGAAGCCAACCGATCGCAACCACCTACTACATGCAACAAGTTAGTTATCACAACCCCCGCATTTTTCGAGGTATCCCTAAAGGCCAATTAATTAGAGCCAAAAGAATTGTATCAAGAGAAGTACAGTATACAGCAGCAGCAGATACAATAAGTGACAGGTTCCTGAAGCGTGGATACCCAAAGAAAGCCATAGAGAAAGCAAAGGAAGAAGTGAGTAAAATTAATAGGGAGACTCTTTTCAATACTGTTCATCATACAGGAGAGAAAAAAAGAATTACATTTGTGTTTAAATATGGTTTAAAAAGTAAGAAAGTTGAGCAGTTCATTAAGAACCATTGGCCAATATTGCAAGCAGATGGTGAATATGGTAAGATGTTCAAGGATCCACCTAGATTTTGATATAAACTGGGGAAGAACATCAGAGATAGATTATGTCCATCAGACATTACAGTTAAATCGAATAGACTAATTAGTAAGAAGAGAGGCACAGTACCTTGTCTTAACTGCAATTGTTGTAATGCCATAATTAAAGGTGAAAAGGTATGTCACCCCACAAAAGGGTATGATATTCCAATGAGACACTACTAAACATGTGATACTAAAGAAGTAGTGTATATGGTTAAGTGTCCATGTGGTATGGTATACATAGGACAGACACAGAGACAAGTGAAACTAAGAATACAAGAACATAAAAGGAATATTAGAAATTATACCCCAGGAACTCAATCAGATACCTCTATAGCTAGACATTTTCATGAGAAAGGCCATACCCCAGCACAATTGAAGTGGTGTATTCTAGACAAAGTCAACAGGCCAGCAAGAGGGGGAGATATTAAAAAAATATTGTTACAAGCAGAAGCTAGGTGGATTAAAAGTATGCATAGCTTGAGTTCAGTGGGTCTGAATGATACATGGTCCATTAAACCATTTTTATATTAAGACATGTGGATTGATCTAGATATATTTTTGTTTTATAGGTCATATTATTAAACTGCGAGATAGGTACGTGGAGACTATTTGTTTTTTATATAGAGGTTTTTAAAGTTTTATGACATTTGTATCATATTTATTGCAATTGTCATATATTCACTTTATGGAACTATACACGTAATCGATTTGTATGCTGGAATTAATCATTGCACTTTGATTGAAACTTGTTATTTTATGGAAGCACATATTTTTACATTTTGAAATATAATGTATTTAAATGTTGGAGTTATTTATTGCACAGGTCACTTTGATCGTATTTTCAACAGGGTATAGAAGTATATATGTTGAAGATTTGCACGGGCCATTGGGATTGCAAATTGCAACACAAAGTATGCATGGATTTTACACAGTGTTTTATTTGTGAATATAACATATTTATGTATTTTGGGCACTTAGAATGTGTTTTATTGAAAAATGGACTCAACATCACAGCTAAAGGCTTTTGGAATACTTATTGAAAGGAGTACCTTGGAATCACGGATCACTAATATATACTGGACACTTCAACTATGGGACTGAAATTTGAACACTAGAGAAACTAAGTAAACCTTGTAACTAATTTTGTCCTAAGCAACTGTTCAAATAAATGGATAAAAATCTGGCAAAACCTTCCAAATCCACTGACCTACAAATATTAAAATGTAATTATATATTATTCGTTAGCCTTGCATTGTATTCATACCGCTTAGAAAATGTCATATGTACCGTATTTAAAGTTATTGTTTATGATTGAATTTTGATTTTATAAATGGAATTATAAAGACAATCCATATAAGGTTTTTCACGGGCAAGAGTTTTATCAATAATTTATATGTTAATGAGAATTCATCCTAATTGACTGCGGCTGATTCCTGCTTAATGCAGCACAGCTGGGCCTCCCTGTATGTTCCCAATTTGTGTTACTTGAATGGAAATCTTTCTGTGTAGCTTGCAGTTATCTTTTTGCTTTTGGCATAGAGTGGTCATCGTTATATTCAGATTATAGTGTTGTCTCTAGTTTAGATATTGATTCATTAACTAATATCTTTATATGTTTATAAACTGCTAAAGAGAATTAGGGTAAAATTAAGGATGAAAATTAAGATGCCTAAATACATCATAAATGCAGTTTTTGGAGGAAAATGGCTTATGTGCATAATTCAATGTTCACAAACCAGAAAGAGCAATTTCTTACTCTGGAGAAGCTGGGAGTAAGAAATTACTTGTTTTTTAGATTTTGTGGGCAATGCTATTCTGTTATAAGAAGGTCCTGCTCCATTTTATGCTCTGTGGAGTTCTTTTTGCTCCTTTTGGCCCACATTTCTCTAAGCTATATAGCTTCTTTGTCTATTGTGCTCCCAAGTCCTACCCCATAGAGACATGGATATATATCTTCCACTGAGGACATCTAACAAGATTGAAACCACAAACCAGAGATTAACAGTTATTTGTAGAGCAGTGCCTCAGGGTTGTGTACTGGGGCCATTTCTGTTTAATCTGTTTATAAATGACTTAGAAGGGGGCATTGAGAGCAAGGTCTCTGTGTTAGCTGATAACACTAAACTGTGCAGAGCTTTGGAAACTTGAAATGATGTGCAAGTGTTGCAAGCAGACTTAGATAGATTATCAAAATGGGCAGCAGAATGGCAGATGAGATTCAATGTTGATAAATGTAAGGTGATGCATTCGGGATTTAATCATCTTTGTGCCACCTACACCTTAAATAAGTGCATCTGTAATGGAAAAAGATTTGGGGGTTCTGGTAGATAACAGACTTAGCTGTAGCAAACAATGCCAGGTAGCAAGATATTTGCTGGAATATGCAGTGCAGTTTTGGAATCCCATATACAAAGGGACATCTTGGAAATGGAAGCAGTTCAGAGAAGGGCAACTAAATTAATAAGGGGAATGGAGGGGCTTGAATATGCAGACAGATTAGACAAGTTAGGGCTGTTTACATTGGAGAAGCAATGTTTGCGTGGGGGTATGATAACCTTATACAAATATATTAATGGGCCATACAATAAACTCTCTGGTGCATTGCTCACTAATAGGTCATATCAGAGGACTTGTGGACATCCTTTAAGGTTGGAAGAAAAGAAGTTTCATCTTCAGGTTAGGAAAGTTTTCTTTACAGTTAGAACAGTGAAACTGTGAAACTGTCTTCCAGCAGATGTGGTAATGGCAAGTTCATTAAAATAGATTTCAAAAAGGCCTGGATAAGTTTCTAAAACCAAAAAATATTGAGAATTACTGGTATAAATACATGTAGATCTGGTTGATCCAGGGATACTTTCCAATTGCCATTTGGAGTCATTAAGGAATTTTCCCCCCTTTTTGGTTGTTTTTTTTAGCCTTCCTCTGGATCAACTGTTAGGTAGGATTAAAAAAAAAAGGAGGGGGAATAGGTTGGACTTGATGCATATCTTTATTCAACCTCAATTACTATGTTACTATGAAAGGTCTATTTGTTGCCTGTAAGAGTTGCTGTTTATATATTACACAATAAAGCTTTGATTTTACCTGCTCGGAGCTTATGCCATGATTGGTGCCGTGTGGTTGCAGAGCCTTCTCTCTATTCTATTGCGGTCAGCCCCTTGTTATAAAGTATAGAGAGTCATCCTCGGTCGTGGGGAATATGTCAGTCCCGAAAGTTCTCCCTATACCGTATATAGGGAGAATGCTCGGGACTGTGTTTAGTCTTGCAGATTCTGTCATGTTTTTAAAGATTGGTACTATGTGCTTTAAAGCTTTAAGCTTTAAGCTTTAAAGATGATTTTATTGTTGGGTGATTAACAATTTGCAGATCTTATAATAAGTTTTACCTGTTTGTTTATAAAACAGACGAATCATTACATGTCCATTGTTTACAACATAATTTCCTAACAAAACAAGAAATCTGTTTAAAGCATTATTTCCTTGTTTATAACCGTACAGAAACTGCTGGCTTTATTGCATTCTATGTATTAATAGTTAATTGATCTTGTAGCCATGTTTTTATCTTATTTTTCCTTGTCAGTGCAATGCATTTTATGGATAGGATTCACAAGTAGATATAAGCTTAAGGTGACATAGACTGAAATTGACCACAAGAACATAAAGTAATTTGCAAACCCCACCCTTGCAGCACTCTACAATGAGTGTCTCCATCTAATTCTCTCAAGCACCCACAATATAGTCAAGATGTCGCTCAACCTCAATATGCAGTTTCGCTTGTGAGAGGTAAACACAGAAATTGACTTAGGTAAATGAAGTACAGATGAGCTTTATGAACATTTTTTAATTTTGTAATATCCCTAGTCCTCATAGCTATAAGATTCATGTATAGGGTTAGCCATTGTTCCTAGAACTAGCACAACTGTAAATTCAGCAGAAATGTGTGTGGAATAGGCCAGACCATTACATTCAAATTTTACAGAGAAAAAATAACACACAAATATAACAAAATACATGCGTAATACAACACTGCTTGTCTGTTTGGATTAAATAAAACATTTATAGAAATTGTATAAATATTATAAGCCTTGCGTGCCTTAACACATTAATAGTCCCTGTCTGAGGGATAATAAATTCTTTACTATTTTACCTCACTTTTCCCTCTCCCATTTGGACACTAAAGATATATGTATGTATGTATAATTTTTTTTATAAAGCGCCACTTGGGTACGCAGTGCTGTACATTAAAATTCAGCGCTTTACATTAGATATATGTAAACCGCCGGGTCACATTCTACTGACTGGTTCATAAAAAGATTTTGATGTGAAATTTCCGACTGTCAAAATCAAAATTCTGTGTCCAAACTGCATACTCAGTGTGTTTCATTTGGGTAGTTTTAGTTGTGTTTTAAAGGGAAAGGGAATTTATACTGAAAAAAAAAGGTTTTGTTTTTATTTAAATTGCCCGTTACTGGAAACTATTGTTATCCAGCTATCACTCATGATTTTTTATTGATCTTTTCACATTTTTTAGATATACAATATGAACCATTTTACATCACAGCTGTCAATCAAATGCCTTATTATTATAAACTCTTTTGTAATGTGCAGTTGTGCTGTAACTGGAATGGGGACTGTTGGTATGCATGAATTGTATGATGGGAAATCTCTTCCAATGCTTCCTCATAGTGATTACTTAGCATACTTGCTCTTATAGAAAGTCTGGTCAGGTTGAAGGAGGTGCTGGTAAAGAGGGGTAGGGGAATACTGAGCTACTCAAGTACTGGATTGAAGGCATTATGTTTTAGGCCACACACCCTTCCCCGCCCCAATTAAGTCACACACCCTAGGTATTCCATTATACTGATAGCAAACTGGCAATTTCAGTATATACTGGTAGCAAACTGGAAATTTCAGTATATACTGGTAGAGATGGCCAAAACTGTCAAGATTCGTTGTGTTTTCAGGTTAGCGGATCTTGGGAAAATCCCAAAGATCCAAAAATCCGAAAACTGAACATACTTTCGGGACTTGGAGCCCATTTTTGATAATTATCGAATGTTCAAGGCTATTTTCGGAAATAGCAAATAATTGGGACAAGTCTTTAACCTAGTGCAAAATAATCCTTTATTGTATTACATGGCCAACCTTAGTCAAGGTCTTTTTTTAAAGTGAAGAAAGAAAAGCTAGATAACGCACTAAAGAATTCTTTCTACCCGAAAGGGATACAATTACTGAAGAATATGATGTAATGGTTTTTAATAACATTTGGGAGGGTTCATAATGAAACAAATATCTTTATCTTTCTCCATTGGGCTTTTAATCCGTGTAATTGGTTTTCCACTAATAACATTTAAGGTTTGTCATAAACTACAAAATGTCACTTCTAATGGTTAATAAATGTAAAGAAGTAAATAACAGAATTTAAAATATCCATTCAAATGGCATGTACAGTGAAATACAGTAATAAGAAAAGGAAGTAGAAGGGAAAATACATTATTTTGAATGTAACGTGGATTAGCGCAACTTTAAATCCTTGCTTGTGGCAGCTGCGTGTGTTATGAGGACATTAACCAGTGATGTTATATGGAGATAGCGACGAACCATTGTGGGACTTAAAAAGCTGCTGTAAGTCTTTCAAATATTTCTCTACGTTCGCAATAATGCGTTTTAATGTAAGGTGACCATACATTAGCATTTAATTAAATTCCGGCATACAATCCGACAATTCCATTGATTGGTTGAAAAATTGTACATTTTCCAGATTGTATTATGCGACATTAGATTGTAATATCGATCGTAATTACGATCCGGAAAGTTTTTCTTTAAATCGATTGGTTAAATGATCGTAGTATTTTCTGAATTTCATATTAAATGCAATGTAGCCATCACAATAGACGACATTAGACATTAGTCACCAAACAAACTGAATTAACATTGTACATCAGTCTATCAAAATATTGGTCCGGTTATGATCGTAATTACGATCGCAGTAACCTTTTGTAGTGTGTGGCCTGTGACTACCGCCGTCCAATAAAATGCCACGCTTCTTACTGATGTTCAAAACTGCGATTTATTGTCTCTCACGTGAAGTCGTAAGCACCTTGAAAACTAAGAATATAAATAAAATAACGTTTGTATCATACTCTTTACATTACAATCCTGTAATCCTTCAGGCTTTTCCGTTACCATGCCACATATATATGTATAATTTCAAGCTTTGAACAGAACATAGAATCGCATCTATATATCTATATAAACTCTATACATTGCTATTCTAGCACACTGTTAGCAACCAATAATAAACAAATAAATAACATTTAGTACCATGTTTACTTCTGAACGGCTGCAGATAAACTTTAGCAACTTGCTTAATAACAAGTTGCAAAACCCATCTTGGTTCAGACTTGACATGTGATACATACACTGGGATATGTAGTTTTTAGGGGGCACACAAGCAAACAGCTCTGCAAGTCTCAGATTACCTTGTGATTTTCGATACAATAATCCAACTTTATTAACAGTGTAAAGAGTCCTAATCTCACATGAGCGACAGCTATATGGCCACCTTTACTCTAATTACATTATTTCCCTGTATGTGCTCTTTAACAATTCTGCTTCTTGATTCCATATACTGTACAATAACCCCTTAAAGGGGAACTGTGGTCCAAAAATTACTTTAGGTAAATTGATAGGAATTGCTCTCCTGAAAATTTTTGCAATTTATTTTCATTGTTTATTTTGCATAGTTTATATTACATATATATATATATACATATATATTTACATTTTGTGTGTGATATAGCAGCAGCATCACCAGGTCCCCTATACTTCCTGCTTTGAAACCATGTGACAGTCAATCTGCACTGTGTCTCCTCCTCGCCTTGCAGCCCCCCTCCTCTTGCAAGCCCCCCTGGTCCCTTCCCCTCATGGACTTCATTTGCAGGCCCCCCTTGGCCCCTTCCCTTACAGCCCCATTTGGCCCCGCCCACTCATGGGTGCCTTAGCCTCGGCCATTCATGGGTGCCATTGCCCCTACCCACTCACAGGTGCCATTTCCCTGCCCACTCGTGGGTGGGTCAAACATGCTAAGATCTCTACTGAGCAACAGAATCAACCCAGGGTCTGTGTCAAGGGAAAGACAATAACGGTCTCTATTAGGGGTCCTACAAACAGTAAGTCAGTATTTCAGAAGCTTTATTTATACACAGACAAAATGCTCCATTAGGATGAAAAATACTGCTTTATATTCTTAAAAGTATATGTATTTGCACTGAACTTCCCCTTTATTAGAAACACTAAGACAAGAACAAAGAACCCAAAAGAGATAATTGGTCCTGAAACGTATTGATTTTTTGTAAAGAAAATGTATTGAACATCGTTTTAGGTCTATACCCCTGCAAATCCCACTTCTTCACAATCAAATCTAGGTTTAATTAGTTGTACAGAATGAAAAATTCTGTCTCAGGCCCTTTTATAGCCTGGTATTATAGACAATAGTCTAGTCTTTTTCAATTAGCCTTCTTACATGACAGTCAGATTTGTCAAGATTTGACCTGGTGTGACCTACAGGATATTGTATATAACTGATTCTATTCAGAATAAGACTTAACATTATTGTTTTTTAAACTAAATCCCACTGATTAATTCTTATTATATTAATTTTCCATTTTAAAAATCTGGTTATGCATGCAATACTGCCAGATTCTCCAATTTAAGTCTCTTCAGCAGAGATGGTTTCAATGGGGCTCTAGGCAGGGCTGTGATTTTGGAAACCCTTTCTTTCCTATGTGTATCATATGGACTCTAATACTAATTTTGCTTTCTAAGCCTGGACATTGCCTGAATTTGCCTGAATTTGTGTCTGTCAATATAACCTTAATTCACACAGAATCAATATTACACAGCTGCAATTTAACACTTATTTTCTGGAAATGTAAGCCTTGATAATCATCACATTGATGTTCCTATACAAAGTTAAGTACCATTCAGTGTTTGGAAAGAGTTTTATTTTCTAACCACAGTACAAATGTCACTATCAGTATCATATTTGTGCAAGGTGCATTATAATGCCTTCTGATGCTGGAGACTGAGGCTTTCAAAAACAAATTGCTTTTTAATTTAACCCTGAGGGTTAGAGAATGATGGAAGATACACAAATGATGGGTTTTAAAAGTCTCATTTTGTTTTGTTGTGGTTGACTTCAAGGATGTGAACTTATTCTCTGTAGATCAATTGCCAGATAAATTGAGAGCAAAAAAATCAGGTTAGGTCCAGGTAGTATCAGATGCATTGTTCCAACTGGTTAATGAATGAAAATCAGTCACTCGAAAAGAATAATGATGGTACTTGCTGCATATAATTCATATAGACCATCATTGATTCTAAATAAAAATTAAAATTATATATATATATTTTTTTTTTTTTAATTGTTCTATAAAAGTTATTAGGTTTCTTTTCTACATTAATAACCATTGCAACGATCTAAAGTCATATCTTATTTCAGAAAACACAAGAAATTAAGCAAATTATTTGTGGCTTTAATCTGGATTTGTATAGAAGTCATTTGTTAACTGTCAAGGGAGTCAAGTTAATTTGCAACAATACTTTGTCCAAAACAATGACCACTTTTGTTGATGCTTAATATTGTATTAATTCTAACAAAACATAATTATATGTACACAAGGCCACCAGGGTGAAGCCCTAAACCACTATTTTCTCTCCCTTGGTCTTATCTAATTGAGCAGAATGAGCCTTTTAATGTAGGCTTCATACAGCAGGCTCTGGACATGCCCCACCACGCTCTGCAAGGAGAATGTCTTCCACTTGGTCACTCTTATTAATAGTCCGGGACTTTAACATGGAACCCCTTTGGACTTATCCCCGGAGAAGACCATGTTTTATGCCAGGGGAATGTATTGGAAGGGGAATATTTTAGTATATATTTATAGCAACCTCCCTCTTATTTCTATTTGAAGTACCAAGTGTGAGTACATAACCTGCTAGGTAGTCAACCCTTGGTTTAATGGGCATCAGCTGTTTCCCTTACTGGACCAAAGCACTCGACCCTCTTCTGTTGCCAATAGTAAGATGCATTTTACAGAAGGTCTTCACTAACTGATCAAGGTACAGAGCTGGACAGGACTGGGCGAGAGAGCCTTTAGGGTTAGGCCACACTAGCCCGTTTTTCATGCATTTGCACACACGTTTTGCGCTCGTGATTGCGCCCCTGGTTTTCGCTAAAATGGAAAAGCAGGGACGCAAAAATGTCCGCAATTTCCGATACGCATGCGATTGTGCGTCCATTCACGTTTTGGTAACGCATGCTTTCACCATTTTTGGTGCGTTAACACATGCGTTTCCATAACGGAAAATGGCAAAATCGCATGCGCAAAATACATGCACAAACGCAAAACGCACAAGAATTGCACGCACAATCGCACGCTCACGATTTGTACGTGATTCCTGTGCGTTGCAGTGTGGCCTCTGCAAGTAAAACATCTGATTGATAGTAAACCCAGGGTTGAAGATCTAGAGGTTTAAGTGACAGGTCCTCATCCTGGATACTTAAAATGTGTGTGTGTCTGTGTGGGGGGTTTAGAGAATAAGTGCCCTTTAATTTTACATTGTACATTGGGTATTTTAGTGCAAAGGTGATTTGAGCAATTATTTCTGTTGTAATTTTTTGAAGGAACAAGAAGATTAGGAAGAGAACTAAACTCTAAATATCCCCTCCATGTTAAAGTATAACTGTAGGCAGTTTTACATAGTTTTCAATGTTTAATCAACAAATTATATCATAAAATTAACTTTGCCAGAGTGATCCAGTGCAGGAGGCATGTGCCCTTCATTAATATGGCTACCCTCTTTGGTCTGCCCAAAGACAGCTTACAAACGGGGCCATATTTCTAAAGCGCGGTATTGCAATTTAGCAATACAGCGCATTATCAATAATGTACGACCAGAACCAATCATTATCGATAATTTACAATCGTTATCGTTAACTAACTATAATGTTCTTAAATTAACGTTTGCTAAACCGATCAAATAATAAACAATCGATTAATGATCGTTAAACCAGCCATCTTTTTTTTTTTTTAACTATCCAATGAACCTGCTATTACTACGTCCAATGGAGGACAGTTAAAAAAAAAACTTCCAAACTTGATGACGAAACTTCTTTTCTTCCAGTATTAAGGGATGTCTGTGTGTTCTCTGTTCTAGTGAACAATGCACCAGATAGTTTATCGTATGGCCCATTAAAGTATTTATACACAGTAATCATATCCTCACACCAGACTTGACCTGGTGTGACCTACAGGATGCAAATCCCAAGGTATCTTGCCTTCTCATGCTATATAAATAGAATTGCCCAAAAAAGAGGCAGAGATATGCAAAATTTCTCCTGTATGTCCTTAAAGGGCATCTATAGTGAAAAAAACACATTGCCCCTTTGCAAAGTTAAATTCATGTACTCTGTGCTGCCTTAATCCTATCTATGTCAGTGACTCTGTTTAACCATGGTGCCAGATCTGTGTGCAGCACTCCCCCCCTTCCCCCTCCCCTCTGTTACCTCCTCCATGTCTCAACTTCGGCTAACCGACAAGCTTATCATGTGCAGTAGGAGTTAAAAGTTCAACATCCTGAAAAACACACCCACGCACAGTGGGAGAACAGAAGAAGGAGAACAGAAGGAGAGAGGGTTTACGTACAGTTTACGATCTCTCTCTTTGTGACCCATCATCAATCAGTGAAGTCTATCAAGAAGGGGGGTCAAGTGCAGCCTTATATCTACCATGAAAGCTACCTCTCTCCCCCTGCTAATGCTGTTATGTTTATTACAGAAGAAGGAGAGAGGGTTTTACTACAGTTTACGATCTCTCTCTTTGTGACCCATCATCAATCAGTGAAGTCTATCAAGAAGGGGGGTCAAGTGCAGCCTTATATCTACCATGAAAGCTACCTCTCTCCCCCTGCTAATGCTGTTATGTTTATTACAGAACAGGGAGGGGGGATCACGTCACAGGAATTTGATTGACAGTCCAAGTAGGAGTAGAGGAATATAATCACGTATTCTTCTAACTGGTGTATCTCAGGACAGAGAGGGAATCTGAACAAAGTGATGACACTCTGGGGGTTGTGGGGAATTATAGAACACATGGAAAGAAAGGAAAGTTCATTTTTCCACTATAGATGCCCTTTAAAGGACAACAATATAAAAAAAAAATTACATGTCCACATTTCCAGCAGCTGAAATCGTTTACTCACATTTACAACCATGCTGCCCTCCATTAGATATCACACAGCAAAGATGAGTGTAAAATCCCACCTCCTAGCTGGCCCAAGGCCCTGATTAACATAACACTTGTTATTGGCTGGTGGGAATGCCTGTTAACAACCTCTCTCCTCCTCCTCCTGTCCAGTTAAACAAATTTGAAATTTCCTGTTGTAGATACATCCTACATAATCAAGCTGATCAAGGGTGGGTGGGGGAGTGTTTTCTCGCATTCTAGCTTTGAGTGACAGTTAGAGGCAGACAGAATCTCGTTACCCCCCTTCCCAGCATGGCTAATTGAAGGCAGAGAGAGGCTCGAGATCAAGAAAAAATGTATGGGGAGGGCTGCATACCATAAAGCTAGGTACACACAGTAACGATTTCTGAAAGATGACAGACAGGATCTGCAAGATCCTGTCTGCCATCTTTCAAAGATCTGCATACACACAGTCCCAGCGTTCTCCCTATAGGAGAACGCTCGGGACTGTGTGTTTCCTCGGCCGCGCCGATGGAAATTTTCAGCCTTTCCCGAACGAGCGTACGGCCGACCCGATCGTTCGCGGCCGCGCGCTCGTTCGGGAAACGAACGTACACACAGTAACGATAAAGCCCCGATACCGTCGGATCCGACGGTATCGGGGCTTTATCTTTACTGTGTGTACCCAGCTTTACCCAGCCTTTCCGAACGAGCGAACGGCCGACCCGATCGTTCGCGGCCGCGCGCTCGTTCGGGAAACGAACGTACACACAGTAACGATAAAGCCCCGATACCGTCGGATCCACGGTACTGGGGCTTTATCGTTACTGTGTGTACCCAGCTTTACTCTTTTTAAAGCAATAAAAAAAAAAATAAAGGCAATACAGTTATCCTTAACTCCTGGTCTTCAATCAATGCATTAAAGGAATAGTGCAGTGAACTATTCCTTTAACCGCCTTCCCCACTCTTTCTAAATTATCACCAAGCCTCATGTAATTTTTACAGCCCCTATGACCACCTTTTGTCACCCTTGTTTTTTGTCCCTACCCCCTCCTCTTTCATAGCCCTAACATATGTGTTACCCAAATCAATGGAAATACTTGACATGAACAGATAAATGTTACAGGTTAAGTTACAACCTCTGAAAACCCCTGATACTGGTTTCTATTTGTCCAGGCTAATTTGGATTTTTAAGCCCCACAGCCCTCGCAGCTGTTTATGTTTACAGATTTACAATGTAATTTCCTGGACAGAAATAAAGGTGAAATTTAAACTTCTCTTTTTTTAATATCAATCCAGAAACTAAGATGTCATGTCCACAAGGTAGATGAACAACACACTACAGTCAGTAAAGTCACTTTCTTGAATAGTTTCTAGAATTTGTTTTGCATACTTATTTATTCATTTTTATTACCTTATTAAAGGGTATGTCCATTGCTTAAACTTTAAAGTTTGATGATTACAGTTTAATTGAAGAACAGGAGGTAAAGGAGCTATGTCTTACCTCCCGTTCTTCAATAAAACCTGCAGGAGACAGGACCAAAGATATGGAATTACCCAGTCTCGCTTTCTTCCCTTGTTCTTCCAGTTCCCAACGGAGATTGTACTGTTTGCGCTTATGCTTAAAGTACAAAGTGCGTTGGGACCTGTCAGAAAATCAGTTCCAATGACCATTTATCTAGCGAGTGTTGTGCAGACAGGCTGCTTTGCAGCAGTGGAGAGGACTGTTCTCTGCTATAGAGAGAAGAGCAATAGTTGAGGTTTGTACAGTGTTAGCCATAAACAAGAGAAGAAAAGTAGAAAAGTAGAGCTGTGATACCCTTTATTGGCTAACTAGACAAAAAAATATATAGCAAGCTTTTGGGAATCCTAACCCACCCCTTCATCAGACTTGATGTTCATCTAGCCTGATGAGGGGGCTTAGGAGTAGCCTGATTAAGACTCCCAAAGCTTTCTATATTTTTTTATTTTGTCTAGTTAGCCAATAAAGGGTATCACAGCTCTTTTTTCTTCTATGGAAGGAGAGACCCCAATCAGTTCATAGAATCAAAGGTTATCATCCTCCAACATCGTTTAGTGATCCTGTAAGATAGCACAGGAGGGAGTCTGGATACATGCTAGAAATGTCAGCTACTTTATATTTACCATGTGTATGAGGCTTTACATAACCTTTTAATAACAATATTACAGTTAGTACTTGGTATTGATCAAAAGAAACAGAAACTGACATTAACTGAAAACTCACATTAACACTTAAATATAAATGCTGCCATAAATAAATTCTAAATGTTTATGTATAAGAACATAATAAAAATCATTGATCTTTACTAGGTTTACAAATTTATTTAAACATAACCTCTGGTGTAACACACAAACAAAAGTAGCTAAAATCCAAAAGAAGTGTGTGAAAAGAAAAAAACAAGCCTGTACTGCTCCATAGACTTAAGAGGGGGAGTAGCGCCAGGAGCTTTTTTTTAAATACACTTGATTAACCGATCATCAATACTGTACTAAAAATCAGCAATTTGCTAGACTGGAGCATGTAGGTGTGTGTTAGCACACATCAAGGAGGGAAGCAATAGTTGCTGGAATGGGTTATAAAGCCATTTCCAATAATTTGAAGTACATTATTCTTCAATGAGTGTATGTAGATGTCCCAGCAAATTTCTGCCAAGGTCAGACCATGTATTCTGGAGAAATATCCCGAACTACATCTCAGGCTCTAAAGACCACAGTCATCATGTCAAATGTTAAAGTTCATGACAGAACCATAAGAAACAATTAACAAGTATAGATTGTTTGTAAGTAAGAAAGCCTGTTCTCCACAAGACTTTCTGAACAATGTTCTTTGCACAAATAAGACCGAAAGTTATTAAAACGTCCGAACAAAGATAATAGAAACAGTACTGCCAATATTTCAGTCGACTGACCAAAATATCAAATTATCAATTACTTTGGCCAAAATATTGGCCCATTTGTACCTAACCTAACTCTTATCTCTACTTATCAGCAAAACACCTAATACCATCAGTTATTATTATTATTATTATCATTATTATTATTATTATTGATTTATATAGCGCCAACTTCATCCATAGCGCTTTACAATTACATAGTCATGCTTTACATACAGGGTAATACATGTTATACAAAGTGATACTTATTACATACACAAGTAATACATAATATAAGTGATAGCTCCGGCCCAGGTTAGGGGGCGGGGCGCCTGACCTTGAATGGGGTCCACTTCTGAGGATGCTGGGAGCTGTAGGCAGGTGTCTGATTCCCTTCTCGCGGGTCCCGGTCGCGGCGCGGACTGATGACGTCAGCACGCCGATACGTAACTTCTTATTGGCTGCACCGGGCCTCGCGAGATTCGGGATTGTGACGTCACCGGAGTTAATAAAAGGGGGGCGGCCACGAGCCAGAACGGAGGGGGGATCACGTCACAGGAATTTGATTGACAGTCCAAGTAGGAGTAGAGGAATATAATCACGTATTTCTCTAACTGGTGTATCTCAGGACAGAGAGGGAATCTGAACAAAGTGATGACACTCTGGGGTTGTGGGGAATTATAGAACACATGGAAAGAAAAGAAGTTCATTTTTCCACTATAGATGCCCTTTAAAGGACAACAATATAAAAAAAATTACATGTCCACATTTCCAGCAGCTGAAATCGTTTACTCACATTTACAACCATGCTGCCCTCCATTAGATATCACACAGCAAAGATGAGTGTAAAAATCCCACCTCCTAGCTGGCCCAAGGCCCTGATTAACATAACACTTGTTATTGGCTGGTGGGAATGCCTGTTACAACCTCTCTCCTCCTCCTGTGCCAGTTAAACAAATTTGAAATTTCCTGTTGCTAGGATACATCCTACATAATCAAGCTGATCAAGGGTGGGTGGGGGAGTGTTTTCTCGCATTCTACTAGCTTTGAGTGACAGTTAGAGGCACAGAATCTCGTTACCCCCACCCTTCCCACATGGCTAATTGAAGGCAGAGAGAGGCTCGAGATCAAGAAAAATGTATGGGGAGGGCTGCATACCATAGCAGTACACACACAGTAACGATTTCTGAAAGATGACAGACAGGATCTGCAAGATCCTGTCTCCATCTTTCAAATCTGCATACACACAGTCCCGAGCGTTCTCCATAGGGAGAACGCTCGGGACTGTGTGTTTCCATCGGCCGCGGCCGATGGAAATTTTCAGCCTTTCCCGAACGAGCGTACGGCCGACCCGATCGTTCGCGCCCGCGCGCTCTCGTTCGGGAAACGAACGTACACACAGTAACGATAAAGCCCCGATACCGTCGGATCCGACGGTATCGGGGCTTTATCTTTACTGTGTGTACCCAGCTTTACCCGCCTTTCCCGAACGAGCGTACGGCCACCCGATCGTTCGCGGCCGCGCGCTCGTTCGGGAAACGAACGTACACACAGTAACGATACCCCGATACCGTCGGATCCGACGGTATCGGGGCTTTATCGTTACTGTGTGTACCCAGCTTACCTTTTTTAAAGCAATAAAAAAAAAAAATAAAGGCAATACAGTTATCCTTTAACCTCCTGGTCTTCAATCAATGCATTAAAGGAATAGTGCAGTGAACTATTCCTTTAACCGCCTTCCCACTCTTTCTAAATTATCACCAAGCCTCATGTAATTTTTACAGCCCCTATGACCACCTTTTGTCACCCTTGTTTTTTGTCCCTACCCCCTCCTCTTTCATAGCCCTAACATTGTTTTACCCAAATCAATGGAAATACTTGACATGAACAGATAAATGTTACAGGTTAAGTTACAACCTCTGAAAACCCCTGATACTGGTTTCTATTTGTCCAGGCTAATTTGGATTTTTAGCCCCACAGCCCTCGCACGGTTTGGTTTACAGATTTCAAATGTATTTCCTGGACAGAATAAAGGTGTAAATTTAACTTCTCTTTTTTTAATATCAATCCAGAAACTAAGATGTCATGTCCACAAGGTAGATGAACAACACACTACAGTCAGTAAAGTCACTTTCTTGAATATTTTTCTAGAATTTGTTTTGCATACTTATTTATTTCATTTTTATTACCTTATTAAAGGGTATGTCCATTGCTTAAACTTTAAAGTTTGATGATTAAGTTTAATTGAAGACAGGAGGTAAGGCTTGTCTTACCTCCCGTTCTTCAATAAAACCTGCAGGAGACAGGACCAAAGATATGGAATTACCCAGTCTCGCTTTCTTCCCTTGTTCTTCCAGTTCCCAACGGAGATTGTACTGTTTGCGCTTATGCTTAAAGTACAAAGTGCGTTGGGACCTGTCGAAAATCAGTTCCAATGACCATTTATCTAGCAGTGTTGTGCAGACAGGCTGCTTTGCAGCAGTGGAGAGGACTGTTCTCTGCTATAGAGAGAAAGCAATAGTTGAGGTTTGTACAGTGTTACCCATAAACGAGAAAAGTAGAAAAGTAGAGCTGTGATACCCTTTATTGGCTAACTAGACAAAAAAAAATATTAGCAAGCTTTTGGGAATCCTAAACCCCCTTCATCAGACTTGATGTTCATCTAGCCTGATGAAGGGGGCTTAGGAGTAGCCTGATTAAGACTCCCAAAAGCTTTCTATATATTTTTATTTTGTCTAGTTAGCCAATAAAGGGTATCACAGCTCTATTTTTCTTCTATGGAGAGGAGAGACCCCAATCAGTTCATAGAATCAAAGGTTATCATCCTCCAACATCGTTTAGTGATCCTGTAAGATAGCACAGGAGGGAGTCTGGATACATGCTAGAAATGTCAGCTACTTTATATTTACCATGTGTATGAGCTTTCACTAACCTTTTAATAACAATATTACAGTTAGTACTTGGTATTGATCAAAAGAAACAGAAACTGACATTAACTGAAAACTCACATTAACACTTAAATATAAATGCTGCCATAAATAAATTCTAAATGTTTATGTATAAGAACATAATAATCATTGATCTTTACTAGGTTTACAAATTTATTAAACATAACCTCTTGTAACACACAAACAAAAGTAGCTAAAATCCAAAAGAAGTGTGTGAAAAGAAAAAAACAAGCCTGTACTGCTCCATAGAACTTAAGAGGGGGAGTAGCAGCCAGGAGCTGTGTTTTAAATACACTTGATTAACCGATCATCAGATACTGTACTAAAAAATCAGCAATTTGCTAGACTGGAGCATGTAGGTGTGTTAGCACAACATCAAGGAGGGAAGCAATAGTTGCTGGAATGGGTTATAAAGCCATTTCCAAATAATTTGAAGTACATTATTCTTCAATGAGTGTATGTAGATGTCCCAGCAAATTTCTGCCAAGGTCAGACCATGTATTGCTGAGAGAAATATCCCAGGAACTACATCTCAGGCTCTAAAGACCACAGTCATCATGTCAAATGTTAAAGTTCATGACAGAACCATAAGAAAACAATTAACAAGTATAGATTGTTTGTAAGTAAGAAAGCCTGTTCTCCACAAGACTTTCTGAACAATGTTCTTTGCACAAAGAACCGAAAGTTATTAAAACGTCCGAACAAAGATAATAGAAACAGTACTGCCATATTTCAGTCGACTGACCAAAATATCAAATTATCAATTACTTTGGCCAAAATATTGGCCCATTTGTACAAAACCTAACTCTATCTCTACTTATCAGCAAACCACCTAATACCATCAGTTATTATTATTATTATAATCATTATTATTATTATATTGATTTATATAGCGCCAACTTCATCCATAGCGCTTTACAATTACATAGTCATGCTTTACATACAGGGTAATACATTTATACAAAGTGATACTTATTACATACACAGTAATACATAATATAAGTGATAGCTCCGGCCCAGGTTAGGGGGCGGGCGCCTGACCTTGAATGGGGTCCACTTCTGAGGATGCTGGGAGCTGTAGGCAGGTGTCTGATTCCCTTCTCGCGGGTCCCGGTCGCGGCGCGGACTGATGACGTCGCACGCCGATACGTACTTCTTATTGGCTGCACCGGGCCTCGCGAGATTCGGATTGTACGTCACCGGAGTTAATAAAGGGGGGCGGCCACGAGTCTCAGGCGCCATTTTGATTACATTGCCAGAGGAATACACTTCTCTCAGGGCAATCATATCAGCAGGCACTTTGGAGACAGCCACAATGGCTCAGCAGGATAACCAAACGATGCTGAACAGGATTAGAGAGAATCAGCAACAGACGGGCAGGATGGCTGCAGGAGATTCTTAGTGCAGACTCCCCTATCACCAGGAACGTGAGTACTGGGCCTAGGCCCAATACCAGGTTCTGCTAGCCGGCTGGCTGGCAGCTTACGCGCCCCTCCTTTGCCCCCTCGCGTTCTGAGTCCCAGTCCCCCACGAGCCATCAGGAGACGCCGGGGTTCACAGGTCAGGCAGTCGGGCACGGCAAGGGGCCGGGCAGTGACTGAGGCCTGCTCAGGTCCTTTATATGATCATCATCATATACACAGTTAGTTAGGGTGGATGTCCATCGTCCTCATTCGGAGGCTTTGGAGGTAGGGCCTGTGCTTCCCGACGCCCCCGCATCAGCATCAGGGAGAGGAAGAACCAGGGGCAGAGGAGGCCTTGCCCCATGGTTACCGAGGTCCGCCCGCCCAGCTGTTGCAGCAGCAACGGCGGGGGACATAGCTAGCGATCCCCAACCCGCCGCAGCCACCGAGTCCGATGAGGGTGAACTGGAATTTGTGGACGCTAGGTCCCACGTTCGGGGGATTCCCCCGGCGCCCACCACATATCAGGGAGCTAGAAGAGCGTAGGTCTCACAGGGTCAGGAGTCAGCCCAGGAGGGCTAGGACAGCCGCAGACACGGCAGGAGAAGGAGTAGGTACTCATCATCAAGTGAGAGTACCGATGATCCCGCAGGCATGGGCGCAGGAGACGCCATGGAGCGCTCGCCATGGGCGTCGCTCACATCCCGGGGCCACAGTGCCCGCCGATACATCCTTGCGAACGGTATGGTTTCACAACCGTTACATGCCCTCTGGGGATCCAGAGGCCTGGCATTTAGCATTGGCTACGGCTGGGAGTTTATTGGAGCGAACGCAAGGATGTAAAAAATTAAGATCTGGCCTATTGTGGTAAACACATATTGTAATGTGTTAAAATAAAGCTGTGGCCGTTTATTTACACCCAACTCTGTGTGCTGCCTGTTCATTCATCTAAGTTAAGGTCAAGAAATCTGGTAAAAGTTAATTTGTGAAAGCAGCCTAGTTCATCCCAGTCTAGGTCTGATAGCTCCGGCCCGGGTTAGGGGGCGGGGCGCCTGACCTTGAATGGGGTCCACCTCTGAGGATGCTGGGAGCTGTAGGCAGGTGTCTGATTCCCTTCTCGCGGGTCCCGGTCGGGGCGCGGACTGATGACGTCAGCACGCCGATACGTAACTTCTTATTGGCTCGCCGGGCCTCGCGAGATTCGAGATTGTGACGTCACCGGAGTTAATAAAAGGGGGCGGCCACGAGTCTCAGGCGCCATTTTGATTACATTGCCAGAGGAATCCACTCTCCCCCCCTCCCTCCCTCCCCTGAGTTAAGGTTTGTGAGTTATTTTGTTATGTGTGGTTTGTAAAATGAAATGAAATGGTTTTTTGGAGTCACAGCTGGCGGATACATCCTTGCGAACGGTATGGTTTCACAAGCCGTTACATGCCCTCTGGGGATCCAGGCCTGGCATTTAGCATTGGCTACGGCTGGGAGTTTATTGGAGCGAACGCAGGATGTAAAAAATTAAGATCTGGCCTATTGTGGTAACACTATTGTAATGTGTTAAAATAAAGCTGTGGCCGTTTATTTACACCCAACTCTGTGTCTGCCTGTTCATTCATCTAAGTTAAGGTCAAAGAAATCTGGTAAAAGTTAATTTGTGAAAGCAGCCTATTTCATCCCAGTCTAGGTCTGATAGCTCCGGCCCGGGTTAGGGGGCGGGGCGCCTGACCTTGAATGGGTTCCACCTCTGAGGATGCTGGGAGCTGTAGGCAGGTGTCTGATTCCCTTCTCGCGGTCCCGGTCGGGGCGGACTGATGACGTCAGCACGCCGATACGTAACTTCTTATTGGCTGCGCCGGGCCTCGCGAGATTCGGGATTGTGACGTCACCGGAGTTATAAAAGGGGGGCGGCCACGAGTCTCAGGCGCCATTTTGATTACATTGCCAGAGGAAATCCACTTCTCCCCTCCTCCCCCCTCCCCTGAGTTAAGGTTTTGAGTTATTTTTGTTATGTGTGTTTGTAAAATGATAATGGAATGGTTTTTGGAGTCACAGCTGGCGGATACATCCTTGCGAACGGTATGGTTTCACAAGCCGTTACATGCCCTCTGGGGATCCAGAGGCCTGGCATTTAGCATTGGCTACGGCTGGGAGTTTATTGGAGCGAACGCAAGGATGTAAAAAATTAAGATCGGCCTATTGTGGTAAACACATGTTGTAATGTGTTAAAATAAAGCTGTGGCCGTTTATTTACACCCAACTCTGTGTCTGCCTGTTCATTCCTCTAATTTAAGGTCAAGAAATCTGGTAAAAGTTAATTTGTGAAGCAGCCTAGTTTCATCCCAGTCTAGGTCTAAACAGAGTAGGAGTTTCTTACAGCAATATCATGATACAATAGGAGAGGACCGTACCCAAAGAGCTTACAGACTAGAGGATATGGGGGTGAGACATAAGGTGAAGGAATTGTTAGGCTGTAAGCAGATTGGCAGTGGAGTGTGAAAGGTGAGTTGGATCATATTGGGTAGTAAGGGGGTAATGTTTAGGCCAGGTTTATGCTTGCCTAAAGAGGTGGTTTTTAAGGTTACATTTGAAGGTGTTATGGGAGGGTGAGTGACGGACGACGGAGGAAGGGAGTCATCAGTTAATCCCAGTTGATGATATGGGCTTTTCTTCAGCCACAGGTCCTTGGTATCTTGCAGTCTTTAAGTCAACATTTATTGACACATGTATCTATAATCAAATATAAAAAGCCATCGGTCGGATATAGAATGGCCGAAACTAATGGGTTTCGTTCCTTTTCAGATCTCAGGAAAATGGAACTTAAAAATGGGACTTCGGAGGGAGTTTTCAATTTTATCGAACGTTCAAGATATTTTCGAAAATTCCGAAAATAGCCCTGAATGTTCGTAATACTCGAAAATAAAATCATAAACTATTTTCAAGTATTATCAAACGTCCGAGGCTATTTTCCGAAAATAGCTCGAGTTTTTGATAAAAAGTAACGATTCGTATGGTTTTGGACAGAACATTCGGATTTCGGAACTGAGGGGTTCCGTGTCGGACCCAGATCCTATCTCTAGTCTGATAGCTAAAGCATGTCTGAGTGGGTCGTGCAACAGGGAGAATTATCCCCAACACACCAGTAGGTGGGGGAAGTGATAGCCTTCGATATTAATCCATGCAAGGTCAGGGAGACAAAACAAATGCAACCAAGCAGGGAGTGTCAGCCCAGATAAATGACCCAAGGTAATTTGTTAGGACCTTCCATACTGGGGTTACCTTGATGTCGTTGGAAGGCTTTTTAACTAAAAAACCCCATGTTTTTACTGTTTGCACTAGCACAGATACTATGATAGTATATGGGACCCAGGAGTGTGCATTGATCATCATTTCTTGTTTGTTCTAAAGTTTTGGTCAGATCAGTAGCACTTCCACTACATGTTATAATAATGTTGACATAGGAGTGCTCCCACAGCCCCCCTTTCTGTCAACACACACAGTTACAAAATCCCCAACACAACAGAATGTCTAAAAAAATTATCAAAATAGAACTTGCAAGTGAGGTGTTGAAATCTCTCTAAAATTCCTGTACCAATGAGAAGAACATAAAGTGAGTTGGAATAGAAAAGTAATCATACAGTCTAAAAAATTACTGTGCACCATTCTTTAGCATTATTCCACTGTAATTGTCCTTGAAGAAGAGCAGTTTTTAGTATGTGCTTAGGAAGAAACTGCTCACTATCAAGACCTAAATAAAATTCTACTGACTGTTGGAGCTGCAAAATAAAACCAAGGATTGTGAAAATCTATGGGAAACTACTTGTATCCAGCACCATTAAAACAGCACAGCTTGCGTTATCTCAAAACAGGTGCCATGGTCATAGCTGCAATAGCATCAAACCTAAATAGATTGTAAGCTCTATGGGGCAGGAACCTCCCTCATGTTATGTTTCAAGCACTTGTATATTTCTTGATGCTCATACTTCTTTATATATTTTTGTATTGTGCCCCTTGGACGGCTTTTTGTATTCTATAATTGTGCAGCGCTGCGTCCCCTGGAGGCGCTCTATAAATAAACATATACATACATACATCATGGATCTTTGTTTGTGCCTCAGAATTCTCTGATACTTCACAGTATTTAGTAAATCATCTGGAGACAATAATTAATTTTACTGTGCCAAATTACACATGCAGATTTTCTGATCTGCCTTAATTTCCCTTATGTTATTTCATGTTTCTTTGCTGTAAATTTTACTGATCAGCCACCTAATTGCCAACATTATATCCCATTATCTATATAGTAAGCCTGACCATTCATGGCAGGGTTAATGATGGGTGAACTTTAATTTTATTCCATTCGGTGCAAAAGCTTTTCAGTTTCAAGGATGACAATATCTGTGAGAATGCAGGTGGCTATGGGAATGTTTAGAAATTGTCAGATGTGAAAATAAGTTACTACTGCAAATACAGAAATGTGCGTTCAATGCAATAATAACACTCTTGATTTCTAACACGGTTTTATTTGGCCCACAGCAGATCCACTAAAACATTAACCAAAAAGAAAACCAGGATTTGCAACCACATGCAGACAAAATGAACACAACTAATTCTGAGTGTGATCAGTGCAAGACCATCATTTTCCACAAAAATAAACAGTGAGTCTGCCTTGATTAGAGCATTTTAAATGGGGAAGCTACAGATCACATATTACAGTCCTGGCAACATTGATAAAAAGTAATATGTAAGATTAAGAATACTTTTATTATTTATTTAATGAATTTTTTAAAATTTTTAAAATTTTTCATTTTTTAAATGAAACTTTTCTTACCTGTCATCATTCCTGCCAAGCCTGGTCTCCTAAAGCAATCACGAATCTATACCTGGGAGGTATGGGGAACCTCACTGTCAAATCCACCATCCTCCTGGTTTATGGGATGCAGTAACAGTCACAGTGTTTGAATGAGCTGGATGCTACAGAAGCAGGCAGAACAGATGCTGACAGTGTTAAGACTTTGCTGTTATTTACCTGCTGGGAAACACAATGTAAGAATTGAAAAGCATTGCACACATCCAGCATTCAGGATCATCCTCACTGTGCTGATCAGAAACGCCTCTGCTCATCTGATTTGCCCCTCAAGAAGCTCTAAGTAAAATGTGAAATGGACTATTTATAGAATGCTTGCTTGCTTTCATTGTAACATTATAAAGATCAATAGATCTGCCAAGAATGAACTTTCAATTGCTGCGGAAGTTTTCATTTGCACATCAACCACATATCTCATTGTAGATGCAGGATTGTGCTTTTCAGATTTCTTTTAGGCAGATGTTTCCATAGTTCTATTGCATTTATAAGTATCTTCTTCCTCTTCTACCATTTCATTCCCTTGCTTAAGCCAACAAGAAAAAAATGATAAAATATTATTCTAACAGACTCAACTAGATGTGACTGAGTTGGTGGAATCTTGCTTGTAACATAAAGGGATTTTATACTAAACTCAGCACAATAGGAAAAATGGAAAGCAGAATGGAAATGGGGAAAGGAGGGAAGGGGGGAAAGAAGAACGGGAAAAGGAAAAAAAATGAATGAAGGGGTAAGGAAAGAATGTGAATGGGTGAAAGCAGAATACAAAGGGATAATAAAGGGGTTCTAATAACCGCGCTGCACACAGTAATGCCGCATTTTCCAAACGATCGTGAGGCCGATGAACGTTCACCGTTGGCCTCACAGCTGTTCGGAAATGGCAAATATTTCCATCGGCCGCCTGTCTGTCATGTTCTAACTATCATGCAACTGTGTACACGGAGAGTACAGGCAGATGAACGCGACCGAGGGAAATTTTGGGGCTTCTCCGTTACCACGAGGCCAGCAGTGAACTTCGTTAGCTTCACGATCACTCTGAAAATTCACTATACACATTAATGATAAGCGCCGCTTTATTGTTAGTGGGTGTACCCAGCTTTAGTTGATGTTTGCTGATTGGAGGATTTCCTAGCCTGCAATGGTGGGTACACCAAAAGAGGAGGAGCATACTACGGTGAAAACAACATGATACAACGTTTCGGGGGCGCTATGCTCCTTCCTACCTGATCTTAGAAAAAAGACAGACAGAATCTTGCATTCTGTGATGTGTGTACCCAACTTTACACTTGTGAGATATGAAAGGGTGATATCAGACAGTTCCCGGAGGGAGGGAAGAAGGAGGGAGCTAGAGAACTTATTGAGTATGTGCAACTAGAATTATTTCTGCATTTATAGCCCACTATACAGCAGAAAAGTTATGATTAAATATTTTTTTAATAAAACTTCAGGAGGTGAGAGATACAACTATTTCTTAGTTCCATCATTAATGCAGGCTAATTTACATAGTATCTCCATAGTTCTCCATAAAAATCCAATAATTTAACTTGGCCTTTCATGTGCTTGGGAAAAGTCTTCACTAATCTGACACAGAGGGGTATGAAACAAAACAATGTGGACTGCATAGATTTAACAGTCCAGCAAAAGGTATTTCTATTACATCTTCCCCTTTACAAGGTAATTATAGCAATCCTAGCCCAAGGAGAGAAAGACCTGCTTTGCCCTAGATGGCTTGCTCCTTGCTTGCTTTTGTATCATTCTCCTTATTAGCTGCATGAGGCAATGAGTACAATGAATGAGGGGCACTGGGTCTAGCATGTTTTTTTTAGAGCAAGGTGCTTGATGCTATGAAAATGTTGGAAACCTGCAGGCTATCATTTGTTTGGGCCACTGTTTTTAGAATTGTTTCATTAAAAGTGAATGTTTTTAAACTATCATTAAGAAAGTACAATGATAATCTGTGCTGCTATGTGAATAGCCATAATACAGGATGTATACTAATATTCAAGGTTAAATAATACCTTCAAATATTCATTCATTGTAGTGGAGTGGGATAAAATAAATAGAGAGTTGCTAGAATTGTGAGCAGACTCCATCCAATGTAGATGTAGAAAATTATAAAGGAGTCCCTAAAAAAATTAGGAACACAGAAATGACTCAAAGGTGATTATTGTATACCTTATTATATACCCCACTTATCAATACAGTCCAAACATGTATGTGTCCAACCACAAAATACATCAAAACTTATGTTCAAATAAGACCCAAAGAAAATAGGGATTCATTCATCCACAATACAGTTGGATTCAGCATGAGCATGGTCCGAGCGCCTACCCCAGATCCGTCTCTATATACATTTGTCCAACATGGTTAGAATGGAATATAAGTGTATATTGAATTCCACTTAAACGTCTTGTGATGCCTGGAGTTCCCGGGTATACATTCAGCGTCTTTACCCCAATCTACAGCGCGTTGTCTTCACCTATAGACAAGCCCTCGATCGTCAGGAGACTTGTTTGCCCTTGCTGTACATGGTCCCCCCCAGGTCTTAGAGCGCAAGGTATAGACGCTGAGGCCGGGTATACTCTGGAAACCAGAACACCAATGGAGCTGGATAAAGTACTCAGAAGACAAAGCCTTTGGATTTTTTTATTGAATACTTTAGCACCTTTTGGACTCAATGACAAAATACAATTCAGTGCATTCCTATAAGTAACCTCCAAATTATAATGACAAATTGAGTATATGGCACAATATTAATACATATGCCATATATACTTAGTCTCTAACATCAAAGGTTTAGCATTTTTGCTAGGGGACCAAGACTAGGGATCACTATTTTTCTTTGGGCTAGTAGAAGCAACGAGTGCTTTAGGGGTAACCTGGTAATTCTGTGGTTGGGTGAGGTGGAGAGGTTTCCTCATTCAGCCAATCCTGATGCAGGATTGGCTGAATGAGGAAGTTTTGAATAAATTGGAGCTCCTTTCGTCCAATACTACTGCTTTTAGGGGAGGAGATAAGAAGGTGACACGAAGACGTGGACATGCTCACGCATGAAGATGCTGGACGCATGACGTCCCCCATGACGGAGACTCCGAGGGCTGCCGCGACCAGCCGCGGAAACAGAAAGCAGGTAAGGACTGAGCCCTGACACATCTACATGGAGATTCTAGTTAGAGCAACGTTAAGAGCTGAGAAGAGCGATGTGTACCTGCAGTGCTCCTCAGTAAATGAGCCTAATATAGTGCATAAGAAATTCCACCAGCTCACATTTCCAATCAGTGGTCCAGGCGCAGCTGCCCAAGACCCGTCGCTCCACACGGTACAATGCACAAACTTTCTACAAACGAGGCACTGGTGCACACCTGAAAGTAAGCACACACCAGTCTTCAAATCAAGCAGGTTAAACAATTTTACTTTAGTTATAGGGGTCCTGGATATGTTTTTAGTTATCCAGTAAAATTATGTTCACCTGCTTGAAGACTTGCAGGGAGATTCAATAAAGTTCTTATCATTTAAAATGCTGCTGTCAGGGTTACCTGATTCCGTAGCGGAGACCAGTAGTTACCTACAGGCACTGGAGCACAAGGTCTAAGTGTGACAAGGTAAAGTTTTTTACCAGAGCCCCGGATGGTGGGGATGTTGAGCTGCTGAATCACACCAGGTTGCAGCCACCAGACCTGTAAGCAACAAATCGAGTCACAGGAACAGATAGCAGGACTGAGACACAGGAACAGAGGTACTGGAATGAAGCACATAAACAGGGCACCAGAATGAGGCACAGGAATGAGGCAAGGAATGAGGTAGAGGAACAGAAAGAGCGGCAGGAAATATTAGGCGGCCGGTGTGGAAACAACATCTTCTCTAGTCCCTGCTTTTAAACTTTGGCACCACCCCAGCGCACAGACGCACAAACCTATGCGTGCATGCCCCACAGGAAGCTGGTCACAGAGTGAACCAGGGCAGGTAAGGAAGATTGTGACATCCCCCTCCCCTTAAGGGAGGCCTCTGGACAACCTTCAAAAAAGACTTCTCTGGGTGAGTCTTGAAGAAGTCTTGAATCAAACGAGGGGAAGATTCCTTGCTGGTTCCCAAGAGTATTCTTCCAGTTCAAAATCCTTCCATTTGATGAAACTACAGACCCCTTCCTGTACAGCAAACATCTAAGATCGACTCAATCTCAAATTCCTCCTGACCATCTATGATGACTGGAGATTCTACTGGAGGAAATCGGAACCCCGATGGGGCTGGATTGAAGAGGGAACGAGAAAGACAGGATGAATTCTAAAGGTATGAGGAATTTAAGCTTGTAGGCGACTTCATTAATCTTTCCAATAATCGGAAATGGGCCCAAACTAGGACCCCAATTTCTTAGAGAGAAAACATAGTCTTAAATTAGCTGTGGAAAGATATACCAGATCTCCGATGGAGTAAATCGGAGGCCTAGCTCTCTTGCGATTAGAATTCTTTTCTGAGTCTGCCAAGTCTTCTCAAGATTCATGGGAACCTGATCTTGACACTGGTTAATCTGGATATCAATTCTTGAACTGCAGGAGTAGAAGAAGATGCAGACTTAGTTGAATCAGGAATGGAACTTGGTTGAAAGCCATTATTTAAACAAATAATGAATGGACAGAGTTGTTGTAGGCAAACTCTGCTATTGGGAGGAAGAAGGCCAATTATCTTGTGCAGCAGTCGAGAAACATTGAAAATATTGCTCTAAGGTCAGATTTGTCCTCTCTGTTTGGCCATTGGACTGAGGATGGATGTGGAAAGTGGCAAAGTTTGACTTTAAGGTTTTTAACAAAGGTTAGTCCAGAACTTTGAGATAACTGTGAGCAGCGGTCAGAGGTTATTTCATCTGGGTCCTGTGAAGTCTAATAACTTCTTTGATGAAAACTGATAATAATTTTGAGAAGATGGAAGCCCAGCAAGAGGAATGAATGCGCCATCCTTGAAAACCTGTCCATCAACCCTAGTATAGTGTCAAATGCTTGCGCTATAAGGAGTCCAAATTTCTATGGAATGTGGCTTCATGGGCATCTAAGAAGGGACAAGGACAGAAGCAATCCAGCAGGTTTACTGTGCAGAGACTTGTTTCGTAAACAAGTGTCACAGGTAAGAACATAATCTTTACAGTCCTTGTGCAGGCTTGGCCACCACCAGAATTGTTGGGGGTAAGTTTAATAGTTAGTTTGGAACAAAAGGTGCCCGCAAGAGGAAAAGCATGGGACATCTGTAGCACTTGCTGGTGGAAGTTTTCGGATTCAAAAATGTTATCCTTATAGAACAGGAGACCATCTCAAGCTGTTAACCCCAGGGAGGTCTGAACAGAAGGAGAAAAGGGCTAAAGCAGATACGCCAAGGATTTCAGACTCCATAAGAAGGAAATGGTACTGATTGAGAATATTTTCAGTATGATCTTCAAAAAGTCAGAAGGATACATCCGAGAAAGGACGTCAGGTTTTCCATTCTTTGAGCCAGGAAAAAGTATATGAAAATTGAAACAAGAACAGTGCCCATCTATCTTTTTCTGAGATGCTCTAAATTCTTATCTTGGGCTTCCAGAATCCATTGAAATGTAACTTTTTTCTTGGTCAGATTCATGATAGGAGAACAATTTTAGAAAAGTTCAGTAAAAGTTGGCGAACCCCAGGAAATGTTGGACTACAGGAAGGGGTTTGCCAATCTAACATAACCGATACCTTTGGTATCCATAGAGATTCCCTCCAGGGAAATAACCAGGCCAAGGAACAAAACTGAACAGTTGTGACACTTTTCAAGCTTGGCATGAGGTTGGTGCTCACGAAAACGAAGAAGAACTTTGAAACATGGAGGCGATGAATAGTAGGATCAGAGGAGAAGATTAAGATGTCATTAAGATATACAATTGTCAAGGATGTCTCTGAAAATTTCATTGGTGAATTGCTGGAAGGTTGCTGGAGCATTGCATAACCCGAAGGGCATGACCAGGTACTTGAAGTAGATACTTGACCTGAGACAATCTATTCTTTTTTTTTCAAAAAATAAATATTCCTGCACCAACAGGCAAAGTGCATGGGTGAATCAATATATTCCCAAGAGCTGTGAGTTCTGATTCGGGTGAGAAAAACTCTTCCAAAAGGATAGGTGACCTAGGGAGTAATCAATCGGGCAATCATAAGGCCTAGTTGGAGCATGGATTCAGATACTTTCTTGTCAAACACATCAGCGAAACTGTTATAGTGAAAGGGTAAAAATGGTTTTATCACAGAGGTAAATTTTATTTTTCATGATGGGGAAGAGTTTTCCCAGGGAAGGTTTCATGAAGAATGATGCCTAAGCATAGGAGAGCCATCTCCAAATGAAGGGGAAGTGGAGTCTTTCCATCTACCAAATGAAGGGAAGTGGAGTCTTTCTTGGAAAGGAATGGACAGTTAAAACTGGTATAAATGAAATTCTCACAGGCCCCAGAGTCCAGGATTGCATCAACTTTAACTTGTTTTCCAAAGAACTGTAAAACATTAGGTATGAGAAGTTTAGGACATTGGAGGAGAGAAGAAATTACTCTGTCCTTTTTAACAGAACATGGCTTACCCTGGGACGTCAAAGACAAGATCTCAGAAGATGACCAGCTTTCCCCACAGTAGAGGCATAAACCTAACTTCTTTCTTTGAGCCTTTTCTTCCAAGGAAAGAGGATAGCAAATTGCCCCAATCTGCATTGGAACTGGTTAAGGACTCAACTGGCCCACTGCAGATGCGAGTTAAGGAACGTGCTGTTCACGTTGGCATTCTCAAGACGACGGTCAATTTGCAACCGTTAGCTATACTAGTTCTTTAAGGAAGATTGGACCCCAACACGGCGCAATCTCATCTTTGAGAGTGTCGGAGAGCCCCCATTTAAAATGGTGCTTAAGGGCAGCATGATTTCAGCCAGTGTCTGGGGATAGAGCTCGAAACTCTGGTGACTTAATCCCCTGCTGGTCTATTCCCTTGTCTGAGACTACAGATGGACAGTTCTCCAGAGGGGCCCGGTAGGGTTTTTGTAATAGCAGCCAACACCCTGTAAAATGAAGTCCAGCGAACTCACCAATGGGCTGCTCTAACAAGTGAGCCCAGGATTTTGTTTGCTCCTTGGAAAAGGCAGATGACTAACATAACTGTGGTATGTTTGTTCGGTACGTTAAAGGCTGAAGCTCAAAAATATTTGGCAGCTACAATGGAAGGTCCGAAGCTTGCACGGTTGCCATTGAACTGGTCAGACAGAGGAAGATGGATTTAGGCTGTGGGACAGCTGGGGATAGGAGGATTTTGGCTAGACTGGACTGCATTCATATGGCCTTGGAGTTGTTGTAGGCCCATATGGAGTGTCTGCACACAGCTGTTAGTTTGTTGATCCAACGTTGAAAATGCCTCGTCTCCGCTTGTATCCATGGCTGGATGTTATGTCAGGGTTAAATGATTCTTTGGCGGAGACCAGTAGTTACCCTCAGCACAGGAACAATCAACACGGACTGAGACCAGGAACGGAAGCAATGGAACAAAGCACGGGAACGGGCCCAGAACAAGGTACAGGAATGAGGCAAGGAACGAGGCACAGGAACAAGGCAAGGAATGAGGCACAGGAACAGACTTCAGGACTGGACAGAGACAGGAAAGAAACACTAGGAAGCTGTTGTGGGAACAAACATCCATCACCGGTCTTCTCTAGTCCCTGCTAAACTTTAGCACCACGCCGACACACGTGCATGCCCGCGCACAGACGTCCTGGTGTGCGCACGAACAGCCGTGTGCATGCCCAGAGGACGTCTAGCACGTGCCCACGCATCCCCACAGTTAGTCCGCCCACCGAGGGACCCAGGCAGGTAAGGAGAGATCTTGACAGGTGCTAATTTTGTCCTCATCCAATCAGATCTTATTTAACATTTGAAAGCTAACATATGATTGGTTGGGGCAAAATTAGCAATATTTTTAACGATAAGAACTTTTTATTGAATCTCCCTGTATGTGTTGTGCTTTCTTTCCGGTGTGCTCCAGTGCCTCGCTTGTATGGAAAGTTTGTGCAAAACATGTATGTATTTAGCTTTGTGTTACCAATTTATGTAGAGCCCATTTCTTCTGCTTTTCTCTGCACATAAATAATTGGTTTTAAGGAGAACTAAACCCAATTTTTTATACTCCAGAATCTGAAAAACAAACCCCCCTAAAAACAACAATAAGCTATAAAATCCCACTCCAGTAATTGTATTAAAGTAAATGTAAGCCTGTTAAGAACTGGATGAAGTATCTGTATGTATGTGCAGTGTCAGACACAACTCCCTGATCTCAGTCACTGCTTTCTTCTGCTTTATCTGCCTTAAAAATGATGGCTAGAGATTATTATGGGTGTGACCACTGTAACAAGTTTCTGCCATAGCTAAGGACTGAGCATGTGCAGACACAAATGGTCGTTGACCAAACTGTGTGATACTAGAATGCTGTGAGGTAAAGCACAAACCATATTTAGGTAAATTTCCCAGTGCCCGTTGTTAGGTTTTTATATATTCTCTATTATCACTTAGCCTAATAGCAGCCATTTTGTTCTCTGACTCCATTTTGTCTTACTTATTGTCGTGTTATTGCAGATGTTTTGTTTCCAAATGTTCTTTCTCATTTGATAACACTTGAGCTTCCCAGTGAGCTCAAGGTCTTTTGCCTCCTACATTCCAAGGTTTTAGTACGTCATCGGCAGACACTGTGTCTGGCCACACCCCCTTTTTCTCTTTGTGAAACCCAATGTACATGTGAATAACCGAGAAACTGGGCTCTACTACACCATGCGTTGTTGTGTGATCCATTTCTCCCAGCGCTGAAAGGTCTCTAATGTTCTGACAGGCATCAATCAGAGTCCGGGGGACTAGTGAGGATATTTTATTCTAACACCCGTATCAAAATGAGAGGTAAGACACAGATTACTGGTTTTATATCAAGTGCTCTGCCTTCTGGTTCAGTGTTGTTCTGTGGCTTTAGTTGTCCTTTAAATAAAGCAGTAAACTTACATACTGGATCAGCAGACACAACATCTCTGTTCAGGTATCATCTGGAACAAACTTCCTTCTGCTATTACCTTCTCTTCCCAGTGCTGCTTTCTGATTTAATCAAAATCACTGAGTATTACAGCCATATACAAAGTTTTTTGGTTTTTTTTTTAAATATGCGACAATAGTATATACATACAGCTATTAATCAATAGATACTTTATTTTTTTATACAGTGAATCATATCAATTGTAAAACACAAATGTGTACTTTAATAATGGAGCAACTGATCACATAGACAATGATTAAAAAGGACACACAGTAGCACAAATGAGAAATTGTCACATTCACAGTATATCTGTGGAATTCATTTAGATCACACTGGACTTGAAGTTTAGTGGTTGAAGATTTTTTGCTAGTCATCTGACTGGCTTTCTCAATTCAGAATAAAACCCAGTTGGATGACCAGTGAAACTCAGTCCAGTTAATGTAATTGAAACCACAGATATATATACCATGACCTGATGAATGAGAACCTTCACAGCATATCCATGGTTATTGTGCTGGTACCAGAATTAGCATTAAGAAGAATTATACCCCCCCCTGCTCACCTCACCCCTAATTGTGTAATTAACAAAATGTGGAGCTTGTGCTCAAAGTTTCATTTACTTTCAGATAGGTACAGTATTGAGAAATGCATTGCAGAGAGCTGTGCTAAGGTTTACTTCATTATCCTCCCTCTGCAGCTCTGTACTGTTTCTATAAGTAAGAAAGTTTTCTATAAGTGTAACTATTAATGGGTAATATTAAATATATTTAGGAGATTCTGTCAGATTGAAAGCAATATCTAAGATACTGTGACAAATTAAACATATTTGTCACAGTATTTGTAGTCGTGGTCGTGCACACTGCCATGCACATACATCTCCTCCCTTCATCATCTGTTCGTCTTTTACATTTCCAATTCTTGGGAAGTCTGTATAATTGGTTTACATGATTTGTGGCTCAGGTTCGGGTAAACCACAGTGAGTTTTAAATGGGTTGCGGGTCAATTCGGTTAGAAAGCTACAGGTGTGGGTCGGACCAGGTAGCGGGTTATGGGTCTGTTAAATTTCAGCTGTAATTTCAGATGATTGTAAAAAAACAGGCAACGCCAGATACTCTGCTAGCCCTGCACTACTTATTCACAGCACTACACAAACAATACATAACCACATTAGTACAATTAACAAAGCAGTTTCCTTCCAGTGGGAAGGAGGTGCTGGGGAGGGTAAACTTGGCCCAAAGCTTTATTAAAATAGACACAAAGGGAAAGGAGGGGAATGTAAAAACAACGAATCACCATCTTTTTCCTCCTACACTGTCCATATTGGAATAGTCTCTAAACCAACTGTAAATCAGTTTTGTGGCAGTCCAGAATGGACATCCTCTTCCTTTTATGTATCACGCGATTTCCTGGCAATCCATATAGCATCTTTAAAACATTCAATAGGGCACAAGGCATCCTGGATCGCCTGCTATCAGTGAGTGACAGGAAGTAGTCCATAAAGTACCAAATGGTACAAAGCCTGTTCCTGGGAACATTGTCTCTGAGTTTATGTTTCAAGGCATCCAACAAGGCCTGTGCAACAGACATATGCACTAAAGAGATACAAAGCAGTCTGAACAAGCAGAAAGGACAACGTCTGCACAGTTGCAGGGTGAGCATTAAAGTTCCGAGATGCGATTCCCCCTGACATCCATGTCAGGTCTTTATGCTTGTTGGTGAGCCTGCTGCTGGCAATATTGTTCAATATAGTCATAGTTGTAGCAGAATGGAGCCCTGGAAGAGACTCCTTATGTCCTTAGCTAAAATGAGCTTGTATATAATCCTGTTTTCCACGTTCTGGTTTAACTCCCTCAGTTGGTGTTCCCTCACAAACTCGGTACTATCCAAAAAATCAAGAGGGTCCCATTTTTGTGGAATGGAACTGTCCCACTTGTCCATTCAAAGCCCCTCAAAGAGGGAGGAGGGAAAGCATTACATGAAGTTGCCTGCAGAGCTGTTGGCAAAACTTGTAATTTTTGCTATGGATAAGGTTGCATAAAAAGAAGGCCCGCAGCATGGTGGGGATATCAGGTATTCCTTCCCACCCTTCCAGGGGTCCTTGTAAATTACCATTTTACTCTGTCATTCTTGGAGCCCTAGATAAGGTAAAATACTGCCTTAATAATGTTCTGTAGACACTGTTACCAGTGGGGCCAGGCCTGGGCCATATACTGCAGCACAGGAAGAATCTTTTGTTCCACAGTACTTGTGTTTTACCATAAATGGAAAGTCTTTAATCCCATGACTTCAGGGCCATCCCCATTCCACCAAACCCACCCCTAGATTTTTATAAAGTAGGGTTTTTACAGTGAAGGGCATGGAAGCGGTGGATGACAGGTGCCATACTGACGAGTGTGCCTCTGATTTCCCAGATATCTTTGTCAGTGAAGCTCTGCTGAAGTCCTCACAGATCTGGACGGGCAATTTCATTGACTGGGCATCTGCGCAGAAGACGGTGATGTTGTCCACGTAAATTGTAACTACTATGCATTTAAATAAAACTTAACTGTAACAGAAGCACCTGCAAGGGATACCTATGTATTGCATGTGTAATGAGGACAGATTTCACTCCTTTATAAGTGTGTACAGAATAGAGATGGCCAACTTTTGAAGTTTGGTCCGTTTTCTGAACTTCTAAAAGTTTGAAAATCCGAAAACGGACGCATTAAAGTCATTGGGGGGTAAATAGTTCGGAAAATATGGCAGGGAAACTTACCTTTCAGGCCTCTGGGACCTGGGAGATGTCTGGGAACACGTCCGTGCGGCGGGAACAGCATAAAACCTGATGTAGCGCACACACCGCTCTACTTTCCGGTTTCCGCGTGCTGCTTTTGGTAATCCTCAAACGTTCGATCAAACATTCGATAAACTCGAATGGCTGCTTCCGAAAATCCCTGAACGGCCGAGATTCCCAAATCTCACGATTACCAAATGGCCGACAATCCGGCCGGACGTTCGGGTCCCGCAGCTGCAGCTTGAAACTGGGACCCACTCCTGGGTCCTTACAAGGACCTTTGTGGCCCTGTCAAGGGCCCTTTGGGGCTTAAGGGTCCTGCAGCTCGAACCAGGACCCCCCTCCCCGCACTTCTAAGTAACTTTTTATTTAGAAGTAAAATCGAACTAGTTCAAATAGTTCGGCTCGACTCGGTCCTAGTCAATCCCTAGTACAGAGATGGAATATGTGTAATGTATAGTTATGTATAATGTGCCTGTAAATTTTACAGCTCTCTACAATGAAGTGCTCATATTTCTCTTTTAAGAAAGTATATTTCAATATAACACATGCAACTCTTCATAATTTCACTTGTTTAAATGGAAAATGATACTAAGCCAGTGGTCTGTTTGGCATCAAAATATGTTGAGATTAGGCAGGAAATATGGTATTGCGGAGTAGGGTTGGACTGGATGGACGTATGTCTTTATTCATCCTCAATCTATGCAACATGCTTCGATTGATTTGTCCATGTACAGCAAGCACTTTGCCTCTCGACGGTCTGGGCCTGATGCGGGTGATCCCTCTGATTCAGCCTGATGTTCTAAGAGAAAGCTCTATACAACAGACAAAAGAAGAGGTGATGAGAGGGCAGCCTTATCTGAAGCGGACAGTTTTCATTCATTCACCAATACAGAACTGACAATGTCACGGTACATCAAGCTAACATACAAACAAAATCTTTCACCTAAACCAAGTCTACGCAGGGTCTTACTCATTAACTCATGGAAGACACAGTTGAACTCTTTTTCTCCTGGTCAAGGCTGACAAGGGCTGCACGGATGCTGGCAGTCCCTGATATAGTGGCCTGTGTCCCTGATTAGAGCAAGACTATCTGCGATGCGGCGACCTGAAATGCCGCAGGTCAGGTCTGGGTGGACGATCTATTTGATGAGGCATTTAGCCGGTTGGCAAGTACTTTGGCGAGGATCTTGTAGTCCACATTAGGAAATAGATTGGATGTAAATTTTTAAGGTCCCAATCTCTCCCCCTTCAGCTTATTAAGATAGTGATCATTCCTTCCTTCAGTGACTGGGGAATTCTCTCTCTTCTGCCATCTCCTCATAAAGTTCCAGCAAGTTCCGGAACAGTAATATCCCACAGCTCTGCATATAGTTTTGTTGGGAGACCATCACTGCCCCGCAGCTACCACATGTTATAAGCTCTTAGTCAAAGGTTAGTTGAGGGACATAGGAAATTAGTACGGTGGTACGGTGTCCTTCTATCTAATCTGTCAATCTATCTTTAACCTCCCCCACCTCCTTGTTTGAAATTACCAAGTGTTATAGCCACACCCACCACAAGGCACACCTACCCCCATGTCCCCACGGACATCCACCTCATTTTAAAGCACTGTGCATGCTGTCATTTACTAATTGGGGATGCCTTTCCAAAGTCTCAGTTGGACTCAGGTGCCAAAAACCCTAGAAAACCCTGTGGCCAAAGTTTGAATTTTGCCATCAATCCTAAAGGTGGATATTATAGCAGCCATAAAAATCTCATCCACAATAATAAGGTACCACAAATTGAGTAAAGATACCCTTTAACCCCACCTCTCCTTAACCTAAATAGCCAATGTGTATCCTGTGCTGTCCTAACACCATAGTAACTGTAAATGTGGAATTTGCTGGTAAATACTAATATGTAGAACCTACTGTGTTAATCTGGATCCTGTATAGGGCCTCAGGGTGCCCAATGGTGCTGTTTAATTGAAATGTATATTGTGGGTCTGTTATCGATCTGCAGGTTTATTCGACTTTAACTCCATGGATTATAGCTGTTAGGTAGGTTGAATATGGAAGCGAGGGAAAGTTTGGTAAGGTTTATGACTCCTACTGCTTTAAAGGGTATCTATACTTTCAGAATTTCAGAAACCAAACCTTTAGACAGTGTAATGGTCCACTACTCCAATGCATTTTTCAGATTTGAAATACGAGCTGTAGATTTCCAGAAATGTTCATTTTTAAATAACAGCATGTACAAGGAAAGACCTGTCACTCAGTACAGCATGTACTGTAAAAAGGGAGAGGGAGAAGTGTCCAGCAGCAGTAGTAGCCCCCACTCTCGCTGTGTCAGGAAGATATGTTAATGAGCTCTATAGTGTCGGGCTGAAAAGGTTCTTTATTATGTAAGAGTATCCAGTGTCGGCTGGATTACGTTTCCTACTCTACCGACTTCATGAATGACTTGTCAAGAATCTGTGGCAATTATATACTCTGGAAAATGCCAATTAGCATATCACACGCCAGGTGTTTAAGGGCGTGATTGCATAGTGGCTGAGAGGTGTTATAGGAATGTACAATGCTGTTTTACACCTTACCCTGGGATTCCTATAACACATCTTAGCCCTATGCAATCACGCCCTTAACCCTGGCTGTGATATGCTATTGGGATTTTCCAGGGTACATAATTGCCAACAGATTCTTGTACACGTCATTCTGAATTGAGAAAGCCAGTCGGATGACTAGCGAAACGCTTCAAGAACTAAACTTCAAGTCCAGTTGATCTAATTGACAGATATACCATGACCTGATGAATGACAACCTTCACAAGCATATATACATACATACAATACAGGATTGTGGAAGCACTCCAATTAGGCTAATTTACCAACTACATTTAGCGGAATGCTACTGATCAAACATTTATACAAACATAGAAAAGATAAGCGTGCACTTTCCTAGGCCCCACACAATATCATATTATCTGCACACTGGCTATACTTTATTTAGTGCACCCTTGGTGACAGCAGGATGTAAAGGGTCTGCTCCAACCTAATCTAGTGACACCAGGGCGTTTCAGTGACCACACATCATGGGCAGTGCAACAGGCAAAACCTAATATTTATTTAGATAGATGAAATAAGTTAGTTATGCATTAATTAGCAGTACAACAAAATGTAATAACTGATGCAACCAACAGTACAACAACGTAAGGTAGTTCTAGCAACTTAAACAGTTATTCCCTGGGTGTGCACACCTTTACCCCTAATTTTTCAAGGTGGGGGCCCCCTTCTGGAAGCATAAATCTTTTTAGTGCTCCTAATCTCCAAATAGGTAAGAAGGCAGGGTCCATTTTCACAAGGCCACTTTCCTTCCCCTGCTGCATATAGTGGGTGACACTGGGCAAGCACGTGTCTGAGTGCTGTGGAACATCCAGCTCTCAGCAGATCCCCCAGTCCATATGTGTCACACAGTAAGTAATGTCAACACATTTCCTCTGGCATGGGGTAACTTACAGTTTTTAGTGGCAAAATGGTGGACCAGTTAAATCCAAAGGATGATTGTTTGAAGGCAAAACTTTTGTCCTGGACTCTGTCACAATCCACAGGGGAACAATCACTTCTAAACTGGGATGGTCACTGTCTCACGTTACTTTACAGAGATCCCTCTCTCCATTCAGTTGCTGCTACCACCCCTGGCACCTTCTCAGGTCTCCTTGGCTTCCTCCTGGTCCTAGCCCCTCCTCCTGTTCACCCCTGGTTCCCCCCTCCCCCCCAGTCCTACAGTGCACATACACTTTAGTTACTTTGCAACAAGTTCCTTTCCTATTGTCTTAGATAGAACTGACAGGTTCAAGCCACCTGCAGATTTGTTACATTTATAAACAGGGGTTTTAGTATACTACTGTGATCACATGAATGAAAAGCCTTGTTAGGTTTGTGGACTAACAAAAGGAATTTTTCTGTGAGTGAAATGTGTATAAAGTCCCTTGCTTCTTAGGACCTTGATCTAAGGACATAGAAAAAGAAGGACATTTAATCATGTTGATTAAAATAAGTTTGAAAATAGGATGTTTGTGTTGTGTTAAGGACTGTGTGTGCAGTAAGCATATAATCTTTTTCTCTTCCAGTTTGAAGGGGATGCAATGGCTTCTATATTCTAGTATTACACCTGTTGTAATCATAAAACGGTTGTGAAAGGGTTAATACGTGTTTTTGTTTTTTCCCTCTCTCCTGGCTCTTGCACTAATTGGTATGGGGGCTGGGGCCTATTAGTTAACTAGGATTCACATTGGTTGACCTGTGGTTTTGGACTAACCAAAGGACGTTTCCGTGAGTGAAATGTGTATAAAGTCACTTGCTCTTAATGACCTTGATCTCAAGGACATAGAAAAAGAATTAAACAAGGTTTGTGCATCACTGTTTGGTGTTTGTAGATTAGAAGGGACAGTTTTTGTCGGTACCGTGCAATGTGCATCCCTGACACATGTATAGGCAACCTGGAGCAGACGTTCCAGGGGAACCTATGTGTCTGTGTCAGGTGTGAGTCTATTGCCCGTTGGAAGCTGAGGTGGAGAGTCTAAGGGGGCAAGCTTGCAGGCATGCGGAGTGGCAATCTGGGGGGTCGCAGGCACTGGCTGGGGCCAGTATAGAGGTGGTGGAAGTGGACAGGAAGGTTGAGGGGGAGGTAGTTTTTTGTTAGGGTTATCTAGGGGAAGTGGGGACGGAAGGTAGGATGGGCTTCTCTTCCCCAGATTGCCCATCTCAACATATTGCCGCCTTAGGTATGAAGTGGATGAGGACACCTCGGAATTAGCGTGTATGGAGGGGCTAGTCCCTTACACCCAGGGGACTGCCATCTCTGATACAGGGAGGAGGAACTAAGGATCAGGATGCTAGGCAGGTGGTAGTTGACTCCATTATAAGGAAGGTGATAGGGTAATCTGCCGCCAAGACCCTACATGCCGAACTGTGTGTTGCTCGTGCCTGGTGCTAGGGTTCGCATTTGTGGTGGATCTGTATACAGATTATTAGGTGGGGCCGGTGTGCCCGGGGTCTTGGTTCACATTGGTGCCAATGACAAAGTTAGAGGAGGAGGTTGAGGCCCTTAAACATGATTTTCCGAGAGCTTGAGGCCAAGTTAAAAAGCAAGGACCTCCAGGGAAGTGTTTTCAGAATCTACCGCAGCACATGCTAAGCCAAGGAGACAGCGGAGCTTAGGAACATTAATGCTTGGCTAAGAGGGTGGTGTAAGAGAAGGGTTGTTGGTTTATTGAGAACTGGGCAGACTTTGCTGTCGGCTACAGGCTCTTTAGTAGGGTGGGAGTAGATTTTTAAACTTGTTTTCGGGGGGAGAGGTCTTAGCAGTCTCCACGGGGATAGATAGCCTCGGAGGAAATGCAGGTTTATAGATAGGCCAGTGGGCGGGTGGAAAGGGGGGTGGGGGCTAGCATAGGGGATAGGAAGGCATTGTATTAAAGTGTACGAATAAATTACAGGATCATAATCTCAAATGTACGTTTGCAAATGCGAGAAGCCTAGCTGACAAAATGGTGAATTGGAAATGATGGCGTTGCCATGAGGAAGTATGATGTAATAGGTATAGCAAAACATGATTGAACTTTCTCACGACTGGCTGTAAATTTAGAAGTTTAACCTTGTTTGGCAGGACAGAAACAAAGGAAAGGGGGAGGAGTATTGTTAAAAAGTAGTTCAAAAAGAATTGAAGCCAATTTAAAGAATGTGAAACTGGCGTATGGTGTTAAAGTGGAGCAGGCACTATGGTTGTGGAATTAGAGCAACAGGAAGGGGGGTAATGTCATTGTTGGTGTCTGCTATAAGCCGCAAATGCTAGCAGAGATGAGGTGAGTCAACTTTCCATCATTCTGGCAGGGCGGCCAAGTTTGGGGAGTGTGCTCATTATGGGGGAACTTCATTACCCTGACATTAATTGGTGTAGTGGAACTGCCATCGCAGAAAAAGGCGATGATTTCCTGAATTTGCTGCAGGATAATTTTCTTCTCACAGGTGGTTGAGGTTCCTACTAGAAAGGGCTCTGTTGGATCTGGTATATCTAACATCGTGGAGCGCATTAGATATAAAGGGACTGGAGGCTTAGGGATAGTGACCATGAAATACTGTTACTGGGCGTTTGGACTTTGGTTATTGAAACACAAGTGGCGCTGGGTTACAAGACTTTTAATTCGGAGAAGGCAAATTTTCCAGGTTAAAGCAGCTCTCAGAATGTCAACTGGTATAAGGTATTAATCAGGTAAAGGTACTGAACAGAAGTGGACTGTGTCAATAGGATTTTAAGCCAGTTTCACATCTAAACTTTATACCCTTGGGTAAAATGTAAAAAAAAAAATAAATTCTGGCGCCCTCTGTGGCTGAATTCTGATGTAAGAGGCAAAATGGAAAGGAAGAATAGGCATTTAAAAACCTTTAAGGTATACGAACGCAAAGGGCCTTTAGGGATTAAAAAACTGTAACAAGGAGTGTAAGAAACAATCAACTAGCTAAAATTAATAATGAAGTTAGGATTGCTAAACAAGCATCACTAAAAGCATAAAAATGTTTTAAGTACTCATTAATAGTAAGAAGATGTAGTACTGAGAATGTGGGCACCATTTTAATGGGATAAGTTAGTTCGGTAGTAATGGCGATAAAAGCAAATGTCTTGAATACTTCCCCCCCTCTGTATACACTATAAGAGATCCAAGTAAGATATCATAGATATATGTAGCATATGGTATAAAAAGATTTAAGTGCACTTTGTTACCGAGGATATGGTACACGATCTAATAAGGTTAATATTACTAAATCTCCCTGGACGGGATAAAAATACACCTCCTCGGGGTACTTAGTGAGCTAAGTCAGTTTTTATCTAGGCCATTGTTTCTTATTTTTGCAGATTCCCCCCTCTGTCCGGAGGTGTGCATCTGATTTTAAAAGGGCCTGAGTTATTCCAATATTCAAAAGGGTAGTTGTTCACAGCCGGGTAATTACAGGCTGTATGTTTAAACTTTCAGTGGTGGGAGAGATCCTGGAAAAGTTTTAATATTGGAACATGTTCTACAGAGTATCTTTCAAAGACTGACATTATAAGTAGTAAACCAGCAATGGATTTAGGAGGAATACTATCTTGTCAAACTCCCTTGCTTGGCTTTTATGAGGAAGTAAGTAGAAATTTAGACTCGGGCATAGCAGTAGATGTTAGTTTTACTTGGATTTTGCAAGGCTTTTGATACAGTCCCCCCACAGGCGACTAATGTATAAAGTGAGATCTTTTGTCTGGGGAGTCACATTTGTACATGATAGAAAATTGTTGTTTATGAATAGTGATGCAGAAGTTGTAAATGGGCGTTCATCATTATGGATAAAGTGCAAAGTTTTTTGGTTTGCGCCAGGTTGTCTTCTCGTTCTGGCCGTGGGCGGCGCTTCTATTTAATCTATTTATTTAGATTGGAATGGGTATTATCAGTAAGTGTTTCTTTTCTGTGTTGCTGACGACAAAACTTTGTCGACCATTAAACTTCAAGAAGTGTGCAATGCGTTGCAGGGGATCTAGATAGATGTCCACTTGGGCTGCTAAGTGGCAGATAATTCATGATTTGATAAATGTTAGGTTCATGTTTGGACTTAAAAATCCTTGTGCTACTCATACTATACTGGTCTCTGTGTTAAGTGAATCCCTGTTGAAAGCCAGAGCCAACATGGATTTGTCCTTGATAAAGAGAGTATGGATTCAGGGAGGAGAATGTTATTCCCCTCTTACAAAGCATTGTAGGCCATATTTGGATATGCAGTGCACTTAGTTTGTAATCCTTTGTACAAAAAAACATACTTGTGAATGGAAAGGGTTTCAGAGAAGGGCACTAAATTAATAGGGGATGGGAGCTGGAAGAAGAGAGACTGTAAAGTTACAACTATTTCTCTTATCTAGCATGACCCTTTCGGTGAAATCAAATGGAGCTTACAAAGCTTCTTCCTACCTTTTTAACCTCTTTCAGTAGAGAAGCGTTGGTAAGCTCATTTGATCCCTGGTAAAGGGGCAGCTAGATACAAGAAGCAGGTAGGCTGTAGCCCCAGGGAACATATAATTTGTTTTATTAGGTTAGACGTGACATACTGGATACGGCCGTGAAGTGGCGTGTCAGTCTAGCATGTTTGTACAAACAACTGTAACTAAAGGTATCCATTTTGAACTTAATGTGGCGGTGAGTTGCCTCCATTGCTTGCATCCATGTCTAACTCTTTTACTCTTTCAATTAAATTGCCATGTTTAGTTGAGTTCTGGAACTTTTGTGTAGTATACTTGCCGTTCCTCCATTGCACCGCAACCAGAAAGTGATTGAATTAAGGTTTTGAGCAAGCATAAATTGTATTTGTATTTAAATTTAGGGTAGTTCGGCGCACGCCCGTTTTCATATGCTTTGCTCCTGTGTAAATGTATCTCTTCTCCGCCCCTTTAAGGCTGCCTGAAAGAGGTTAAAAATGTAGAGAGCTTGTAAGCTCATTTGATTCCCTTGAAAGGGTCATGCTCGATACAGAGACAAGCAGGTATGGCCTGGACCCAGGGAACATATATTTGTTTGTATTGGTTAGAGCCTGACCGGGGATACTGCGCCGTGAAAGTGGCGTGTCAGCTAGCATGTTTTGTACAAACAATGTCACTAAGGTATCCATTGAACTAAGTGCAGGTGATTTGCCTCATTGCTTGCATCCATGTCTACTTTTACTCTTCAATTATAAATTGCATGTGTAGTTGATTGCTGGAGACTTTTGTGTAATGTTAATAAATTGCCGTCCTCCATTGCAACCGCACCAAAAGTGTATTTGATTTAAGGTTTGAAGCATCATAAATTTGTATTTGTTGTAATATATATATATATATTATTATATTATTGTATAATCTAATAATATATAGTGTAGATACTATATAATATCGACTTATATATGTGTATATATATATATATATATATGTGTATATATTATAGATATGGGTCTATAATATATATATATATATGTGTATATATATTATAGATATATAATAATATCTCCTTCTGTTTGTTATCCCTCTCTCTCTCTCTCTCTCTCTGTTCTGTCCCTCTCTCTCTCTCTCTCTCTTCTCTCTCTCTCTCATCTCTCTCTCTCTCTCTCTCTCTCCCTCCCCTCACCTCCCCTCTCGCCCTCTGCGGCTCCCCCCTTCTTCCCCTCCTTTCCGGTGCGGTGCCCTGGCGCCCGGCCCTTTTTCCATTCCCCCACCCCTCCGCCCTCCCCTCCCCCTCCCTTCTCCCTTGCCTGACGTAAAAGAAATAGACATTTATGCCAGCAATGAAGGGTAATCACCTGCACTGTAGTTCAAGATGATACCTTAGTTACATTGTTTGTACAAACATGCATAAGCTGGATGCGCCACTCCAAGGCAGTATCCTAGCATCAGTCCTACCCTAGTGAAACAATATATGTTCCCTGGGGCTACCAGGCCATACCTGCTTCTCTCTTGTCTAGTATGACCTTTTCCATGACTCAATGACTACAAGTTTTCTATACCTTTTTAAACCTGCTCTGGACTGCCTTAAAGGGGGAGAATACATTTACCAGGGATCAAAGCATATAATAGGGCTTGGCCGAACTGCCCTTAATTACATACCAAATATAGCATATGCTTGCTCAAACTTTATTCAAAAATCCTTTCAGTGCGTGCAATGGAGGACCGGCAATTTTTACATTACACAAAGACTCCAGCACTCAACTACACATACAATTATAATGATGGAGTAAAAGAAATAGCATGTATGCAAGCAATGAAGGGTATCACCTGCACTGTAGTTTCAATGGATGGAGGGGCGCAATCACTTATGCATGTTTGTAAACAAACAAGTAACTAACGGTATCCAATTTGAACTACCGTGCAGGTGATTACCCTTAACGTCTTCTGCCAATCATGACCGCAACTCCTACTAGAACCTGCAAGGACTTGGCAAGCTTGAGGATCAAAGTTCAAACTTCGGGAAGTCGAGGCCTGGACTTCATAGAATGGCCTCCTGGTGTCCACCGTTCCATGCCCTCTCCATGATCCGGACTTCAAATCAAATAATTGGGGTCTGGTTTGGTGGAGGGTGTCCTGAAGTCCTGGGATGAAAGAGCTCTAGAAGATTAACTAGAACTTTGGACTAAGAAGTTGGAGCCTCAGAGACTTGTTCATCGAAAGGTACAACTGCAATGGCAGAATAAGATTCTTCCTGTGCTGTCAGTATATGCCCCAGGGGCACTTCTAGGTTTTTTTGCTGCCTGAGCCAAACTTTTAATGCTGCCCTTCGCGTGCCGCCATATTTAGTTGGTGTGGCCTTGTCAATGTCCATGGCTTTACACTGGTGGTGGTGGCTAAAACTTTACGATTAATGAACTTGCTATCACATATGATTTAAAACAGTTCCCTCAGATCGTCAATTACTCAATAATGTAATTACAGAAACAGATATTACACCTTTCACTGCGAGATTTTCATTTTTTTTGCGTTAACTGCCAGAAGAATTTTCAGGATTTTCGCCTTAATCGCTTTAGACTAATTTTACGTAGGAAACCTGCAAGTAACTCAGGAATATTATAACATTGTTTTTTCGCAACAAAGTGTACTTTAACATGGTAACAGAACTTTTGTAACTTTTCTGGAAATTTTTACTGGAATTATGGGAAAATAATGTAAAAAAATGAAAAATTTGGCAAATTTTCAATTGGATTTTTCCCATTTTTTACTTATCAGTTATCTAAGGTACGCACAAATCTTACTGTTTCTAAAAGCTCAGATACTCCCGAGTACACACGATCCAGATATATGTAGGTACGGCCGACTTTTTCCTGTACAGGAGAAACCCCCCAAACTAACACTGCCACCTCCTAGAATTTACACAAATTAAAATGTGTAACCACTACTAACAGTTAACAATAGAATATCTAACCCAATTACTAACTATCCCCACAGTGAGATATTTTAGAACTACCACACCTCGCAGATTTTTAACGAGTGATGTTATTTTCGATCAAAAATGCAGATACCCGACGCCGCTCTTCGTCAAATTGTAAGTTCTTTCCTCACATTTTCCTTTTTTTTCCTCAACTGAGTCTCAGGCGCCATTTTGATTACATTGCCAGAGGAATACACTTCTCTCAGGGCAATCATATCAGCAGGCACTTTGGAGACAGCCACAATGGCTCAGCAGGATAACCAAACGATGCTGAACAGGATTAGGGAGAGAATCAGCACAGACGGGGCAGGATGGCTGCAGGAGATTCTTAGTGCAGACTCCCCTATCACCAGGAACGTGAGTACTGGGCCTAGGCCCAATACCAGGTCTGCTAGCCGGCTGGCTGGCAGGCTTACGCGCCCCTCCTTTGCCCCCTCGCGTCTGAGTCCCAGTCCCCCACGAGCCATCAGGAGACGCCGGGGTTCACAGGTCAGGCAGTCGGGCACGGCAAGGGGCCGGGCAGTGACTGAGGGCCTGCTCAGGTCCTTTAATATGATACATCCATCCCAGTTAGTTAGGGTGGATGTCCATCGTCCTCATTCGGAGGCTTTGGAGGTAGGGCCTGTGCTTCCCGACGCCCCCGCATCAGCATCAGGGAGAGGAAGAACCAGGGGCAGAGGAGGCCTTGCCCCATGGTTACCGAGGTCCGCCCGCCCAGCTGTTGCAGCAGCAACGGCGGGGGACATAGCTAGCGATCCCCAACCAGCGCCGCAGGCCACCGAGTCCGATGAGGGTGAACTGGAATTTGTGGACGCTAGGTCCACGGTTCGGGGGATTACCCCGGCGCCCACCAGAGTCAGGGAGCTAGAAGAGCGTAGGTCTCACAGGGTCAGGAGTCAGCCCAGGAGGGCTAGGAGCAGCCGCAGACACGGCAGGAGAAGGAGTAGGTACTCATCATCAAGTGAGAGTACCGATGACTCCCGCAGGCATGGGCGCAGGAGACGCCATGGGAGCGCTCGCCATGGGCGTCGCTCACATTCCAGGGGCCACAGTGACCGCCGGATACATCCTTGCGAACGGTATGGTTTCACAAGCCGTTACATGCCCTCTGGGGATCCAGAGGCCTGGCATTTAGCATTGGCTACGGCTGGGAGTTTATTGGAGCGAACGCAAGGATGTAAAAAATTAAGATCTGGCCTATTGTGGTAAACACATATTGTAATGTGTTAAAATAAAGCTGTGGCCGTTTATTTACACCCAACTCTGTGTCTGCCTGTTCATTCATCTAAGTTAAGGTCAAAGAAATCTGGTAAAAGTTAATTTGTGAAAGCAGCCTAGTTCATCCCAGTCTAGGTCTGATAGCTCCGGCCCGGGTTAGGGGGCGGGGCGCCTGACCTTGAATGGGGTCCACCTCTGAGGATGCTGGGAGCTGTAGGCAGGTGTCTGATTCCCTTCTCGCGGGTCCCGGTCGGGGCGCGGACTGATGACGTCAGCACGCCGATACGTAACTTCTTATTGGCTGCGCCGGGCCTCGCGAGATTCGAGATTGTGACGTCACCGGAGTTAATAAAAGGGGGGCGGCCACGAGTCTCAGGCGCCATTTTGATTACATTGCCAGAGGAATACACTTCTCCCCTCCCTCCCTCCCCTGAGTTAAGGTTGTGAGTTATTTTGTTATGTGTGGTTTGTAAAATGATAATGAGAATGGTTTTTGGAGTCACAGCTGGCGGATACATCCTTGCGAACGGTATGGTTTCACAAGCCGTTAATTGCCCTCCTGGGGATCCAGAGGCCTGGCATTTAGCATTGGCTACGGCTGGGAGTTTATTGGAGCGAACGCAAGGATGTAAAAAATTAAGATCTGGCTCTATTGTGGTAACACATATTTGTAATGTGTTAAAATAAAGCTGTGGCCGTTTATTTACACCCACTCTGTCGTCCTGTTCATTCATCTAAGTTAAGGTCAAAGAAATCTGGTAAAAGTTAATTTGTGAAAGCAGCCTAGTTCATCCCAGTCTAGGTCTGATAGCTCCGGCCCGGGTTAGGGGGCGGGGCGCCTGACCTTGAATGGGGTCCACCTCTGAGGATGCTGGGAGCTGTAGGCAGGTGTCTGATTCCCTTCTCGCGGTCCCGGTCGGGGCGCGGACTGATGACGTCAGCACGCCGATACGTAACTTCTTATTGGCTGCGCCGGGCCTCGCGAATTGAGATTGTGACGTCACCGGAGTTAATAAAAGGGGGGCGGCCACGAGTCTCAGGCGCCATTTTTGATTACATTGCCAGAGGAATACACTTCTCCCCTCCCTCCCTCCCCTGAGTTAAGGTTGTGAGTTATTTTGTTATGTGTGGTTTGTAAAATGATAATGAGAATGGTTTTTGGAGTCACAGCTGGCGGATACATCCTTGCGAACGGTATGGTTTCACAAGCCGTTACATGCCCTCTGGGGATCCAGAGGCCTGGCATTTAGCATTGGCTACGGCTGGGAGTTTATTGGAGCGAACGCAAGGATGTAAAAAATTAAGATCTGGCCTATTGTGGTAAACACATGTTGTAATGTGTTAAAATAAAGCTGTGGCCGTTTATTTACACCCAACTCTGTGTCTGCCTGTTCATTCCTCTAAGTTAAGGTCAAAGAAATCTGGTAAAAGTTAATTTGTGAAAGCAGCCTAGTTCATCCCAGTCTAGGTCTAAACAGAGTGAGGAGTTTCTTACAGCAATATCATGATACAATAGGAGAGGACCGTACCCAAAGAGCTTACAGACTAGAGGATATGGGGGTGAGACATAAGGTGAAGGGAATTGGTAGGCTGTAAGCAGATTGGCAGTGGAGTGTGAAAGGTGAGTTGGATCATATTGGGTAGTAAGGGGGTAATGTTTAGGCCAGGTTATATGCTTGCCTAAAGAGGTGGTTTTTAAGGTTACATTTGAAGGTGTTATGGGAGGGTGAGTGACGGACAGACGGAGGAAGGGAGTCATCAGTTAATCACAGTTGATGATATGGGCTTTTCTTCAGCCACAGGTCCTTGGTATCTTGCAGTCTTTAAGTCAACATTTATTGACACATGTATTCTATAATCAATATATAAAAAAAGCCATCGGTCGGATATAGAGATGGCCGAAACTAATGGGTTTCGTTCCATTTTCAGATCTCAGGAAAATGGAACTTAAAAATGGGACTTCGGAGGGAGTTTTCAATTTTATCGAACGTTCAAGATATTTTCGAAAATTCTCGAAAATAGCCCTGAATGTTCGTTAATACTCGAAAATAAAATCATAAACTATTTTCAAGTATTATCAAACGTCCGAGGCTATTTTCCGAAAATAGCTCGAGTTTTTGATAAAAAGTAACGATTCGTATGGTTTTGGACAGAACATTCGGATTTCGGAACTGAGGGGTTCCGTGTCGGACCCAGATCCTATCTCTAGTCTGATAGCTAAAGCATGTCTGAGTGGGTCGTGCAACAGGGAGAATTATCCCCAACACACCAGTAGGTGGGGGGAAGTGATAGCCTTCGATATTAATCCAATGCAAGGTCAGGGAGACAAAACAAATGCAACCAAGCAGGGAGTGTCAGCCCAGATAAATGACCCAAGGTAATTTGTTAGGACCTTCCATACTGGGGTTACCTTGATGTCGTTGGAAGGCTTTTTAACTAAAAAACCCCATGTTTTTACTGTTTGCACTAGCACAGATACTATGATAGTATATGGGACCCAGGAGTGTGCATTGATCATCATTTCTTGTTTGTTCTAAAGTTTTGGTCAGATCAGTAGCACTTCCACTACATGTTATAATAATGTTGACATAGGAGTGCTCCCACAGCCCCCCTTTCTGTCAACACACCAGTTACAAAATCCCCAACACAACAGAATGTCTAAAAAAATTATCAAAATAGAACTTGCAAGTGAGGTTGGTGAAATCTCTCTAAAATTCCTGTACCAATGAGAAGAACATAAAGTGAGTTGGAAATAGAAAAGTAATCATACAGTCTAAAAAAATTACTGTGCAGCCATTCTTTAGCATTATTCCACTGTAATTGTCCTTGAAGAAGAGCAGTTTTAGTATGTGCTTAGGAAGAAACTGCTCACTATCAGAGACCTAAATAAAAATTCTACTGACTGTTGGAGCTGCAAAATAAAACCAAGGATTGTGAAAATCTATGGGAAACTACTTGTATCCAGCACCATTAAAACAGCACAGCTTGCGTTATCTCAAAACAGGTGCCATGGTCATAGCTGCAATAGCATCAAACCTAAATAGATTGTAAGCTCTATGGGGCAGGAACCTCTTTCCTCATGTTACATGTTTCAAGCACTTGTATATTTCTTGATGCTCATACTTCTTTATATATTTATGTATTGTGCCCCTTGGACGGCTTTTTGTATTCTATAATGTGCAGCGCTGCGTCCCCTGGAGGCGCTCTATAAATAAACATATACATACATACATCATGGATCTTTGTTTGTGCCTCAGAATTCTCTGATACTTCACAGTATTTAGTTAAATCATCTGGAGACAATAAATAATTTTACTGTGCCAAATTACACATGCAGATTTTCTGATCTGCCTTAATTTCCCCTTATGTTATTTCATGTTTCTTTGCTGTAAATTTTACTGATCAGCCACCTAATTGCCAACATTATATCCCATTATCTATATAGTAAGCCTGACCATTCATGGCAGGGTTAATGATGGGTGAACTTTAATTTTATTCCATTCGGTGCAAAAGCTTTTCAGTTTCAGAGATGGACAATATCTGTGAGAATGCAGGTGGCTATGGGAAGTTTAGAAATTGTCAGATGTGAAAAGTAAGTTACTGCAAAATACAGAAATGTGCGTTCAATGCAATAATAAACTCTTGATTTCTAACACGGTTTTATTTGGCCCACAGCAGATCCACTAAAACATTAACCAGAAAAGAAAACCAGGATTTGCAACCACATGCAGACAAAATGAACACAACTAATTCTGAGTGTGATCAGTGCAAGACCATCATTTTCCACAAAAATAAACAGTGAGTCTGCCTTGATTAGAGCATTTTAAATGGGGAAGCTACAGATCACTATTAATATACAGTCCTGGCAACATTGATAAAAAGTAATATGTAAGATTAAGAATACTTTTATTATTTATTTAATGAATTTTTTAAAATTTTTAAAATTTTTCATTTTTTAAAATGAAACTTTTCTTACCTGTCATCATTCTGCCAAGCCTGGTCTCCTAAAAGCAAATCACGAAATCTATACCTGGGAGGTAGTGGGGGAACCTCACTGTCTAAATCCACCATCCTCCTGGTTTATGGGATGCAGTAACAGTCACAGTGTTTGAGATGAGCTGGATGCTACAGAAGCAGGCAGAACAGATGCTGACAGTGTTAAGACTTTGCTGTTATTTACCTTGCTGGGAAACACAATGTAAAGAATTGAAAAGCATTGCACACATCCAGCATTCAGGATCATCCTCACTGTGCTGATCAGAAACGCCTCTGCTCATCTGATTTGCCCCTCAAGAAGCTCTAAGTAAAATGTGAAATGGACTATTTATAGAATGCTTGCTTGCTTTCATTGTAACATTATAAAAGATCAATAGATCTGCCAAGAATGAACTTTCAATTGCTGCGGAAGTTTTCATTTGCACATCAACCACATATCTCATTGTAGATGCAGGATTGTGCTTTTCAGATTTCTTTTAGGCAGATGTTTCCATAGTTCTATTGCATTTATAAGTATCTTCTTCCTCTTCTACCATTTCATTCCCTTGCTTAAGCCAACAAGAAAAAAATGATAAAATATTATTCTAACAGACTCAACTAATGGATGTGACTGAGTTGGTTGAATCTTGCTTGTAACATAAAGGGATTTATATACTATGAACTCAGCACAATAGGAAAAATGGAAAAGCAGAATGGAAATGGGGAAAGGAGGGAAAGGGGGGAAAGAAGAACGGGAAAAGGAAAAAAATGAATGAGAAGGGGTAAGGAAAGAATGTGAATGGGTGAAAGCAGAATACAAAGGGATAATTAAAGGGGGTTCTAATAACCGCGCTGCACACAGTAATGCGCATTTTCCAAACGATCGTGAGGCCGATGAACGTTCACCGTTGGCCTCACAGCTGTTCGGAAATGGGCAAAATATTTCCATCGGCCGCCTGTCTGTCATGTTCTAACTATCATGCAACTGTGTACACGGAGAGTACAGGCAGATGAACGCGACCGAGGGAAATTTTGGGGCTTCTCCGAATTACCACGAGGCCAGCAGTGAACTTCGTTAGCTTCACGATCACTCTGAAAATTCACTATACACATTAATGATAAGCGCCGCTTTATTGTTAGTGTGTGTACCCAGCTTTAGTGATGTTTGCTGATTGGAGGATTTCCTAAGCCTGCAATGGTGGGTACACCAAAAGAGGAGGAGCATACTACAGGTGAAAACAACATGATACAACGTTTCGGGGGCGCTATGCTCCTTCCTACCTGATCTTAGAAAAAAGACAGACAGAATCTTGCAGTTATCTGTGATGTGTGTACCCAACTTTACACTTGTGAGATATGAAAGGGGTGATATACAGACAGTTCCCGGGAGGGAGGGAAGGAAGGAGGGAGCTAGAGAACTTATTGAGTATGTGCAACTAGAATATGTATCTGCATTTATAGCCCACTATACAGCAGAAAAGATTATGATTAAATATTTTTTTTAATAAAACTTCAGGAGGTGAGAGATACAACTATTTCTTAGTTCCATCATTAATGCAGGCTAATTTACATAGTATCTCCATAGTTCTCCATAAAAATCCAATAATTTAACTTGGCCTTTCATGTGCTTGGGAAAAGTCTTCACTAATCTGACAACAGAGGGGTATGAAACAAAAACAATGTGGACTGCATAGATTTAACAGTCCAGCAAAAGGTATTTCTATTACATCTTCCCCTTTACAAGGTAATTATAGCAATCCTAGCCCAAGGAGAGAAAGACCTGCTTTGCCCTAGATGGCTTGCTCCTTGCTTGCTTTTGTATCATTCTCCTTATTAGCTGCATGAGGCAATGAGTACAGATGAATGAGGGGCACTGGGTCTAGCATGTTTTTTTAGAGCAAGGTGCTTGATGCTATGAAGAATGTTGGAAACCTGCAGGCTATCATTTGTTTGGGCCACTGTTTTTAGAATTGTTTTCATTAAAAGTGAATGTTTTTAAACTATCATTAAGAAAAGTACAATGATAATCTGTGCTGCTATGTGAATAGCCATAATACAGGATGTATACTAATATTCAAGGTTAAATAATACCTTCAAATATTCATTCATTGTAAGTGGAGTGGGATAAAATAAATAGAGAGTTGCTAGAATTGTGAGCAGACTCCATCCAATGTAGATGTAGAAGAATTATAAAGGAGTCCCTAAAAAAATTAGGAACACAGAAATGACTCAAAGGTGATATTGTATACCTTATTATATACCCCACTTATCAATACAGTCCAAAACATGTATGTGTCCAACCACAAAATACATCAAAACTTATGTTCAAATAAGACCCAAAGAAAATAGGGGATTCAATTCATCCACAGATACAGGTGGATTCAGACATGAGCATGGTCCGAGCGCCATACCCCAGATCCGTCTCTATATACATTTGTCCAACATGGTTAGAATGGAATATAAGTGTATATTGAATTCCACTTAAACGTCTTGTGATGCCTGGAGTTCCCGGGTATACATTCAGCGTCTTTACCCCAATCTACAGCCGTTGTCTTCACCTATAGACAAGCCCTCGATCGTCAGGAGACTTGTTGCACCTTGCTGTACATGGTCCCCCAGGTCTTAGAGCGCAAGGTATAGACGCTGAGGCCGGGTATACTCTGGAAAACCAGAACACCAATGGAGCTGGATAAAGTACTCAGAAGACAAAGCCGTTGGATTTTTTTATTGAATACTTTAGCACCTTTTGGACTCAATGACAAAATACAATTCAGTGCATTCCTATAAGTAACCTCCAAATTATAATGACAAATTGAGTATATGGCACAGATATTAATACATATGCCATATATACTTAGTCTCTAACATCAAAGGTTTAGCAATTTTGCTAGGGGACCAAGACTAGGGATCACTATTTTTCTTTGGGCTAGTAGAAGCAACGAGTGCTTTAGGGGTAACCTGGTAATTCTGTGGTTGGGTGAGGTGGAGAGGTTTTCCTCATTCAGCCAATTCTGATGCAGGATTGGCTGAATGAGGAAGTTTGAATAAATTGGAGCTCCTTCGTCCAATACTACTGCTTTTAGGGATGGAGGAGATAAGAAGAGGTGACACGAGCAGACGTGGACATGCTCACGCATGAAGATGCTGGACGCATGACGTCACCCATGACGGAGACTCCCGAGGGCTGCCGCGACCAGCCGCGGAAACAGAAAGCAGGTAAGGACTGAGCCCTGACACATCTACATGGAGATTCTAGTTAGAGCAACGTTAAGAGCTGAGAAGAGCGATGTGTACCTGCAGTGCTCCTCAGTAAATGAGCCTAATATAGTGCAATAAGAAATTCACCAGCTCACAGTTTCCAATCAGTGGTCCAGGCGCAGCTGCCCAAGACCCGTCGCTCCACACGGTACAATGCACAAACTTTCTACAAAGCGAGGCACTGGTGCACACCTGAAAGTAAGCACACACCAAGTCTTCAAATCAAGCAGGTTAACACAATTTTACTTTAGTTATAGGGGTCCTGGATATGTTTTAGTTATCCAGTAAAATTATGTTCACCTGCTTGAAGACTTGCAGGGAGATTCAATAAAAGTTCTTATCATTTAAAATGCTGCTGTCAGGGTTACCTGATTCCGTAGCGGAGACCAGTAGTTACCTACAGGCACTGGAGCACAAGGTCTAAGTGTGACAAGGTAAAGTTTTTACCAGAGCCCCGGATGGTGGGGATGTTGAGCTGCTGAATCACACCAGGTTGCAGCCACCAGTACCTGTAAGCAACAAATCGAGTCACAGGAACAGATAGACAGGACTGAGACACAGGAACAGAGGTACTGGAATGAAGCACATAAACAGGGCACCAGAATGAGGCACAGGAATGAGGCAAGGAATGAGGTAGAGGAACAGGAAAGAGCGGCAGGAAATATTAGGAAGCCGGTGTGGAAACAAACATCTTCTCTAGTCCCTGCCTTTTAAACTTTGGCACCACACCAGCGCACAGACGCACAAACCTATGCGTGCATGCCCCACAGGAAGCTGGTCACAGAGTGAACCAGGGCAGGTAAGGAAAGATTGTGACATCCCCCTCCCCTTAAGGGAGGCCTCTGGACAACCTTCAAAAAAGACTTCTCTGGGTGAGTCTTGAAGAAGTCTTGAATCAAACGAGGAGGAAGATTCCTTGCTGGTTCCCAAGAGTATTCTTCCAGTTCAAAATCCTTCCATTTGATGAAACTACAGACCCCTTCCTGTACAGCAAACATCTAAGATCGACTCAATCTCAAATTCCTCCTGACCATCTATGATGACTGGAGATTCTACTGGAGGAAATCGGAACCCCGATGGGGCTGGATTGAAGAGGGAAACGAGAAAGACAGGATGAATTCTAAAGGTAGGAGGCAATTTAAGCTTGTAGGCGACTTCATTAATCTTTCCAATAATCGGAAATGGGCCGACAAACTAGGGACCCAATTTCTTAGAGAGAAAACATAGTCTTAAATTAGCTGTGGAAAGATATACCAGATCTCCGATGGAGTAAATCGGAGGCCTAGCTCTCTTGCGATTAGAATTTCTTTTCTGAGTCTGCCAAGTCTTCTCAAGATTCATGGGAACCTGATCTTGACACTGGTTAATCTGGATATCAATTCTTGAACTGCAGGAGTAGAAGAAGATGCAGACTTAGTTGAATCAGGAATGGAACTTGGTTGAAAGCCATTATTTAAACAAATAGATGAATGGACAGAGTTGTTGTAGGCAAACTCTGCTATTGGGAGGAGAGAAGGCCAATTATCTTGTGCAGCAGTCGAGAAACATTGAAAATATTGCTCTAAGGTCAGATTTGTCCTCTCTGTTTGGCCATTGGACTGAGGATGGTATGTGGAAAAGTGGCAAAGTTTGACTTTAGAGCAATATTTTCAATGTTTCTCGACTTTTTTTTTTTTTTTTGAGCAGCGGTCAGAGGTTATTTCATCTGGGGTCCTGTGAAGTCTAATAACTTCTTTGATGAAAACTGATAATAATTTTGAGGAAGATGGAAGCCCAGCAAGAGGAATGAAGTGCGCCATCCTTGAAAACCTGTCCATCAACCCTAGTATAGTGTCAAATGCTTGCGCTATAAGGAGTCCAAATTTCTATGGAAATGTGGCTTCATGGGCATCTAAGAAGGGACAAGGACAGAAGCAATCCAGCAGGTTTACTGTGCAGAGACTTGTTTCGTAAACAAGTGTCACAGGTAAGAACATAATCTTTACAGTCCTTGTGCAGGCTTGGCCACCACCAGAATTGTTGGGAGGTAAGTTTAATAGTTAGTTTGGAACAAAAGTGACCCGCAAGAGGAAAAGCATGGGACATCTGTAGCACTTGCTGGTGGAAGTTTTCGGATTCAAAAATGTTATCCTTATAGAACAGGAGACCATCTCAAGCTGTTAACCCCAGGGAGGTCTGAACAGAAGGAGAAAAGGGGCTAAAGCAGATACGGCCAAGGATTTCAGACTCCATAAGAAGGAAATGGTACTGATTGAGAATAGTTTCAGTATGATCTTCAGAAAAGTCAGAAGGATACATCCGAGAAAGGACGTCAGGTTTTCCATTCTTTGAGCCAGGAGAAAAGTATATGAAAATTGAAACAAAGAACAGTGCCCATCTATCTTTTCTGAGATGCTCTAAATTCTTATCTTGGGCTTCCAGAATCCATTGAAATGTAACTTTTTTCTTGGTCAGATTCATGATAGGAAGAACAATTTTAGAAAAGTTCAGTAAAAGTTGGCGAACCCCAGGAAATGTTGGACTACAGGAAGGGGTTTGCCAATCTAACATAACCGATACCTTAGTGGTATCCATAGAGATTCCCTCCAGGGAAATAACCAGGCCAAGGAACAAAACTGAACAGTTGTGACACTTTTCAAGCTTGGCATAGAGTTGGTGCTCACGAAAACGAAGAAGAACTTTGGAAACATGGAGGCGATGAATAGTAGGATCAGAGGAGAAGATTAAGATGTCATTAAGATATACAATTGTCAAGGATGTCTCTGAAAATTTCATTGGTGAATTGCTGGAAGGTTGCTGGAGCATTGCATAACCCGAAGGGCATGACCAGGTACTTGAAGTAGATACATGACCTGAGACATCTATTCTTTTTTTTCAAAAAATAAATATTCCTGCACCAACAGGCAAAGTGCATGGGTGAATCAATATATTCCCAAAGAGCTGTGAGTTCTGATTCGGGTGGAGGAAAAACTCTTCCAAAAGGAATAGGTGACCTAGGGAGTAAATCAATCGGGCAATCATAAGGCCTATGTGGAGGCATGGATTCAGATACTTTCTTGTCAAACACATCAGCGAAACTGTTATAGTGAAAGGGTAAAAATGGTTTATCACAGGAGGTAAATTTTATTTTTTCATGATGGGGAAGAGTTTTCCAGGGGAAGAGTTTCATGAAGAATGATGCCTAAAGCAATAGGAGAGCCATCTACCAAATGAAGGGGAAGTGGAGTCTTTCCATCTACCAAATGAAGGGGAAGTGGAGTCTTTCTTGGAAAGGAATGGACAGTTAAAACTGGTATAAATGAAATTCTCACAGGCCCCAGAGTCCAGGATTGCATCAACTTTAACTTGTTTTCCAAAGAACTGTAAAACATTAGGTATGGAGAAGTTAGGACATTGGAGGAGAGAAGAAATTACTCTGTCCTTTTTAACAGAACATGGCTTACCCTGGGGACGTCAAAGACAAGATCTCAGAAGATGACCAGCTTTCCCACAGTAGAGGCATAAACCTAACTTCTTTCTTTGAGCCTTTTCTTCCAAGGAAAGAGGATAGCAAATTGCCCCAATCTGCATTGGAACTGGTTAAGGACTCAACTGGGCCCACTGCAGGATGCGAGTTAAGGAAGCGTGCTGTTCACGTTGGCATTCTCAAGACGACGGTCAATTTGCACCGTTAGCTATACTAGTTCTTTTAAGGAAGATTGGACCCCAACACGGGCAATCTCATCTTTGAGAGTGTCGGAGAGCCCCAATTTAAAATGGTGCTTAAGGGCAGCATGATTTCAGCCAGTGTCTGGGGATAGAGCTCGAAACTCGGTGACTTAATCCCCTGCTGGTCTATTCCCTTGTCTGAGACTACAGATGGACAGTTCTCCAGAAGGGGCCCTGGTAGGGTTGTTGTAAATAGCAGCCAACACCTGTAAAATGAAGTCCAGCGAACTCACCAATGGGCTGCTCTAACAAGTGATGAGCCCAGGATTTGTTTGCTCCTTGGAAAAGGCAGATGACTAACATAACTGTGGTATGTTTGTTCGGGTACGTTAAAGGCTGAAGCTCAAAAAATATTTGGCAGCTACAATGGAAGGTCCAGAAGCTTGCACGGTTGCCATTGAACTGGTCAGACAGAGGAAGATGGGATTTAGGCTGTGGGACAGCTGGGGATAGAGAGGAATTTGGCTAGACTGGACTGCATTCATATGGCCTTGGAGTTGTTGTAGGCCCATATGGAGTGTCTGCACACAGCTGTTAGTTGTTGATCCAACGTTGAAAATGCCTCGTCTCCGCTTGTATCCATGGCTGGATGTTATGTCAGGGTTAAATGATTCTTTGGCGGAGACCAGTAGTTACCCTCAGGCACAGGAACAGATACACAGGACTGAGACACAGGAACGGAAGCAATGGAACAAAGCACGGGAACAGGGCACCAGAACAAGGTACAGGAATGAGGCAAGGAACGAGGCACAGGAACAAGGCAAGGAATGAGGCACAGGAACAGGACTTCAGGAACTGGACAGAGACAGGAAAGAAACACTAGGAAGCTGTTGTGGGAACAAACATCCATCACCGGTCTTCTCTAGTCCCTGCTAAACTTTAGCACCACGCCGACACACGTGCATGGCCGCGCACAGACGTCCTGGTGTGCGCACGAACAGCCGTGTGCATGCCCAGAGGACGTCTAGCACGTGCCCACGCATCCCCACAGTTAGTCCGCCCACCGAGGGACCCAGGGCAGGTAAGGAGAGATCTTGACAGGTGCTAATTTTGCCTCATCCAATCAGATCTTATTTAACATTTGAAAGCTAACATATGATTGGTTGGGGCAAAATTAGCAATATTTTTAACGATAAGAACTTTTATTGAATCTCCCTGTATGTGTGTGCTTTCTTTCCGGTGTGCTCCAGTGCCTCGCTTTATGGAAAGTTTGTGCAAAACATGTATGTATTTAGCTTTGTGTTACCAATTTATGTAGAGCCCATTTCTGCTTTTTCTTCTGCACATAAATAATTGGTTTTAAAGGAGAACTAAACCCAATTTTTTATACTCCAGAATCTGAAAACAACCCCCCTAAAAACAACAATAAGCTATAAAATCCCACTCCAGTAAATTGTATTAAAGTAAATGTAAGCCTGTTAAGAACTGGATGAAGTATCTGTATGTATGTGCAGTGTCAGACCACAACTCCTGATCTCAGTCACATGCTTTCTTGCTTTATCTGCCTTATAAAATGATTGGCTAGAGATTATTAATGGGTGTGACCAACTGTAACAAGTTTCTGCCATAGCTAAGGACTGAGCATGTGCAGAACAAAATGGTCGTTGACCAAACTGTGTGATACTAGAATGCTGTGAGGTAAAGCACAAACCATATTTAGGTAAATTTCCCAGTGCCCGTTGTTAGGTTTTTATATATTCTCTATTATCACTTAGCCTAATAGCAGCCATTTTGTTCTCTGACTCCATTTTGTCTTACATTATTGTCGTGTTATTGCAGATGTTTTGTTTCCAAATGTTCTTTCTCATTTGATAACACTTGAGCTTCCCAGTGAGCTCAAGGTCTTTTGCCTCCTACATTCCAAGGTTTTAGTACGTCATCGGCAGACACTGTGTCTGGCCACACCCACTTTTTCTCTTTGTGAAAACCCAATGTAACATGTGAATAAACCGAGAAACTGGGCTCTACTACACCATGCGTGTTGTGTGATCCATTTCTCCCAGCGCTGAAAGGTCTCTAAATGAGTCTGACAGGCATCAATCAGAGTCCGGGGGACTAGTGAGGATATTTATTCTAACACCCGTATCAAAATGAGAGGTAAGACACAGATTACTGGTTTTATATCAAGTGCTCTGCCTTCTGGTTCAGTGTTGTTCTGTGGCTTTAGTTGTCCTTTAAATAAAGCAGTAAACTTACATACTGGATCAGCAGACACAACATCTCTGTTCAGGTATCATCTGGAACAAAACTTCTGCTATTACCTTCTCTTCCCAGTGCTGCTTTCTGGATTTAAATCAAAATCACTGAGTATTACACAGCAATATACAAAGTTTTTTGGGTTTTTTTTTTAAATATGCGACAATAGGTATATACATACAGCTATTAATCAATAGATACTTTATTTTTTTATACAAGTGTAATCATATCAATTGTAAAACACAAATGTGTACTTTAATAATGGAGCAACTGATCACATAGACAATGATTAAAAAGGACACACAGTAGCACAAATGAGAAATTGTCACATTCACAGTATATCTGTGGAATTCATTTAGATCAACTGGACTTGAAGTTTAGTGGTTGAAGATGTTTTGCTAGTCATCTGACTGGCTTTCTCAATTCAGAATAAAACCCAGTTGGATGACCAGTGAAACTCAGTCCAGTTAATGTAATTGAAACCACAGATATATATACCATGACCTGGATGAATGAGAACCTTCACAAGCATATCCATGGTTATTGTGCTGGTACCAGAATTAGCATTAAAGAAGAATTATACCCCCCCTGCTCACCTCACCCCTAATTGTGTAATTAACAAAAATGTGGAGCTTGTGCTCAAAGTTTCATTTACTTTCAGATAGGTACAGTATTGAGAAATGCATTGCAGAGAGCTGTGCTAAGGTTTACTTCATTATCCTCCCTCTGCAGCTCTGTACTGTTTCTATAAGTAAGAAAGGTTTCTATAAGTGTAACTATTAATGGGGTAATATTAAATATATTTAGGAGATTCTGTCAGATTGAAAGCAATATCTAAGATACTGTGACAAATTAAACATATTTGTCACAGTATTTGTAGTCGTGGTCGTGCACACTGCCATGCACATAACATCTCCCTTCATCATCTGTTCGTCTTTTACATTTCCAATTCTTGGGAAGTCTGTATAATTGGTTTACATGATTTGTGGCTCAGGTTCGGGTAAACCACAGTGAGTTTAAATGGGTTGCGGGTCAGATTCGGTTAGAAAGCTACAGGTGTGGGTCGGACCAGGTAGCGGGTTATGGGTCTGTTAAATTTCAGCTGTAAATTTCAGATGATTGTAAAAAAAACAGGCAACGCCAGATACTCTGCTAGCCCTGCACTACTTATTCACAGCACTACACAAACAATACATAACCACATTAGTACATGATTAAACAAAGCAGTTTCCTTCCAGTGGGAAGGAGGTGCTGGGGAGGGTAAACATTGGCCCAAAGCTTTATTTAAAAATAGACACAAAGGGAAAGGAGGGGAATGTAGAAAACAACGAATCACCATCTTTTTCCTCCACACTGTCCATATTGGAATAGTCTCTAAACCAACTGTAAATCAGTTTGTGGCAGTCCAGAATGGACATCCTCTTCCTTTTATGTATCACGCGATTTCTGGCAATCCATATAGCATCTTTAAAACATTCAATAGGGCACAAGGCATCCTGGATCGCCTGCTATCAGTGAGTGACAGGAAGTAGTCCATAAAGTACCAAATGGTACAAAGCCTGTTCCTGGGAACATTGTCTCTGAGTTTATGTTTCAAGGCATCCAACAAGGCCTGTGCAACAGGACATGCACTAAAGAGATACAAAGCAGTCTGAACAATGCAGAAAGGACAACGTCTGCACAGGTTGCAGGTGAGCATTAAAGTTCCGAGATGCGATTCCCCCTGAACATCCATGTCAGGTCTTTATGCTTGTTGGTGAGCCTGCTGCTGGCAATATTGTTCAATATAGTCATAGTTGTAGCAGAATGGAGCCCTGGAAGAGACTCCATTATGTCCTTAGCTAAAATGAGCTTGTATATAATCCTTGTTTTCCACAGGTCTGGTTTAACTCCCTCCAGTTGGTGTTCCCTCACAAACTCGGTACTATCCAGATAAAATCAAGAGGTGTCCCAGTTGTAAGGAATGGAACTGTCCCACTTGTCCCATTCAAAGCCCCTCCAAAGAGGGAGGAGGGAAAAGCATTACATGAAGTTGCCTGCAGAGCTGTTGGCAAAACTTGTAATTTTGCTATGGATAAGGTTGCATAAAAAGAAGGCCCGCAGCATGGTGGGGATATCAGGTATTCCCTTCCCACCCTTCCAGGGGTCCTTGTAAATTACCATTTTACTCTGTCATTCTTGGAGCCCTAGATAAGGTAAAATACTGCCTTAATAATGTCTGTAGACACTGTTACCAGTGGAGGCCAGGCCTGGGCCATATACTGCAGCACAGGAAGAATCTTGTTCCACAGTACTTGTGTTTTACCATAAATGGAAAGTCTTTAATCCCATGACTTCAGGGCCATCCCCATTCCACCAAACCACACCCCTAGAATTTTTATAAAGTAGGGTTTTACAGTGAAGGGCATGGAAGCGGTGGATGACAGGTGCCATACTGACGAGTAGTGCCTCTGATTTCCCAGATATCTTTGTCAGTGAAGCTCTGCTGAAGTCCTCACAGATCTGGACGGGCAATTTCATTGACTGGGCATCTGCGCAGAAGACGGTGATGTTGTCCACGTAAATTGTAATAATCTATGCATTTAAATAAAACTTAACTGTAACAGAAGCACCTGCAAGGGATACCTATGTATTGCATGTGTAATGATGACAGATTTCACTCATTTATAAGTGTGTACAGAATAGAGATGGCCGAACTTTTGAAAGTTTGGTCCGTTTTCGAACTTCTAAAAAAGTTTGAAAATCCGAAAACGGACGCATTAAAGTCATTGGGGGGTAAATAGTTCGGAAAATATGGCAGGGAAACTTACCTTTCAGGCCTCTGGGACCTGGGAGATGGTCTGGGGAACACGTCCGTGCGCGGGGAACAGCATAAAAACCTGATGTAGCGCACACACGCTCTACTTCCGGTTTCCGCGTGCTGCTTTTGGTAATCCTCAAACGTTCGATCAAACATTCGATAAAACTCGAATGGCTGCTTCCGAAAATCCCTGAACGGCCGGAGATTCCCAAATCTCACGGATTACCAAATGGCCGACAATCCGGCCGGACGTTCGGGGTCCCGCAGCTGCAGCTTGAAACTGGGACCCACTCCTGGGTCCTTACAAGGACCTTTGTGGCCCTGTCAAGGGCCCTTTGGGGCTTAAGGGGTCCTGCAGCTCGAACCAGGACCCCCCTCCCCGGCACTTCTAAGTAACTTTTATTTAGAAGTAAAATCGAACTAGTTCAAATAGTTCGGCTCGAACTCGGTCCTAGTCAATCCCTAGTACAGAGATGGAATATATGTGTAATGTATAGTTATGTATAATGTGCCTGTAAATTTTACAGCTCTCTACAATGAAGTGCTCATATATTCTTCTTTTAAGAAAAGTATATTTCAATATAACACATGCAACTCTTCATAATTTCACTTGTTTAAATGGAAAATGATACTAAGCCAGTGGTCTGTTTGGCATCAAAATATGTTGAGATTAGGCAGGAAATATGGGTATTGCGGAGTAGGTTGGACTGGATGGACGTATGTCTTTATTCATCCTCAATCTATGCAACATGCTATCATTGATTTGTCCATGTACAGCAAGCACTTTGCCTCTCGACGGTCTGGGCCTGATGCGGTGATCCCTCTGATTCAGCCTGATGTTCTAAGAGAAGAGCTCTATACAACAGACAAAAGAAGAGGTGAGAGAGGGCAGCCTTATCTGAAAGCGGACAGTTTTCAAGTCATTCACCAATACAGAACTGACAATGTCACGGTACATCAAGCTAACATACAAACAAAATCTTTCACCTAAACCAAGTCTACGCAGGGTCTTACTCATTAACTCATGGAAGACACAGTTGAACTCTTTCTCCTGGTCAAGGCTGACAAGGGCTGCACGGATGCGGCAGTCCCTGATATAGTGGCCTGTGTCCCTGATTAGAGCAAGACTATCTGCGATGCGGCGACCTGAAATGCCGCAGGTCAGGTCTGGGTGGACGATCTATTTGATGAAGGCATTTAGCCGGTTGGCAAGTACTTTGGCGAGGATCTTGTAGTCCACATTAAGGAAATAGATTGGATGTAAATTTTTAAGGTCCAATCTCTCCCCCTTCAGCTTATATAAGATAGTGATCATTCCTTCCTTCAGTGACTGGGGAATTCTCTCTTCTTCTGCCATCTCCTCATAAAGTTCCAGCAAGTCCGGAACAGTAATATCCCACAGCTCTGCATAGAGTTTTGTTGGGAGACCATCACTGCCCCGGCAGCTACCACATGTTATAAGCTCTTAGCAAAGGTTAGTTGAGGGACATAGGAAATTAGTACGGTGGTACGGTGCCTTTCTATCTAATCTGTCAATCTATCTTTAACCTCCCCCACCTCCTTGTTTGAAATTACCAAGTGTTTAGCCACACCCACCACAAAGGCACACCTACCCCCATGTCCCCACAGGACATCCACCTCATTTTAAAGCACTGTGCATGCTGTCATTTACTAATTGGGGATGCCTTTCCAAAGTCTCAGTTGGACTCAGGTGCCAAAAACCCTAGAAATACCCCTGTGGCCAAAGTTTGAATTTTGCCATCAATCCTAAAGGTGGATATTATAGCAGCCATAAAAATCTCAATCCACAATAATAAGGTACCACAAAGTGAGTAAAGATACCCTTTAACCCCACCTCTCCTTAACCTAAATAGCCAATGTGTATCCTGTGCTGTCCTAACACCATAGTAACTGTAAATGTGGAATTTGCTGTGGTAAATACTAATATGTATGAACCTACTGTGTTAATCTGGATCCTGTATAGGGCCTCAGGGTGCCCAATGGTGCTGTTTAGATTGAAATGTATATTGTGGGTCTGTTATCGGATCTGCAGGTTTATTCGACTTTAACTCCATGGATTATAGCTGTTAGGTAGGTTGAATATGGAAGCGAGGGAAAGTTTGGTAAGGTTTATGACTCCTACTGCTTTAAAGGGTATCTATACTTTCAGAATTTTCAGAAACCAAACCTTTAGACAGTGTAATGGTCCACTACTCCAATGCATTTTTCAGATTTGAAATACGAGCTGTAGATTCTCAGAAATGTTCATTTTAAATAACAGCATGTACAAGGAAAGACCTGTCACTCAGTACAGCATGTACTGTAAAAGGGAGAGGGAGAAGTGTCCAGCAGCAGTAGTAGCCCCACCCACTCTCAGCTGTGTCAGGAAGATATGTTAATGAGCTCTATAGTGTCGGGCTGAAAAGGTTCTTTATTATGTAAATGAATGTATCCAGTGTCGGCTGGATTACGTTTCGCTACTCATCCGACTTCAGAATGACTTGTACAAGAATCTGTGGCAATTATATACTCTGGAAAATGCCAATTAGCATATCACAGCCAGGTGTTAAGGGCGTGATTGCATAGTGGCTGAGAGGTGTTATAGGAATGTACAATGCTGTTTTGACACCTTACCCTGGGCATTCCTATAACACATCTTAGCCACTATGCAATCACGCCCTTAACACCTGGCTGTGATATGCTAATTGGGATTTTCCAGGGTACATAATTGCCACAGATTCTTGTACACGTCATTCTGAATTGAGAAAGCCAGTCGGATGACTAGCGAAACGTCTTCAAGAACTAAACTTCAAGTCCAGTTGATCTAATTGAAACAGATATACCATGACCTGGATGAATGACAACCTTCACAAGCATATATACATACATACAATACAAGGATTGTGGAAGCACTCCAATTAGGCTAATTTACAACTACATTTAGCGGAAGTGCTACTGATCAAACATTTATACAAACATAGAAAAGATAAGCGATGCACTTTCCTAGGCCCCACACAATATCATATTATCTGCACACTGGCATACTTTATTTAGTGCACCCTTGGGTGACAGCAGGATGTAAAGGGTCTGCTCCAACCTAATCTAGTGACACCAGGGCGTTTCAGTGACCACACATCATGGGCAGTGCAACAGGCAAAACCTAATATTTATTTAGATAGATGAAATAAAGTTAGTTATGCATTAATTAGCAGTACAAACAAAATGTAATAACTGATGCAACCAACAGTACAACAACGTAAGGTAGTTCTAGCAACTTAAACAGTAGTTCCCTGGGTGTGCACACCTTTACCCCTAATGTTTTACCAAGGTGGGGGCCCCCTTCTGGAAGCAGAAATCTTTTAGTGCTCCTAATCTCCAAATAGGTAAGAAGGCAGGGTCATTTTCACAAGGCCACTTTCCTTCCCTGCTGCATATAGGTGGGTGACACTGGGCAAGCACTGTCTGAGTGCTGTGGAACATCCAGCTCTCAGCAGATCCCCCAGTCCATATGTGTGTCACACAGATAAGTAAATGTCACAGCAGTTCACTCTGGCATGGGGTAACTTACAGTTTTTAGTGGCAAAATGGTGGACCAGTAAATCCAAAGGATGATGGTTTGAAGGCAAAACTTTTGTCCTGGACTCTGTCACAATCCACAGGGGAACAATCACTTCTAAACTGGATGGTCACTGTCTCTTACTTTACAGGAGATCCCTCTCTCCATTCAGTTGCTGCTCCACCCCTGGCACCTTCTCAGGTCTCCTTGGCTTCCTCCTGGGCCCAGCCCCTCCTCCTGTTCACCCCCTGGTTCCCCCCCAGTCCTACAGTGCACATACACTTTAGTTCCTTTGCAACAAGTTCCTATGCCTATTGTCTTAGATAGCACTGACAGGTTCAGCACCTGCAGATTGTTACATTTATAAACAAAGGAGTTTTAGTATACATTACTGTGATCACATGAATGAAAAGCCTTGTTAGGTTTGGACCTAACAAAAGGAAGTTTCCTGTGAGTGAAATGTGTATAAAGTCCCTTGCTCTTAAGGACCTTGATCTCAAGGACATAGAAAAAGAAGGACATTTAATCATTTGATTAAAATAAGTTTGAAAATAAGGATTGTTTGTGTTGTGTTAAGGACTGTGTGTGCAGTAAGCATATAAATCTTTCTTTCTTCCAGTTGAAGGGGTGCAATGGGCTTCTATATTCTAGTATTACACCTGTTGTAATCATAAACAGGTTGTGAAAGGGTTAATACGTGTTTTGTTTTTTCCCTCTCTTCCTGGCTCTTGCACTAATTGGTATGGGGGCTGGGGCCTATTAGTTAAATAGGATTCACATTGGTTGGACCTGTGGTTTGGACCTAACAAAAGGACGTTTCCTGTGAGTGAAATGTGTATAAAGTCACTTGCTCTTAATGACCTTGATCTCAAGGACATAGAAAAAGAATTAAACAAGGTTTGTGCATCACTGTGTTGGTGTTGTAGATTAGAAGGGACAGTTTTGTCGGTACCGTGCAATGTGCATCCTGACACATGTATAGGAACCTGGAGCAGACGTTCCAGGGAACCTATGTCTGTGTCAGGTGTGAGTCAGTTGCCCGTTTGGAAGCTGAGGTGGAGAGTCTAAGGGGGCAGCTTGCAGCATTGCAGGGAGTGGCAAATCTGGGGGGTCAGCAGGCACTGGCTGGGGCCAGTATAGAGGTGGGTGGAAGTGGGACAGGGAAGGTTGAGGGGGGAGGTAGTTTTGTTAGGGTTACTAGGGGAAGTGGGGGACGGAAGGGTAGGGTGGCTTCTTCCCAGATTGCCCATCTCAACAGATTTGCCGCCTTAGGTAATGAAGTGGAGGAGGACACCTCGGAATTAGCGTGTATGGAGGGGGCTAGTCCCTTAAGCACCCAGGGGACTGCCATCTCTGATACAAGGGAGGAGGAACTAAGGATCAGGAATGCTAGGCAGGTGGTAGTTGACTCCATTATAAGGAAGGTAGATAGGGTAATCTGCCGCCAAGACCCTACATGCCGAACTGTGTGTTGCGTGCCTGGTGCTAGGGTTCGGCATGTGGTGGATCATGTAGACAGATTATTAGGTGGGGCCGGGTGTGACCCGGCGGTCTTGGTTCACATTGGTGCCAATGACAAAGTTAGAGGAGGAGGTGAGGTCCTTAAACATGATTTCCGAGAGCTTGAGGCCAAGTTAAAAGCAAGGACCTCCAGGGTAGTGTTTTCAGAAATACTACCGCAGCCACATGCTAAGCCAAGGAGACAGCGGGAGCTTAGGAACATTAATGCGTGGCTAAGAGGGTGGTGTAAGGAAGAAGGGTTTGGGTTTATTGAGAACTGGGCAGACTTTGCTGTCGGCTACAGGCTCTTTAGTAGGGGTTGGAGTAGATTTTAAACTTGGTTTCGGGGGGGAGGGTATTAGCAGTCTCACGGGGATAGATAGCCTAGGAGGAAAGCAGGTTATAGATAGGCCAGTGGCGGGTGGAAAGGGGGGTGGGGCTAGCATAGGGGATAGGAAGGCATGTGTATTAAAGTGTACGAATAAATTACAGGATCATAATCTAAAATGTACGTTTGCAAATGCGAGAAGCCTAGCTGACAAAATGGGTGAATTGGAAATGATGGCGTTGCATGAGAAGTATGATGTAATAGGTATAGCAGAAACATGATTGAACGTTTCTCACGACTGGGCTGTAAATTTAGAAGGTTAAACCTTGTTTAGGCAGGACAGAAAAAAAGGAAAGGGGGAGGAGTATGTGTTAAAAAAGTATGTTAAAAAAGAATTGAAGCCAAATTTAAAAGAAGTGATAACTGGCGATATGGATGTTAAAGTGGAGGCAGGCAATATGGGTGGAATTAGGCAACAGGAAAGGGGGTAATGTCATTGTTGGTGTCTGCTATAAGCCGCCAAATGCTAGCAGAGAGGAGGTGAGTCAACTTCATATGCAGTTGGCAAGGGCGGCAAGTTTGGGGAGTGTGCTCATTATGGGGGACTTCAATTACCCTGACATTAATTGGTGTAGTGGAACTGCCATCGCAGAAAAAGGCGATGAGTTCCTGAATTTGCTGCAGGATAATTTTCTCTCACAGGTGGTTGAGGTTCCTACTAGAAAAGGAGCTCTGTTGGATCTGGTAATATCTAACATCGTGGAGCGCATTATAGATATAAAGGAGACTGGAGGCTTAGGGAATAGTGACCATGAAATACTGTAGTGGCGTTTGGACTTTGTTATTGAAAGCAAAAGTGCGCTGGGTTAACAAAGACTTTTAATTTCGGGAAGGCAAATTTTTCCAGGTTAAAAGCAGCTCTTCAGAATGTCAACTGGGATAATGTATTATCAGGTAAAGGTACTGAACAGAAGTGGACTGTGTTCAATAGGATTTTAAGCCAGTTCACATCTAAATTTATACCCTTGGGTAATAAATGTAAAAAAAAATAAATCTGCGCCCATGTGGCTGAATTCTGATGTAAAGAGGCAAATGGAAAGGAAGAATAAGGCATTTAAAACCTTTAAGGTAGACGGAACGCAAAGGGCCTTTAGGGATTATAAAAACTGTAACAAGGAGTGTAAGAAACAATCAAACTAGCTAAAATTAATAATGAAGTTAGGATTGCTAAACAAAGCATCACTAAAAGCATAAAAAATGTTTTAAGTATATTAATAGTAAGAAGATGAGTACTGAGAATGTGGCACCATTAATTAATGGGGATAAGTTAGTTACGGAGGATGGCGATAAAGCAAATGTCTTGAATACTTTCCCCCCCTCTGTATACACTATAGAAGATCCAAGTACAGATATCATAGAGTATAGTAGCAATAATGGTATAAAAGATTTAAGTGCACTTTGGTTAACCGAGGATATGGTACAGAAAGATCTAAATAAGGTTAATATTAATAAATCTCCTGGACGGGATAAAATACATCCTCGGGTACTTAGGGAGCTAAGTTCAGTTTTATCTAGGCCATTGTTTCTTATTTTTGCAGATTCCCTCCTGTCCGGAGGTGTGCATCTGGATTTTAAAAGGGCTGATGTTATTCCAATATTCAAAAAGGGTAGTTGTTCACAGCCGGGTAATTACAGGCCTGTATGTTTAACTTCAGTGGTGGGGAAGATCCTGGAAAGTTTAATATGGGAACATGTTCTAGAGTATCTTTCAAAGACTGACATTATAAGTAGTAACCAGCATGGATTTAGGAGGAATATATCTTGTCAAACTAACTTGCTTGGCTTTTATGAGGAAGTAAGTAGAAATTTAGACTCTGGCATAGCAGTAGATGTAGTTTACTTGGATTTTGCAAAGGCTTTTGATACAGTCCCCCACAGGCGACTAATGTATAAGCTGAGATCTGTTGGTCTGGGGAGTCACATTTGTACATGGATAGAAAATTGGTTAATGAATAGGATGCAGAGAGTTGTAAATGGGGCTTCATCATTATGGACTAAAGTGCAAAGTGGGGTGCCACAGGGTTCTGCGTTGGGGCCGCTTCTATTTAATCTATTTATTTATGATTTGGAAGTGGGTATTATCAGTAAGGTTTCTGTGTTTGCTGACGAACAAAACTTTGTCGACCATTAAAAACTTCAGAGAATGTGCAATCGTTGCAGGGGGATCTAGATAGATTGTCACATTGGGCTGCTAAGTGGCAGATGAGATTCAATGTTGATAAATGTAAGGTGATGCATTTTGGACTTAAAAATCCTTGTGCTACTCATACTATAAATGGCTCTGTGTTAAGTGAATCCCTGTTGGAAAGCCAGAGCCAGCATGGTATTGTCTTGTATAAAGAGAGGTATGGATTCAAGGGAGGAGAATGTTATTCTCCCTCTTTACAAAGCATTGGTAAGGCCTCATTTGGAATATGCAGTGCAATTTTGGAATCCTGTGTACAAAAAGGACAGGGGGGACACAGCACAGATTCCTGCAAACACGGTTCCAGGACCTAAACGAATCCCTGTTAAACCCAGGTTCTGCAAGGTCACAATGTCCTCCTCACAAGAGGAAACATGGATGGTAAAGACATGTTGGACCCAGGAGCAGAATACATGGAAATGCACCTTGCGTAGAATCATATGGTGATACCAGCAAAGATATAACCAACCAATATAGAAGGTAAAGTGAAAAAAGATTGGAAATGTAAATGACCCAAGGTTAACTGTTAGGACCTTCCATACTGGGGTACCTGACGTGGTTGGAAGGCTTTCACTTTTAGAATAAAATTGACTAGACCCCCCATGTTTTTTACTGTTTGCAACTAGCATAGATATATAATATATGGGGCCCAGGAATGTGCATTTTCATCTCTTTTCGTTGTTGTTCATTCCACATCCTGCATTGAACACTGTGCTCATTCCGAACCTACCGGAATGTGCTCTATTCCAGAACCTGCGGGGACACTGTGCTCTATTCCAGAACCTGCCGGGGACACTGTGCTCTATTCCAGAACCTGCCGGGGACACTGTGCTCTATTCCAGAACCTGCCGGGGACACTGTGCTCTATTCCAGAACCTGCCGGGGACACTGCTCTATTCCAGAACCTGCCGGGGACACTGTGTTCTATTCCAGAACCTGCCGGGGACACTGCTCTATTCCCAGAACCTGCAGGAGACACTGTGTTCTATTCCAGAACCTGCCGGGGGAACACTGTATTCTATTCCAGATCCTGCAGGGAGCACTGTATTCTATTCCAGATCCTGCAGGGAGCACTGTATTCTATTCCAGATCCTCAGGGAACACTGTATTCTATTCCAGATCCTGCAGGAACACTGTATTCTATCCAGATCCTGCAGGGAACACGTATTCTATCAGATCCTGCGGGAACGTTATTCGATTCCAGATCCTGCAGGGAACACTGTATTCTATTCCAGATCCTGCAGTGGGGGCACTGTGTGTTCTATTCCAGATACCTGCAGGGAGCAGCACTGTATTCTATTCAGATCCTGCAGGGAACACTGTATTCTATTCCAGATCCTGCAGGGAACACTGTATTCTATTCCAGATCCTGCAGGGAACACTGTATTCTATTCCAGATCCTGCAGGAGCACTGATATTCTATTCCAGATCCTGCAGGGAACACTGTATTCTATTCCAGATCTGCAGGGAACACTGTATTCTATTCCAGATCCTGCAGGGAACACTGTATTCTATTCCAGATCCTGCAGGGAACACTGTATTCTATTCCAGATATCCTGCAGGGAACACTGTATTCTACCAGATCCTGCAGGGAACGTATTCTTTCCAGATCCTGCAGGGAACACTGTATTCTATTCAGATCCTGCAGGGGAACACTGTATCTATTCCAGATCCTGCAGGAGCACTGTATTCTATTCCGATTCATGCAGGGAGCATGTATTCTATTCCAGATCCTGCAGGGAGCACTGTATTCTATTCCAGATCCTGCAGGGAACACTGTATTCTATTCCAGATCCTGCAGGGAACATGTATTCTATTCCAGATCCTGAGGGAACACTGTATTCTATTCAGATCCTGCAGGAGACACTGTATTCTATTCCAGATCCTGCAGGGAACACTGTATTCTATTCCAGATCCTGCAGGGACACTGTATTCATTCCAGATCCTGCAGGGACACTGTATTTCATTCCAGATCCTGCAGGGAACACTGTATTCTATTCCAGATCCTGCAGGGAACACTGTATTCTATTCAGATCCTGCAGGGAACACTGTATTCTATTCCAGATCCTGCAGGGAACACTGTATTCTATTCCAGATCCTGCAGGGAACACTGTATTCTATTCAGATCCTGCAGGGAACACTGTATTCTATTCCAGATCCTGCAGGGCACTGTATCTATTCCAGATCCTGCGGGAACACTGTAATCTTTCCAGATCTGCAGGGAACACTGTATTCTATTCCAGATCTGCAGGGAACACGTATTCTATTCCAGATCCGCAGGAACACTGTATTCAGATCCTGCAGGACACTGTATTCTATTCCAGATCCTGCAGGGACACTGTCTATCATCTGCAGTCAGTTCTATTCCAGATCCTGCAGGGAGGGACACACTGATTCTATTCCCAGATCTGCAGGGGGGAACACGTTATCTATTCCAGATCCTGCAGGGAACACTGTATTCTATCCAGATCTGCAGGGCAAACTGTATTCTATCCAAATCCTGCAGGGAACACTGTTTCTATTCCAGATCACTGCAGGACACTGTATTCTATTCCAGATCCTGCAGGGAACACTGATTCTATTTCCAGAGCCTGCAGGGAACACTGTATTCTATTCCAGATCCTGCAGGGAACGTATTGTATTCCATTACAGATCCTGCAGGGAACACTGTATTCTATTCCAGATCCTTGCAGGGACACTGTATTCTATTCCAGATTACCTGCAAGGGAACACGTTATTCTATTCCAGATCCTGCAGGGAAAACATGTATTCTATTCCAGATTCCTGCAGGGGGGAACACTGTTCTATTCCAGATCCTGCAGGGAACACTGTATTCTCAAGATCCTGCAGGGAACACTGTATTCTATTCAGATCCTGAAGGGAAAACTTATTCTATCCGATCTGCAGGGAAAACACTGTATTCTATTCCAGATCCTGCAGGGAACACGTATTCTATTCAGAATCCTGCAGGGAACACTGTATTCTATTCAGATCTGCAGGGAACACTGTATTCTACTTCCAGATCCTGCAGGAACACTGTATTCTATTCCAGATCCTGCAGGGAACACGTATTCTATTCCGATCCTTGCAGGGAACACTGTATTCTATTCCAATCCTGCAGGGACATAGGCTTTCGATCCAGATCCTGCGGGAACACGGAGTCTATCCAGATCCGCAGGGAACACTGTATTCTATTCCAGGATCTAGCAGGGGGGAACATGTATTTATTCCGATCCTGCAGGGAGCACTGTATGCTATTCCAGATCCTGCAGGGAGCACTGTATTCTATTCCAGATCCATGCAGGGGCATGTGGGAAGCACTGTATTCTATTCCAGATCCTGCAGGGAAAGCACTGTATTCTATTCCGCTCCTGAGGGAACATGTATTCATTCAGACCTGCAGGGAACACTGTATCTGCATATAAGAGACAAGGGAACACTGTATTCTATTCAGATCCTGCAGGGAAGCACTGTATTCTATTCCAGATCCTGCAAGGGAACACTGTATTGATTCCAGATCCTGCAGGGAACACTGTAATTCTATTCCAGATCCGCAGGGAACACTGTATTCTATTCCCGATCCTAGGGAACACGGTATTCTATTCCAGATCCTGCAGGAGCACGTCTATTCTATTCCAGATCCTGCAGGGAGCACTGTATTTATTCCAGATCCTGCAGGGAACACTGTATTCTATCCAGAAGATCCTGCAGGGGGACACTGTATTCTATTTCCAGATCCTGCAGGGAGCACTGTATTCATTCCAGATCCTGACAGGGAACACTGTATTATATTCCAGATCTGAGGGATAACATCATGTATATTCCAGATCCTGCAGGAACACTGTATTCTATTCCAGATCCTGCAGGAACACTGTATTCTATTCCAGATCCTGCAGGGAACACTGTATTTCTCTTCCAGATCCTGCATGGGAAACACTGTATTCTATTCAGATCCTGCAGGGAAGCACTGTATTCTATTCCAGATCCCCAGGGAACACGTTGTGGTACTCTATCCAGATTCCTGCAGGGAACACTGTATCTATTCCAGATCCGCAGGGTGGACACTGTATTCTATTCCAGATCCTGCAGGGAACACTGTATTCTATTCCAGATCCTGGAGGGAACACTGTATTCTATTCCAGAACCTGCAGGGACAAATGTATTCTATCCAGATCCTGCAGGGAACACTGTATTCTCTTCCAGATCCTGCAGGGGAGACACTGTATTCTATCCAGATCCTGCAGGGAACACTGATTCTATTCAGATCCTGCAGGGAACAATGTATGATTTCAGATCCTGCAGGGGGAACACTGTATTCTATTCCAGATCCTGCAGAGCGGGGAACACTGTATTCTATTCCAGATCCTGCAGGGGAACACTGTGTATTCTATTCCAGATCCTGCAGGGAACACTGTGATTCGATTCCAGATTCCTGCAGGGAACACTGTGATTCTATTCCAGATCCTGCAGGGAACCACTGTATTCTATTCCAGATCCTGCGGGAACACACTGATTATTCTATTCCAGATCCTGCAGGGAAACACTGTATTCTATCCAGATCCTGCGGAGGGAACACTGTGTACTATTCCAGATCCGCAGGGAACACTGTATTCTATTCCAGATCCTGCGGGGAACACTGTATTCTATCCGATCCTGCAGGAACACTGTATTCTATTCCAGATCCTGCAGGGACACTGTTCTATTCCGATCCTGCAGGGAACCCTGTATTCTATTCCAGATCCTGCAGGAGAAACTGTTTCTATTCCAGATCCGGGAGGGAGCACTGTATCTAATTCCGATCCAGCAGGGAGCCTGTATCAATCCAGGATCCTGCAGGGAACACTGTATTCTTCCAGATCCTGCAGGGACACTTATTCTATTCCAGATCGCAGGGACACTGTATTCTATTCCAGATCACTGCAGGGAAAACACTGTATTCTATCCAGATCCCGCAGGGAACACTGTATTCTATTCCAGATCCCGCAGGGAAACACTGTATTCTATTCCGATCCTGCAGGGGAACACTGTATTCTATTCCAGATCCTGCAGGGAACACTGTATGTTATTCCAGATCCTGCAGGGAAACACTGTATTCTATTCCAGATCCTGCAGGGAACATTAATAATACTTTGGCTTTTAGATGGTACAGACCTATAAACAAATAATTGCTGTTGGTACACTTGGACTTAAAGGAACTTTTAGGAAAAATGTCACTGCCGTTAGTGCATTTTGGGCCTAAGGGGATATTGTCTCCCATTAAGATCCCTTATTAATCCATGCAGGAAAATGGCATTGCCATAAGAGAAATGTACAATTTGGATATCTGGAGGGACTGACCCATAAAAACTTCATTTCGCTAGGGACTTTGCCGCCTAACAAGGAGAAACCCAAAAAGAAGTCACTGCCATCCGTTAGTGAGGACTTGGTGTTATCCTATACTGTTCATTAATAGGTGATCCCCTAGTCATTGTTCCTGATTCGTTCCTATTGAATGAGAGATGGGCGGAGATGAACAACATAACATTTCCATCCGGGACACCGGCTATGCCAGATAATTCAGTTTGGTCTTGGTGGGGTTAATCTCATGCAGGTGCCTTATCATTCAATGTTGGTTTGCCAGGCAGTTTGTTTCCTCATTTGAAAGGAATGAGCAGCTCCCCCAGGGCTCCACCTGGACAGGAAAACTGTTAGGAATCGGAGATTGGGAAAGTGCCGGTTTCCTACTGAGACAGAGGACACCTGCTGTGGCCGGCCCGATGCCTGGCACAGACAACCTTCTTGTTGGGAGAAGTTAACTTAATAAATAGTAATAAAGACCGGAAAACAACAGGGAGGAGAGTAGGGAATTTTCTAGTAGACCGAGTCCGAGCAAGGGACAGAGACACAGAGCAAAATAAATGGAACCAATTCAGAAGGAGATGGGAAGGTAATTATTGTCATCCAAATTGTCCACAATATACTGCATAGCCAAGCTACTGTCAAAAGATTGATCTGCGGATGCAGGAGATCAGATTTTCCCCACCACCACCCAAGAGAAGACCTCTTGGGTGGATGGTGGCTGGGACAACACCTTGTAGAAGTTCCAGTCACCATGCTACCTATATCATTTTTCATTAGGGGGGAAAACATACCCTTTAAAGTAAATCAAAAACAACCGCTATCAAGGGAACAATATCTCTAGACAGACAAAGTGCATATAGGCGCGAGTTCTTCTAAACCATAGAATGGTCTGCTAATTGAAATCCAGATAAAGAACAGTTGATGGTGGAATTGTCTATGGATTGAACTTCATAGTGGTGTGGAAGAGATAAGAATCATGTTAGGTTGTAAGGATGAACAATCACAACTTGTTGGACCTAAACTATGGGACAGAGATATTGCTAGAAACTTAAAAATCAATGAATGTATTCTATGTTCCCAAGTGATGCAGTACACGAAGATTTGTAAGGACTGTAGAGAGGAACATTGTATTCACATGTTCCCGTTTACCATACATTGGTTGCAATGAGAAAACAAGTTGACAGAAATCTTCATGGTGCAATATATACACGAGGGACAGGTGAGGCGTGGTTACGGATGGGTTCATGTGAATAAATGGACACGTGAAATAAAACGATGGGACAGGTGGGCTGGGTTACGGATTGGTTTATGCTGAATAAATATGGACACGTGCAACTAACGAGAGAGGGAGAAAGGTGGGCGTTGGTACGGATGGGTTATTGCGAATAACTAATCGACACGTGCAATTACAAGAGGGAGACAGTGTGGCGATGGTGTTACGGATTGGGTTACTGTTCTGAAATAAACATGGACACGTTGCACTATAACGGGAGGACAGGTGGGGTTGGGGTTTAGGATTGTGTAATGCCGGAAATATAAAGTGACTAGGGCCATATAACGAGGAAGACAGGGTGGGCGTGGTACGATTGTTTACTGCTGAATAAAATGGGACAGTTGCATATAACAGAGGAGACAGGGGTGGGAGTGGGTTACGGATTGTTAAGGCTGACTGATCAAATGGACACGCTGCAATACGGGTAAGCGAGGAGACAGGGGGTTGGGAGTGGTTACGGATTGGTTACTGTAATAATATGGACACGTTGCAAATACGAGGAGGACAGGTGGGCGTGGGACGGGACTTGTTTACTGCTGAATATAATGGGACACGTGCACTAAACGAGGGAGCACAGGTGGGCGTGGTTTACGGATTGTTTAACTGCTGAAAAAATGGACACGGCCGATATAACAGAGGAGAAGGGTGGGCTGGTTACGGATGTTTTATCGCGAAGTAATGGACACGTGCGATTTATAACGAGAGGGACAGGGGGTGGTTACGGTTGTTTGGCCTGGATAAAATGGACACCGTTTGCGATCTAACGAGGGACAGGGGGGTGGTATCGATGTTTACTGCTCTGACAAACTGGCACGTTCAATTATAACGAGGAGACATGGGCCTGGTACGGGGAGCTTCGGTTTCTGCTGAATAAAGGTGACAACGTGGCAATATACAACGAGGAGAAGGGTGGGCGTGGTAGGCGATTGTTTACTGCTGAAATAAAGGAACAAGTGCCCTGAACGAGGGAAACGGAAACAGTGGGAGTGGTTTCACGGATTGGTTACCTGCGAATAATTGGACACGGCAATATACGAGGAGACGGTGGGGGTGGTTACGGATTGTCTGACTGAATATATGGACAGTGCAATATAGCGAGGAGGACAGGTGGGCGTGGGTTACAGATTGTTTACTGACTGAATAAATGGACCAGGACAATAACAGAGGAGGAGAAGGGATGGCGGGTTTCGGATGTTTTACTGCTGCATTAAAGAAACGTTTGCAATATAACGAGGAGGACAGTGGGCCGTGTACGGATTGGTTACTGCTTGAATAAATGACACGTGCCATATAAAGAGGAAGGGGGAGGAAAGGAACAGGTGGGAGTGGTTACGGACTGGGTTACTGCTGAAATAACATGGACCCGTGCAATATAACGAGGGGAGACGGGTGGGCGGGTTAAGGATTGTTTACTTTGCTGATAAATGGACACGTGCAAAATATAACCGAGGGAGACTTGGAGACAGTCGGGGGGGTTAAGGGATATGGTTTAATGCGGCCTAAATGGGACACGTGAAATATAAGAGGAGACAGGTGGCGTGTTAACCAGGATTGGTGTACTGACTGAATAAATGGACACGTGCAATTATAACGAGGCGAGACGGTGGGCCGTGGTTAAGGATTGTTACTGCTGACTAAATGGACATGTGCGATTATAAGAGGAGACAGCCATGTCCCGCCAGGCACCGCTGAGTGTTTACAGCTTTTATTGGGTTATCTGCATGTAGACCTTAACAATATTAATACTCACTAGCAGATCAGCGTTGGCATATTTAGACCGACGGAACACCGCAACCCGCCGAGATAATGAGAGACCTATCCGGTCCTGACATATTAACTACAGGCCGGCCCTTTTTTTTTGCTTGTGCGCCCCCTCGCCGACGATCCCACGGCGAGAACCCGCCCTTTTCCTTAGCTCGTGGACTTCCCTCATAATACACATCCCTTGTTTCCCCTTCCGAACACCCCTAGATGGCGCATGACCATATACCTACAGCCATCCTTTTTTGCCCCTTTCACCCACGTGGATACCCATTTCAGGCTGTACCGCGTGGACGCACGAGGACAAATAACGAAGAATCACCTTTCTTTCTTTCTCTGCCGCACGACCCCGGTTGGATGTAATTTAGGGATCGTTAGTGTGATATAAACACCATCCGCTTTTTCCCCTTTCCCCCAGTATGTATCGAACTAATAGGTGTTCGTGTACGAGGCCTTGAGCGGGGCACGTAGTGGTTCACTAGTGCGCTGAGCCACGGTGGGGACACTGGTGTAAGGCGCGTGGACGTGTATGGGGATGGTTGGGTGGAGTTGGGACGTACTGATCGTGGCGTGGATCCGCGGATGGTGCCGTGCGCTACCTTTCCCCACTCGCTCGTGCTGTCGGCCTGAGAGTCGCGCTCTGGCGCTTCCAGTTCATCAGGGCCTCACACCTTGTATCTTCGAGGTGGATTCACTTTGGCCTCATTCCCTGCACGACTAGGCTAACCAGTGACCCCGCATTGCACTCCTAGCACGGTTCCGTGTTCTCGTGTTTACAACAGCACACATGGTTTCCCATTACTTCACCACGATGTTTCTATAACTTGTCTATTATTGCCGGTTGATGTTTTTTTTTTCAAACAAATGTTTCGGCTGTTGGTGTGACGAGTGTCACACAGCGCAATAAGTACACGACATCGAGTATATGTTACTGTCGCCTATTAAGATTAGTTCCTCTGTCACTCTTTTATACACAACATCGGTTGACAAACAGATACTATTTTGTCTGTCTCGTAGTTCCCAACCGCATATTACTACGTTTGTGTGTAGGTGTCCTCCCGTCCATCGCACCTACTATCATGAGACATTATTAAGGTTCCCACACATAAATTGAATTGCCGCCCATTTACTTTATTTTGAATCCCCTTCCCACTTGTTACATACGAACATTTTCCCACTGCCCCCTCTTCCCTCCTTTTTTTCTGTGTTGTTGTCTCCATATGGAGACGCCCCACACCCACGGGTTATTTCCACTCCTCACAATTAATTTCGTCTACTAAATATAAAAACTCCAATCCTTATTATTTTGTATATGTGTGTACTCTGTGCAGTTCCCCCAAACACACCCCCCCCCCCTCCTTGCACGCGACAGCTTGCAATTTGCTCCATACTTCACGGGCAACGCAATCACACACGGAATGTCCCTTTACGCACATTTCGATGCTTATGGCTTTACGACTACCCCCTCGTTCCTCTGCACCTCACACTCTCACCCGATCAGCAGCGACACATCTGTGGTGAGCTTTCCACTGCATCAAGCCCCCAAGACTCACACTCCAATCTCTGATATATAGCATACATCAGAAACAGAACACAACGCTTTGTTCGGTGTGTGCATTGTCCGTTTCCCGCACTCCTCGCCGCCCTTCCGTTTGCCCCGCACAGATAGTGACAAATAAACACAGAGTGGTCCCCACAAGCCTGCTCTCCAGTCGCAAATTACCAAAACAAAAAGCACCAGCATCAGTTGTGGTCTAGCCCTCATACGCGTCTTATCTCGGAGATAATATTTAGGTATATAAATGTAATCCGGCTCCTTTGCCTCGCTCTCTGTAATTGCCATCGATGGGGCCTTTCCATTTGATGCCGGTTTAATCCCCACTTACACGCACGAGTTGTATTATGTCAGCTCAGTGCCCTCGTTGAGGGCCCTTGCCTCGCACTTGCGCTAGTCCCTAGCTTGGAACTGGCTTAAGGAGTAGCTGAGAGTGAAAGAAAGCAGTATGTACTGGAGCGCTCTGCTTGCCGCCACTTTCACCTTTCTCGTGGCACAGTTGGTAGTACTGTTCCTCATTGTACTATGGTCTCGGTCCGTACTGTGTTATCCCCTTTTTAAAATAGCTAAGTGTTGGTTACCTGAGCATAACCAATCCTCCCACACCTATATGATGTTCCCACGTCCGTAGGGCCCCATGGGCATCGATATCCCTACAGTTTTTCTTCCTCTCCCCTCTTTTATTCAACAACTCCCTTAGCATTCAAGTATCGGAGAATAGTATCGCGACGAAATCTTGATCTGGCCTACTAGACACACAGACATCGGATACACTCGTCAGCTCCCTCCCAACCCACACGATCGATAATGTAGATAAGATATGATTCCCAGTCCAGTAGGAACATACAGATCACAGCGTAGAGCAAATAGAAGATAATGTAGATAAAGATATGATTTCCCAGTCCAGGAGGACACACGGGAATAGAAGATAATGTAGATAAAGATATGATTTCCCAGTCCAGTAGGACACACGGGAATAGAAGATAATGTAGATAAAGATATGATTTCCCCAGTCCAGTAGGACACACGGGAATAGAAGATAATGTAGATAAAGATATGATTCCCCAGTCCAGTAGGACACACAGGAATAGAAGATAATGTAGATAAAGATATGATTTCCCAAGTCCAGTAGGTGACACGGGAATAGAAGATAATGTAGATAAAGATATGATTTCCCAAGTCCAGTAGGAATCACGGAGATAGAAGATAATGTAGATAAAGAAATGATTTCCCCAGTCCAGTAGGACACACGGGAATAGAAGATAATGTAGATAAAGATATGATTTCCCCAGTCCAGTAGGACACACGGGAATAGAAGATAATGTAGATAAAGATATGATTTCCCCAGTCCAGTAGGACACACGGGAATAGAAGATAATGTAGATAAAGATATGATTTCCCCAGTCCAGTAGGACACACAGGAATAGAAGATAATGTAGATAAAGATATGATTTCCCAGTCCAGTAGGACACACGGGAAAGAGAAGATAATGTGATAAAAGATATGATTTCCCAGTCCAGTAGGACACACAGGAATAGAAGATAATGTAGATATAAAGATATGATTTCCCAAGTCCAGTAGGAGAACACGGGAATAGAAGATAATGTAGATAAAGATATGATTCCCCAGTCCAGTAGGACACACGGGGAATAGAAGATATGTAGATAAAGATATATTTCCCCAGTCCAGTAGGACACACGGGAATAGAAGAAAATGTAGTAAAGATATGATTTCCCCAGTCCAGTAGGACACACGGGAATAGAAGATAATGTAGATAAAGATATGATTTCCCAAGTCCAGTAGGAATCACGGGAATAGAAGATAATGTAGATAAAGATATGATTTCCCAAGTCCAGTAGGAGACACGGGAATAGAAGATAATGTAGATAAAGATATGATTTCCCAGTCCAGTAGGACACACGGGAATAGAAGATAATGTAGATAAAGATATGATTTCCCAAGTCCAGTAGGAGACACGGGAATAGAAGATAATGTAGATAAAGATATGATTTCCAAGTCCAGTAGGAGACACGGGAATAGAAGATAATGTAGATAAAGATATGATTTCCCCAGTCCAGTAGGACACAGGGGAATAGAAGATAATGTAGATAAAGAGATGATTTCCCAAGTCCAGTGGGAGACACGGGAATAGAAGATAATGTAGATAAAGATATGATTTCCCAAGTCCAGTAGGAGACACGGGAATAGAAGATAATGTGGGCAGCACGGTTGGCTCAGTGGTTAGCACTGATGCCTTGCAGAGCTGAGGTCCTGAGTTCTATTCCACCTGGACACATCTGCAAAGAGTTTGTATGTTCTTCCTGTGCTTGTGTGGGTTCCCCCGGGCACTCCGGTTTCCCCCACAATAATAAAGACATACTGATAGGTTGTATGTGTACATAAAGTGATTAGATTGTAAGCTCTTCGGGACAGGGCCTGTCCTGATGTGAATTGAGTAAATAATTATAAGCGCTGCAGAATATGTAGCGCTATATAAGAAATAAAATACATACATACGTAATGTAGATAAAGTTATGATTTCCCCAGTCCAGTAGGACACGGGAATAGAAGAGAAATGTAGATAAAGATATGATTTCCCAGTCCAGTAGGACACACGGGAATAGAAGATAATGTAGATAAAGATATAATTTCCCCATTACAGTAGGACACACGGGAATAGAAGATAATGTAGATAAAGATATGATTTCCCAGTCCAGTAGGACACACGGGAATAGAAGATAATGTAGATAAAAATATGATTTCCCCATTGCAGTAGGACACACGGGAATAGAAGATAATGTAGATAAAGATATGATTTCCCAGTCCAGTAGGACACACGGGAATAGAAGATAATGTAGATAAAGATAGTTCCAAGTTCAGTAGGACACAACGGGAATAGAAGTAATGTAGATAAAGATATGATTTCCCAGTCCAGTAGGACACACGGGAATAGAAGATAATGTAGATAAAGATATGATTTCCCAGTCCAGTAGGACACACGGGAATAGAAGATAATGTAGATAAAGATATGATTCCCAGTCCAGTAGGACACACGGGGAATAGAAGATAATGTAGATAAAGATATGATTTCCCAGTCCAGTAGGACACACGGGGAATGAAGATAATGTAGATAAAGATATGATTTCCCAGTCCAGTAGGACACACGGGAATAGAAAATAATGTAGATAAAGATATGATTTCCCAGTCAGTAGGACACACGGGAATAGAAGATAATGTAGATAAAGATATGATTTACCCAGTCCAGTAGGACACACGGGAATAGAAGATAATGTAGATAAAGATATGATTTCCCCATTCCAGTAGGACACACGGGAATAGAAGATAATGTAGATAAAGATATGATTTCCCCATTACAGTAGGACACATGGAATAGAAGATAATGTAGATAAAGATAGATTTCCCAACTCCGGTAGGACACACGGGGAATAGAAGTAAGTAGATAAAGACTATGATTCCCAACTCCGGTAGGACACACGGGAATAGAAGATAATGTAGATAAAGATATGATTTACCCAGTCCAGTAGGACACATGGGAATAGAAAATAATAATCTAGATAAAGATATGATTTACCCAGTCCAGTAGGACACACAGGAATAGAAGATAATGTAGATAAAGATATGATTTCCAGAGTCCAGTAGGACACACGGGAATAGAAGATAATGTAGATAAAGATATGATTTCCCAGTCCAGTAGGACACACGGGAACAGAAGATAATGTAGATAAAGATATGATTTCCCAGTCCAGTAGGACACACGGGAATAGAAGATAATGTAGATAAAGATATGATTTCCCAGTACAGTAGGACACACGGGAATAGAAGATAATGTAGATAAAGATATGATTTCCCAGTCCAGTAGGACACACGGGAATAGAAGAAAATAATGTAGATAAAGATATGATTTCCCCAGTCCAGTAGGAACACACAGGAATAGAAGAATGTAGATAAAGATATGATTTCCCCAGTCCGTAGGACACACGGGAATAGAAGATATGTAGATAAAGATATGATTTACCCAGTCCAGTAGGACACACGGGAATAGAAGATAATGTAGATAAAGATATGATTTCCCCATTCCAGTAGGAACACGGGAATAGAAGATAATGTAGAGAAAAGATATGATTCCAACTCCAGTAGGACACACGGGAATAGAAGATAATGTAGATAAAGATATGATTTCCCCACTCCAGTAGGGACACACGGGAATAGAAGATAATGTAGATAAAAGATATGATTTCCCAACTCCAGTAGGACACACGGGAATAGAAGATAATGTAGATAAAGATATGATTTCCAACTCCAGTAGGACACACGGGAATAGAAGATAATGTAGATAAAGATATGATTTCCCAACTCCAGTAGGACACACGGGAATAGAAGATAATGTAGATAAAGATATGATTTCCCCACTCCAGTAGGACACACGGGAATAGAAGATAATGTAGATAAAGATATGATTCCCAACTCCAGTAGGACACACGGGAATAGAAGATAATGTAGATAAAGATATGATTTACCCAGTCCAGTAGGACACACGGGAATAGAAGATAATGTAGATAAAGATATGATTTCCCAACTCCGGTAGGACACACGGGAATAGAAGATAATGTAGATAAAGATATGATTACCCAGTCCAGTAGGACACATGGGAATAGAAAATAATAATCTAGATAAAGATATGATTTACCCAGTCCAGTAGGACACACGGGAATAGAAAATAATGTAGATAAAGATATGATTTACCCAGTCCAGTAGGACACACGGGAATAGAAAATAATGTAGATAAAGATATGATTTCCAGTCCAGTAGGACACACGGGAATAGAAGATAATGTAGATAAAGATATGATTTTCCCATTCCAGTAGGACACATGGGAACAGAAGATAATGTAGATAAAGATATGATTTCCAGAGTCCAGTAGGACACAAGGGAATAGAAGATAATGTAGATAAAGATATGATTTCCCAGTCCAGTAGGACACACGGGAACAGAAGATAATGTAGATAAAGATATGATTTCCAGAGTCCAGTAGGACACACGGGAATAGAAGATAATGTAGATTAAGATATGATTTCCCAGTCCAGTCCAGTAGGACACACGGGAATAGAAGATAATGTAGATAAAGATATGATTTCCCAGTCCAGTCCAGTAGGACACACGGGAATAGAAGATAATGTAGATAAAGATATGATTTCCCAGTCCAGTCCAGTAGGACACACGGGAATAGAAGATAATGTAGATAAAGATATGATTTCCCAGTACAGTAGGACACACGGGAATAGAAGATAATGTAGATAAAGATATGATTTCCCAGTCCAGTAGGACACACGGGAATAGAAAATAATGTAGATAAAGATATGGATTTCCCCAGTCCAGTAGGACACACAGGAATAGAAGATAATGTAGATAAAGATATGATTTACCCAGTCCAGTAGGACAACACGGGAATAGAAGATAATGTAGATAAAGATATGATTTACCCAGTCCAGTAGGACACACGGGAATAGAAGATAATGTAGATAAAGATATGATTTCCCCATTCCAGTAGGACACACGGGAATAGAAGATAATGTAGATAAAGATATGATTTCCCAACTCCAGTAGGACACACGGGAATAGAAGATAATGTAGATAAAGATATGATTTCCCACTCCAGTAGGACACACGGGAATAGAAGATATGTAGATAAAGATATGATTTCCCAACTCCAGTAGGACAACACGGAATAGAAGATAATGTAGATAAAGATATGATTTCCCAACTCCAGTAGGACACACGGGAATAGAAGATAATGTAGATAAAGATATGATTTCCCAACTCCAGTAGGACACACGGGAATAGAAGATAATGTAGATAAAGATATGATTTCCCAACTCCAGTAGGACACACGGGAATAGAAGCAATGTAGATAAAGATATGAGTTCCCAAATCAGTAGGACAACGGGATAGAAGATAATGTAGATAAAGATATGATTTCCCAACTCCAGTAGGACACACGGGAATAGAAAATAATGTAGATAAAGATATGATTTACCCAGTCCAGTAGGACACACGGGAATAGAAAATAATGTAGATAAAGATATGATTTCCCAGTCCAGTAGGACACACGGGAATAGAAGATAATGTAGATAAAGATATGATTTTCCCATTCCAGTAGGACACATGGGAACAGAAGATAATGTAGATAAAGATATGATTTCCAGAGTCCAGTAGGACACACGGGAATAGAAGATAATGTAGATAAAGATATGATTTCCCAGTCCAGTAGGACACACGGGAATAGAAGATAATGTAGATTAAGATATGATTTCCCAGTCCAGTCCAGTAGGACACACGGGAATAGAAGATAATGTAGATAAAGATATGATTTCCCAGTCCAGTCCAGTAGGACACACGGGAATAGAAGATAATGTAGATAAAGATATGATTTCCCAGTCCAGTCCAGTAGGACACACGGGAATAGAAGATAATGTTGATAAAGATATGATTTCCCAGTCCAGTCGGACACATGGGAACAGCAAATAGTAAATGTTATGTCTTAATCCCAGCAAGCCAAACAGGTGAATTTTGAGGGCTATTGCCCACTGTACTTTTGGATCTGTATCTTGCTATCCCTTTGTAGAAATAAAATCCTTACTTTACGAGTTTGCATTGGACTCAGATTTTATTTGTTTTCTTGGCTGTTAGGAAGGACCTAAGTTCCAGCTGGCTGCCTTAGCAAGGATTCAGTCTGGCCTTTTCCAATATTTCCAAATGATAATTCTTATAAACTAACAAGATGTAGGACAGTACCCAGCAAATATGGGCGTCTGCTTGTTCAAGGAAAGAACATTTCTGGGGCAGCTTCACTGACTACATGAAGAAGGTGAGTATATGACAAGTCACCCTATAGTGAGGGTCAAACCTAAAATACATTGAATTAAAGACTAGATATTAATGTAGTCACTAATAAAAAATATACATTACACTCATTTAGTACAAAATCCGCTGCTGACTAAAAAAATCTATTGCAAACACAAACATGTCACAAGTTAAAAGTTATGGGGTGCCGTATGTTCCCAGATCATTTTGTAACAAAAAAACACACTTCGGTGACCAAAAGTAATTCAATGATAACAAAATATATTTAGTGAACAAAAACCAACATATTGGGGACAAAACTATATTTAGCCGACCAAAAGAAGTTCTGTGGTAACAAAACATATTTAGTTAACAAAAAAAAAAAACATTTTGTGACAATACTATATTTAGTCGAAACAAAACAAATTTGTTGGTAACAAAACATACATTTAGTTAACAACAAAACAACTGTAGCACCAAGATGTATATTTTGATGATCAATATCTTTTTTGTGAATAAAATGTACAGTGGATTAAAACAGAATATTTTCTGTATACAAAAAGTGGCAAAAATAAACATTATGCTATAGGGTGCCGTTTGTTCCCAGATCATTTTATAACAAAATACACACTTCGTTGACCAAAAGAAATTCAGTGGTAACAAAATACATTTTGGGGACAAAACTATATTTAGTCGACCAAATGAAGTTCTGTGGTAACAAAACATATTTAGTTAAAAAAAAAACAACACTTTGGTGCCAATACTATATTTAGTCGATCAAAAGATACATTTAGTCAACAAAAAACAACTGTAGCGCCAAAATGTATATTTTGATGCCGAAAAAATTTTTTGTGAACAAAATGTACAGAATATTTTTTGTATACAAAAAGTGGTGAAAAGAAACATTATGCTGGCAAAAAGAACATTTTGTAGACTAAATACATCTTGTAGCATAAATGTATGGTTTTTGGAACTAAGGAAACTAAGGATAAACAAACATACTTTTGTCTTAAAAATGCAGTTTTGTGCACCAAGAGTTATGTTTGGTAATGGTAATGGTAAATGGCATGCTTTAAAAAATCAACTTACGAACCGGATCCGGGTTCTAGGTGGTGCTAGAGACAGAAAATTACTACTAGATTACAATTCTCTGAATTGAGAAGCAACTTATGTGTCTCTTTTTAGCACTCATGGAATGCCTCACTAATAACAACAGTTACCCATTACCAGTAACCAGTACACATAATAGGTGTAAGAGGTACTTCCAGGTAAGGGGTAATTTTTGGGGTGAAACGCGTGTAGAATATACGTTGATATCAACCACATGTGGATTCAATCTGCAAATGGTTAAATCCCATCTTGGAACAACTGGATTTACCCATTATCGTTCATATGTATGGCCACCATAAGACATTGAACTGGCTACACTGGGATCTATAGATATACATTTTTATTTCCAGCAGAAACAACGTATCCATTTAGAATGTGTGTTTAAAGTTCGGTTTGAAAGTTGCCAGTGTGATAATTTGTAACATGAGAGACTTACAGACTGGCTTAGCCCGCAGGTCCTACTGTTGGGAGATGTTATTCACTGTTTTTATATTTCCTTATCTTTATGGGTATGGTACAGTGTGCAATAAATGTATCTATATTATGTGTACTAGTTACTGGTAATAGGTAACTATTGTTATTAGTGGGCATTCCACGAGTGCTAAAAACAGCACTTGAGTGTGTACCTTGTAGTACAGAACTTCGCGCCTTTAGTCAGAGGCACAGAGCGTGCTTCTTACCTAACTGGGATGCCATATGATGTAGTAAATCTCCCAACGGGATTTACAACATGTGTGGGATCTCGCAAAGGTAAGTACAGTAATGCTGCTTCTGGTTCTGCATCGTTTATAAAACACAACATTCTTATAATGTTCACCAAATAATTTCTGTAAAAGAAATTTGTTCACCAAATCACTTCTGCCTTTTCTGTTCACCAAATTATTTATGTAAAACATATGTCCACTCAATAATTTTAGTATCAATTCGGTTCACCAGATAATTTCTGGTAGAGCATTATGTTCACCCCAAAAAAATTTGTTTTTTACATAAATTATTTTGGTGAACAGAAAAGACAGACTTGTTCCACGGAAATTATTTGGTGGACAAAATTGTTCAACAGAAATTATTTAGTGAACAAAATTGACAGACTTGTTCTACAGAAATTATTTGGTGAATATTATAAGATTGTTTTGTTTTATAAACATAGAGGCCGATGCACAACCAAAAGCAGCATTACTTACCTTTGCGAGATCCCTCAATGTTGTAAATCCCTTTGCGAGATTAATGAATCACGGGACCCCGGTCAGGTAAGAAGCACCACTCTGTGCCTCTGCCTTAAACTCTGTGCCTCTGCCTTTAACTCTGTGCCTCTGCCTTTAACTCTGTGCCTCTGCCTTAAAGGCATTAAGTTCTGTATTACAAGGTAGCGCAAAACCCAACGCTGTTTGTATTATATAGTCAGGTATCCAACTCCTCCCTCAGCGCACACCAATAGAAGAGGATGGGGATGGCCCCACTATCTCGCTGCCCTTGTTTTCCTTAGTTATTTTGTACTTAAAAAATACACTTACAAGATTTGTTTGGTCTACCAATTTTTTTTGTTGGTTGCCAAACGAATGTTTTATTTCAACCACTTTTTGTATCAAAAAATATTCTGTTTCAACATGTACATTTTGTTCAAAAAAAAGATTTTGGTAATCAAAATATACATTTTGGTGCTACAGTTGTTTTTTGACCAAATGTATATTTTGGTTGACTAAATATAGTTTTGCCACCAAAACATTGTTTTTTTTTTTTGACTAAATATATTTTGTAAGCACCGAATTTCTTTTGGTCAACTAAATACAGTTTTGTCGCCAAAAGTGTATTTTTTGTTGACTAAATGTATGTTTGGTTCCCACAGAATTTCTTTTAGTCAACTAAATATAGTATTGTCACCAAAGTATTGTTTTTTGTTGACTAGTAAATGATCTGGGAACAAACGGCCACACCCCATCAATAATATGAATGTAAAAATGCAACACGAACATTTCTTGGAAATGCAATTGTGATTTTAATGGGTTCAAACAGGGCCCCCTAATCCCCTCTTTCCTCCGCACCATAATAGTCTCTCTTCCACAGGGAAAAGTACTGAGCATGTTGGAACCATTGACTGGGTGGGAGGAGGAGTCAGATGTGACTGTAGGATTGAATTTAAACAGGTGAATAAACAAAGGAAAACTGATGGCATCATTTAAATCAGACATCACAATCATATAAAGGGTCCATCACACGAGAAGATTTCCATTGGGATTTCATTTTATAGTACTTGAACTCTGTGTAAACCTGGCCACATTATCTCTCGTGTCCCTGGCTCGGAGATGTAGATCGGAAGCTCTTTGGCCCAGGGATTACTTGTCCTAATGCAGTTTATACTGTAGTGTGTACGTTGGCTTTGGGCCACCGATAATAATAAACGAAGAAGCCGGAGCGTTTAAAAAGGAAAAATATTCGGAGCAGAGGTGTTAAGGACATTCCAAATGCCATTTCACTTTCAAAGAAACGGATCTAAACTCAGCTGCCTGCTCTGTGCCAAATGGGAAGTTAGGTCAATCCATATCGTCCCCTATGGAGCCTATGGGAGCAGGACGTTCCACACATTCTTCTAAATAATGTTACGGGCTTGGGAGAGCCTTAAGGTTGTTCACACGTCAGATCAGTTTTTGCACCATGTGACCATCTCGTTATTCACTAGTTCTACTAACAAAACCTGCAATAGATGAACGTTAGTGAATAGACGGTGTTCCTTGGGTAAAGGTGTGTATGATATTGTGATACAATATCGCCCGATCTACGAAATGTTGCCACATGTGCTTTTTTGTTCAATCTTACATCAACAGTTGACGATCAATGTACAAACATACGACAATCGGCAGAAGGAATCCACCAGAAATAACGAGAATAGTCATGGATTGTTGGTCTTAGTGGGTTTAAGCTACACTTTCACACGAGATGGGTCTTTCGTCAGGCAAAGCAATGCAAAAATGATCTGACGTGTGTACAAAGCTTAGATCAAGGCACCCTTTCAATCAGGTCCAACAGATGCCCCCCAATCAGCCAATCGATGTATTTTTACGGAAGTGGGGAATTACCACCAGGTGAGGGGGAAACAAAAGTGACAATCCAGTAAGGTGCAGTGATCAGCTGTTAAAAACACCCGTACCGGAAGGCAGTATTATGAGACAGCTGATCATGCACACCGTTACTTAATACGGGGAATTGCGCTACCTAGGATGGAGATTGTGGGCCCACTTAGCGCCAGGGGAACCCAACAATCATGGAGGGTATTGCTATAACTGCATTATAGTGTAGCATGTTCTTAGACTGGATATAGCTCTGTTCAGTTTGAGTAATCTACGTTGGCACCTGATTAGATTTGCGTTATGATTCAGGTAACAAATCCTATGATATCAGATAATCATTCACTCAATATATGTAAATGTGGAGGAGAGAAACAGCACATGGTTTAGTCATTCTAAAGCACCCTCTTTACATGGTACCCACATTATCAAACTGATCCCGGTTTGCCCATACACTACTTACACATTAGAGATAGATGATCGTCTACAGTGTCGGACTGGGCAATGGGGGCCCACCAGGGAATCTTGTGTCAGGGGCCTAGAACAATTCAAGCCGTAAAGAATTTGTTATGTATTTATTTCTGATCTACAGCCCGGAGCTGTTGGTTAAAGTGATGAAACTAATGAGTGTATAAAGTTTTTTTTTTTTTTAAATGTTAAACAAAAAAAGTACTTGGGACTGGGATGTCGGGACGGGTTATGCTACCTCCTAATTTTGGTTCTGTGAGGCTTCAGCACTATCTTTAATACAAGATTAGTCCAGGACTAACCTGGCAAATAAGTACTGTAGCTCCTTAATAGAATGATATTGTGAGGTAGGAATAATCAATCTGACCTCCCTGCCCCAGGAACTTACCATTTTAAGTTCATTTCTAGGGTAAAGTTATCCTTTAAAATATATTAAAGGATAGAATAGATAGCTAGGCAGATAGATAATATATTGATAGATAGATAGATAGATAGATAGATAGATAGATGATAGACAGACAGACAGACAGACAATAGATAGATAGATAGAGATAGACAGATAGATAGATAGTAGATAGATAGTAGTAGATAGAGATAGATAGATAGCTAGATAGATAGATAGATAGATAGATAGATAGATAGATAGATAGATAGATAGATAGATAGATAGATAACATATAATAGATAGACAGATAGATAGATGATAGAAAGACATACAGATAGATAGATATAATATAGATAGATAGATAGATAGATAGATAGATAGTAGATAGATAAATAGATAGATGATAGACAGACAGACAGACAGATAGATCAGATAAATAGATAGATAATAGATAGATAGATATAGATAATAATTGAGAGATAGACAGATAGATAGACGATAAATAGAGAGATAGATGAATAGGACAGGACAGACAGATAGGATAGATAGATAGATAGATAGATAGATAGATAAATAATTATAGATAGCAGATAGATAGACAGATAAATAGTTAGATAATAGATAGATGATAGAAAGACAGACAGATAGATAGATAATATATAGATAGATAGAAGATAGAGATAGATAAAAGATAGATGATAGACAGACAGGGACAGACAGATAGATAAATAGTAGATAATAGATAGATAAAAGGGGATTAAATAGATAATATTTGATAGAAGACAGAGTAGATAGACAGATAAAATAGATAATAGATAATAGCACAGACAGACAGATGATAGATAGATAGATGAGAAGATAGATGAGATAGATAGATAGAAATAGATAGATTAGATAAATAGATGATAGAATTATCAAATAGATAGAAGATAGATTAAATAGAGGAAGATATAAATAGATAGATAGATAATAGATAGATAGATAAAGAGATAGATAGAGATATAAGATAGATAGATAGATAGATATAAGATAGATAGATATATAGATAAATAGATGATAGATAGATAGATAGATATAGATTAGGATAAATAGATAGATAGATCAATAGATAGATAGATAGATAATAAAAATAATAGATAGATAATAGATAGATAGATAGATAGATAATAGAGATAGATAGACAAATAGCATAGGACAAATAGATAGATAAATAGATGATAGATCATAGATAAAATAGATAGAAATAGATAGATAAATAGTAGATAAATAGATACGATAGAGGCAGATAGACACAACTAAAAACAGAAAGACAAACAGATAGAGTGAGACAGAATAGATCGATTAGATAAAAGAAAAACTATTTTACAGTAACCTATCATTTATAAGAGGAGGGGACTAGACTTAGACAGACTAGGAGGACTGTGAAATAGGTTGACCAGTGAGGAATAGGTCGCATATGAGACAGGATTAGGTTGGACTGTGAGACTGAGTGAGCAGACTGAAATGAGAGACAGGGACATCAATATCCAACCTTACCATCTACAGCAACCACCATGCAACTACTGCTAAACCCTTCTAAAAGCCCATAAAGACCAAAGCCCACAATTATCCCCCCGCAGCACCAAGACAACATGCCCCTCCCCCAAGTACGTTCAGGGCCCATAAAAAAACCCACCACCAAATCTATCCGATCCCCAGCAGCAACCATAACCACATGCCCCTCCCCCAATACTGTTCAGAGGCCCATAACAAACCCACCACACACCATTATCTATCCCCCAGCAGCACCAAACCACATGTGAGCGGTGGAAAAGCATTCATCCATCTGTTCCAACCTTATACCCACCCCATAATGTCTGGGATAAAAGGTTAATAGTAAATAGTATTGGAGGTTGCTATAAAGACATTCCATCCTCTCGAGTCCAACCTTTATACCATTACCATAAGTCTGTATAACAGTTACACACGTGAACATAGGTATTGGAGGTGTAAAGATATCCATCATCTAGTCCAACCTTTAACCTTACCCAAAATGTTGTCTAGCAGTTACATATAAACATAGTATGGAGGTTTGTATAAAGATATAGTCATCTTATCCAACCTTCATTAACCTACCCATAATTGTCTGATTATAACAGTTACATAGTAACATAGTATTGGAGGTTGGTATAAAGCATCCATCCATCTAAGTCAACCTTAACTTACCCATAATGTCTGTATAACAGTTACATAGTAAACATAGTATGAGGTGTTGTATAAAGACATACATCCACTAGTCCAACCTTTATACCCTCCCTATGTCGGTATAAACAGTTACAATGTAACATAGTATTGGAGGTTGTACTAAAGACATACATACATCCTAGTCCAACCGTTATATCCCCTCCCATTAAGGTCGGTATAAACATTTACATAGTAACATTAGTATTGGAGGTTGTATAAAGTATACGTCCATCTTATCCAACCTTTCAACAACCTACCCATAAGGTCTGTTATAAACAGTTACATAGTAAATAGTATTGGAGGTTGTATAAAGACATCCATTCCATCTAGTCCAAATTTATACGTTACCCATAAGTACTGGATAAACAGTTAATAGTACATAAAGTATGTGGAGGTTGTATAAAGACATACGTCCAATCTTATCCAACCGTTCTACCATACCCATAATGGCTGGTCTAGCAGCCTCTACACCTCGTACAATAGCTTATCTCGGAGATGTCAAAAGACAGTACATACATCAGTCAACCTTTATACCCTCACAATAATGCTGATATTATACCAGTTTACATAGTAACATTAGTATTGGGGTTGTATAAAGACATAGTCCATCTAGTACAACATATACCCCTACCCATAATGTCTGATAGACGTACCATAGTAACATAGTTATGGGAAGGTTGTATAAAGAACATACGTCATCAGTCCAACCTTCATTACCCTACCCATATGTCTTGTATAACAGTTACATAGAACATAGTATGGAGGTGAATAAAGACAATGTCATCCAGTCCAACCTTTAACCCTACCATAATGTCTGTATAACACGTTACAATGTAAATGTATTGGAAGGTTGTATAAAGACATATGCCATCTGTCCAACCTTTGTAACCTACTCATAATGTCTGTATAAAAAGGTTAACTAGTAACATAGTATGGCGGGTTAAAGACATATGTCCATCTAGTCCAACCTTTAGACCCTACCCCATTAATGATGTATAACAGTTACATAGTATTGAGTTTGTTATAAAGGAATACAATCCATCTAGTCCAACACTTATACCTAAACCATACATGTACTGTTATGAACAGTTACTAGTAACATAGTATTGCGAGGTTGAAATAAAGACATTCGTCCATTCTAGGTCCAACCTTTATACCCTACCCATAATGTCTGTATAACAGTTACATAGTAACATAGTATTGGAGGTTGATATATAAAGACATACGTCCATCTAGTCTCACCTTTATTACCCTACCCATAATGGTCTGAGTAGAACGTTACATAGTAAATAGTATTGGACGGTGGTTAAAGGACATACGTCCATCAGTCCAACCTTTTATACCACTACCCATAAGTCTGTATAACATTACATAGTAACATAGTATTGGGAGGTTGACTAAAGACATACGTCATCTAGTCACCGTTATCACCCACCATAATGTCTGGATAAACAGTACCATAGTACATAGGTATTGGAGGTTGACTAAAGAATACGTCCATCATAGTCTAACTTTATACCGCTTACCCATAATGTCTGTCGCACACACAGTTACTAGTAACAAAGTATTGGAGGTGTATTAAAGACCATACGTTCCATCCTAATCCAACCTTATACCCTACCCATATGTCTGTATAACAGTTACATTAGTAACATATATTGGAGGTTTATAAAAGACATACGTCCAAGAAGAATTGAAAGGTTATCTATAAGTTATTATCTGTAGGTTATTATCTATGTTCGATATTACCTGTAGGTTATCTGTACATTATTATCTGTAAGTTATAATAATATTTATTATCTATACATTATGTTCTAATTCATCATGTTTTATGCATGTTACAGTGTGTATTGCACATCTTTGTATTGTTAGATGTTATTTATCCATGTGTATTTAAACTATAATCACTCACATTTCACAACAACCGACTCCGACTGGATGCAGACATGTGCAGAGCTGACAGTTATTTCCTAGCCAGGATTCCCCAAGAGCAAAACGTCTTCCAGAAAAGCGACAAGGAGCTGGAACAGAGAAAGGATTTTGAACAATTCACCGCCTGAAGAACTGAGCAACCAGAATATTGGAAATGGAAAGGGTTCAGAGAAGGGCAACTAAATTAATAAGGGGATTGGGGGAGCTTGAATATGAAGAGAGACTGGAAAAGTTACAATTATGTACGCTGGAGAAAAGGCGCTTGCGTGGGGATATGATTACTGTATAAATACATTAACGGGCCATACAATAAACTATCTGGGGCATTGTTCACCAATAGAAGGACACACGGACATCCCTTAGGACTGGAAGAAGTTTTAGTCTTTAAGTAGATACAGGAAAGTGTTTTTAACTGTGGTTTGTGTGATGGCAGGTGTAGCACATTAATCCCCAGACCCAAATGAAGAATGAACCTCTTGCCATGTGCTTGTAATGTGTCTACGTTACATTGCTACCTGCGTGAGCCTTCCTGTACATAAATCAGCCGGAACACTGGAACCCAGTGTAGTCTCAATGTTTGCAGAACATTTTACATGATCAGAACACATTCCGATGGACCATAATCTGTGTGCAGCAAAGATCCACTACTAGGGAGGGAGGGGGTCAGTGTCTGATTATATCACTTCAATAACTCTACTATATAGTTATGGCCACTAGGGGTGCTCTCTAAACTGCTCCCATTCATACTATTTATTTTCTCTGGATGTTAGATAGCACATGGTTAGGGGATAGTTGAAGGTCTATAGATGGTATTAGGAAGCAAAGCTGCAACATTGTCTCTGAACAAAGCTCATGGTTAAAGGGGCCCGTACACAGTATTGATCCGATAAACATTTCTGGATCAACGGACAATTGGCAATACATGGTCCAACAACCATCTAATATTGTAATCGCCCTTAAAGCTCACACAAGCTAAGCAATGTCAGATGCCAACAGCCTAATTTACAATAATAATAATAACAATAATAATATATGTTACGGTTACCCAGCCAATCCAAGCTATGGGCTGATAGACACTATTAAGATCATACATAAGTTAAAGGAGTAAAATAAACACAAATATTGATACCCTATTAACGTGACCCCCTCCATGTGTGTAATTAATAACACTCTGGTATATGGCAATTATATACACGTAAACCCTTGAAGAACTGGAGAACTATACTCCCCCACGCTCTACAAGGTGAGTACCTGCACCACTAGGGGTCAGTATAATTGTGCTTTACAGCCTTGAGTAAATGTGGCTTCTTACCCTCCGTCACGTGCCCCCTTGTAAAGATTCTAAACTGAACTGTAACTTGATTGGCTGTAGGCGTCTATGGGAGTGGAGATGTGCCATGTGCAGAAACTGTCTGTGACTGAACTGCATGAGACTGGAATGATGGGAAATTAGGAACCTAACCCACTTGTCAATAAGGTAAAATTTCCCTACTAGCAAATGTGTGGTGAGACACTAATGAAAGCTTTCCTCTGCTTCAGTGTAATTTACAGGCGTTAGTTCCCCTTTAAATTCTACAAATACAATCGCCCACTGTGCCCCCGTGACATGGTACTCACCCCTCGCTTGGAAGTAGCATCCACCTTGGCAGCACGTGAAACAATGGAGCAGGAGAATCACAGCAACCAGAAGAGGAAGATTGGGGTAAAACATCTTCATTTATATTATTATATAACAACCCAATGGGCCGATGTGTCCTACTATAATGTGTCTGTATCTGTAATTTATACTGGAATATATATCCTTATAATTCTTCCTAGCCGTATTATTAAATGTCCGTGTCCTTATTATTCTACGTGTCTGTGATAACTGGGATGGAAATCTGCCTCCTCTAATTCCCTTTTTACCGTTGATAATAATTCTGTACTAACTGTATCTTTCAGTCTAGGGCCCTGTGGCTGTTGGTCCCTGTGACTCGGTGTATCTCTCGCTATCTCTCTTCCTTCTACAACTCTTCCACTGATATTTATATCATTTAGGAGCCTCTCGTGGCCAGAACATGGAAATCCCATAAAACTCATTTCCTGATGTAAAAGGTTGGAAAATAAGACCCAGGATGAAGGCTCTTTTTGTTTTTAACAAGGTGTGAAAATGTGATTCAGTGCCCCCCTCAGTAGGGGTCTAGAGCTGGCACACGTCCGAGGAGCTCTGCGTCCGTCTAACACATCAGCACTGTGAGTCTCTCCCTGTGACACAGCACAGATCCTGCAAACACGGTTCCAGGACCTAAACGAATCCCTGTTAAACCAGGTTCCTGCAAAGGTCACAATGTCTCCATCAAGAGGAAAACATGGAGGTAAAGACATGTTGGACCCAGGACAGAATACATGGAAATGCACCTGCGTAGAATCATATGGTGATACCAGCAAAGATATAACCAACCCAATATAGAAGGTAAAGTGAAAAAAGATTGGAAATGATAAATGACCCAAGGTAAACTGTTAGGACCTTCCATACTGGGGTCACCTTGACGTGGTTGGAAGGCTTTTCACTTTTATGCATAAAATTGTAACTAGACCCCCCATGTTTTTACTGTTTGCACTAGCATAGATATTATAATATATGGGGCCCAGGAATGTGCATTTCTCATCTCTTTTCTTGTTTGTTCTATTCCACATCCTGCAGTGAACACTGTGCTCTATTCCAGAACCTACCGGGGACACTGTGCTCTATTCCAGAACCTGCCGGGGACACTGTGCTTTTGTACAAACATGCATAAGCTGATGCGCCACTCCAAGGCAGTATCCTAGCATCAGTCCTAACCTAGTGAAAAAATATATGTTCCCTGGGGCTACCAGGCCATACCTGCTTCTCTCTTTGTCTAGTATGACCTTTTCCAAGGACTCAAATGAGCTTACAAAGTTTCTATACCTTTTTAAACCTTCTTTCTGGACTGCCTTAAAGGGGCGGAGAATACATTTACACAGGGATCAAAGCATATAATAGGGCTTGGCCGAACTGCCCTTAATTAAATACAAATATAGACATATGCTGCTCAAAACTTTATTCAAAAATACTTTCAGGTGCGGTGCAATGGAGGACCGGCAATTTTTACATTACACAAAAGACTCCAGCACTCAACTACACATACAATTATAAATGAATGGAGTAAAAGAAATAGACATGTATGCAAGCAATGAAGGGTAATCACCTGCACTGTAGTTCAAATGGATGGAGTGGCGCATCAGCTTATGCATGTTTGTACAAACAATGTAACTAAAGGTATCCATTTGAACTACAGTGCAGGTGATTACCCTTACGTCTTCTGCGCAGATCAATGACAGCACTCATCTAGACCTGCAAGGACTTAGGCAGAGCTTGAGGATCAAAGTTCAACTTCGGGAAGTCAGAGGCACTGGACTTCATAGAATGGCACCTGTTGTCCACCGCTTCCATGCCCTTCATCCATGAATCCGGACTTCATCAAAATAATTGGGGTCTGGTTTGGTGGAGAGGGGTGTCCCTGAAGTCCTGGGAGGAAAGACTCTAGAAGATTAACTAGAACTTTGGACTAAGAAGTATGGAGCCTCAGAGACTTGTTCATCGAAGGTAAAACTTGCAATGCAGAATAAGATTCTTCCTGTGCTGCAGTATATGGCCCAGCAGGGGCACTTCTAGGGTTTTTGCTGCCTGAGCCAAACTTTTAAATGCTGCCCTTCGCGTGCCGCCATATTTAAGTGGGTGTGGCCTTGTCAATGGCCATGGCTTTACTGGTGGGTGTGGCTAAAAAATTTACGATTATGAACTTGCTATCACATAGGTATTTAAACAGTTCCTCAGATCGTCAATTACCAATAATGTAAATTACTAGAAACAGATATTAACCCTTTCACTGCCAGGAGATTTTCATTTTTTTTTTGCGTTAACTGCCAGAAGAATTTTCAGGATTTTGCCCTTAATCGCTTTAGACTAATTTTACAGTAGGAAACCTTGCAGTAAATCAGGAATATTATACATTGTTTTTTTCAGCACAAAGTGTACTTTAACATGGTAACAGAATTTTGTAACTTTTCTGGAAATTTTACTGGAATTATGGGTAAAATATGTAAAAAAAATGAAAAATTTGCAAATTTTCATGGATTTTTCCCATTTTTACTTATAGTTATCTTAAGGTTACACACAAAAATCTTACTGTTTCTAAAAGCTCAGATACTTTGAAAACGGGCATTTATGCCCGTATTCCAAGTTCGGTATCATTCCCAAAGATGATCATCAGATCATCTTAGGGAATGATACCGAACTTGGAATACGGGCATAAATGCCCGTTTTCAAGGGAATGATACCGAACTTGGAATACGGGCATAAATGCCCGTTTTCAAATTCGAAATCCGATCAGAAAAATCACTTCCCGGAAATCATTTTCCAGGAAGTGATTTTTCATTGAAAAATCACTTCCCGGAAATCATTTTCCAGGAAGTGATTTTTCATTCATTGGCAAAGATCAATAATTTGGTGATCAGAAGTGATCACCAAATTTTGATCTCTGTCCCCATTTTTTTTCTAAGTCTTCGCTAAGTAGCAAAGACTTAGAAAAAATCCTATTTGTGAATGGAACTTTGAGTTCCATTCACAAAATGTATAGAAAAGCTGTTAGCTTGACAGCTTTTTCTATACTTAGGGACTGCAGCATGATCTCCATAGATCATGCTGCAGTACCTCCACTGGACCAACGGGGGCAGCAGTGTACCTCCATATGGGAAGACCCCGGTGAAGGAGGAAGTTCTGTGATGTCACCGGGGTCTCCCATTCAGCTTCCTCCTCCGGACCGGCAGCTTCAAGGTAGGGACAACTTCAATGTAGGATATCTCCTGATCCCCCCCCTCGGATTTGGACGAAACCGAGGGGGGATCGAGGGGACTAGGGGGGCAGTTGAATGCTGCCCCCCGATCGGCCCTAGCAGGGGGGAAAAAAATTTTTGGAGGGGGGAAGCCACAGATCGTATATTCACGATCTGTGGCAGTTAAAGCATTCTCTGCACAGATCGTGAATATACGATCTGTGGCAGGGAAAGGGTTAAATCCTTTTCTCAAACAACATGTGTTGCTTAAACTGTTACAATACATTAGAAATGCAATATTTTCTGTAGTATAAAAGATTTTAGACAAAGGATTTGTAAGCCTGCTACCACGTCAAGGTAGAGTAATTAGACTAACCGAACTTAACAAACTAAAGCTTAGCTAACCAAATCCTCTACACATATAAAATGCCCTTTAACAACATCATATCTGATACTAGGGAAAATTCAATAAGAATCATTTAGTTACAGTTTCTTGGTGTACATTGGGGGGCTTTCAGACTATGGCGTATAACAAGCTCAGTTTATTTCTCCTTTAAACTTATAACATTTTGTGTGCATCTAATAGGGGTGAAGACAGCAAGCAGGTAAATTTCATAGGGCAATATTTTGGACCGATCAACTGATCGCAGCATTTGACAGTCCAAGTAGCATCTCATATGTATGTGGTTTTAGTGGCAACAAAAATGTTGGCTCTTCCCTCCCTTAGATACATAGAAAGTTATTAAAGGGCATTAAAACACTTTGTCTGGGATAGAAAAGAGACCCCCAACAAGGCCTAGGCCACCCAGCGAAGCCCAGCACCCAACATTAAAGGCTCCCAAAAACTCACTGACACACAAAAAAGACACTTTTTGTCGTTACACAAAAAACTCAGTATGTCATAGTGTCACTGTAGACAGTACAAATCAAATGGATTACAAAAAAAGGCAGCACTCGTACCTAAGCAGGCCCTCCATGTGGTGTGTCCATCTTCAAGGCAACTCCTCCCAGCTCCAGGTTCATCAAGTAAACTTCAGAGTAAGAATGCGCTACTCACAGGTATACAAATAATCCATACTCACTTTATTTGAATCATATTAAAAGGTAGGAGATACACGAACCAAACACAGCAGACAAAAGGACAGCCCATCTGACGCGTTTCGTGGGAGGACCCACTTCCTCAGACCCTAGCCTGAATATGATTCAAATAAAGTGAGTTTGTATTATTCGTATACCTGTGAGTAGCGCATTCTTACTTTGAAGTTTTTAGTGTCACTGTCACTGTTGTTGGCAAAGGGAAAGGCAACAGATGCTGAGAATATCCACCACTTTGCTGCAGCTGCTCATTCTGCTCTCGCCTGTAATATCCGCACAGCCACTGTGCGACTGTGCGACAGCTCCTCCCTCCCTTTCTCTGTTGGCTGCATCTGCTAAACTGTTTGTCACCTACCGACATGAGAGGAGCCTCAGAGGACCAATAGGCAGCAAGAAATTAATAGTTCTGTGCACTATGGGAGCGTTTTGATTGGTTCCACTGACTCCCTTCCTTGCCTAGGAGCCATACATTATGCTGAGCATCAGGGTGTATGCTGACTCCTGACTCTTAAGAAGCAGAAGTGGAGTTGAAGCAACTTTAAGGTACCAGAGAACCTGTGAGTGGCGCTCACACTACTTGTTGTGGCATGTTTGTCGGTCAAGGGAATTTTTTTTTCACCACCTGACTTCCGCCTTTCTTCTTCAGTGCAAGTATGCCGCTTGAGAAAAATGTCTCACTCTGCCTGATGGTAGATGTGGCCCTGTGGCCCAGGCCTGGCCACCACTGGTAACAATGTTCAGAGCCATTACTAGGGCAGAAGGCGATTCCTAATATCCCCACCATGCTAAAAGCCTTTTCTGTATGCAACTGTATCTGTAGGACAATTACACGTTTTGCCCTATTCCAGGGCTCCCTGCTGCTACAGCTGAGACTGTGTGGGACAATATTGTCAGCAGTAAGCTCACCAAGCATAAAGACCTGGAGTGGATGTCTGTTCAGGGGGATTGTCTCTTCAGACTTACATGCATGTCCGCAACCTGTGCAAATACAGACACTGTCAATTCTGCATCGTCCAGAAGGAGACTGCTTTGTATCTCTTTAGTGCCTGTCCTGTCGCACAGGCATTTTGTGGATGCCTTGGAACATGAACTCAGAGACAATTAGGGCAATTCAATAAAAGTTCTTATCCTTAAAAATTGTGCTAATTTCCCCCCAACCAATCAGATCTTATTTAACATTAAATATAGCTAATATCTCATTGGTTGGGGCAAAATTAGCACCATTTTTAACGATAAGAACTTTTATTGAATCTCCCTCAATGTGCCCAGGAGGAGCCATTGTACCTTATAGACAATTTCCTGTCACTCACGGATAGCAGGCGATCCAGGCACCTTATGAACTGTTTTAAAGACCATATATGGATTGCTAGGAATCGCCTGGTACATAAAAGGGAAAGGATGTCCATTTTAGACTGCCACAAACCAATTTACAGTTTGTTCAGAGACTATTCCATTATGGACAGAGTGAAGGAAGAAGACTGCTATCAATTGTTTTCTACCTCCCCCTCCTTTTCCTTTGTGTCTGTTTAAAATAAAGCTTTGGGCCAATGTTTACCCTCCCTTGCACCTCCTTGCCTTCCCCATCACACTGTTGCTTTATTTAATTATGTACTAATGTAATCCAGTATTGTCTATGTAGTGCTGCAACCGCCCCACATTTTTACTGAATAACGGGGGGAATATGAGCTATGTCTTACCTCCCGTTCTTCAGTAGCACCTGCAGGAGAGAAGAAACTTATTGTAGATAGCTCGAGCGCCGGTTTCTCACTGACATGTCCAAACACATCCACGCTCCCTTGCACTGTGTGCACGCACAATGCAAAAGACTCTGGATGCGTCGGAGAATGTCAGTGGCAATGGAGATTGTCAGCAGCGCTTGAGCGATCTGCGGTAAGTTTCTTCTTCTCTCCTGCAGGTTTTACTGAAGAACAGGAGGTAAGACATAGCTCATATAATTCCCATTCTTTAGTTAAACTGAATAAAACATACTTTAGTGTACATACCCCCTAAGTAATGAATGAGTTGTGTATATTGTAATGTTTTGCACCACGTGAGTGCCGGTGTATTGTTTCCGGCTGCGCTACGACACAGTACGACAGTTTGTTTAATATATCTTATGTAAATAAAGAATATTTTAAATCAAAAAAACTTTTAATTGTGTGGTACAGTATACTGACCAGTTAACTATTCTAACATTGTATGGGTGTCAGGAAACCCTACTGGCATATTATACTATGTTGCCAGTATACTATGTTGACAAGGTAGGGTGACCAGTAAAGTTTCCCATCATATGGAGGCCAGTAAAATCTGCTGTTTGCGTTCATATTATTGTTGCCATTTGAATGCAATATACACTGTTAAAAGGGCAAGTCCAGCCCTAAAATGAAAACTTACATACAGGTAAATCACCCCCCAAAACCCTAAACGGTAATAGTCTGAAATCTGAAATATATAAGTCTAACCTGAAATCCTGCATAATGCCGTTTCCCCTGTTTCTGCTTCCTGGTTCTTCCAGTTAGCAACAGTTAGTTATGGATTTGACAGTTGACATCACAGCCAATGACTGAATTTTAAAGGACAATTATACTCACTTTCCCTCCGCTTAGGTCAGTAGCTTTTACCCAGGGTGAGGACCTGAACCACTAGGTCCTCACCCCTGGGTTCGCGAAAGTTAAAGCACAGCGTACTGAAACGCTGCTCTGGCAGGCTCCGCCCCTCCTATCCCTTATCGGCGACGAGGCCAATAGGAAGGCAGCTCTGCAACGAGCATGCCTTCCTATGGCCTCGTCGCGCAAGGACAGGAGGGGGCGGAGCCTGCCAGAGCAGCGTTTCAGTAACGCTGTGCTTTAAATTTGGCGAACCCAGGGGTGAGGACCTAGCGGTTCAGGTCCTCACCCTGGTAAAAGCTACATGACTAAAGAAGAGGAGCAGAGGGAAGGTGAGTATAATTGTCCTTTAATCCCCTGTCTGCCTCTTCTGAGCATGCCCAGGCTCAGTACAGGTTTCTAAATTGCTCAGTTTCCATGAGGCATCCAGAAGCATAGCAGGCATACAGTAATGATTTCATAGGACAAACTATGATATATCAACATATTTTAAAGAGGCCATTCTTTTTAAAAGATGTTCTTAAGACGGTGGAGTTGTCCTTTAAACGACAACTTTACTCACATTTCTTAAAATATGTCTGTTTAAATTACAATAGTATGGGAGGTAGGGGTAGTATTAGTACTTTCCAATATTTGAATCTTTAAATACAGCAGTGTATAGTAGATCACTTTGTTGTACTTCCTCTTCAAACCTTCCCAGGGAGTGCCTGTTGGGGGAACTTGCTGCACAGCGGTGAGGAAGATCTTATCACAGAGACCTTATACACACTGGATCTCTACTCAAAAATTATATTTTATATGTATTATAAATATAAATATTATACTTACTCCTTCCTCCCACACTATTATCATTTATATGAACAGACAGTAGTTAAGAATTGCCATTACAGAATAATATTGGATTCAATAAGTAAGGGTGATCCAGATCTACTATTTTGCCTAGGGCACAATTTCCCCTAAACCTAGCTTTGAGTATGGGAAATGCTGAACGTTATTACTAGAGATGTCCGAACTTCGCAAAATCCGGTCCGCTTTTAAAATGAAAGTTCAGCAAAATCCGTTCTTCGAAAATACAAGGATTCTTCGAAAATACGAGGATTCTTTGAAAATACGGGATTCTTCAAAAATACGAGGATTCTTCGAAAATACGAGGATTTTTCGAAAATACGGATTCTTCGAAAATATGGACCCGAAAATGTGGGTTGCTCCGCCCAAAAATGTGAAAAATTTGCGAAATTTTTAATTTACGAGGATTTCTCATATTTTCCCGTATTTTCGAAAATACGAGAAATCCTCGTAATTTGGAAAATTTTCGAAAACGCAGTTCGGAAAAGTTTGGAAGTCCGGAAAACCGGAAAATCTGTGATATCCGCCGTTCGCGAAAGAGATAAATCCGCCGCAGATCCGGGTTCGGATCCGCAAACTTCGCCAAGAAATTACTGTGCAGTAATTTCTTGTATATAATACATGAGAGAGAGGTTAGCAGGGCACTAGATCACCCTCTATAAACAGGAGTGTGCCGAGCAGGCATAAAATATATACAGGGAGATTCAATAAAAGTTCTTATCGTTTAAAATGGTGCTAATTTAGCCCCAACCAATCAGATCTTATTTAACATTTGAAAGCTAACATCTAATTGGTTGGGGGACGTAATCATGGCAATTCAAGAACCCTCTATGAGTGAATAAACAATGACCCAGCACACAGTGGATCATTGCCCTTTATTCCTTTCTAGACCAAGGACACAGTCTAGGAGTTAATGGTTCCAGGAAATAACAAGACTTGCCTACCATTGATAGTAAATAATATATATGGCCCCTATTGCTAATATGGATCCTGATGAAAGATTAAAAAAAGGTTTTGTTTTTTTTCTTCAAATGGGTTAATTTACCCCCTATTGAAATCTGCGCTCTTCACTTAAATGGAAAGGACACATACTAATTAAGGACCATCTTTGCCCTTAAATATACCAATGTATGTTAAAGGATCATACTTACCTCTAAAACTACTGAAATACAGGATAAAAAAACTAATTTTACTTGAAATTTACCAGTATATGAAAAGACAATAAAATTATACTTACCCTTGAATCCCATCTATACAGTGTTGACCTCTATAATAAATAAGTCCCTTTGAATATAGGATAATTCACATTTAAGTTTAACTTAAAGGGCATGTCCAGCATTAAAAAAATATATATTGTGGTAGAGCGTTGGTGCTGCTATACATATATAAAATTTGATTTTGTTTAACATGTACTATTGGTGGTATCTGATAAAAGCCCTACACACGGGCCGATTATCGGCCAAAACGAACCGAGGGGTTCCGTGTCGGATCCGGGTTCATGCCGGCAACACACTGTATCACAGCTCGTAGGTGTGAATTGTACCGTTCACTCCTAGTGTGAAGGATACCTAACAGGCAAAGCAACAAAAGCAACCAAAATATTTAAACCCATTATCACCAATCACCACACAGAAACACAGGAATATATTCTGATTAGTAAATCACAACATACCTCCCAGAAACAGAAAACCCTTAACACTGCAGTGTAGGCTGAGGAAGAGAGAACACTCAAAAATAAAGAAAGTAGGGCTGTCCAGTCGTTTCTCCTTTGCAAGGGGTAATCCCCTTTAAAGGCCTAGCGGCCGAAACGTTGTGTGTGTTTGTGTACTGCAATAAAGAGGGATTACCCCTTGCAAAGGAGAAACGACTGGACAGCCCTACTTTCTTTATTTTTGAGTGTTGTATCTGGCATTGAGGTGGCCAGAAGGGATTGAACGCCTAGGAGGTACCTCGAGTCTTTCCTATTTTGAGGAAGAGAGAATCCTGACAGGTGTTTTTTTGCACTTAAGCACTATTAACTTTCTCCCAGAATTCAATATTAATAAAAAGATTTTACAATCACATCAGTGGTGTACTGCAGGTATTCTTTTTTTCTTGTATATAATACATAACTATAATAAAACTGATAGGATGAATCTTTATTTGTTTAGTATTTACCTTGGCCCAATCTCATCGCTATGTTGGTCACATAATACGATAAAAAGGAAAAAAAAACGCTTCATTACTCATATGGCAAAAGTCTCTCTTGGTCCTTCTGCGTTTGGGTTAAGATGTAAAGCCTCGTACAGACTTAACATACTGCCAGCCAAAGCAGAGGGGGAACATTTAAAGAATGACCGTTTCGGGTGACATTGTTATGTATGTTGGCATCCAAAACTACTTTGATCCATCCTGCTGGATTAATGAAAGCTGCCAATATGAGCCGCCACACAAGGAAGCTTGTCAAGGAGAAGTGTCCAGCCATCAGACGTGTTTTTATACATTGCTCCAATTCCAAGAATATGTCGCATTATATAATAGATTTTTAAAAGGCAAATAAATCTGTCTTTGTAACATAATAATAATACACAGGAGAAACATTGGAAACAAAACCTGGGAACTTTATTATGTTGTTGTTACCTAGAAACAAAAGCTTGTTTCAGATAAAATCGCAGGATATATTTAATATTTTAATAACCTTAAAATCCGAAAAACTCTCGTAATCCACCCAGTAGGTGAAAAACCAAGATTGTGACCACAGCTTTGTCATGGCAACAACTAAATAAATTTGCTGTCAAAATTCCAATAATCTTGATTCCCAAGTTTTAACTCCAAACCAGGAACGTCCCTAGTAAGTATGTTAACTCTTTGTTTTCAGTTGCAGCCTGTTTGAAGTTTTTCTATTCAAATGTGCACCTATTCTTAAATGGAGCTGAGGGCCTTGGGCTTATGCATCTGAGCCACTTGTTACCACAAACCAATCTTAAACCCATGCAAACCCATTGTGATGTTCCAAGGATTAGCATAGGTTTAGTGCATGTAGCTTGAGCATAATGTTTGCGAGTCTTCAATTCTTCCCTTGTTTGGTTTATGACCGGTTTGATCATATGTGATGGATGGTGCAAAGCACATTTGTTCACCTCAGTAAGCATGTAAAACTCTATTTTTAACTTCAAACAATATATATTGAGGGTTGCATCTCAGAATATACTCTAATAATTTTATTTAATGACCACACATGATGTGTGGTCACTTACTAAACTTATTTGAGAGTATTCCTGAGTGCGAACCTCAATATATTTTGTTTAAGGTTAAAAATAGAGTTTTAGGCCTAGAAGACACAGTTAACCCATACTGCAGAGATTGTCCAATTAAAACTGCAACTACTACAAAATTCATTTGTTGAGAGATACTGGAGAGTCATTAGTTGAAAATGTTCCTGGAAACCTGGAATAAATAGCTTTCCTCTACCGCTCCCAGCAATACCGCCGCATTGGCTCACCTTAAACGATATCGTGTCAAGATTTGAAAATAATAACATAATGATATTCCCTGGCTTCTCAATAGATCTTCAGATGCTGGGGGCAACTTTTCTGGAGGAAAAGATACAACTGTGCCAAAAAGGCCTTAAATGGTATGTCCACCCAAACAAAAATTTTATATGTTGCAGGAAATGACCGAAAACCTCAACCTTGTGAGGTTTATGTAACTCAAAGCTGTCACCAATCTTCATTCCCACGCTGTCTTCCGTGCCTTTTCTGTGCACTGAAGCAAGCAGAAGGGGCTCAACCGGCATCCGCTCCAGTGTTTGATTAAGGCGCAACGTCTGGAAACCACATTTGTCTGAAGCGATTGTGGCTCCAGGTATACAATTTCATACATTGGTTACGAATGCATATATATAAATTATGTATAAATTGATATAAGTGCAGCATGCCTTAACACATTAGGAATGAGATCCCTGCCCTGAAGAGCAATCTAAATGGGTGGGACAACTTACAGATACAAGTGGGGGGATGGGTACAAAGTGCTTTAAAGGGCTAACAATCATTTGTTGTGCTGGTGCTCAGAAGGGTAGCATAACAGTCTTAAACTATTAAAGGCGAAGCGAGAGAGGGAGAGAGTTCAAAAGGTAGGGAGCAGCAAGAGAGAATAGTTTAAGACGGGAGGAAGTAGTGTTAGTTGGGGATTTGTGGAGAAGATTTCCTTGTGAGGAACGGAGAGCATGGCCTGGAACATGAGGGACCAAGAGAGAAGATAAGTAGGTAGGTGCAGTAGAGTGAAGGGATTTAAAGGTTAAAAAAATTTATATGATTTTTTGTTTGATGGGAAGCCATCCTATGGATTGAAGTGTCAGGGTTGCGGGTTCTCTTTTGGAGGAGTGAGATGATCTGGGCTGACAAATTTAAGATAGACTGGAGAAGGAGAGAGATGACAGGCCAGGAGTCCAAGGAGTAGAATGTTACAGTAGTCAAAATGGGAGATTATAAGGGCATGCATGAGCATTTTAGTAGTGAAGCAAGAGAAAAAAGGGCCGATCTTGGCAATATTGCAAAGGAGAAAACGACACGTCCTAGAAACATTGTTAATGTGATGATGGAAGGAAAAAAGAGAAGTCAAGGATTATTTCAAGGCAGCGTTGAAATTCAACTGGGTTAATGACCATATTGTCAATAGAGATGGAGAAGGGTGCACTATGTCCCAGTTTATGGGGGTAAATTATTAATTCCCCCCGTAAATGATTAATGACCATTTTTCTGTTGATCTGTCCCCTATTTCTTTAGATATACAATCTGAAACATCTTACATTTCAGCATTTCTGTAAGCAGTTTTCCTGTAGCTGGAATGGTTTGACAGGTGGTGTGCTGTTTGCTGTATACAGTTTTGACAGTTGGTATGTGGGAAAATAGTGAGGTCAGTGGTCAGAGTCTGAACAAACCAACTACTGTATTGAAGGAATGCAGCAACACACACACCTCAGAGTAAGTGCTACTTACACGTATTTATTTATAAATTAAGATGATGCAAAACCATTTTTTTGATATACATACACTATAAAGCCGAAAGAACTGATTATTTTTCCCAGAGATATAGTGTAGAGGGAGATTAGCAAGGGTCCTAAAACACAGCCCTGAGGGACCCCCACACTAAGTGGAACAGGAGAGGAAGTCTTATTAGCAAAAGAGACAGAGAAAGATCTGTTAGAGAGATCAGAAGACAACCACGCAGCAGCATGGTTGGATGCCCAGAGAATATAGAATTTGCATAAGAAGATAGTGTTCCACAGTATCAAAGGTAGACGTTAAGTCAAAGAGAATGAGGACCGAGAACTGTCCCTGGGCTTTGGCAGTTTGTAGGTTATTTGAGACTTTGCAGAGGGCTGTTTCAGTTGAATGACCCGGTCGGAATCCTGACTGCAATGGGTCCAATAGGTTATTGGCATGGAGGTATTTAGTAATGTGTGTAGAGACAAGACGTTTTAAGAGTTTTGATACAAACTGTAAAAGGGAGACGGGGTGGTAATTCGAGAGAGAAGTAGGGCCCAGAGAGGGTTTCCCCCACAGTGGTTTCTAAAGTCAATATTAAATTACAGTATATAAATGTTATTGTTGGACGGTAACTGTATTTGTATGTAACCGGTCTCATGGCTGTAAAGAAGGTTGGATCCTTGTTAGTTAAATAAATGAAGCAATCATTTAAAAAACATGTTATGTGTGTCATACCGATAGATTACCTGGTAGTCTGTCAGTCAGGAGTAAAGCTGTGTGGCCCAATTTTTAATCATGGCCTATTATTTGAATATTGGTTGGTTGTCTGGTATATACAGAATCCTTAAAGGGGAAGTTCAGTGCAAGTGCGTGTACTTTTCAGAAAAAAGAACAGTATTTTTTCATCCCAGTGACGTTAATCTGCCAATTCAGCATTGTGTCTGTGTATAAATAAATGCAACCGAAATAATGACTTCCTGTTTGCAGGACCCCTAGTAGAGACCATTATGGTTTTGCCCTTGACCCAGCGCCTGGGTTTATTCAGTTGCTCAGTAGAAATCTGAGCATCTTTGACCCACCCAACAGCCAATCAGTAGAAATTACTGTTAGGAACATTCCAAGGATGTGTTGCATCCTGGGAAGAAAAAGGACCGTTAGAACCTGAAATGTCAGCTCACTAATGTCAACAGCAGGGAACAGCAAAGGGTATGAAATTAACTGATTTTTGAAAATGGGAGAGAATATGTAGAATAAATAAGAGGGCATTACACAAACTAACAATTTAACAAATATTTATCATTTCCACTGAACTGTCCCTTTAACCAATTTGCCAAAAGATTGCATTGGGGAGTGATTAAACAGAATTAAAAGCCCTAAAAGGGTCCATACACCCACCAATCCCAATCGTACAATGGTGGCATTGGATTGATCTGCTCAAAAATGTCCACTATGCTTAGCTTAAGTCACGACGTATGGGCATTCGTTGGTTGTTGTTGAAGATCCATTGGCCCGTTTTTTTTCTGTCTGTACTTAGTTTTAATCTGCACCACTTTTTAAGAACTGTGATTGGAAGCAATTTTTATTTAAAATATTCTTTAGTTACATTAAAAAGTATATAAAACAAACAGCCGTACTGTGTTCTGCGTTGTAGCACAGGCTGGATACAATTCACAAGCACTCGTGTGGTGCACAACCTTACATGTTGATTCATTGGAAACTATTACACAACAATAACTGTGAACTGTACAGACAAACAAAGAAATGGCAGATTTGGGAGTTTATCAAAGCAAAGTGTAATTTAAGCAACAGTCTATTTATTCTGTTGCCCAAACAGGCGAGTTGTTATCTCTCTCTGTGGGAGGTGTCTAATTTGCTTACAAATGAGAATTTCTACCTTTGTGATTGGGAAAACAGCTGGTTAGCATAAAACCCTGTAATCCCTGCCTGCATTCCTTGTCAGAAGTTACCAAATATCAGGGAGATTAAATAGCAAGGTCTGCTGGTGTGGTGCAGCACTCTGCATCAAGGAGGAGCAGAGTAGGCAAGTGGGAGCAGAGCTGAATCTACAGCTCACTGGATTTAAACCTAAAATGTCTCTAATTGGATGTCTACTGATCTGCGCTGTTACCCTTTGCTGTTCTGCACAATCAGATTCAGGTGAGACCCCCCCTCCTCTGTAGTATAAAACAGAGTAAAATTTGTTTCAGAATATTTGGTTTTAATGGGTTTAAAAGGGAAGTTTTAGGACAGACTAGAACCTTGGCTCTCCTGATTTTTTTTCCATTCAGCTTCTTGCTTTAGATTGTAGTTTAAACTTTCATGTGGCTGTTGATAAAGTTACTGTGCTAAGGGGTTTGTATCAGGGTGTCTGATTCATTCAAAAAGCACTGTTTTAAATAAACATTCACCAGGTGGACAGATTAATATAATGAATGCAGTTAGTGCCTCTCTGCTCTAACTGCAGCTTCCAGCATTTCCCAAACACAGACATCAACCAGGAAACTTATTTTTGATACGTATTACGTGAGCCCTGAACATTCCCTGACCCCCTCCAGCCAATCCTACCACTACTTTGCCTTCTTTTGTCTGCCATGTTCCCTGATCACTATCCCTGCTGTTCACTATTATTACATCTATCCCCAATGTGTGCAGCCATAGGGATGGAGTACGTCATTTATACATTATTAGTCTATATAATGTCACAAGGGACATTAATTCATTCTTCTTACATACGGTACATAATCTATTCATATTTAGAACTATACAGTAGGGCTATACAGTACATAATCCATTTCAGGCGCTGTTGATATTAAATAATGCTAGATCCCCCAGACCATTAACATTACCTATTGTCTATGTATAATAAAGGTTCATGGATCCCTAAGGGCTCATTTATCCAGAGTGCTGTTTTCCGAAGTTACATTTACACTAATCTATTCAATATCGGTTAGTGTGACTTTAATTCCTTTGCACCGGCTGTGTGGGTTTAGCAAGACCCCTGCACAGTGAGATTCAATATTGCATTTTGCAATGGGTTTTTTTTCCTCAAATTTTAAAGGGTATCTCCACACGTCCAACAAAAATTGTATATCAGCCGAACACCCCCAAAAACCTTGACCTCACTAGGTTTATTCGTTTCAAATCGCCCCCTGGACATACCAGCACTCTTTCCCTCGCTGGCTTCTGCTTGTCTCCCGTGACCTTCCATGAACGGAAACAAGCAGAAAGGCCTCAACCAGCAGCCTAGAAAGTGATTGGCTTAGGTGCATATTAATTCTCGTACAGGAGATAGTGGCTCTGGGTAAATCTCCCCTGAAAATGTTAATATGTTGGTCTTGATTACCCTCTGGTGGTTAATCTGGAAAATTGCAGAAGTAAAGTTTGCAAAATGTACTGTGTTTTTATTGTGCATGAACAGTGGAATATCTACTGCCCCCCGCCACCGGGTTGGGGGACTCGCCACAACCGTCGTGATCATCTGTTTTTCATCAGCTGATTAAGTGTATGAAGGAAACCTTGGCACGATCAGCTGTTCAAAAGACCGGATTTCTCAGCAGATGTGGGCCGCTTCCTAAAATTTCTCATCGGTACAGTGTGTACACAGATCTGTAGCCAATGACAGGCAGTTTAGTCTGCCCAGTATAAAATGTCCATTGGTTGCCTGCTGAGTGATTACCCATAATTTTGCAAGGGGATTATAGTGATCAATATGTTTACGGGAATATTTTTTGAAATGGATAGTTACATTTTTGTCCTTTAAGGGCTAGGCCAAACTAATGCATTTTTAGCATGTTTGCTAGATTTTGTTTAAGATGGAAATCGCAGGAACGCAAAAATTCCCACGATTTCCGATGCGCACGTGCTTGCGTTTGTTTTGCGTGCACCATTTCTTACGCAAGCGCATGTATTGCATATATTGTGTATCATATATAATAAAACCCTAAGTGTGCATCCCTGTGTCCGTGTGTGTGTCACTGCAGTTCCTATGGACTCACCACTAGAGGGAGAGTCTCTGCAGTTCCTATGGACTCACCACTAGAGGGAGAGTCTCTGCAGTTCCTATTGACTCGCCACTAGAGGGAGAGTCTCTGCAGTTCCTATTGACTCGCCACTAGAGGGAGAAACACAGGAAACACACGGAGGGAGAACAGCAATTAAACACACTGCAGGTAAGGTTGCTTGGGACAGGGGCCCCTGGATTTGGGACAGAGGGGGGCCCCTGGATTTGGGACAGAGGGGGCCCCCTGGATTTGGGACAGAGGGGGCCCCCTGGATTTGGGACAGAGGGGGCCCCCTGGATTTGGGACAGAGGGGGCCCCCTGGATTTGGGACAGAGGGGGCCCCCTGGATTTGGGACAGAGGGGGCCCCCTGGATTTGGGACACTGAGGGTACTCTGGCCTTGGGACTAGGAGGAGGACTATGGCCTTGGGACACTGAGGGTACTCTGGCCTTGGGACTAGGAGGAGGACTATGGCCTTGGGACACTAAGGGGGCACTCTGTGCTTCTAGCGCCCGTTATTATAGAGGGCTTAATGTCTAGTATTTTATAATATTAAATTACAAAAATGCATGCACAAACGCGGAACAATGTGCAACAATGCACAGAAATTGCACACGCCATAATGCACGGGATTGCATGCACTATTTGGTGCTCTGTAAATTCCTCCAGTGACTTTCAAACTTAATATCAAATTATAGAAATATTATTGGATTGTCACTCAGTGTGTAATCGGTCTCATGGCTGTAAAGAGGGTTGGATCCTTGTTAGCTAAAGGGCATGACCACCCCAAAACTAAAATTTAACCCCATACTGGCCCCATTGTGTAGTTTAAAAAAATCCTTACCTTTCATCTCTGCTCCAAATGGTTCTCCTGCTATGCCTTTTCAAAGTCCAGAAAGTGAAGAGCAGAAGCTGTCAGTGATTCATCCTGCATCTTCCTCAACCTCAACAAGGTCTGAGACATGCTCAGGGGAACCCTCCCCACCTTTCGGATCCATCCTCCTACAGCCATGGCACCTAGCATGAAAAGCTTTAGGATAAAGTAGGTACCCCTGCCCAATCCCACCGCCAAAATATTTCTTAAAAACATTTTTTAATCGATACTTACAGCCCTTTCACTCCTGCGGCATCTCCATTAAAAGCAGCCACACCTTTCAGCTAATCAGACATGGCTGCAACTTCCTCCAATCTGGGAGCCGGGAGGAGATGCCGCGTGAGTGCAAGGGCTAGAAATAGTGATGAAAACAAATTTTGGAAGAAATATATCGGGGCTGGGCAGGGGGTACCTACCTTATCCTAAAAGTTGATTTTCGGGGTAGACATGCCCTTTAAATAAATGAAACAATTATTAGAAAAACCGTGTTATGTGTGTCATACCGATAGATTACCTGGTAGTCTGTCAGTCAGGAGGAAAGCTGTGTGGCCCAATGTTTAATCATGTTCTACTGTTTGTATATTGGTTGGTTGCCTGGTATATACAAAATCAAATTCGCCAAAAGATTGCACTGGGGAGCAATTGAGCAGACTTTAAAGCCCTAAAAGGGTCCATACACATACCAATCCCAGTCATACAATCGTGGCATCAAAATGGTCTGCAAAAAAAATTTCAGCAGGTCAAGATTAAGCTAGGTACAAACAGAAAGATGCAGTGACGATGCCCATCAAATTTCCGTTACAACCGAGAACTAGTGTAACTGGTGTGTACGAGGCTTTACACAGCTTTCTGACTTTGTATTTTCCAAAAATGATAGCATTAAGCTGGGTACACACCATAAAATAATTTGGCCTGACCGACATTTCAGTGTTTCGGTCGGTCGGGCCAAATTATTGTATGGCAATTCTGACTGATCGCCGATCGTTCCTTCTTCCGAATTGAACGAAAACACAATTGGACGGGTCAGAAAACTATGACAGACTGGTCGCGACCGACAATCCTTCCTTCTGGCCTTGATCGGTCTGCCAGGAGGAAGAATTGTATAATAATCTATATTACATTTCACTAAAATAGATTATTCCAGGGGACCGGTTCATACCATTAATGTGCTATCTGATGGCACCTCTGCCTAATCGGTGCACAAGATCATACAACAAAGATTAATGCAATGGACACTGCAGTGACCCACACAGTTGTGAAACATTGAGACAAACTGCAGCAGTTTCATAGTTTAAAGGGCATGTCCACCCTTTAAAACAACTTTCCATATATTATAGGTATTGCTTCCCCAGCCCCAACCGCTATTATCATATTAGCAGAAAGTCCCCCGATAGTTACATACCTTACCTCTCTCCTTTGCCGCACTGCACCGGCACTCTGCTTGCACTGAACTTGGGGGGGGGGGGGGGGGGGGAAGAACTATTTGGAGCTGGAATGTAAGGTAAGGATTTTATTACACTACACAGTTGGGTCAGTAGTGGGGGGAATTATAGTTTTGGGGGTGGACATGCCCTTTAAAAACTATACAAATGTCTAACCTGCCCCAAACCCCCACTGATATACTCAGCACATTATAATATGTATTATTACCAGATATTGAAGTATAATGATAAAAATTATTCAGTTGTGCCTCAAGAAAAATTTGCATTGGATTATAGTATGCTAGTCAGTGCTTTATCACCAGCTATTCAGGCATATAAGGAGACTAATAATACCACTATTTTCCCAGGGCTAATGCTACTGAAATAATGGAGTCCCGGTACCTATATTGGGTGAGTGTATTATAAGCAGACTTCACTTCCGGTTGGTCTCCCGGCTTGTGCCCGGATTAATCCTGATACCTCAATAGATAAGAAGCAGCGTGTCTTAATATGATGTAAGGTGTCCGGTACCTGGCTGCTTTCCACACAGCGTGTCTCCGAGTAGCTTGTCTCTGTATTTAATAGCTGAATTCCATGCTGGTTTACCTGTTGGTGTCTCACTGTAAACTCTCCCTCATGGGGTCACGACTATTGACTTCATTAGGGTCTATTTGTTACAAGGGGCGGACTGGGCAGGTCTCCACTGTAAAATTTGAGGCGCAGCCCGATTTGGTGCTTTGTGGGAATGGCCATCTCTGCAGAGGTCGAGTGTCCCCCATGTTGCTGCCAGAGGGGGCCCTGCTGCCTATACTTTAAAACAGAAATTTGCACTGGTTTGTGCTATTGATGTGTTGATGAGTGGTGGAGGGATGGAGTCTGTTTATTGGATGGAGTGGAGAGTGGGGATGGAGTAAAGAGGGTGTGTGCAGTTGGAGTTACTGATTGAGAGAGTGGAAGTGTGCGCGAGATGAAGCTGAAGTTTGTCACTTATTAGAAAAACTGGGTTTCTTATTCAGTTACTTTCTTATTCGCAGGCTGGAGTTTGTTTCTTATTATGTGCCAGGGGTATGTACTTGTCTGTCTGCGGTGTTTTTTCAGTGTCCCACACTAGTTTACATTGCAAAACACCAGTTTCTGATTCAAATGGCAGTTTTGCAGACTTTGCTGCCAACTTGCATGCCCAGAACCAATTTGGGCAAGGCTGGACTCATTTGAATTATGTGCCAGGGGTATGTACATGCCTGTCTGCAGTGTTTTTTCAGTGGTCCAAAGCAGTTTACCAATGGCAATACACCAGTTTCTTATTCATATGTGAATAAGAAACCAACGTAAGGCTGCAAATAAGAAAGTGTAGGGAACTAGTAAACTAGTTACCCTTTAGTCTTCTGGTTCTGGCAGGATTTGGCAAGTAGATGGTGCTGTATAAAAAGTAGCAAGTATTGATCTTTTTACTTTAAGGTGTTTCCCCAGAGGATAGGGGAGAGCCAGGGGACCTTAATAACAGGTAGGCCCAGTTAGTGTGAGAATTTGATTCTGTTATAGATCACTCTAGTAGTGATAGATCAGAGTAGGGTAGCTAGTGAGCTCCAACAAGATCCAACAAGGAGATTTAGTAAGGACTAGAGTCTTGGGTATACCACCCAAGAATAGGGACACAGTGCCAGACATAGGGGTAGAAGATTCCACTATAGTGACCTGAGAGCTGGGGTGGCACTAACAAGCTAATTGTTATTTATGCTGTTTCTGATCCCTCTGGTTTGTGAGTATTTGTGATATGTGTACCATGCAATGTCACCTCTATTGTGCTACTTGCAATGCGTTATTAATATTGTTCTGTTAATAAATAAGATACTGTTTAAAGGGTATGTCTATTCACCAAAATCAAAAATTTTATTTTTCATTATAAGGTAGTACCCATCCCCAGAAGCCTTTTCCTGCCTTTCTTTTGAAAAAATTCCATTCCGTACATTTGCAGCAGTCTCTAGAAGTTCTATTCGTTTTTGGGGGTGTGGCCTTAGCTGTGCTGGATAAGGAAGTGAGCTGATTACTAAATGAGGCTATTACCATGCGTTTTGGTCCCGCCCACTTGACCCTGTGCTTTTATGTAAACAGATCCTCTCCTGCATTGTTACAAAATTAAGTGAATAAGAAACCAACTTCAGTGTGCGAGTTTCTGTTGGAGAGTGTGATAGCACCTGTATATCTGAGATTGTGGAAGTAGGTGTCAGTCTGTTAGAGAGAGTGTGGGAGTATAGTAAAGTAATTGAGGTTGAATAAAGGTATGCCCATCAAGTCCAACCCATCTAGAAATATCAAAGTAGGTAAGACGTGCTAGGCACACCAGTCTTAGTGATGCAAATGTCCTTTTAATAGTGAATTTTCGGAAACTGTGCGATTCCTTCCTCAGACCAAACAAAACTGAACAATACCAGTGCATAGTGCTATAAATAGAGTTTCACACAGTACAAGATGGCCACCTAGAGGTCAAAGTTAAAAATACATGATATATAAAGTGCCAGGTATAAAGTGCTTAGTCAAAGTGTCAAGTGCTTCATATGATATACATATAGAGTGACATATAGTGTAAAATATCTCATAAAATTTTAAAATACATAACTGTAAATACCACGTGTAAAAAATATAGAAATATCCTCATTTCCTGCCTAACTGTTGAGGAAGGCAAAAAAACCCCACCAAATTTATGAAGAGGGGGAAAAATTCCTTCCTGACTCCAAGTGGCAATCAGAAATTTCCCTGGATCAACTCTACTTTATGAATCAATACCAGTAACTTGCAACATTCCTGGTTTGCAGAAACTCATCCAGCTTGTTTTTAAAACGGACCGATGAACCTGCCATAAGAACGTCCACTGGAAGACAGTTCAATAGCTTTACCGTTCTCACAGTGAAAAACCCTTTCCGAACTTGAAGCCTAAACCTTTTTTCTTCAAGTCTTAAGGGATGTCCACGTGTCCTCTGACATGCTCTATTAGTGAACAATGCCCCAGATAGTTTATTGTATGGCCCATTAATATATTTATACACAGTAACCATATCCCCACACAAGCGCCTTTTCTCCAGTGTACATCATTTTAACTTGTCCAGTCTCTCATATTTAAGCTCCCCCAAACCCCTTATTAATTTAGTTGCCCTTCTCTGAACCCTTTCCATTTCAAAGATCTCCTTTTTGTACACAGGATTCCAAAATTGAACTGCATATTCCAAATGAGGCCTCACCAATGCTTTGTAAAGAGGGAGAATAACATCCTTCTCCCTTGAATCCATACCTCTTTTTATACCAGACAACACCATGCTGGCTCTGGCTGTTGCCGCCTGGCACTGATTTCTATCTTTTAAGATTGTTATCCATCAAAACTCCAAGATCCCTTTCCAGCAGGAATTCACTTAACACAGAGCCATTTATAGTATAAGCTACACAAGGATTTTTATGTCCAAAATGCATCACCTTGCATTTATCAACAATGAATCTCATCTGCCACTTAGCAGCCCAATGTGACTATCTAGATCCCCCTGCAACGATTGCACATCCTCTGAAGTTTTTAATGGTCGACAAAGTTTTGTGTCGTCGGCAAACACAGAAACCTTAATGACAATACCCACTTCCAAATCATTAATAAATAGAAGCGGCCCCAACAGAGAACCCTGTGGCACCCCACTTAGTACTTTAGTCCATAATAAGGAAGCCCCAATAACAACTACTCTCTGCATCCTATTCATTAAAGGACAATTATACTTTCCTTCCCTCCGCTCCTCTTCTTTGGTCAGTACCTTTTACCCAGGGTGAGGACCTGAACCGCTAGGTCCTCACCCCTGGGTTCGCGTAACTTGAAGCAGTCTTACTGAAACGCTGCTCTGGTAGGCTCCGCCCCCTCCTCCCAGTCGGTGACGAGGCCAATAGGAAGGCACACTCTGCAACAAGCGTTGCACTAAGGCTGTGCTTCAAGTTACGCGAACCCAGGGGTGAGGACCTAGCGGTTCAGGTCCTCACCCTGGGTAAAAGGTACTGACCAAAGAAGAAGAGCGGAGGGAAGGAGAGTATAATTGTCCTTTAACCAATTTTCTATCCATGTACAAATGTGACTCCCCAGACCAACAGACCTCAGCTTATACATTAGTCCCTATGGGGGACTGTACCCCTTTATTGCTTTATTAAGCCCTGAAGGGGTGAGCGTCCCCAGATCATGGATCCATCTACTCTCATTCTGTTGCAGCCTTTTCTTTACGTCACCTCCCCTTCTCCCCATCAAGACCTGTTGTATGCCCATAAATTTGAACTTTATTTCATTTGAGCCATGAGTCTCCCATCTACGTTTTGCCATTGCACTTTTTTCTCTCTCCTTATTCTTTGTCGCACGTATATGTTCCTGTACCCTGCTTGTGAGTGATCTTTTAGTCTCACCCGCATATTTTTGTCCACACTCCCATTCAAGCATATATATGACCTGTTCACTTTGGCATGTTATCATGAAATCAGTGATACCTGAGGAAGGGGAAGTCACATCCCCCGAAACGTTGTATGTTTTTTGCCTGAATAAACACTGGAAATGAAATAGTGTGCTCCTCCAACTTTCTTGCATTTGCTGTATTGCTGTGGCCCTTGAGGTGGAGGGCTGGGAGGATTGCACCTATCAACTGGAGGCCGTGCCAAAGGAGGTGTGCTGGGGTGTATTTTCTTGAGAACTGTAAATTATCAGTGAATTAACCTTAAACTTCCTTCCATTCACACCTTTTAAATCCCTTTTAAAGGATCAATTCCCAACCATGATGAGAGATTTTGAGACTCGGGTCTAAAGTAACTAGGGGATAGCAGGTCTTTATGGTTCCTACCCCTTCTTGCTGTCATTTGTGGGTATATCCCCATATTGTCCTTTAAATCAGAATCTTCACTCAATAGGAACCAATATTTTGAAAGTATCTTTCGTACATATCTCCATCCCTTATTAAAGGTGGAGATAAACCTAATACAACAGTCGCCCCTCTCAAGTTCTTTTATTCCTACTGGCATACAACAGGTCCTGTCTTTTACTGTTTTTTGCTCTCTTATAACCGTTATGGATACTTCTATTGCTGTATCCCCTTTGCACGAACCTTTGCTTCAGTTCTTGTGCCTGCCTTTCAAAGGCTTCATCTGACGAGCAGTTCCTCCTAATGCGGAGAAAATGCCCAATCGGTATACTTTCCATTAGTTTCTTGGGGTGGTGACTTCTAGCCTCTAGGAGTGAGTTCACCGCAGTACTTTTCCTATACGTTTCGATTACTAATACCCCATTCTTTTTAATGATGGTTAAATCCAAAAATGTAATACTATCTGAACTAAATTCATAAGTGAGCCTGATGTTTCGCTTATTTTGATTCAAACATTCAATAAACTTAAGTATTTTTTAGTGCCTTTCCAAAGTAACAGGACGTCATCTACGTAACAAATCCATAGCACTATTGACTCTCCAACCTTCAACTCGCTTATGGTTCCAGTAACATCTTCCTGCTCCCACATCCCCAGGTGGAGGCACGCATAGGTGGGCACCCATTGCAGTGCCTCTCAACTGGCGATAGTGGGAGCCATTGAATAGAAATACATTATTTTCAAGCACAAACTACAACAGTAAATTCTGTGTGTGATCTAAGAAGCTCACCCCTTGTTTCCAGGTATGTTCTGCATGCTATCAAACCCACTTCATGGGGGATGGAAGAATAAAGGCTTTCTATATCTAGGGAGACCAACAGAACATTGTCAATCGTGGCGCCATCCAATTTACACAATACATCTTTAGTGTCCAACACATAGGAGCTTAGGTTGGATAAAAATGGTCTTAGTATCTTGTCCGCGTATTGACTTGCATGCTCTGTTGGCCCCCCTATACCTGAGATGATCGGCCTTCCATACGGATTTGTCATACTACTATGTATCTTTGGGATTATATAAAAAGTTGGCATTACTGGGTTTTGTATCAACAGATAAGAGAGTCCTTTTTTCTTTCTTCCTTATTAGACCCTTATTAAAACCATTCATTACGATTTGTTTCAATCCTTCCATTATCTGTAAGTTGTTGTCCCTAAGACATTCATATTGTTTCTTATCTTTTAACTGGTGCAACGCCTCCCTTCTATATTGTTGTCTCCCCATCACCACTATGTTCCCACCCTTATCCGCGACTTTAATTACTAATGTTGTATAATCTTTTAATTACTTTAGCGCTCTTTGTTTCTCTCGTGAGCTTTCTTCCCACTTGTGATCCTACCTCCAGGGCATCAATTATTACTCACAGTGGCGATCGGAGAGAACCATTGTGATTTGGGACATAATTTGGTTAGCTCTAAAATGCCTTTCTCTTTTTCTTCACTTTCTACATCCCCCACATTTTCAAACATTAAATCTATTAAATCGTCCAAAGCCTGTTTATCTGTTCCAACCTACTTTCTTCCTTATTTTTGAACAGTTTTTTTAAAAAAAAAAAAACAATTTTCGGGCAAATAGATTTACATCTTAAATCAATTCGAATTTATTTAAATTTTCTAGAGCAAAGGAAAGCCCTTTGGAGAGGAGCTGGAGGGTAACTTTGTCTAGGGGTTTACCTGAGATGTTAATTACCTCTAAACTTCCTTGTCCTCCCCCGATGTTCCTACTATTTCTTTGGCTTCCTGCTCCTCAGTCTCCTTGGTGATCCTCCTATCCCTCTCCTTTTTCTGCCTGCCCCTTCTTGTCTTCCTATTGCTCAATCTAAATGGACCTCTCTATCGTCTTCCTCATCTGTTCCCGATCTCATCCCTGATCTCTTGTTTTTGAACCATGTAATCTTCCCCATCTCTGAAGAATTTAAATTTTTTCCTTCTCTTTATCTCGCTCTGCAAGGTGTCTATATCTTTTCTCAATGCTTCATTAAAGGACTTGAACTCTTGGTCCTCCTTAAAGGGGACGTTCAGTGCAAATACATATGCTTTTCAGAAAAATGAGCAGTGTTTTTCCATCCCAATGAACTTAACCTGCCCATTCAGCATTTTGTCTGTGCAGAAATAATTGCAACCGAAATACTGACTTCCTGTTTGCAGGACCCCTATTAAAGACCATTATGGTCTTGCCCTTGACCCAGCACCTGGGTTGATTCAGTTGCTCAGTAGAGATCTGAGTATCTTTGACCCATCCAACAGCCAATCAGTAGAAATTACTGTTAGGAACATTCCGAGGATGTGGTGCATCCTGGGATGAAGGACTGTTAGAACCTAAAATGTCAACTCACTAATGTCAACAGCAGGGAATAGCAAAGGGTATGAAATTAACTGATTTTTCAAAATGGGAGAGAATATGTAGAATAACTAAGAAGGCATTACACAAACTAACATTAAAAAAATATTGATCATTTCCACTGAACTGTCCCTTTAAATTTCTCCATCTGTATTTTCAGTTCCTCTTCTTTCTTCCCCACTTCTACCAACCTTTTCGATTCTTCCTTAATAATGAGGTTCATGAGATTTGGAACAATCCGTTAAACCTTGTTCCCATTCTTTCTTTAAAGGAGCCATCGTCCCCCTTAAGTAAATTATCTCTTGGTAACATTCTAATACGCAAGCCTCCTAGGTATTAGGTCATGCTTCATATAACTCTCTTAACTCGAGATCTCCCACTTTATTCGCAATTGTTGTAGTAAATGTTACTTATACCTTTTGCAAATCCCTTAAAACTATCCTCTCCTTCACCACCATCTGAAGTTTCACTTACTTCAAATACTTCTGACATATCACTGTCCCAATCAAGAGTGAAAGCCATGTCTGTTATAATTCCACCTTACTGCATGCACACCTCGGATCTAAGGACTGCCAAAAATAATGGCAACCACGTGCTACCTACTAAAAGATCACTCACGAGCAGGGTACAGGAACATATACGTGCCACAAAGAATAAGGAGAGAGAAAGAAGTGCAATGGTAAAACCTAGATGGGAGACTGATGGCTCTTATGGGCATACAACAGGTCTTGATGGGGAGAGGGGAGGTGACGTAAAGAGAAGGCTGCAACAGAATGAGAGTAGATGGATCCATGATCTGGGGACGTTCACCCCTTCAGGGCTTAATAAAGCAATAAATGATGTGTGTTTCTTATAGTTGGGAGGGCAGTGTCTGAGGGCTATATGAAAATAAATGGGAGAGCCTTGTCTGGATACACAAAATGTAAATAAGAATTTTATAAAAACGGATACATTAAAATATATAAAGTAATGAACAAACATAAAAATAAATGAATGGGAATCTGCCATTTATAAGAGAGAAACATTGGTTGTAAAGTACAACACGGTAACAAATACGAGACAGGTTTGAAAAAATATGTCTATAGCTATATGGTTACCAATATAAATACTTAGGTTGAGGACTGCACCTGGGAGCGAGAGACTGTTAAATACCAGGAGCGAGAAGGTCTCGCAAGACCCTGACGAAGCATGCGGCGACAGGGGAAACGTGCGTCGGTTAGTGGGAGTGCAGAGAGGGAACGGCGATCGGAGTAACGGAGGAGACCGGATTATGTTCATATACAGTGGGCAGTCCGGGTGAAGAACGAGTGGGCGTATAGGAACGGGTGAGAGAGTTCCGTGTTACTAATAGTTATAGGATGTTCCGTTCTAGCACGAAGCTGAACTTGGTTTCTTATTCAAAAAAGTTGGTTTCTTTTTCAGTAAGTTTCTTATTCGGATTTGAATAAAGAAATGGTGTTTTGCAATAGGTAAACCTCTTTGGGCCACTGAAAAAACACTGCAGACAGACTTGTACATACCCCTGGCACATAAGTCCAAATTGGTTTTGGGCATGCAAGTTGCAGGGGTGTTCCTAGGGTTTTTGACACCTGAAACAACTTTTAAATGCTGCCTATCAGTAGACGGGTGGTGGCATGTGAAGCAGGCATGGCTTCATCAGGGTTCATAAGCGTGGCTTCTGGAGGGGGGTGTGGTGGGCTGACTAACACTGACTGGTGGACTGGAGGGCTAACTTAACACTGAAAGGCTGACTTAACACTGATTGGTGGACTGGTGCAGTATTTCCTGGATATATTTCCTAGAAGATATTTTTAACTGCCGCCTTTTAAGTGTTCTTCAGGGGTGTGCCCTGAGCAAATGTTTCAGTTTGCTTCGTGGTAGGGGCACCCCTGGCAAGTTGGCACCAAAGTCTGCAAAATAGCTATTTTTGCACATTTGAATAAGAAACTGGTATATTGCAATAGGTAAACCGCTTTGGGCCACTGAAAAAACACAGCAGACAGACTTGTACATACCCCTGGCACATAATTTAGTTGAGTCCAGCCTGGCCCAAATTGGTTTTGGGCCAGCAAGTTGGCACCAAAGTCTGCAAAATAGCCATTTTTGCACATTTGAATAAGAAACTGGTGTATTGCAATAGGTAAACCAGTTTGGGCCACTGAAAAAACACTGCAGACACAAACGTACATACCCCTGGCATATAATTCACCTATGAAATAATGAAGGTTTATCAACAGTTTCTGCCTATGTGACTATAAAATAAGTTAGTTTGGCAGCCTATTATATTTTGATTTATTTTTAAAGGGTATGTCCATCTGCAAAATTTACTCTTAGTATAGTGTAGAGTACCCTAGCCCACCTCCAACCGCTAGGTTTGTTTGTTTGTTAAATAATGTGCAGAACTCTAATTTACAATTTTTCGATCCCCTATTGTTCTAATCTTGACCCTCGGCTTGCTGGAACTGCAAGCAAGATGCCAGACCGGCAATAGCCGGTGACTGTCACAATACAGAACCCTGGGGGAACGAAGGATTGTAAGTAGAGCTCTGCATTTTTTTTTTTTTTATCAAACTGACTCCGTGGTTTGGGGTGGGCTAGTGTGTCCTTCCATATGTTAAAAGTTTTTAAAGGTAGGGCACACGGCAGCAAAGAGGGTTCCAGAGGGATGGAGGGAGGGGCTCTGCTGTGCATGTCACAGTATTAGCTGACAGTAAAGATCCAGGCTGCATAGGAACGGATAAGGCACAGGCGCAAGGTGACGTATGCAAGCTTGGATTTAGACAGAGATGCACATGGTCTACAAAAATGTAAGTATCTGAAGATTGCCTGAATGGATTTTTTTTGCGGTTTGGCTTGTTTTACAGCTATAATACTGGCCAATAACATTAAAATATGGTGTTAGGGGTGGATATTCCCTTTAATACTTTGTCTGTGTTTAATAAGTGTAATCACAAAAGTAGAAATACATGCTAATGTGTTCCAATATACCCTGTTAAAAAAAATTTAAATATTGGTACCATTTAAAGAAGTGTCAATCAGACTCAGACTTCTCGAACTATCCCAGACCCGGATTTCTCAGACTTTCAAACTTTCTGGACTTTCAATAATTATCGTTCATTCATCGTTGCTGTTTCCAGAATTATCGAATTTATGAGCCGCTCGCTAACCCTCCAAAGCATTGTTCGTTTTCGCAAGCCCTCGAAAGTATCGTTTGATTTGGGTAACTCTCGAATTTATGGCTATGTTTGTGCTAACCCTCGAAAGTACCATTCGGTAACCCTCAAATTGGCCGTAACCCTCGAATGTAGCTTGTGCAAAATCCACCAATTGCCCGTCTGACTTCAGGAAGTGTTTTAACAGGTTTTGGTGATAGTGACATGTTCCCCAGACCATTTCCTAGGTGCCACAGCCATTTACAGTAAGTTACCATTGTTAGTTTAGCTGTAAATCACCCGGACTTTTTGAACTATCACTCCCCCATAGACTTTAATGGGTCCGAATTCGAACTTTTACTGAAGTTTGAAAACAGATTGAACTTTATGAAGTTCGGCATCTCTAATCATGGATATATCAAAAGGGAGATGATTTGTCTTTAGGTTTTGATTCAGCTTTGCTGTTAACAATATATAATGAATTGTGCTTCACTTAATTTATTATTAGAATATTTCATCTACTCAAGTATAAACCGTCCCGAGTATAAACAGATGTACCTAGTTTTAGGTAAAAAAGAAGGAAAACCACATTGACTCGAGTATAAACCAAGGGGGTAGTATTTGCCACTAATGGTGTTTGGAAACTACAACTCCCAGCATGCTTTATTGCTGGGAGTTGTAGTTTTCAAACATCTTAAGTTGCAAATACTTACAACATGCACAAATAAAGGAGGATTTACCCGTATTTGCCACTTAAGATGTTTGAAAACTACAACTCCCAGCAATAAAGCATGCTGGGAGTTGTAGTTTCCAAACATCATTAGTGGCAAATACTACCCCCTCGGTTTATACTCGAGTCAAACATCTTAAGTGGCAAATACTTGCAAATAGGGGTAAATCCTCCTTTATTTGTGCATACAGTATGCACAAATAAAGGTTTTACTCTTATTTGTAATTATTTTGCCACTTGTGTCCCTGTGTAAAAAAAGTTTGTCCGGCGGCCGCACGATCCGCATCCTCGATCCACAGCCTCTGCGCATCCGGATGATGTCACTACCCGGCGCCTCTCACTTTGCGGCGCCGGGTATCCGGATGCGCAGAGGCTGTGGAGCAAGGATGCGGATCACGCGGCCGGCGGACAAGGTAGGAGATAGGCTGACTCGAGTATAAACCGAGGTAAGATTTTCAGGCTTTTTTTAAAGCCTGAAAACCTCTGTTTATACTCGAGTATATACGGTATTTACTAATTTAATGTATATATAGTTTTTGAAAGCCTATAAAATAACCATGATTCCAATTAAAAAAAATTTAATAGTGCAACAAAATAACTGATTTGTGGATATATACATATAAATATATATATACGTTCCATTCCTTCAAGCGTCTGCACTCCCACGCGTAACATACACAGCCCAGGTGCTTAACCAAGAACACTCCATGTAGCACAAATCTCTCCCAACGGACAGGGCACTCACGGGACTTAGCAATATAAACATGTGTAGGAAACCACGATCAATGCATTTCGGTCACTGAACTGACCGTCCTCAGGATCGTCAGTTCCGTCTTGCTCTCACCATCTTAATAGGTGTAGGAGGACACGCCCCCACCACCCTTAACTCCTAACGTGCCATAAACTAACACCCTTAAAAACATCATAAAAATAAAAAAACATCAATATATAACATTACTTCACTAAAAACACCTTACCAAACTTTATAATTAAACACCCATCTATAATGCAATGTAAGACTTATCAAAGGAATAATTTGTTGTTGTGACGTCACTTGTTGTGGTGTTTGTGACGTCACTACTCGGCGCCGGGCAGTAAGTTAGACAGCCGGCGAGTACGGACATGCAAAGCAGCGTGCAGAGTGCCAGCAGGATCCACTACTCGGCGCCGGACAGTACAGCCGCAGAGTACAGACATGCAGCGCAGCGCAGCAGGATCCAGAGAATTAAGTTACACGTAGCTGGTTACATAGAGAAGTACCGGTAAGCAGCAGCAGATTGTGAAAATTTACCATGACCCGAGTATAAGCAGAGGTCGGGTTTTGAGGCTATTTTTAAAGCCTGAAAACCTCGGCTTATACTCGAGTATATACGGTAACCCTTTTTAGAATATAATATGGATTATCTGAACGCAATTTTTTTATACAAGAACGGAGATGGACAGTCTACAAAAAACAGGACAATGATACAACTTCATTTGATCCTCTTGGCGCAACAGTATCCAGTCTACGTATCCAATGCACCTCTAATTGTAACAGCTTTTTATCTCTTAACGGACCTGTAACATAGGGCGGCACATGATCGATAGCCATCCATTTAAACATTGAGATATTGGCGGGCCACTGACTGTTCCCCGTACTTAGTGGACCCCAGGACCACAGTCCCAGATTTGCTTATTGCAGCCCTAATTGAGGCCCTATGGTTATTCATTCGCTCTCTTATAGTTGTGCTGGTTTTCCCAACATAAAATAGTCCACATGGGCATGTGATGATGTATACCACAAAAGTGGAAGTGCAGGTAAGTCTGTAGTTGATACGGAATCTTCTCCCCATATGTGGGTGGGGGAAATCTTTGCCAGTCATAGCATATTGACAAGTTTGGCATCCCAAACATTTCACGCATCCCATAATGTCGCTACTCAACCACGTCTTTTTACCTTTACCATCAGGAGGTTTAACATCCGTTTTCACCCGAAGACTTCTCAGATTGGTGGCCCATCTGTATGCACACCTTAATGCAGTGTTTTGGAATGGAAGAGTTTTATCCATTTTAATAAGATACCAATGTTTATGGACACTTTGTCTCAGCGCAGTGCTACACGGAGTGTGGTTCATAGTAAATATCATCACATCTTTACTTTTAGTAGGTCCAACAAATTGTGAAGCCCCTTGATGTGACAAATATCGTTCCTTAGCTTTGGAGAGTTGCTGTTGTAATAAACTTCTTTCATATCCCCGATTTTCAAACCTCTCCATCATTTCTTGAATTTGGGTATCCGCCATAACTGGATCCGAATTGTTCCTCAGGACCCTTAAAAATTGAGAGAATGGAACACACGTACCTGATGGAATGGATGGAAACTGTTACGGTGCAGGATCGTATTCCGATCTGTGGGCTTCCTATACAACATCGTATTGAACCTGTTATCATTTAACATGATTCTAATGTCTAAAACATCAATGGTATCTTTATGCATAACCGTACTGAATTTGATGGGTGAGTTGAGCCCATTCAAATAGTCAAAACATTTTTGGGCTCCAGCGTGACCCCCTGGCCATTAAACAAACACATCATCAATATACCTTTTGTATATCACCAAATGGTTATCAAACTTGGGAAACACATATGTTTCCTCAAACCATTCCATATAAAGATTGGCAAATGAGGGGGCCAAGTTGGACCCCATCACTGTGCCTGACACTTGCTGGTAGTATTTTTCTTCAAAGCGGAAATAATGATCCATTAGAAACTCGATAGGGTGCCCCCTGTGTCCCCCCTTCAACAAGGCATCTCCTCAGATCCCAACACCCTCAGCTTGTGGGATTACAGTGTACAGGCTCTTAATATCGGCCATAACTAATACCATGTCTGTCAATACCTCATTATAGTTTTTTAATATTTCCAACAGTTCACCACTATCACGTAGGTATGAACGCATGTTTTTAACTGCCGACTGCAAGAAAAAATCTAAAAATTGGGCTATTGGTTTAAAAAAATTAGCCCCTAGATGCTATGATGGGGCGCCCTGGAGGAGACGAGGTTGATTTATGTATCTTAGGGATAGTGTATATAATAGAACACTTTGGACTATCATTGGTCAAAAATTTTAACTCAGATTCAGAAATCCAACCACAGGTTTAATATCTAGTATTCTCTTGAGCCCACTTGTGGGGTCACCCTTGAGCACTTTATAGGTATTAACATCAGCCAATTGCAAAAGTAATTCTGTATGATAATACGTGAGATCTAAGATCACAATCACACCCCCTTTATCGAAACTATCGATAAACCTTCATTATTTCATAGGTGAATTGTATCCCAGGGGTATGTACGTGTGTGTCTGCAGTGTTTTTTTCAGTGGCCCAAAGCGGTTTACCTATTGCAATATACCAGTTTCTTATTCAAATGTGCAAAAATGGCTATTTTGCAGACTTTGGTGCCAACTTGCATGCCCAAAACCAATTTGGGCCAGGCTGGACTCAACTAAATTATATGCCAAGGGGTATGTACGTTTTTGTCTGCAGTGTTTTTTCAGTGGCCCAAAGCATTTACCTATTGCAATATACCAGTTTCTTATTCAAATCCGAATAAGATCCGAAAAAGAAACCAACTTCAGCTTCGTCGTTCTAGCACCGTGCAGATAACTACTCAGCACTCTGAAAGTTATAGTATAATGTCCGCTTTGCAGAAAGTTTGTCCAGGTTCCTGATTGGCAAGTACCTAATGTGCCGGCTCCTTATGTGCCTTTAACTGGGGCCGCCCGGTAAGAGAAAGTTTCCAGTGAGCAACTGAATGGGGAAGAGAACTTTGGGTGGGGAGAAGGGGGTGGGTACAAGATCACGGTTGGATAACCATACTTTAGGTGCGCACCTGCCCCAAGCCACATTCCCTGGACGTTGGATTATTGGCAATTGCAACAGTACCAACAGCCTATGGTGTAATATCAATTGTTACAATGTTTATAGCTGTTACATATACAGTGTTATGACTAGATGTAGCAGCTGGAGTCTCATTGATATGTTTGATACATGTTTAATGCTACTTTATAATGTGGGATTCGGTTTTATATATATTTATTTGTGTGGTATTGTGTGATAAATGACTTTATTACTTATTGGTGGCTCAAGTGCTGGTAAGGGGCTCTGTTGCAAGGGGGGGTCTGTCCCCCTTGTAGGTTTTAGCTTGGTATTTAGCTTCCTATTATTGTTTTAACCCTCCAAAGCCCTCCTTTCTTCCACCGTTAGATTTTTATATTTGTCCCTAAATTCACATTTTCTATATTGTTCCTCCAACAATTTTAACCTCTGGTAGGTGGCACCTACCTATGAAAATATTTATGTAAATTCATTTGAACAGCAGCACGTGTATAATATAAGTGATAATACGCTATCTACAGTGTAATATAAGGATATTACGCCACCAAGTAGTTCCCTGACCATATAGAAGCACAAGGTCGTTAGGCCGAATGTTTTTATAGAGGTCAGGGAACTCCGAGGTGAAGAAATATACATATATTATAATGTAGGTAGCGTATTATTCCATATAATACGTAAGGTCAAAAAAAAGAAAAATCTAGCACAGACACCCCTCCCCCCCCGTTGGATGTAGATATCGAGCCCATTTTTGTGAAAACAAACAGTTAACTGTTGTTTCTATCTGAAACTAAAAGATATTAAAACATAAACATTGTCTCTCACCCGGTGAAGTTCTGGTTCATTACACTGACTGACTGAATTGCTGTGCTGATAAGGAGGAGTGAGCACATTCCTGTGAGTGATAATTGACTCGGCCGCTCGCTCCTCCTTATCAGTAATTCGGTGATTCAGCCAGTCAGTCAGTGTACAAAAACGGGCTTGTTATCTACATTACTAATACAGGCAGAGAGAGAGAAATGGGGAGGGGCAGTGGAATACAGGAAGTCACTCAGTGACATCACCGAGTGACTGATTATATAGATTCTCGCCACTGCATCTCTCCATTGAAATGCCAGAGCCTTATGTATTATAACATTGCCTTTAAAAAATATTGCAGGGTGTGGTATCGTTATATAAATGACGTGTTCTCGGTGTGGGATGGTCCACATAAGGTGCTGATGAAATTCTATGAATATCTGAATAAAAATGGTGTCCTTTAAATTCACAATGGAATTTGGTAAAAAACAAACAAAAAACAATTACTTTCCTAGACGAACGTGTCACGTTGGAAGCTGCAAAATTGGGGCTACCACTCATGTATGACATCGTATGTAGTTCATGTGATAAAAGAGACAACTAAAGCGTACACAAATGTGACATTTAGGAATAAAAATCAAGTGAATCCAGTGGCAGAACACTTTATGAAAGAGGGGCATTCTTTGTCCCAATTTCAGATACTAGAACATGTAGACCTAGGAAACGTAGGGGTGGTGACAGAGATTAAATGATTTTCTCACTTGTGAAGCCAGATGGATTCGCAGATTAAATAGCCTCCAACTGAAGGAGTTAAACAAGGAATTTAATTTGAGATCTCTGGTGTAAATATGTTTTTAATGTACAAATATATCCATTGTGACCTTTAAAACTGGTAAAGTTTTTTTTTTTTTTTTTTTTTTTTTATATATATGTTGCCATTATGTGATACTATTGCCATCTGTGTATCTTTGTATTTAGATACAATGTATAAAAATTATTTTCCTCTGGCCACTAGATGGAGTGGAAGTGTGTGTGTGTCTGTCTGTAAAGCTGGGTACACACCATACAATAATTCGGCCCTACCGACCTACATTTCAGTGTTTCGGTTGGTTGGGCCAAATTATTGTATGGCGGTGCCGACCGTTCCTTCATCTGAATCGGACGAAAGCATGATTGGACGGGTCAGAAAACCATGACAGATTGTGCGGTCCTCTATGGACCACACGATTGGTCATGGCTAACTGTCGGAGGAGGCTCCTTTTGCCGCGACCAACAGTTCTTCCTCCTCGCCGGCCAGTTGGAAGCCTCGATCGGTCTGCCAGGAAGAATTGTATGGTGTGTACCCAGCTTACGAGAGTGGAAGGGTACCTGTAAATCTGAGAGAGTGTAAGTGTATGAGTGTCTGTCTTTTAGAGGGAGTGTGAGAGTAACTTTATCTCTGTGGAAGTGAGTGTGTGTGTCTCTCTGTCTGTGTGTGAGAGAGAGTATTATAGTACCAGTATATCTGAGAGAGTGGAAGTGTGTGTCTGTTTGTAGGAGAGTGTGAGGGTACATTTTATATGTGAGAGAATGGAAGTGAGTATCTGTAAGAAATTGTGAGGGTACCGGTATATCTGCGAGAGTGAGTGTCTGTCTTTTTAGAGAGAGTGTGTGATTACCTGTATGTCTGAGAGTGGAAGTGTGTGTCTGTCTGTCTGTCTGTAAGAGAGTGTTAGACACTTCCACTCTCTGACACACAGGTACCCTAAGAGATTGTGAGGGTACCTGTATACAGTATCTGAGAGAGTGTGTGTGTGTGTGAGTGTCTGTCTGTTAGAGAGAGTGTGGGAGTACCTGTATGAGAGAATGGAAGCGTCTGTCTGTAAGAGTGTTTAGGGTACCTGTGTGTCTGAGAGAGTGGAAGTGTGTGCGAATGTCTGTAAGAGAATGTGAGAATACCTGTATATCTGAGAGAGTGGAAGTGTGTGTCTGTTAGAGAGAGTGTGGGTGTACCTTTATGCCTGATAGAGTGAAAGTGTGTCCGAATATATGTCTGTAATAGAGTGTGATAGTAACTGTATATCTGAGAGTGGAAGTGTGTGTGTGTGTGTGTGTGTGTGTGTGTGTGTGTGTGAGTGTCTGTCTGTTAGAGAGAGTGTGGGTGTAGAGATATCCGATCTTACAAAAATCCGTTCTGCTTGAGGATTCACGGATTTCCGAAAAAATTGGAAAATCTGTGAATTTTGCCATTAAAGTCAATAGGGAAAGAAGTTTGAAAATTTCTGCCTAAAATAAGGGATTAAATCACAGTTGTAACCTACCGTAAATGGCTCTGGGACCTGGGAAATGGTCCGAGGACCACATCCTGGTGGGAAGAACAGCAAAAAAATGGAAATAGCAAACACTTGCACTACTTCCGGTTTCCACGGTCCGTTTTCAGGTAATCCTCAAATAGCCGATTCGTGAATCCCCGAACTTTCACGGCTTAATGCAGGACCCCCTCCCGAGTCCTTAGCAGGACCATTGTAGCCCTTACAAGGGCCCTCTGGGGCTTAAGGGGTCTAACCAGCTCTAACTGGGACCCCCCCTCCCTGGAACCTTGGAAGGGCCCTTGTGGTCCTGACCAGTGCCTTTTAGGGCTCAAGGAGTCCCGCAGCTCGAACCGGGACTCCCCTGCCTGGCACCTAGAAGTGCCCTTGTGGCACTGACAAGTGCCTTTGTTGGGAGTCCTGCAACTCGAAAACATAACCCCCCATGGCTCTGCGGGGTTTGCACCTCTTTATATAGGTTTGCTAAAGGACCAAATCCAATTGTGATTGGTTAAATACTTGCAGTCATATGATCACACATTAACCAATCATATTTGAATTTTATTATTCCAATATGTGCCGGGAGGGGGGTCCCAGTTTGAGCTGCGGGACCCCTTAAGTCCCAGAGGGCCCTTGTAAGGGGGTCCTGGGTTGAGTCAATGGGGAAAGAAGTTTGGACATTTCCGCCTAAAATAAGGGAATAAATAGCTGTAATAACTTGCCATAAATGGCTCTGGGACCTGGGAAATGGTCCGAGGACCATGTCCCCACGGGAAGAACAGCAAAAAAACGGAAATAGCAAACACTCGCGCTACTTCCGGTTTCCACGGGCCATTTTTCTTTTGGCTATTCAGAAATCCTGGGCTGTCTGAGGATTACCGAAGAGCCGAAAATCCTCGAACGTTTGGGAATCCATTGAACTTTTGAGGATTTTCGAAAATTTCTGAATGGAGTTCGGAAAGCGAATTTCGGGAAGATCTGTGATCAGAGCTACATCTACCATGAGGCAGAGCTAGACATTTGTCTCAAATGGCACTCCTGCACTGAAGAAGAAAGGCGTCACAAGCAGCAATGGCAGAGCGTATAGTACAGAGAGAGAAGGTTTATGAGTAAGAGCGTGGGTAAACGCTTCAGGCGTTCATTTGTTTATTACTTTTAATGTAAGCTTCAATAAAAGTTGTGTTTTTAAAAAGCCGAGCGTTAAATATTAGGATCTAGGACAGTCTTCCCTATAAGGATTACAGGAGTTCTCCTCATCTGCTGCCTTTGCCTACTACTGTGACAGTGACACTGTGACAGACTGAATTTGTTGTGTGACAAAAAACAGTACCTTTTTTGTGTGTCAGTGAGTTTTTGGGAGCCTTTGGTGTGGGGTTCTGGGCCTTGCTGCGTGCACAGCCTATGAAACAAGTGATTTTGATTTGAGCAACAAAAACCTGATAGGAGTGGGAACACAAGTGAGAAAAGGGATGTAATATCTGTTTTAAGCAATTTACATTATTGCTTACTGACTGTTTGAGGAACTTTGCCCATCGACAAAACCGCGCCCATCGATAAGGCCACATCCACTTTAGTGTGGCAGAGAAGGAAATCTTCAAAGGATTATCTCAGGTAGAAAAAACCCTAGAAGTGCCCCGTGCGCGATTCGTGGGTCCCAGTTGATCTGAGAGAGCAGAAGTATGTGTCTGACTGTGGGAGTTCATGTATGTCAGAGAGTGGAAGTGTGTACCTTCTGTTTTAGGAAGGCTCTGTTTCATTTTTATTTTCTGTAGAGGGTTTTTTGCTATTTTTGGCCCACCTCACCTTAAGCTATAAAGCTGCCTGGTATATATACGAGTGTTTGTCTGTGAGAGAGAGAGAATATTGGAGTACCTGTATGTCTGAAAGGGTGGTGTCTGTCTGTGAGAGAGAGAGAATATTGGAGAACCTGTCTGTCACAGTCTCTCTCTGCTCTCTACCACATATATATGCCAGACATAGACATTATGGCATCTCAGAACAATCGCAAGATTCAGACCTTCCGTTTCAGGGAAACGCGGTCCGCAGGAATTGCGCTGATAGATGCTTTAGTGTTCTGGTGGCCCTTTTGCTTGGTCTACGCTTTTCCCCAGATATCCATGATTCCATGAAAACTGAAAAGGTGAAGATGGAGGGCATCCCAGTCATCTTTGTGGCTGCATCGCTCGTGTTCCTCGGACCATCTCGGCTTGGTGGTGGGACTCCCCCTTTCTGCTACTCCTGCGCCCAGACCTATCACAGGGGCCTCTCCGTCATACATAGCTTCAACGTCTCAATTTAGCAGCATGACTTTTTGAATCCGCACTATTGAGGAAGAGAGTAGTCTCAACAATGCTGGTGGCCAGGAAGCCGCCCTCTGCTAGAATATACTACAAAATCTGGCAGAGGTACATATCCTGGTGTAATTAGAGGTTTCCCCTCAAACCGCTTTGTTCATTCTTGACTTCGATTCTTACAGTCTGGTCTAGATAAAGGACTGTCTCTTAGTTCTATAAAGGTTCAGGTATCTGCTATGTCTATCTTTTTTCACAAACGTCTCGCTCTCAAATGAAATGTCATTATTTCCCTACAGGAGGTTGCTCACTTGTGTCCTGCTAGGCAATCTCTTGTTCAGCCTTGAGACCTCTGCCTTGTCCTCAGGGCTCTGCATCTGCAGGGAGGCTTCTGGTGCACTGGTATATAAGTAAGGAGGGAGGAGCACCGGAACCTCTTTTTAACCTTTAGTGTCCACTCCTGGAGGTGGCTCACTAAACCCCTCCGTGTCCTGGGTTCCCCTGATGGCTTTGGAGAAAAGTATTTTATGGTGAGTAAAAAATTCAATTTTAACACATTCTGCAACCGTTCTTGTTCAAGACCTCAATTTTTGATCCGATTTGTGTTACCTGAGTGTTCCTGTATTAAGTGTTTTGCTACACTGCTTCTTCCCTGTAGTATATTGCACAGTAATATTCTCGGGATCTTAATGGCATAGCCCTTTAGGTTTTCTCACATACAGCTTTCCGCAGTTGCAGATTATAATATAAATCCTGTTTTTATTGGCATGTCAATTTGAATTTTATTGGTAACTGTTGCTTGTTGGGCCCCATTATCATGTTTGTTTCATACATCATGTGATTGTACATTACATTTTCTACTTCTATATTCCTAGCCAAGTCTCCAGATCTGTTTTTGGACCCTTGAAATTACTTCTGACTAGGCAGTCTTTAGGAGATTTTGCCGTCATGGTGGGATATTTTGTTGTATATAACTGGGTCTTATGTCAGTAGGAACAAATATTTTCTTAAAATACATTCACTCCACTGATTATGATATTTAGTCTTATTTCATCTTTTCACTCTAGTCTGTCGCCCTGATTTTCATTAACATTTCTCTATAAACTGATAGGCAGCTGCCCCATATGGCAGAATCTACCCCAATAGAATTATGTAGACACACGCTCATTGGGGAAGAGCAAATGCCCCTGAGGTTTGATAATAATTCTATTTGGGTAGATTCTGGTTGTGGATAGGTCATGTTCACTCTATACTATAAGTATGTGATTTTAGGGAGCACATTTAAACACATTCTAGTGTGTTCTAGCCCAATTGGTCTGGCCACACTAGGCGTGCTGCACTGCATTGTGATCCACTTGTCGAAGTGCATGCAATCTCAGATTGCGCAAATGGGCAGTAGTGCGCACGCTTTTCCGTGCGACGTAGTGTGGCCTCAAACTTAACCTTTCCCTAGAACCTTTTTATTAGGGCATTGTAGTTTAGATTGTAAGCAAGGAATCTGCGAACACGGGCAACATACAGTTGATTGTTCTAAATGAACCCATCAAAACAAAATTGTAGGATACAATCAATAGAAAATGTAGATATCTAGAAATTTTCTACTTAAGAAAAAAATTTAAAGGAGAACTAAACTTAATTTTTTAAAAATCTTAATGTGAACGCTTTTCTCCCTGGACACCCATACATTGAAAATTCTTCTCTAGAAAGTGCAATAGTTGGTTTACCATGTTAGCCATAAGTAAGAGAAGAAAAGTAGAGCTGTGATACCTTTTTATTCGCTAACTAGATTGCTTAATTTTTTTATCTAGTTAGCCAAAAAAAGGTATCACAGCTCTACTTTTCTTCTCTAGTAAGTTGCATTTAGTACATGTAAGTAATAGATTCTGAAACAAAGAAGGCTTCAATGTTGTTGCCGGAAGTTTTACACTTTAATAAATGGGTTAAGGACCCTCATTTCGCGATACCTGTTTGTGCGGTTCCTAATATACAGATTGGACTTAGAAGGGGTGTGGCAGGATGTCCGGACACCAGCACCACATATAAAACTCTGGAGCACATGCTAGAGTGTGCATTTTCTTCTTAACCGTTCAGTACAACTCATAGCCCATGTTGGCTTTAAAGAGACATGCCCCCTGACCCCAGGATTCAGTCTCTTTTATCTTCTAGCGAAAGATAGTTTCTAAATGTACCTGTATTCATTGTTGGTTGCTCATACGTGGTTGCTGGTTGCACACTGTGTAAATGCTGTATTTTTAGGAATATACAGCCCAAGAAATCACGAGTTCAAATCCCCTGTCTTATGAAACGATACAACATAGTCTTCTGCCTGAGTTTATTGCTTTTTTGTTTTTGTTTCCATCATGTTTCTAGAAAAATATAAAGTTTCTACATATGTACAAAACTTTCTTTATAGCAGCTCTGTTTTTTTATTTACCAACCAGTGTGAATTGCTGACAGCTTTCCTGGAGCAATACAAAATAGTGAACTGATTTTACTGACATTTATAAGGGCACGGCCACACTGCAACGCAATCGCATGCGATTTAATGTGCGATTTTGTTGCGTTTGCGCTTTCTTCAATAGGTATAGGAAAACGCATGCGATTGCGATTAAAAATGCAAAACACAAATCGCAATGCACACAAAAAAAATGCATGCGCAAACGCAAAAATAAACCACAGCAGTGTGGCCTAGCCCTAACTCAGATGTTCTTGAATCAATTGTGTCTGCAGTGGTGGCGAGCTGCTTCAGGGCTGGGTTTGAAAACATACAAACCATTGGGACACAGGTTCAATTCCCTAGGCTTAACTTTTTTTGAAATTCTACATGTACACATATCCTCCATTATTCTGTTTCTTACAGCCATGCTAGCAAAGAAATAAACTGCAAAGATTACTTTTCTTTCTTATATTAAAAGCAAAGGCATTTATCATTGATAGAGATAGGAGCATTTGTAATGTGTTTATACAAAAACTGCACTGACCTCTGTATTCTGTGTCAGAGGGAGGGATGATCTCTAAACTATAACATAATAGGCTGTCAGCTTCCAGGAAGCAAAGCTGAAGCTTCATGTGAAGTTTTACTGTGTACACTTAGCTGGGTGTTCCCATTATAAATCATGGGAGCTGATCCCTAGTCCACATAGTATATTTTCCTAACTCACCCAGCATCCACAGCAAAGGGAAAGATGAAACACAGCTTTTTGCATCTTTGTGAATGTGCTCTTTCTAGTTGGGAACGTTGTCTGGATACTACAGTTCTCCTTTAAATGCTTAATCAAAAAACTTTTTAAATCTTTTTTTTTTTTTTTTTTTTTTTTCAGACAGTTGTGGCAAGCCATCTGGTGAACGAGAAATGGAGCTTCAAGGTACTTGGGATAAAGACTCCTTCCCTTCTGGTTCAATTGTTACATTTCTTTGCCGCCCAGGATACAGTCGACTTGGTGTTATTAAAAAGGAATGTAAAGGTGGTCAGTGGAAGTATATTACAACCGGGAAATGCGCAAGTAAGTGTGGATATAATTGCATTTATATTTTTGCATTTAAATGTGAGTAAGATCTTTAAGATACCTAAAATGTTGCTTTGTTCAGTGGGCAGTATGATTTAAATGCCATTTCCATACCTCATAGTAAAATCTAACCGCATGATTAGTGTTTCTAGATCACCTGCTGATTATAGGATGCTCTTAATAAATGTAATTAGCGGGGCTGCACTGTTTACAAAGTCATTGAATTTGATTGGCATTCCTGGTGGCTAATTAAGCTGCAGGGATCCTCTGATCTGGAAGCCTACATATGATCTACTCCTTGCTGCAACCCCATCCAGTCCCATTTTGCTTTCAACAATACCAAGAGCAAAAAGCTCCGCTCTTCTCCAAAAAGTTTACTGCATGATCACCGATTTCCTGTGCACACGTCTAGTGTAAGTGTGACCTTTGCAGAAAAGATTGATCTGTGGTCTCTTTGCTAAGGTGGTGCAGGCTCCTGGTATTGTTGAAAGGGACAGGGCATCAGTGCATTGCTGTATAAAATCTAGTATGGGTGAGAAGTGAAAATGCAAATCTACAGGGAATAACCATATCTTTACCATAATTGGGCTACTGTGGCTCTGATAAAATGTCCCATTCCCATGTAGTGTTACTTTTGACAGGCATTGTCAGATTATCGTTTCATTAAAGGTAAACTAATGGTATGTATGTGGTACTCCGTTAGATTAACTGGACTTGAAGTAAAGTTCTTGAAGATATTTCGCTAGTTATCCTACTGGCTTTCTCAATTCAGAATCAGTTGACAATCAATTCCCTGGACTGTGTCCCAATCAGCATATAACAGCAAGGTGTTGGGGACCTCCTGACTGCAAGGTGTTGATTGTATTGTAGCTAAGCTGTGCAAAGAATACCTTCATAAAACCTGATGGTATGACCACACAGGAAAGAAAAGCCTGTGAAGTTTAAAAAAAAATACTTACCTTACATTTCTGATCCTCTGATTCTCCTGCTGTGCTTGTCCAAAGTCCAGCAAACTGAAGAGTAGGAGCTGTCTTCCTGTCAAAAGGTTTCTGCCTCTAATCTAGCCTAGGGATTGTGACATATGCAGGGGAGCCCTCACCCCCCCCTCCCTTGCTGCCCTGTTACCTAGCATAAAAACTTGTAAGCTACCCCTGCCCACCCCCAACCACTATGTCAGATTACTAAAAAAGAATTGGAAATCTACTTACAACCCTTCACTCCCATGGCGCTCTGCATTTCTCACAGACGTGGCTGATGGTCCAGCCCCTGTTTGCAAGTTCCGGCAAGCAGAGACCTGGATCAGAGCGCCATAGGAATGAGGGGCTGTAAGAGTGCTGATTCTTTTTTTAGTAATCTGACATACCATTTGGGAGTGGGCAGGGGTAGCCTACAACATATAAAAAGCTTTTTTTAGGGTGAACTTGCCCTTTAACATCCCTCAAGAAATACTATACACAATTCTAACTACGTATAAAGGAAGCTGCACAGTGGTACTTAACACCTTGAGTTTGCCATGATATGGTGACCACACACTTCCTAACAATAACACATAGGAGTCTCTAGTAATGGACCCCATCAGCCACTACAAGGAAAAGGCCATAAACTTACTACAACCACTTCATGAAGACAAAACCAATGATCAAGCAACGTACCATTGAATCTACTCTCTAGAAAGAAATACAAGCATTCGCAGAACACCTCAGATTTACACGGGAAGAGGTGCAAAACAACACATTGTCTTTTTTGGACTGCTTGGTATAATTCAGGGAAAATGGAAAAATGGAAGTAAAGGTTTACAGAAAACTGACCCATATAGACCAGTATTTGTCTGTTTGACTCCAACCACCCTCTAGATCACATGCTGGGTGTCATCAGAACCCTACAACAACGAGCACAGAACATCCCCCAATAGAACAGAGACTAGGCTAAGGAAATTAAATATCTCAGAGGAGTCCTTAAAACTTGTGGGTACCCATACTGGGTCTTTGTCAAAACTGATAGAGAGAAAGAAAAAATACGAATAGTACCAGTGAAGGTGGGAAGCAAGACAGGAGAAAGAACATGGTCATTCCATAAGTAGCAGGGGTCTCAGAGAAATTAAGATACATTTTCAAGAGGCGCGGTATCCCTGTCTGCGTTTAACCCAACAACACACTGAGGCAGCAACTAGTGCAGCCAAAAGGCCCAATAGCAAAGCAAAAGAAGAGTGACAACATGTGAAGTGAAGACTGCTCTGGTTTATATGTGGAGACAAAACAGCAGTTTTACCAAAGTATAACCCAGCACAGAAAAGCTGTGGACTTAGCTGTGTTCCTGCACCTTAAATAAAAAGGACATGTGGTTAAAAATAGTAACATCTTGGGGAAAGAACATAATTGGTTTAAAAAAACAAGCAAAAGAATAGAGGTGTGTGTGTGTTTCCGACACCATTTGCCTGTCATGAACAATGCAATTTTGATAACACCTCTTTCGGCTGCTACTGAGCCGTCTTTAGGACATCTGAACATACCTTTTCCGGATATTTAACAGCAAAAGGTAAGATGCAGACACTCCCCTACACACCCCTCAACCCTCCCACAGCCCATTAAAAGCATAGATACAATTAAAAATCGATGCATTTAAAAATCGATAAAATCGTATGCAACAATGTAACTGATTACTGAAGCATTCCCATGAGGAAACCAACACATAATAGAAGCGCTCCTAATGAGCATCACTGGTACACATAGATAAATGCAGCTAGATATATAGACCGGTGTAGAACCGGATACGGAGCAAGAAGTGTTACATGATGTTAATATATACCATCTCCAGCATCTTAAAGGAAACATGACAATATGTTTTGTTCGTTAAGTCGGCGAATCCAACGGACCTCCCGTTGAAGGAGAAGCCTTTTACGATCTAAGCCCACCCTATTTTGAACTGTTTCAATAGCCACCCACCGCATGTTGCCAAGTTGATGGCGGGCTGTTTTAAAATGTTTAGCGACTGACTGTTCACCATATTGCATATTATTCCTACTCTCTATTGTTTCCCCACTAAGGGCAGCTCTAATAGCAGAATGGTGATTGGCCATCCGTTCACGAATATAGGTCACAGTCTTACCAACATAGTACAACCCACACGGGCATGTTATTATGTAAATAACATGGGTACTAAGGCAAGTGATCCATCCCAGTAAACACTGGGAAATTTTGAGCTCAGATGGTTCACTCCCTTTTAATAAAATGGTGCCAGTTTTTGCTAATAGAAGAGGGAAGAACTTAAAAAATCTATTAGTACGTACAGATTTGCATAGTAAGGTAGTTTTAAAAATTCTTCTACATGGCTACCATCTCTAACACCAGGGTGTTACCGGTGTCTGGGTTGTCAAAATTGTCGATCGTTCATAACAGGATTGGATTTTCCCCATCCTCATGATGGCTATAGAATTAAAATCAGAGAACGGATCACTTGCCTTAGTACCCATGTTATTTACATAATAACATGCCTGTGTGGGTTGTACTATGTCGGTAAGACTGTGACCTCTATTCGTGAACGGATGGCCAATCACCGTTCTGCTATTAGAGCAGGACTTATGAAAGAATAAATATCCTATTCTAGTCACGCCCGACTTTATTGATGCCTGTCAGACCCATTTAGAGACCTTCAGCGCTGGGAGAAAGGATCACACAACACGCATGGTGTAGTAGAACCCAGTTTCTCAGTTTATTCAGTTCATACGTTGGCATATATGAAACAAAGGAAAAACTTTGCAAGACAAAAAGGGGCTTTACCAGACTTTGTCTGCAAATAATATAATAAAACATGTCTTGGAATGGGAAGAGAGTCAAGTTGACAAATAATGTAGGAGGCAGAAGACCTTGAGATAAAATATTATCTATGGCCATGAGAACAGCTTGGTACATTTCATGAAAAACAGACACAAAAAAAATGGACACAAAATGGCGTCAAAAAACAAAATGGCTGCTATTAGGCTAAGTGATTATAGAGAATATATAAAAACCTAACAACTTATTGAAACCCGTTCGTTTGGTTGGACATATATAATCTGTGAAATGAAGGACGCACTCTCAGGTCTCGTGAATAAGCAAACACGCTTTACTGGTGTAAGTTTACATGTTTCCGCCTGAGATTCGGGCCGTCTTCAGAACCCATATATATATAATTTCATTATAGCACTGGTGAAATGTACATCTTTATTTCATAGAAAAGCCATGTGGACATCCAGGAGATATCCCGTTTGGTTCATTTGAACTCAAGGAGGAAAATGAATTTGTATTTGGAGCTGTTGTGGTATACCAATGTGACACCGGGTAAGTATAACCAAGGTTTTGCTCATTACTTCCTGGGGATGAAATACCAAATCTTCAAAGAGTCTTAACAGCATTTCACAGGCTAGATGCAAAACTAGAAAGCCAGCTACAGACCTGTTTTGGCTTTACTGAGCCATCTTCAGTATAAAGGAGGCCTTTGATTTTGCAAAGTGAAGCGCCTATAGACAGACGTCACCAAGGAATTAAATAAGATATGGAGAGTATAAGGCATTAAATCTCCCCTACACTCATATGTAAAGGGTAGTTTCCATGGCATGCCACATCTTCACCATTATAACATGACACTTGCGTATTATTTTGTATAAAAATGTTTGCGTGATTAATACCTTTCTGCCTTTTTTTTTGGTTATCTATCCCTTATATTTTATAAATTCATGGGGAATACATTGTGTTTTTCGGAGGTACTATGTTGGTGGGGGTGGGTAAAAGTAATATACTTAGGGACAGTGTTTATGTGTTGTTTAAGCATAAATAGTTCAATATTAACAAATTATGTAGTAATGACATTAAAGTATATAGAAATGTAAATAAGGCAAAATCTATAAATAAATAAAAGTACTTAGTAGTCCCCACCCCTGTTTTGTAATGGTATCTTCAAAATGGACTGTTAAGCCACACCCCAGGAAGTTATACAGGGAGGCAATGAAAGCTTATAAAGGAACATATTTCTCACTTCCCTTTTAGTGTTGTATCCAATGGTGTGCTTAATATTTAGATTTATAGCAATATTGGCGAATCAAAACAATCAACAACTAACGAGTGTTAGTAGGAAGTTGCAAGACTTATGTCACTTCCTTTGTAAAACATGTGACAGTCTCTCACCTCAACCTACCCCTCCCCTCTCATTAGAAACAAAGGAGAGCTGCTGTTTGCTGGACAGTTAGAGATATCTATATATCAGGGATGGGCAACCAGTAGATCTCCAGATGTTTGGAATCTACAACTCCCAGAATTCCCTAACTACAGAGTGCTTGTAGAGGAATGCTGGGAGTTGTAGTTTTCAAACATCTGGAGATCTACTGGTTGCTTATCCCTGCTATATGATAGGGGGAATGAAAGGAAAACATCTCCATGCCCATTTCTCTGAGACAATGAAGTGAGTTTGTTAATGGTCTATTACATTATTTAAGCAATAGACCATATAGAAGCCATGAACCTGTGTCCTGAACTGATAAAATGTAATAAGATTGAAACATGACAGGATAGTCTGGGTTCTTTATAGGACCTCAGATTTACCAATAGTGATCCCTCTCATACACATTTACCAATAGTGATCCCTCTTAAACACATTTACCAATCTCTTATTGGTTTGAAATTGAAGGGGGAAGATTGATTCAAGCTCTGCACAACAGTTATAGTTCAGTAGAAACACCACAGTGAAATAAAACACTCTATACAATGTTACAATAAATAGATCAAGAATAGAGACGCACCGGATCGCTGATCTGAACCCAGTTCTGTGATTTACGGATTTTGCGGGAATTCTGCTTTGCAGATTTTTTTGAGATGTGTTCGAAAATGTCAATGATTTTTTGAAAATTTTGTAAAAATTATACAGTAACTCACTGTAAATAGTTTTGGGACCTGGAAAATGGTCTGGGGAAAAGACAATTAGATTCTTTCTGAAAGAATCTGATTGTAACCAATTCTGATTAGAAAAGAATCTGATTGGTTACTATACCAATCAGATTGTTTGTAAAAGAATCTGATTGTAACTAATTCTGATTGTTTACAATCAACTTTTTATTTTTAGAAAGAATCTGATTGGAAAATAATCTGATTGGTATACCAATCGGAATCGGTTACAATGAGATTCTTTCAGAAAGAATATGATTGGTTAATATACCAATCAGATTCTTTCCCAGTCACAATTGTTTGCAATCGGATTCTTCCAGAAGGCATACCAATAAGATTAGTTCTAAAAGGATCTGATTGTAACCAATTCTGATTAGATACAATCAGATTTTTTCTGGAAGTATCTGATTGCTATACTAACCAATCCAGATGATTTTCCAATCAAAATTGGTTTCAATCCAGTTTATTTCAGAAAGAGTCTAATTGGTTAGTAAACCAATCAGATTATTTCTAAAAGAATCTGATTGTAACCAATTCTGATTAAGCTGGGTACACACAGTAACGATAAAGCCCCGATACTGACGGTATTGGGGCTTTATCGTTATGTGTACCTTCGATTCCAGAACGAGTGCAAATTTTCGGGAAGGTTTCGGGAAGGACCGCAAATTTTCATCGGCCGCGCCGATGGAAACACACAGTCCCGAGCGTTCTCTCTATAATGTTTATATAGTTACAATCAGATTCTTCCAGAAAGCATCTGATTGGTATAATACTAACCAATCAGATTATTTTTCTAAACAGAATTTGTTACATTCAGATTCTTTCAGAAAGATTCGGATTTGTTACTATACCAATCAGATTATTTTCCAATTAGAATTGGTTACAATTAGATTCTTTCAGAAAGAATCTGATTGGTTAGTATTTGAAAGAATCAGATTATCTGTTTCCCAGGTCCCAGAGCCATTTACAGTAAGTTACTGTATTATTTTTACAAAATTTTCGAAAATTCCTGTGAGCCTCGAAAATAGAATGTGTAATCTCAAAAAACAGTTCGATCATGAGGAAAGTTTTTTTTTTTTACACTTCTGGATGTATGTACGTTTTTCCCAGACTATTTTTCAGGTCCACAGGCGGAACGGAATTTAGCAGTTTTGCCGATCTCTCAAAACCCTGGATTTAAATATCTTTCTGTATAGATTTATCAAAACAAATCAATAAACAAAACAGAAAAATGTGATAGTTTTATACAACAAATATAAAATGGATAATGTCTGTCTTATCTAGATGTTAGGCTGCACTTTATGTATATTTAACATGTATTTCTAAAGCACTAACACTTCCAGTACAATCCAAAAGTTGTGTGTATATATGTCCCCTCTAATACCTATTGGGGTACACCCAATAGGTTCCCTTCTGCCTCTGTATATTGTGTAAAATATTCATTTAGGGGATGTGACACTAATAGAACCAGGATTTCATAGGATTTCTTTTATTTTTTATTTTGTTTGTACAAATCCCTAAATTTTATAGTAGTGTGTATAAAGATTTTATATTATCTGTATCCACATATAGCTAAACATACACCCACATATTTCCCACTGTGCACCAACGGGCACACTTTTGCTAGTAAGAGAATAAAAACAAATTGCAGTAAATAATATAATTTGTGTTTCTTACCTCCAGTTATCAGTTGGTGAGCAAACTGAACACCAGAACATGTACTGCAACTGGATGGAGTAACTATGCTCCTACTTGTGAAGGTAATAAATGTTTTGTTTATAAAACCTAACAAAGAAAACTATTCAATTATAATTTATTTGCATTTTTTTTCTTATAATATCTTTCTCTCTTAAATAATTATTTCCTGTTCAGTGAGCTAGTTGTGAAATTCAGGGGTAGCTACCCAAAAGCTGTCATCTGTGAATCAGACAAAGCAGATGGCAGCATGAATAATCCCACATTTTGATCAAAGACAGCAGAGAGATTAAAGGACTTGTTCAACCTTAAAGGGTATGTCCACCCTTAAAATTAACTTTTAATATAGTAATCCCCCTGGTCTCCCAGCCCCAAACGCTTAATTTTTATCTTTAGAAAGTGCCCCAAAATCTACTTACCTCCACTCTTTCCTCCGACCGGCTGCCGGCCCTCTGCTTGCAAGAAAATGCAAGCAGAGGGGCGGGACCGGCAGTCGCGTCTGTGATTGGCTGGGCAGTCATTCAGAGCAGCGGAGGAAAGAGGGAAGGTAAGTAAAAGTTTGGGGCACTTTCTAAACATAAAAATTATGCGGTTGGGGCTGGGAGACCAGGGGGATTACTATATTAAAGGGAATTTATGCTAGGGGGAGGGAATCAGGAGGGAGGGGGAGTGAGGGGAAGAAGGGCTGCAGTACGCATGCCAAACTTCTCCTGGAGGCCATGTAGGAGGCAGTGTCCTATATGGACTCTATCCTCCTGGTGGGCAGTTTTTGGGACTTTGGGGGGGGACTACAGGAGAACCACATGGAGCTGGGATGTGAGGATAGGATTACACTACACTACATGATGGGGCCAGTAGTTGGGGGGATTATAGTTTTGGGGGTGGACATGCCCTTTAAAACAAAAAACTGGTCATAGGTCCGTTAACTGCCCCAAACCCCTCACTGATAACTTTAACACATTTTTAGGGGCACTGCTAACCAGATATTTAAGGATAATTATTGCCTGCATTCTTGAAGAGTAAGCTGACTCCTCACTTCCTACAATCAAACAAGTTGTTGATTGCTAACCTGACAACCAATGACCATCCTCTACTACCTCCTCTGCACATGCTCAAGTTTATAAAAGCTCTGGGAGCAAAGGGTGAAGGCAGATTCCTTTTCCATAATGAAAAATAAACTTTATGATTAGAGGGCATGTCCACCACCAAAACTAAATTTGCCCCACTGTGTAGTGTTTACAAATCCTCACCCTTACCTGGAGGACTCTGGCATGCGCCCACTCTGGATCCCTCATCTGCCAGGTTTACAAGTTAAAAAAGTGCAGAGAAACAGACTTACCCACTTTCGTTACCTTGGCTCTCTCAATAGCCGGCATCCGGGTCTGTGATTGGCTGACCCTCGGCCAAAACTGCTTATAACAACCTGGGGGTATTTGTTTCTAAAAAGCTTCAGTGGATATTTTTTCTTAATTTGGCAGTTATTCTTCATTAGCTGTTGGAAGTGCTAATAAATATCAATCAGGTATAAAACTCTACTATTTTTGTTTGGGGGGCCTCCTGGCATACCTGGGATTGTTGGACTCAGAGGAACCAGAGCTTTTAGAAATAATAAGTTTTAATATGTTAACCAAGGGCATCTCTAGGGTCTGAGAAGATATGGGGCACTTTCGGGCACCCTGGTATCACATACCAGTATGTAATAAAATGCCCATGGCTGCCAGTATGTGATGAAATGCCCATGGCTGCCAGTATGTGATGAAATGCCCATGGCTACCAGTATGTGATGAAATGCCCATGGCTGCCAGTATGTAATAAAATTCTCATGGCTGCCAGTATGTAATAAAATTCCCATGGCTGCCAGTATGTAATAAAATGCCCATGGCTGCCAGTATGTAATAAAATGCCCATGGCTGCCATTATGTGAGGAAATGCCCATGGGCATTTCATCACAATGGCAGCAAACTGGCTTTTTCATTATATACTGGGGTACGCTATTACTTACCCCATGTTTAGTGGAGAAGCTGAAGGCCGGAATTCATTGTAGACTTGCAGGGGCGGCAGTTACCAAAAGTCCTTCATGGCTGCACAATGACATCAACATGGTGGCGTGTTCTGTGATTACATGCCACAATGGACTACTGGGAAAAGGAGGCAGAGGGCACCTCTATCGGGTAAGTTATGTTAAAGCATTTGGGGAACTTTACCAAAGAACCGGGGCACGTGCCCCAAATGTTTTACCATAGCAACGCCACTGGTGTTAACTACAAATAATACTGCAAACAAATATGACCACAAAAAAAGTTGACATTTTTTACATATTTTACCCAAAAATCCATGGAAATCTCCAGAAAAGTTCCAAAATTATTTTATTCTTTTAAAGTACATACTGTGCTGGAAAAAACCCCGATGTATGATATTCCCTATTTCTGGGGGGTTTCCTACTGTAAATTTTGTCTTAACTAACTAAATGTAAAATCTTTGCAATGAAGTCAAAATGCCCCATTATAATTTTTCCTTTGCTTGATGCAGTAAAAAAACAGCTGATTAGTTTTTTTGTTGGCCATTTCTAATGAGATTTTCTTTGCTAGGAATTGTTTGTTTTATTTGATATTGTACCGTATCTTACACACTTTATTTAAAAATCTAATTCCAGCCAAAACCTGTCCTCCTGTGACTGATTTAGAGGGTGTAGAAATAGCATCTGGTTCCTCAGATGATGAATATTCTTTTGGCCGGGTCATGCGGTTTCAATGTAAGAATCCAAGATTCATGATTATGGGACCAACTGAGATATTCTGTGATACAAATGGAAACTGGAATGCTCCTCCACCAACATGTCAAGGTGAGAAATGAAAAGATATAGTTCCTTTTTTTTTTACTTTAACAAAATCAAAAAGTTGATGAGGACAAAAGAATGAGACTTTTTACCCTCCATATATATCAATCTGAGGTAACACCCACCTCTTTGCCAGGACAGCTGTTTATTTTGTAGACAATGCTACCAACTCTACATTTTTAGTGTGCAGGTCTGTGGGAGCACTCCTTGGGGGTAAAATACCAAATTAATAATGTGAAAGTGCTATTAATCTGACCAAATCAGTACAAAAATAAATATGATCACTGCACATTCCAAGGCCCCATATATAGTATATCACAAAAGTGAGTACACCCCTCACATTTTTGTAAATATTTTATTATATGTTTTCATTTGACAATACTAAAGATATGACTTTGATACCCTTTGTAGTTGGTGTACAGCTTGTATAACAGTGTAAATTTGTTGTCCCCTCAAAATAACTCAAAACACATTAATATCTAAACTGCTGGTAACAAAAGTGAGTACATCCCTAAGGAAAAGAAAAAAATCCAAATTTTGCCCAATTATCCATTTTCCCTCCCCAGTGTAATGTGACTCATTAGTGTTACAAGGTCTCAGTTGTGAATAGGGAGCTGGTGTGTTAAATTTGGTGTTATCACTCTCACTTTCTCTCATACTGGTTGCTGGAATTTGAGCATGGCACCTCATGGTAAAGAAAACTCTGAGAAAAATTAATTGTTGCTCTACATAAAGATGGCGAGTCAGCAGTTCTGGTAATCCCATTCATGTTTCAACTTTAACATTAACTGTCAGTACATATTGGGGCCAACAAAGGGCATGTCCACCCCCAAATCTAAAATTTCCCCCCCTATGCAGTGTTAAAAAATCATTACCTTACATCCATGTTCCTTATGGTTCTCCTGCAGGCATGTCCAAAGTCCAGAAAAGTATCTGCCTTTGCCTTTCCCATCCCAACTGCCCTTCTCTCCCGTGCCTATCTTCGTAGCCGCATCTGTGATTGGCTGACCGGTAGCAATCACAGAGGCAGCTACCGGTCCGGCCCCTCTCTGTTTCCATTTAGCAGAGAGGGGAGAATATAGGTGTGGGAGAGAACGGGTTGTAATTATTAATCGGAAACTTTTTATTAATGCGGCAGTTGAGGGTGAAAAAAAAAAGGAACATAATATTAAAAGTTTTATTTTGGGGTAGACATGCACTTTAACTTTCACAGTAATACATAAAATATTGTATGATCCATATATAATAAAATACATGGATCTATTTGGTCTTGAACTTGAACCACACCACGTAGCCTATTTGTCTGCATTATTCATATTCTACATGATTTATTCAAACAATCAATATAAAACATGACTGAAACCCGACGCATATTATCAGAGTTATTAAAGGGTAGGTCCACCAATTTTTTAAATGACTGTCTTACCTCCCGTTCTTCAGTAAAACTTGCAGGAAGAATATCAGTTGTATTCAATTAGATCAACTGGACTTGAAATGTAGTTCTTGAAGACGTTTCGCTAGTCATCCGACTGGCTTTCTCATTTCAGAATGACTTGTACAAGAATCTGTGACAATTATGTACCCTGGAAAATCCCAATTAGCATATCACAGCCAGGTGTTAAGGGAGGGATTGGACAGTGGCTAAGAGATGTTATAGGAACGCCCAGGATAAGGTGTCAAAACAGCATTGTACATGGCAGACAGTTGGTGTCGAACACCCCCCACCTCCTATTTAGGCTTGGTTTTATTTATTTTCACATAAATGGCCTCCTTGACACCTCTCTTGAACCAGTCACGTTCACGTTCCTTTGCCAATATGTTAACATTACAATCTTCAAAGGTATGTCCTTTATCCTTAAGATGCAGGTACACGGCTGAGTCCTGACCCGAGGAATTGGCTCTTCTGTGCTGGACCATACATTGATGCAGTTGCTGTTTGGTCTCCCCCACATACAAATCAGAGCATTCTTCACTGCACTGCACTACGTATATGATGTCGCTTATCTTGTGTTTTGGTATTGGGTCTTTCGGATGTACCAATTGCTGCCTCAGTGTGTTGTTCGGTTTAAAGCAGACAGGGATACAGTGTTTATTGAAAATTCTTCTTAATTTCTCGGAGACCCCTGCTACATGTGTCAAGGAGGCCATTTATGTGAAAATAAAGAAACCAAGCCTGAACAGAGGTGGGAGGGTTCGACACCAACTGTCTGCCATGTACAATGCTGTTTTGACACCTTACCCTGGGAGTTCCTGTAACACCTCTTAGCCACTATCCAATCACGCCCTTAACACCTGGCTGTCATATGCTAATTTGGATTTTCCAGGGTACATAATTGCCACAGGTTCTTGTACAAGTCATTCTGAATTGAGAAAGCCAGTCGGATGACTAGCAAAACGTCTTCAAGAACTACATTTCAAGTCCAGTTGATCTAATTGAATACAACAGATATACCATGACCTGGATGAATGAGAACCTTCACAAGCATCTTGCAGGAAGAAGTTGCTCACTGACAGTCTCCAATGCATCCACAGTCCTTTGCATTGTGCATGCTCGGAGCACAGTAAGTTCTTTTTTTTTCTCCTGCAAGTTTTACTGAAAAACGGGAGGTAAGACAAAGGTTATTTAACTCCTTTTCTTCAGTTATACAGAATAAAACAAAGTTATAAAAATTGGTAGACATAACAGGTCCACAACTGTTAACCCTTCCCTGCCATACTATGTGGCTTTAATATTACCCAGTCATGACAATTGCTGTCATGGGCACACCTACAAAAAGACAAGGTAAAATCTTTGCCTCAGGCAAAGTCAGAAGGGCATGTTCTGTGGCACTGGAGGGGTTAAACTCCCCCCAAAATGCAGCCACTGGGGATCTGAGGGCACTGATCAAGTTCTCTTGTTCCCCTTTCTTTTATCTAAAACCAATGCAGGAATATAGTGTTTCAACTTCTTAAATGCTGTGACCATATAAATACCGTCTGACATCTCCTTTGCAGAGGTGCAGCCATAAGGAAGTCCCTGTGATATCTGAAGACTTCCTCTGTCTCACCCCTCCCTTTTGCTGTGGCTGCTGGGTGATTTATGAAATATCCTGTGGGTACGAGGGTATAGCTCCCATAATCTGCATTAGCTGGGTGACAACCAGATAAGTGTACAAATTAAGCTGGGTACACACAGTAACGGTAAAGCCCTGATTCTGTCGGGTCCGACTGTATCGGGGCTTTATCTTTGTGTGTACCTTTGTTTCCCGAACGAGCGCACGGCCGACAAACGATCGGGTCAGCCGGGATCCTGTCTGTCATCTTTCAGAAATCTGTACTGTGTGTACCTAGCTTTACACTTCACATGCTCTATAAAGATCATAACAAAGAAGCTGCAGCCTTGCTTCCAAGAAGCTGATGGACAATAAAGTAATAGCACGAAGTCTGAACCTGTGATCCAGTGGGCTGTGTGTTTCTAAAACAAGTGCTTTTGCAGATGAGCCACTACAGCATATGCGTACACAGGAACATTTAGAAGCTGTATCTTTTTTGCTAGCAACAGACTATAAAAAAGTCGATAAAATCAGCTGGCTATTTTGTATTCCCCCAGGAAGTCTGTATGCAATTCACACTGGCTGGTTAATAAACTGCAGGGTAACAACAAGCTTTCAAAGTCTTATCAGATACTTCCATGTGGAGATAGCTGTATAGAAAGTACTCTGTGCATAGAGACCGTAAATACTGTCAAAGGGCATGGTCAATAAGTTTGCATGCTTACAAGGTTTCTTTGAAGACTACATAGATCGTGAGTTGAACTAGCAAAAACATGGAAACATTCTTAGTTACAGAATCAATTTCTCACATGTACACAAATACAACTTGCTAGAAAAGAATCTTGCAATGTATAGGTGTTTTGGGGAGAAAAGCTTTCACATTAGAATTAAATCTCTACCTTCATTATACCTTTTCTGTTGTGTAGCCCACTCAGGCAGTTAATCAGACATGGCTGCCGTCAGTGCAGAATGCTGGGGAAAGGGGTTTTAAGTTAGGGCACCAAAGAGGGATCTAGAGAGGGAGGGAAGGGAAGGCACCACCGAGGAAACATTTTTACACCCAGGAAACAACCTTCTAAGGATTCTTAAACACTACACAGTGGGGCCAGTAGTGGGGAAAGTTTTAGTTTTGGGGATGGACATACCCTTTAAAAAAAAAAAACAACTTATGTTTAGTTCTCCTCCTTTAACTGCAATCGGTTGTTTGACAGTTCAGTACCTGCTACTTAATAATGGCTTAACATAATATTTGTAAATTAATCTAAGGCAAAGATCAATATAATAATGGGCCAATTGAGAAAAACAAATCGCTTCCTAAAAATTGCTTTAGCAAAGCATTTATTATAGAAATTATTTGGCCCAACCAATCAGATGTTCGTTTTCAAATGTTAAATAAGATCTGATTAGTTAGGGCAAAATTGGCACCATTTTAAGCGATAAGAACTTTTATTGAATCTCCCTGTGTGTCTTTTAGTGAACTGGAAATATCTGTGTATTGTTTCACCCCGGAGGGTTGCTTGAAGAGGTTGATGGACGAAAGTCCATGTCCACAGAATCCCTGGTATGCCCCAGTAGCCTAATCTGAGTATTTTGTACACTCCACACAAATTACACACAGTATCAACCACCTCCATACCAAATGTTTAGCAACACACACACACCAATAAGGCAAAGTTCCCACCCATACCTTGCTTTGCAGGCAGCTGCTACAAAGTCGGTGTGAATTGTAGGCTGGATAAGGTTTACTGTTTGATTAACATATTTTTGCAGCCCACACATACCCGTGGGTGGGTTTGGTAAGGGGCATGAAAGGGGTAGAGCTACTCCCCCCCACAGCCCACTCACAGCATGGGTTGCCTCTAGTGAGGCCCCCAGCACTGGCCAGGTTGGGCCCCCCTGGTTTAGTCTGATCATCATTGATCCATAGGGAAATTTACTTAAAATATTTCAGCCTGATCAACTGAAGTTTTGGTTGTGTCTGCTGATCGGGCCACAGTATCGGAAAGTGTGTACACTTGTTAGTGAACTGAAGGTCTGACCTAACACTGGCAAGTGAACAAGAAGGCTGACTTTAACAATGAATGGTGAACTGGAGGTCTGAATAACACTGGCTAGTGAGCTGGGTACGATCATGTGGGGGGATTTGAGAGGGTTAATTTGAGTAGAATTGTCCTTTAATTGGCTGTGGCTCAGTGGTTAGCACTGATGCCTTGCAGCGCTGAAGTCCTGAGTTTGAATTCACCATTGGACACATCTGCAAGGTGTTTGGATGTTCTCCCCGTGCTTGCGTGGGTTTCCTCCTGGTAGGCACTCCGGTTTCCCAACAATTCTAAAGACATACTGATTTGTTGTATGTGTCAAATAAATGTGCTTAGATTGTAAGCTCTTTGGGGCAGGCCTGATATGAATGAATACATGTAATTGAAAAGCAATACGGAAGATGTTGGCGCTATATAAATCCACAATAAAAATAATAAATAGTCCAATTTATGAAAACCCAATATCCTTGAAATAGTCAATTTGGTTGCATTTATCCAGTGTTATCAGCCATAACTTCATTACCGGTCAACACCAAGTTTTATTGGTTTACAAAAATAAAATATGGTTGCAACATTTTCAACAGATACACCTGACTTTTTTAATGTCCTTATAATTAACTTTAGAGAGTATAGATGTCACCTTCTAACAAATGGGAAACATTTTAATTAACATTGACGTAACTATCGCTGCTCTAATACCAGAAACATTTATTTTCTTATTATAGAAATCAAATGTGAGGAACCTACTATCCCTAATGGAAGGGTGAATCGACGTCAAGACGTTTACTATTTGGATGACACTTTATCATATGTTTGTAATGATAAATACAGGAAAGATAGAAGTGTAGATCCAAGTTGTTCAAGAAACGGCTCATTACATTCATTTTCATTACTGTCAATTATGGTGAAAACTGAATTAACACATTCCATACAATATACACAGACGGATTTGTTTTGATGCCATTCAGAATAATCCCATTTGGACTAAGTGCTCGATATTGCATTGCCCTGTAAATGTCCTTAAAAGAAAAAGAGGGCAATTCAAAGGCATGGTTCCTAATATTAAGAGAGTCCATAACTTGTACATAGCAAGTGTATCTTACGATAAACCCCAACTGAACCAAAATAATTCACCAAACTTCCATCCAGGGGCCTATAAATAAACAAAAGTTCTAAAAATAAAAAGAAATATATTTCATTAGTGTTCTTATGTATTTCTCTGTTTTTGTTTTAGAAATTACTTGCCAGCCTGAATATGTAAGAAATGGTAAAATCAGAAACCCCAAGAACATATACAAAGTAGGAGAAATTGCTGATGTAGAGTGTGAATATGGATACATTCTTGAAATAAAACCAGAAGAACCTCGTAAATGTACAACGAGTGGGTGGTCCCTTCCACTGAATTGTGTCAGTAAGTAGGATGCCATTTTTCTAAGGCATTCTAAGCATTGTTGTAAGTTAAAAAGCATGTTCACCCTTAAACCAAAAAGTCACTCCTCAAAACTAAAATGTAACCCCATGGTGGCCTCATTGTATAGTGTTAAAAACCTTACCTTACATCTCTGCTCCAAATGGTTCTACTGCAGTGCTTGTCCAAATTCCAGGAAACTGAAGATTAGGAGCGGTCTTCCTAAGAAAAGGTTTCTGCCTTAAACCCTTTTTCTGTAGTGTAGCTTTCCCCTCACAACCTTATCCACATGGTGTGTTTTTAAAAAAAGTTTTCGAGCAAGCAACGACCCCTGACGGTCAAGCGCTACACGCGACGAACGGCCGTTTCGTCTGAGAATCTTCCGTGTTTATGCGTTCGGCTGGGGGTCGTTTGCCAATTTGCCAGGTAGATGTGACCGAACACATACACATGGACGATTCTCGGTTGAAATGGCCGTTTGTCGCATGTAGTGCTCAGCCGTCGGGGGTCGTTGCTCACTCAGAAATTGAGCGTGTGTACGGACATTTACTTAGAGGCAGATTGCCTTCAGCAAAATCAATAGCAGTCAGCTGCCCTGAGATTGGAAGACTCTCAGCCAATCAGAGACGCGGCTGTCAGCCAAGCCCCCAATGCAACTCTGTTCCCGGAAGTTGCATTGGAGGCTGAAGCTGAGGGAACCTGGTCTGTAAAGTAAGGTTCTGGGGACTTTTATTTTACAAACAAACCATGCGGTTAGGGTTGGTAGGGGAAGCTACACTACAGCAAATATTTGTTTTTAGGTGGACATATAATATATATATTATTGTCCCCATTCTGGCAGAGCAAGCTGGCCGCTCCCTCCATGGAATCAAGGCTGTGATAACTGACATCACAGCCAATGATTTGACTGCTGTTTCCCATGCTGCCTCCTCTGCACATTGAGCAGAGGGAGGAGGCAGATACCTTTTACCAGAAACAAATAGAACTTGTGATTAAATATCTAATTACAAATCACTTTTCAACCGCAATAAAGGATCAATATTGGAAAATACCAATATTAAAGGGAATGTCCAGACAAAAAATTACTATTCTTTATAATGTGTATTAGCCCCCCCAAATCCCACTTTCACAGAGTTGTCTCTCGCCGCCTATTCCACGCCCCCTGCTCCTGTTTCGAGCTTGTTGCGAGCAAAAACTGGAGCAGGGGACTTCTGTGCTGACAGCCGCTTCTCTTCCTGGTCGTGGCTGTCAGGTGATTGGGCGTGGCATCACGTCGCCCACCCTAAATGACAGCTGCAATCAGGAAGTGGAGCAGCAGCTGCGCAGCACAAGTGGCGAGGGACTAGGTCAGGTAAGTAAGCTTAATCCGCCCCATTCTTAATGTTATTTTACAATATGAAATAAGGATGTATTCATACACATATACAATATGTATTATTTAAGGAGAACTAAAGTCTCCAGACAACATTGTCCCAATCGACAAAGCATTCACAAACACTTGGAGTTCATAATAAAGGAGTTTATAAACTCCTTTCTTATACAGGACATTTTTTTTTATTTTAGGCTATAGAAAAAAAGGATATTAAAACAAGAAGGGCAATTAAATAAGGTTTGTGTCGGATATTTAGATGGTTTTGGTGATACCATGCAATATGCATCCTGCCACATTTATAGGGAATTGCAGACAACATTCCAGGGGACCTATGTCTATGTTAGGTGAAAATGGGTTGTCTGTTTGGAGGATAAGGTGGATAGACTAAGGGGGCAACTTGCAGCATTGCAGGGCTCGGCAAACCCGGGGGTAGAGCGGGCATTGTCTTAGGCAAGTATAGAATGTGGTAGAAATAAAGCAGGGAAGGTTGAAGTGGAAGGTATTTTGTAAGGGTAACTAGGAAAAGTGGGGGACAGAAGGGTAGGGTTGCATCTTCCCAGCCTGGCTATCCCAACAGATTTGCTATCTTATTTGATGAAGCGGAGGAGATCAGCTGAGAAGTAGCATGTATGGAGTGGGATAATCACTTGAAGGGTATCTCCACCCTAAAAAAAACTTTTAATATTCAGTAGGGCCCCCTATCCCACCCCCAACCACCAGGTTTGTTTTTTTTAAAAAAGGCTCAGAACAGAACTTACATGCCTTCATTCCCCCAGTGCTCTGATCTTGTCCCTCTGCTTGCTGAAACTGCAAGCAGGGGGAAGACCGGCAGCCACATCTGTGAATGGCTGAGAGGCATCAATGGAGAGCGCAGCGGGAATGAAGGTCTGTAAGTAACAATGTTTTTTGTTTTTTTAAAGAAATAACTTGGCGGTTAGGGGTGGGCAAGGGGCATCTACAATATGCCCAAAGGGTTTCATGATAGGTTTAACGGCGGCAAAGGATGGATCTGGATGGTGGGAGGTAGGGGGGGCTCCCCTGCACATGTCACTGTCCTTACTGAGGTTAAGAAAGCAGCAGGCATCCTAATGACTCTGATACCTCCTACTCCTTACTTTTTGGAACTTTGCACAGGTAATGCAGGAGAAGCAGGGGTGTAATGTTAGGTTTGGGGGGGGGGGGCATGCCCTTTAAGCACCCAGGGGACAGCCATCTCTAATACAATGGAGGAAGAACTTAGGGCCAGGAAGGCTATACTGGTAGTTGTGGTAGGGGGACTCCATTATTAGAAAGGTCATCTGCCGCCAAGAAATTGTGGAAATAGAAGGCAATCTTATATAGTGCAGAACTTTAACATTTATTCTATATATGCTAAAATACACATGTTTTGGGGTAATCCCCTTCCACAGGTGCCTCATCTGCCACCAAGACCCTACATGCCGATTTCTGTGTTGCCTGGTGCTAGGGTTCAGCATGTGGTTGGTTGTGTAGACCGATTAATGGGTGGTGCTGGGTTTGACCCGGCGGTCTTGGTTCACATTGGTGCCAATGACAAAGTTAGTGGAGGAGGACATTTTGTTAAAAAGGATTTCTGATAGCTAGGGGGCAAGTTAGAAGCAAGGACCTTCAGGGTAGTATTTTCGGAAATACTACTGAAGCTACGTGCTAGGCTAGGGAGATAGTGGGTACAAATCATATAATTAGTGGCTCTAGGCCGCTTTAACTTCCCTCAGCCACGACTCTGTTACAACACCGGGAGATTCCCTCCTTTGTGTGGTCGCTCGGGCCCGACTTTCCTCCTCCGTGTCTTGTTCCAATTTAACGAGCTGCGGGGCGTGCTTCTGCCAAGGGCTTGTCCCAACCCCTCACAAATAATCTCCCAAGTCTCCTTCCTCCTCCAGCGGCCGATGCAGCACTTAAGTCCAGCTTAAGTCCGGTTAAAAACAATTAATACTTTATCCGTGCATATTAAAATTGCTTACTTGCAAGAGATAGAGTTCAGCATGGTCGTCTTATGCGTTTTGGATTTTTCATCCTTACTCATAGACACCCATGTTCTACCCATAATCCCACTCTTAAAAGGCCAACAAGCCAATCAGCTTATTTTCTTCAACCCTTTCACCATTCTTTTTTAACAGTTGCTTGTGAAGGTTCTCATTCATCCAGGTCATGGTATATCTGTTGTATTCATATGATATGCTAATTGGGATTTTCCAGGGTACATAATTGCCACAGATTCTTGTACAAGTCATTCTGAATTGAGAAAGCCAGTCAGATGACTAGCGAAACGTCTTCAAGAACTAAACTTCAAGTCCTAGTGATCTAATTGAATACAACAGATATTTTTTAACAGTTATTTAGCATTGTCTCTCGATCTAACTATACAATCAAATTGTTTCACTTTCACTGTTATGGCCAGAGCCCAATCTCTATCTCATTACAGTGGAAAAGGATCCATCTTTTACACATCAGACTAGAATTTTAAAACACGTTTTTTTTCTTCTTATCTTAAACGTATAAGTCCTTAATGTAACAAATGGCCGGCCGGCCGGGGTACTTACAGTACGCTTTAGGAGGAGACTGATAGTCCGGAATGTGCGGGACACAGAGGCTGCTGGGAACTGTAGGCTGGAACCAGGAACAAGGTGCTGCTGGGAACTGTAGGCTGAATGCTGGGACAAGGTGATTGCTGCTGGGAACTGTAGGCTGGAACCAGGAACAAGGTACTGCTGGGAACTGTAGGCTGGGAACAGGAACAAGGTGCTGATGGGAACTGTAGGCTGAATGCTGGGACAAGGTGCTGCTGGGAACTGTAGGCTGGAACCAGGAACAAAGTATTGCTGGGAACTGTAGGCTGGGAACAGGAACAAGGTACTGCTGGGAACTGTAGGCTGGGAACAGGAACAAGGTGCTGCTGGGAACTGTAGGCTGAATGCGGGACAGGGGCCGGCTGTGAACGTAGGCTGGGAACAAGGTACTGCTGGGAACTGTAGGCTGGGAACAGGAACAAGGTACTGCTGGGAACTGTAGGCTGGGAACAGGAACAAGGTGCTTGCTGGGAACTGAAGGCTGGATACTGGATATAGGTAAGGAGTCACTGGAGACCGGCAAGGTAAGTACTGAATGCTGGATACAGGCAAGGTAGGTACTGGAGACGGGCAAGTAAGTACTTATGTCTGTATACGGCAAGGTAGGTACTGAGACCGGCAGGTAAGTACTGAATGCTGGATACAGGCAAGGTAGGTACTGGAGACAGGTAAGGTAAGTACAAGGAGCAGCAGCAGGATCCAAGGCAGGTGAGTAAGGAGCCAGGGTAGCTAACTCTACTATCGGGCACCGGGTCCAGGAGGACGCCGGCTTTTCAAATCTCGTGCCGCCCGGCGGGTCGGCGTCGTGATGTCATGACGTCCGCGACGCCGCCCACCCGGAAGTGCCGAGCGGCGCGGGACCGGAGCGGCAGGTAAGTCTGTGACACTTAATTATACATTCTCAACACTTAGTTATGAACTATTCAGGATACTATTCAGGACACTGTATTTTCCACATTAACACTTATCTCCTCATTCTGCAATAATGTACACATTATCCCTTTGCAGATCTGTTATATTATTCCATTGTGCTTTATGAATAAATATTTCGATCAAAAAAAAAATAGACATCCCTATAGAAAAATACAATAACCATATTCATTTATGATTAAGATGTTATCCCATGTAGTCCTTTCTGATTGTATATGGTGTCGCTCGGGAAAACCGAAAATTTCCATCGGCCGCTCTAGACTCCCTATAGAGGAGTCTAGCACGGCCGATGGAAACACACAGTTCCGAGCCTTCTCACTATGATGTTCACTGTGTAATGATAGACTGAGTGTATGCAGATCTTTCAAAAATCTGTACTGTGTATACCTAGCTTTACATACATTCTTTCCACATTGGTAATTACCTTGGTTTCTCAACCATGTTTCTTTCCTGCCACTTTGTCTATCATTCCAGCATAAACTGGGCGAGACTCTGTTACCTATGGTTCTTGCTCTTCTTGAGACCATTTTTACGCCATCACTTAATATTTGCCTTAGGATGGGTTCCCTTCTAAGTACCGACAAATGTCTATGTATAATCTTGATTTTGATTAAATTCCAAACTGAAATCCGTTACAAGACATGTATTCCTATCATCCTATTTCTTTCTTTCTCTGGAATAGTAATTCTTCTCTTGATCTTAATTGTGCAGAATTAAAGGCTCTATCTATTGGCTTCCTGTCATATTTCCTCTCTAGCAATCTTGCTTTTATAAACAGTTCGTCATTCGAACAATTAGAACGTAATCTAATGAACTGACAGTATGGTATTGATCTTATAGTTTGTCTAGGATGGCAACTACCGGTATTTGCTAATAATCTAGTGTTTCTTGCAACTTCTTTTCTATATACATCTGTAGAAATTGGCCTGTGTCTGAATCTCCCATCAATTTTAAATCAAGATAATACATCTGCTTTTCGCAGTAAAGACCAAATTTAACTCATTGTTATTTACATAATTTAATAAAATCTTTCATTGAGTTTTCATCTCCTTGCCAAATGAATAGCAGAGCGTCAATATAGCGACCATACCACCGTATGTGTTGCCTAAATGGGTTGCCAGCTCCAAAGATGTGGGAGCCCTCCCACCACCCCATAAATAGGTTGGCAAAGGAGGGCGCGAAGGCCACGCCCATCACCACCCCACACCTCTGGAGGTAAAACAGCCCGCTCGCAGGCAAACATTTACAACTACCAATTTGCCAACCATTTTACCAATGTCATTATGTCAGTATGCCAACTTGGTATACAATCACGTGTCTGACATTGTCTGTGCATCAAATGCCACTTACCAACTTGGCATACAAACATTGGTAAATACTGTAGTTGGATAATTAGCAGTTGTAAATGAAGAACAATGCCAATCATTTACAACTGCAAATTTGCCAACCATTTACCAATGTTTGTATGCCAAGCTGGCATACAGACATTGGTTTAATAAAATGTTTGGCATTGTCTGTGCATCAAATGCCATTTACCACTGCCAACTATTTGACCAGTGGTCAGTGTACTATGCATTTATAACATTCTGTGTGTGCCAAGCATTTTTAACATTGTCTGCATGCTAAGCATTTTAGGATTATAGTTGTTGGAAGTGCTGTGCCATGGGTAGATGCGGTGCTGATTTGTTTTGGTAGCAGGGGGCCCAGGTCTAAATTCTGCATCAGGGCCCATAGGTCTGTAGCTACATCACTGAGTAGTTGTTAGAACTTAAGTCTATATTGACAAAGCCCCACTGTGTTTGGGTCACTTCTATTTAATCTGTTAATGATTTGGAAGTGTGTATTGTCAGCAAGATCTCTGTGTTTGCTGACAACACAAAATTTTGTCCACTATTAAATCTTCAGAGGATGTGCAATCTGTGCAGTGGGCTGCTCGCAGGCAAATTCTCCCTCCTCTCCTGCAAGTTTTACCGAAAAATGGGAGGTAAGACATAGCACATTAACCTCCGCTTCTTCAGTTAAACTAAATAACAAGTTAAAAACAAAACAAAACTGATATACCCTTTATAAGGGAATCTTTGTTGGAAAAGGATCCTGTAGTTTTGGTAGATTAGAAACTTAAATGCAGAAAGCAGTGCCAGACTGCAACAGCCAGAACCAGCAAGACATTGTCTTGTATAAAAATGGGTATGAATTCAAGGGAGTAAAATGTTATTCTCCCTCTTTACAAAGCATTGGTAAGGCCTCATTTACATAATAAGTTAAAAGCTCCATGATTTGTTGGCTATGCTTTGTTTGTACCTCCATGCTTTGATGGAAACAGACAATATACTTATAATGTTAGCAGGACAGGACTATTTGTACATAAGTACATATGTATGAAACATATTTTGTGAATTCAGAGCACTCATGGGACTTTTCATTAAACAATATTATATTGTGATGACAACATCAATGCAATTCAGTCAACACTACCGACCGTCCTCAGGATGTCAGGTGTCGACCGAAATGTTTTGAATATTGTTCTAATGAAAAGTCCCACAAGTTCTCTGAATTCCAAAAATGTTTAATATCCAGCCCAGAAGCAGCGCCAGGGCCGACACTAGAGGATGCAGCGCTGTACAATATAGAATACAAAAAGTCGTACAAGGGGGATAGTAAATAAATAAATATATAAATAAGTATGAGCATCATGAAATATAAGTAATAACTGGTGGAGTGTCCACAGTCCTGTGCTGTGCTCACAGAGATAGGGTGTAAGGTTAGATTTTAAACTTGTTTATTGAGTTTTCTTGATGTAGAGCGAGAGTAATAGAATTCCAGAGGGCGGGAGCCACAAGAGAAAAAGGTTTAAGGCGAGAGGAAGCGGTGTGATTGGGGGATCTATGTAAGAGATGGTCCTGTGATGAGCGGAGGGTACAGACAGGGACATATGGGGAAACTAGAGAAGAAATCTAAGAAGGAGCAGCAGAGCAAAGGGATTTAAATGTTAGAGAGGGATTATTTTGCAGATAATGAGTTGTTTAATGGGGAGCCATGTAGATGAGCGGCACACAGGAGATTCAATTTCCTGATTGTTTGAGTGCAAGATAATATGTGTGGACTGAAAAGGAGAAAGATGGGAAGCAGGAAGACCAGAAAGCAGAAATTTACAATAGCCCACACATGATAGGATGAGAACATGGATAAGCATAGCAGTAGTTGAAAGAGAAATGAATCTACAGATTTTGCAATGTTACAAAGAAGAAAGTGACAGGTTTAAGCAACATAGTTAATGTGATTGGAAAAGGAGAGAGCAGAATCAATAACAACCCCCTAAGCAACGTGCCGAAGGAATAGGGTAAATGGGGGTGTTATCCACAGAAATGGAAAAAGGTGGGATAGGACCAGGTTTAGGTGGGAAAATGATTTGTATGGTTTTAATCCAGGTTTAGTTTGAGGCGACGGTGCGCCATCCATAAGGGGATATGGCGTATCATCGGTGTACAGATGGTAGTTAAAACCAAATGAGCTGATGACTTCTCCCAGGGAAATAGCATAGAGGGAAAACAGCAGGGGTCCAAGAACAGAGCCCTGTGGAATCCCAACATTAAGAGGAACCAGAGAGGATGTTTTATCATATGACACAGAGTAGGTTCTGTTCAAGAGGTAGGATCATAGCCACGATGCTGCTTCATTCCGGATGCCCAAGGAGTGGATCATTTGCATTATGAGGGAATGATCAACTGTGTTGAAAGCAGAGGAGAGCAGCCTTTGGAATGGCATCTGGCAGCCTCCTATCCCCTAACTTTCTGATCCGTCATTTCCACATAGCTTGGGATGGCTTTGCTACAGTGCAGCACATAGAAAGGTGGTTGGTGGGCTCATTTTAAAGTTAGTAACCTGGCCTTTGATTTAAAAACTTGTGTATAGATCACAGTTCCCCTTTAATAACACTTTTTAGCTTTACAAAGTGTGTAGCATTTCTTTTCAGTAGCAACATTTAGTGGATTTGATTGTTTCAGAGTACATTGGCCTTCCCTCCCAATAGGGATTACCAAGCTGGTGTTTAATCTCATAATTATAGGGAGGTACCTATATACATCCGTATGGTCATGGAACTCCTTAGTGATATCCTTATATTCCAAAAAGAAGTGAAATAACTACTTGCCTTACTGAACATTTTATCCAATTATCCAGCAAGCTAAACACTAATAACTCCCAGAATCAAAGGATGGTGTTGATAGTGTTTAGTCACAAATGGTGTGAAAGTGAAATACAAATGTATATAAATAATGAACAGCACATAGAGATATAGAACAACCATAAATACAGTTGCAACAGGTGTGGCCTAGCCCTTAACTTTTTCCTTTCTGATTTTATAGGTGTCAGATGCAATAATCCTCATCTGGAAAATGGATACTTGTATTATAATTATTGGTTCCCATTACGACAAAATCAAAAGCTGCATTATTATTGTAACGACAATTACGTTCCTCTGTATAAAGAATATGAAAGAAGCAGCTATGGTACATCTACATGTACTGACAATGGATGGGATCCCAAGCCAAAGTGTATAGGTAAGAAACAGTTATACTTACTTTTTACATTGGTATTTAAGGACTTAAGGGTCTTAACAAACATTTATCTGTTAAACTTCAGCATGAAGTTGAGGCTACAGAGACTGATCCGTCTCTTATAAATATTATACCATAGTTGGACATAGTTCTCTCTACGAGTCATTAATAAGTGCAATGCCTTTCACTTTAAAAATATAAAGGGGAACTAACAACAATACAACAATATTCACTCTTAGTAAAATAAGGCCTTTAAAAGTTAAGGGAGAATTATAACCCCCCCCCCCCCACACAACACACCACACGCTCATTTGAAGGATCCCTGTGAGGACCTGGATTTAGGTTACTTCAAATGGAGGGGAATGGTGTTGAGAGGGCAGGTTCCCCTTAATATTATTACTTAGGACAAATTGATCTGGTGCTGCCAATGCATGTAGGAGGGGAAATTATCTCCCACACTTTCTGCCTCATTTGTCCTGATGTAGTTGGTGAATGATTAGAAATAGTCTTGGAAGTTTTTATGTATCCACTGCAAGGTGTTTAGACAGTTGAGTTACCCCTCTCTATGCATCCATACAATATGCATTTAGAATAAATCCCTTTAAGATAGGTGAGGGCGTAACAGACAGGCTGAGGCAGAAAAACTGCAAATAGCTTTTTATTGTGAGTAACTTCAACATGACATGTTTCGATTCACATGGACCCTTTCTCAAGTTTCTTAAAGCTACATAAGAAGCCATATTTAAATGTTCTTACAGGAAGTGATGAAAACACCCATTTTTCATTAATTCTTTGTAAACAATTCTTAAAGTGCATAGACAATGGAATACAGTGCAAGACACCATAAAGTGCATAGCATAATAAAGTGATTAAAGGATAAGTATACTGTAAAATTAAGTTAAGGTCACTTGGAAGCTGCAGCTTTAAAAATACTTTTGGCATATTTCTTGTTTCCCTAAGCCCCTCCAGAACCTACCTACCTTCCGCACAGAGCGGATGAGACTTTCCTATTGAGGCTTACCAATCAGGAGAAAGATGAAAATCTTGCAGGGGTGGAGCTAACCATGCACCTAAGTACATACAAGATGTCCGCAACTTTGAATAGAAAAAGGTAGGCTCTGGAGGGGCTTAGGGAAATAAGAAATATGCCAAAAGTATTTTTAAAGCTGCAGATTCCACGTGACCATTACTTAATTTTACAGTGCACTTATCCTTTAACATTATAAATTGTGCAAAAGATGACATTTTGCCTCATGTAAACACTCAGCATCTCGGTTAAGATGGAATATTTCAGGTACTGAACATGTAGTAACAAGACGTGGCGACATGAATAAGAAACTATTGCAGTGTGAAGTGTATAGACAATGCAATAATGTGCAAGACACCATAAAGTACATAGCATAATCAAGTGCTTAACATTATAAATTGTTTGTGTGTGCAAAAAAATATCTGTTATATGAGATTAATCACTCTGGGAACCAGAAACTCCCCCACTGGGCACTGAGTCTAAGTGCCTGTTGGTCTTCTCCAGAACCCCTGATTGTGGGGATGTTGTGCAGCAGGGCAGACACCAGGTCACAGTCCCAGAGGGAAGAGTAATAGTCCCAGTGAGGGTGGAAGGAACAAAGGGTTTAAGGCAGGAAACATGAAATACAGGGTGTATTTTACCCATAGTGGTTGGAAGGCTACAGAGTTGATCATTGTTTTAATTAAAAAGGTCCCACAAATCTTGGACCAAGCTTCTTGGAAGGTATGCGGACCCTTAAGCTAGTGGTGGATAACCATACTTTGTCACCTATTCTAAACTCTGGCCCTACCTTTCTTCATTTATTTGGGTGCGTTTCTGGGCCTGGAAAAGCAAATTCTTAATTTGAATAATATTTTGTTGCATTACGATCAATCGAGTATGAATTGATGGGATTTCAGTCTTCGTAAAAGAATCCAGTAAAAGGCGGGATGAAAACCATAGTTAAAAAGGGTAGAAAGGAAGGGGACGCCACGCAGGGTTGCTGCGAACACAAAGTGTTCTATTGATCCGACATGTTTCGACCCACACTCGGGTCTTTTTCAAGTGCATGCAAACACCGATAAGTGAAAACCATATAAAACCCCACACGACCCACCCCTTCCCTTCCATTGGCCAGAGGCCATGTCCATCACCCAAGTCTAATAAATGTCCATGGTAACGTATAAGACCACCACCACGTGGGGGATGCTGTGCGAGCAGCTGTGAGCAATCTGTAAAGTGATAAACGCATTGTAACATATATAAACTTGGTAAAAGAATGACTCCTTCTAGTGAGCTCCTCCAATGAGGTATACAGAATAACATGCTAGAAAACTATATATATATATATATACATAATACAGTAGGTACCAACTTTAACCGTAAGCATTATACTTAGCCACTATATGATCGTTGGTACTGCGATAACTTTCTCAGACATAGGGGTTCCTGGAGGGGGGAACACAAAAAAGCATCATTAGTAATGTGACTATACAGTTTACAGAGGTTTTACAGAAAAGGTTTTATAGACCAACAATTATTGAGTCCTACTGGATGCATGCTATTTAACCTTTTAATCCAAATACTCTCGGTTTGTAGTAACATTTTAGTTAAATCGCCACCTCTCAATGGTAGTTTTACTTTATCCAATATACACCAACGTAAGTATCAGTATGGGTGTGGGTTACATAGTTTCTGATGTTACATTTGTGTTCTTGAATGCATACATTAGCTGACCTGTCTGTTTGTCCCACATACACTTTGCCACACGGGCATTTCAACATATAAATCACTGCTTTTGTTTTGCAAGTAGCTTAGTTTTTCATGGGTATTTTATAACCCATGGTGGGGTGGTTGATATGGTTACCCCTTATTATACTAATGCAACAATTGCAGTTCAAGCATAGAAATGTTCCTTTGCGTTTTGTGTCTTGGGGGTTTTGATGATTACGCTGTAGGTCAGAAGGACACAATCTGTCTTTAATGTTTTTACCGCGTTTGTAAAACCTTATTGGGGTTTGAAACAGATGCCCATACTTAGGGTCCTATTGTAAAATCGGACAGTGTCTTTTTAGGACGTTTTCAATGACATGGCTCGCTTCTTGAACGATGGTTTTGTTATACCCTCATTGCATGAACCTGTGATTTAATTTTGAAGCTGCTGCCACATATTCTTTGTCTGTAGAGATTATTCTTTTAGCCCTCATATATTGGCCTTTCGTTATACCCCTAAATACTTTAGGATTGTGGAAACTACTGGCATGAAGTAAATTGTTCCTGTCAGTTGGTTTTATATGGTTTTCACTTATCGGTGTTTGCATACACTTGAAAAAGACCTGAGTGTGGGTCGAAACATGTCGGATCAATAAAACACTTTGTGTTCCCAACCCTGCGTGGTGTCCTCTTCCTTTCTACCCTTTTTGATTGTTAATACTGCTGGGAACAGAGCAGTAGGGAAGAGTGACCCGAACCTAAATGGTCCCTGGCAGCAAAGCGAACACCTATTTATTCTTTCATGAAAACCATTGTTGACAAAAAACAGAGACTTTTGAGTTGATGAATGGGTGGTGTTATAGGCAAGCTCAGCCAGAGGTAAAAACATGGCCTAATCTTCTTGAGAGGAGGAACAAAAAAAAAACCTGAGATACTGGTTGGGTCTGGTTGGTCCTCTCTGTTTGCCTGTTCGACTGAGGATGATAACCAGAAGACAGGGATACGTGAATTTTAAGGATCCAACATAATTCCTTCCAAAATCTAGAGGTAAACTGGACACCTATCCGATACTACATCCAGAGGCACTCCATGAAGTCTTAACTATAGAGATGGCCGGTTCGCGGACCCGAACCTGGATCCGCCGCGGATTTATCACGTCCGCGAACGGCGGATTATTCCGGATTTTCCGCCTTCCGAACTTCCGAACCGCGGATTTTTTTACTAAAATTTTCGAAAATACGAGTATCTCCGTAATTACGAGAATCTGCGATCTTCCGGGAACCCGGAAAAACCGAAGATCCTCGTAAATTCTTGTAAATTCGAATTTTTGGGGCTTATTTTCAAGACGGAGCAAGCCACATGACCCAAATTAGCCAATGGCAGCTAACATGATTATTGCCAGCCCCCTGGGTATAAAAGGCTGCTTCACAGGCGACATTTTGTCAGTGTGTTGGAGTGTGTTTAGTGGAGACCTGACAGTGTAGGAGTTGGAGAGAGATTTTTGCGCTTTTTGAGCTTTCTGTGTGTGGATTTCAGTGTGGTGGTTTAGCACTTGTTGTTACCCACCCCTGTATTCACACATCTTGAGACCCAACAGTCCTTTTAAGGACTAACTTTGTGAGACCCAAAAGTCCTTTTAAGGACTAACCCCCCTATAAGTCCTTTGGACAAATTTTGTGTTAGACCTTTTAGAGGTCTAGGTGTCCTGTTTTTTTGTTTGTCTTTCTGTATCTGTGTGTCAGTGTTTGTGTGTTTTGTGTAGCTGACAATGCTGCCTTTAGCAGCAATCAGCAGCTTTTGCTGTCTGATCTGCTGTTTGCTGTCAGTTGTGTCTGTGTCCTATTTGTGCTTTTAGTGTAAAAAAAAAAAAAAAAGCTTTGTGTTTATTTGTTTGCTTCTGTGTTGTTTTGTTGCTTTGTCTTTTGTGTTTGTGTGTGTGTGTGTATATATATATATATATATATATATATATATATATATATATATATATTAATTTTTGGGGGGGAAATTTGGGAGAAGGAAATGCCTGGCAGGGCAAGAGGGAGACCCAGAAGTAGGGGTGCTTCTGCACGTGGAGGGAGAGGCAGAGGAGAGCCTACTGAAGGCTCTGGCCAGGAGCTACCTGGCCCTTCGCAGGGCAGCCGGGTAACCGTGCCCGATATTTTTAGGGGTAGCCGTGCTAGGGCTATCCCTTCTGATCAAGGAAGGCGGGTAGTAGAGTGGATTACCCAGCCTTCCTCATCCACCTCCTCACAGGCACAGAGCAGCCGAGCTGCTACTGTAGATATTGTGCCTGCTCCTTCCTCACCTGAGGCTCCTACTGTGGGCATGGAACCTGATCCGCTCTATCAGGAGTTCGTTGCCCACATGACCCATACCTTCGGGGATCCGGAGGAGGAGTCTCAGGATATGTTTTCGCACACTATGTGTGGGGCTAGTGTGCTTGAGGAGGAGCCGTGCACTGATGCACAATCTTTTCTGTCGCCCGAGGCGGAGGAAAGTGCTCAGTGCACAGGGGGACAGGAGGCTGACGATGTCACGCAGCAGTCTGTGAGCAGCCAGGGAACTAATGCAGGGGGTGAGGTTCCAGATGCTGCTGCTGTTAGTGATGCAGCCTCCAGTATTGAGGAGGTGGAAGTGGACGATGAGGTCACCGATCGTCCATGGGTGCCCTCTGTGAGAGAGGAGGAGGATAGTGCCTCTGAGGGATGTCCCTCAGAGCATGAGCATGATCCTGAACCCAGAGGCAGGACTGGGGGCAGGGGCCGGGGCAGAGGCAGTGCACCTAGTGGTGCACGTGGAGGTACGGCACCAATGAGATCTGGTGCCAGTGCCCCACAGCAGCAGGTGACCTCTGCTCCGAGTCATGTCGGTGGCTCAGCGGTGTGGGAGTTCTTCTCACTGGCTCCAGGTGACAGCACAGTTGCAGTGTGCAAGTTGTGCCTGCAACGTGTTAGCCGTGGGAAGACCACATCACATTTGGGCACCTCCTCTATGAGGAGGCATATGATTCTGCACCACTTTGCCCGGTGGGAGCAGCGGACAGGAAACGTGCAGGCACCCACACGTTCCCTACCTCGTGCCCAGGTAGCCACCATTCCTCCTCCTCCCCCTCCGGCCCCATCAGCTGCTTCCTCAGTGGAAGTTAGGGAGGAGAGGCAGCCTTTGGCCCCAGCACGCGGTGTTAAGAGGCCTCTTGACACTGCTGCTGGAGCGTCAGCTAAAAGGCAGGTCTCTCTTCCCCAGTTGTTGGAGCGGAGGCAGAAACTGTCCCCCAGTCACCCCCAAGCCCAGTGTCTCACTGCCGGGTTAGCCAAACTCCTGGCGGTGCAGCTGCTACCTTTCAGCCTGGTAGACAGTGCAGCGTTCAGGGAGTTTGTGGCCATTGGCACACCACAGTGGCAGGTCCCTGGCCGTAGGTACTTTGCCCAGAAGGCAGTACCAGCCCTGCACGACCATCTGCAGGGCAATATATCTGCTTCGCTGGACCACAGTGTGGGCAAGTGTGTCCACATTACTATGGACACGTGGTCCAGCAAGCACGGCCAGGGGCGGTATGTGTCATTTACTGCCCAATGGGTCACTCTGCTAGCCGGCAGAGACGCTGCATGGAGCGCAAGTGGGGAGATGGTGGTACCACCACGCATTGGTGATATGCCAGTCTCCACCCCCCCTCCTCATCCGGTGAGCCCTCTTCCCGGACAGCTCCGTGCCCCCCCAGAGCCTATGCTTCGTGCCAGGCGAGACGGTGCCATGCAGTGTTGCAGCTTGTGTGCCTCGGAGATAGGAGCCACACCGGGGCCGAGTTGCTGGCAGCAATGCAAGGGCAGGTTGAGAGGTGGCTGACCCCACACCACCTCTCAATAGGCAAGGTCGTGTGTGACAATGCCACCAATATCCTGTCTGCCCTTCGCATGGGCAGAGTCACACATGTTCCTTGCCTGGCACACGTTCTCAACCTGGTCGTCCAGCAGTTCCTCACCAAGTACCCTGGTCTCCAGGAGGTACTGAGGATGGCTAGGAGGGTGTCCAGTCACTTCAGGCGGTCATACACGGCCACAGCTCGTCTGGCCGAGTTTCAGCAGCAGAATGGTCTGCCGCAGAACCGCCTGATTTGTGACACCCCCACCCGCTGGAACTCTAGTCTTATGATGCTGCTGAGGCTGCTCCAGCAGAGGCGAGCCATCATAGACTACTTGTACGAGTATGAGGCAAGATCAGGCTCTGGGGACCTGGGTTTGCTGTTACCCAGGCAGTGGCTGCTGATTAGAGATGCCTGCCGTGAGCTCGCGCCATTTGAGGATCGCGCCACCAGGATGGTAAGCCGCAATGATGCCACCATTGCGGATACCATCCCACTGGTGTTCCTCCTTGAGCACACTCTGCGCGGCATACTCGACAGGGCACTCGCTGTCGAGCAGCAGGCACAGGAAGAGGAGGACGCCGACACCGTGATGCTTTCCGACCCCGAACATCACGGTGCAGAGCAGCCGTCCGATGATGAGGAGGGGGATTTAGGTGACCTGGACCAAGGGGAAATGGGGCATTCCTCTAGGGGGACATCTCAACCCTCCGAAGTACCACATGTCATTCGTGGTTGAGCCCGACACTACTGTCTTCAGTGACATCGAGGACATGGGGTCCTCTGCGGCAGGCAGTTTGCGGCGCATGGGCTCTTTCATGCTGCAATGCCTTCACAAGGACCCCAGGATTAAGGCCATCAAAGAGAAGGAGCAGTACTGGGTGGCCATCCTTATAGATTCCCGCTATAAGGGTAAAGTGTCGGAGTTTATTCCCGCATCTCAGAGGGAAGGTAGAATGCAGCACTATGAGGCAACACTGCTACGTTGCCTCTGTTCTGCATTCCCAGGTGCTGGCAGGCCTACAGCACCTGATGTTGGGGATCAACAGGGCTCACGTCCCCCTGTGCCTGACAGGAGGAGCAGCAGTACTGGAGGCGGCCACAGTTGCCAGGCCCATCTACTGGCAACTCCACCAGGCAACACCTCAGTCGCCAGGTCACCGACTACATCGGATCCAGGGCCAGTGTAGCCACATCAGAGACTGAGGATCCACTGGACTACTGGGTGGCGAGGCTTGATATCTGGCCCGAGTTGGCACAGTATGCCATCGAGGTCCTTTCATGCCCGTCATCCAGTGTTCTTTCGGAGAGGACCTTCAGTGCAGCAGGGGGTGTTGTAACGGAGAGGAGGACTCGTCTCTCCACTGAGAATGTGGACCGCCTTACATTCATCAAGATGAATGAGGCGTGGATCACATCTCAATACAGCACCCCTATTGCTGATGCCCGTGACTGAAGGCCTCCTGCCCATGGCCACCCATACTGCTCCTTCCGCCTCATTTTCCACCTAGAGGCTTAGCTGATGCCAGCTTAGCTGGCAAATGGCAAATTTTTATTATTGGCAGGGCCATATATTTTTGAGGAGTGAGCACCCACACTTAGTACGAGTGCAGAGGACTTTTTTCCTTATTCTGTGGACTATCTTTTCCCATATATGGTCCTACCTTGCTCTACTGCATTCAGGTTATGAAATAACAAATGCTCTGCGACAACAGCTACTCTGTGGTTAATTTTTCTAAGATTGGGTCGATCCTACTTGGCCCGAGAGCAGTACTCCATATTTGATCTTCGTTCTCTCTCCATGAGGCACCTTTGTGGTGTCACCTACTCTGACCATCTCATACAGCCGCAACAGCTACTCTGTGGCTAATGTTTTCAGCTCTGGGTCAATCCTGCCTGGCCCGAGAGCAGTACTCCATATTTGATCTTCGTTCTCTCTCCATGAGGCACCTTTGTGGTTTCACCTACTCTGACCATCTCATACAGCCGCAACAGCTACTCTGTGGCTAATGTTTTCAGCTCTGGGTCAATCCTGCCTGGCCCGAGAGCAGTACTCCATGTCCAGTGGGGCCAAGATTGCCTGGCTCTTCAACAATGGTGGCAAACTGCAGTGTGCCTGCTGTAACTCAATGCTGCTGTTCCTACGAAGCCTTACCCTTTCACCTGCTTTCCCTTGCACGATGCATATCTTGAGGGAGAGTAGCCAGTGGGGTGAGGGGTATGTCCAGTGGGGCCAAGCCTGCCTGGGGCTAGTTGGTGGTAGTGCTAAAAAAAAAAGGAAATTTATTTTAACTCTCACTGTCATTAAATGTTCAAATACATTTACTAAAACAATTCTCGGAGAAGTTGTCAAAAATTATGCAAACATTTGGATAAAGGGCTTGGACATATCAACGTGTTAAAAAGCACACAATAGTGTGGCACAATTAATGTGATCCTCAATTTTTGCACAATTATGCTATCGTACTGCACTCACACGGCAATACACATGAGCACACCGGAAACACGCGCTTGTATGCTTGTTTCTGGAGCGCTCGTGTGCGCTGTAATGTGGCCTTGGACAAATGAAAGATTTAGAAATTTTTTTTTTTTTTCAATAGGCTGCACTTACATTCTTCCTCTGGCGGGGACGGTGGTGGGGGTGGGGTATCCGGGGAAGATTCCCCTGCAAATTAAAATAAAAAAATACATAATGAATGATATATCTAAAGGAAATATTTAATTATATACTTTGAATTCTGCTTGAAAATACAGATTAAATAAGGCAATATGTTATAGTTTCTTTAAAAGTCAATCATATTTCTATGGCAATGATTTCATACCTTATTCTGGCTAAGTACTTATATTTTTATTGTGTGTATTGTAGCCACGGAAAGGGAAAAGTTGGTTGGGTGTAGGGGAGCATCAGTAGCTGTGTGTACTTGTATCTAGATTTTGTGGCTAACACAACATTTTTAATTTTGGAGTATAAAAATCAATTTTTAATAATTGATCAACATTTTATTTATGACTTTACTTTCCCTTCAAATAGGGCTGCCATGTAACTAAAAGGGTGGGTCAGTAAAGTGTGTTTAACTGTGTCTATGTGTGGGTATCAGTGTGCATTTATAAGATAAAAAGAAATCAATTTGTAATGATCGATTTCATTTTTAACTTTACTTAGCCTTTAAATAAGGCTGCCATGGAAATGGAAGGGTGGGCCACCAAGTGTGTTTACCTGTGTCTATGTGTGGGTATCATTTTGAATTTAAAGGTGTTATGTTAAATAAAGTCACTTTTCAGTGATTTATTTTTTGACTTTACTTACCCTTTAAATAGGGCTGATATTGAATAATATAAGAATAATAATAATGTAATAATAACCAGTGAATGAGAAATACAAAGAACTTGGATCTCTCTCTCTCTCAAGCCAAATGTAAGGATTATTGATGTTTTTAAAAACATATATATAAATATGTTTTTGTCAGAAGTGAATTAAAATATTTTACTACGTATTATAATACAGTAATATAATAAAAAGTATACTTGCCTTCTATCATTTGCCGAACGGCAGCCACATATTGAGGCCTCTGCCTCTTGAGGTCCGACCACTGTTTCTGGAGGGTAGAGACAGTGGTCTCATATCCAAAGCGGCGCAGGATCCGGCGTTGTAGCCCCTCCATTATTCTGCGCCTCCAGCGCCGCACATGATGGGTGCCAGGGGGGAATTCATCATACCCCCTGAGCAGGAGGTAGTTCAGGGCATATAATTGCCTTGCAGCACTGGCCATTTTGATAGGCAGGAAGTTCCGGTTCCTCATTTTTACGAAAATCCTCGGATTTACGGGAATCTTCGTTTTTACAGAAATCCTCGTTTTTACATGAATCCTCGTTTTTACGGGAATCCTCGTTTTTACGGAGATTCGCGGCTTTACGGAAATCCTCGTTTTTACGGAAATCCTCGTATTTCCGAAAAATACAGTTTTTTTAAATTCACGCTAGCGGACTGTAATTTTTAGGTATTGTAGGCATTGATACGTGTTTCTAAGGACATTACCCAGGTCTCTGAGTGATTAAGTGTACATTACCAAGGCTATTTAGACCAATTTTAATTAAGATTAAGATTTTGCCGAACTTTCATTTTAATACGTTTTAACGGGTCCGCTCGCGGATTTTCGAATTTACGGATTTTTTCGAAAATCCGCGGATCCTCGCGCGGACCGGATTTTTCGAAGTTCGGACATCTCTACTTAACTATTTCTCAGACAAACACCTCTGCAGTTTGGGCAGCAGAAGATACCCCTTTTAAGGGTAAAAAATGAGCCATCTTAGAGAACTGATCCACAACGACAAAAATAAAGTTGTAACCATTAGAGAAGGGAAGATTGACAATAAAATTGATGGATAACATAGTCCAGTGACTAGATGGAACTGGAAGAGTTTGCAATAAATCCAAAGGGTTTCTTCTAGGTGTCTTCATTCGGGAACAAATAGTACAAGAGAGGACGTACTTCTTACAGTCCTCAATCATTTTGGGCCACCAAATGTTTCCTTGGAGAAGGTAGAGTGTGTTGAATATTATAAAATGTCCAGCGAGAGGTTGATCATGGCAGCGCAAGACAGATATTCGGGCTTCATTGGGAACGAAGATCTTGTCTCAGTAGATCAAAAGTCCATGTTGTAGGGTAACATTGGCAGGTACTGAAGTTTTATAGAGACTCTTTTTAATTTACTGATTAGGTCCGCATGGAGGAGTAGGAAAATGAGATTGGAGGATCATGTTGGGAGGGTCTTGAGAAAGATCCTTGTTAAACATACTGGACAAAACATCTGGTATTCTGTTTTTGGAACCGGGTTGGTAGGTGATGTGTTAAACCGAGAAAAGAATAGAGCCCAATGTACCTGCCGAGGTTTTAGTCTCTTGGCGGTGCATAAAGATTCTAGATTTTTATGATCTGTATAGATGAGGATGGGGTTTTTGGTGTCTTCCAGCAGATATCTCAATTCTTCAATGGCAGATTTAATGGAAAGTTGTTCTCAGTCACCAATGTCGTAGTTCTTTTCTGGAGAAGAAAGTTTACGGGGAAAGAATGCCACAGGATGGGGTAAGTTGTCTTGTAAAGAATGTTGTGACAGTACCATGCTCTCAGCATTCTCAGAAGCATCAACCTCTAAAATGAAAGGTTGAGAGGGGTCAGGATAAATTAGAATAGGTGCAGAGATAAAAGCTTGTTTCAAACTATCGAAGGCAGCTTGGGCTTCTGTTGACCAGCGGAACGGGGGGTGACTCCCGGTAAGTAGTATTAATGGGGCAACCATTTGCGAAAAGGAATGGATGAAATGCCTATAGAAATTACCAAAGCCGATGAAGCATTGAACTTCTTTATGGGAGGAATGGCAGACACCTTCTTAGGATCCATGATAATAACTCCAAAGTATCATCAAGATATATACAAGATCAAAATGACCACGCTCCCCAGAATCTTATATCTATTTCGTGCTCTCCCCCTGGGAAATAAACAATCAGATTTGCTCAAATTCCAGAGAGGAATCGGGAAATTCTTATGGCAAAATAAATGCGCCTGCATTAAATACGAAAATCTAGCAAGACATAAAAGCAAAGGCGGATTTGCATTACCAATGCTAGCACAATATTTTCACGCGGCTAGACTAACCCAACTAACCCAGGCAGCTAGTAGAGAAGGAAAGCTAGCATGGGTAGATATAGAGAACACTTTACTCGCACCTTACACTATGAAGTGTAAAAAGATCTCGCTCCATATGAGAAATTATTCAAGACCTCATCCAACACCTCAGGATTCATTTCCAAGATATATTCCATTACATGGCATGATCTACAACCCATTAACACCAACAAATGGGAGGACAGATTACAGTGGGAAATAAATGACGATACGGTAATTGGACCCCTATATATACTCACGCACACACACAAATGCTTCACAAATGTAACTACTAAAGAACGTCCATTTAAGATATTGTACAACTGGTACATAACACCGGAATATTTGAATAGAATATCTAACACGTACCCTAATATATGTTTCCGGGCATGTGGCCTTCCAGCCTCGCAGTAGCATTGTTGGTGGTCCTGTCCATTAGTACAGCCCTTTTGGAAAATTTGTGAGACATTTTTATAAATGCGGTGTTCTCAAGCTCCATTACAATTACCCCACTAACGGCTCTATTTAACCTGCCCATAGAGTGCTTGAGTTTGCCGGCAAATAGATTAGTAGGCCATATCTGCTCCGCTGCAAGAGATCTTATTGCAGGCTCATGGAAGTCACAGACTACTAGAACAGTACTAGTAAATGAAATATGGCAGATATACTCCAATGAATATATGACCCAACAATCTCAAAACGCACTGAAATATTGGTCCAAGATATGGATATATTGGGATTTATACATGCAACCACAAGCACCGACCGGGAGGGAGAGGACTGAGGACCGGGAAGCCTGAGAATTGTCAATACCCTTTTCTTTCTTATTATGTAAGTATACCAAAATATGACAAGAATTATTGTAAATTGATTTTTTCTAATAACTTTAAGAAAGAGAGTAATATTTTTGTCCGCTAAAATATTATATATTGATATATTTATTCTTGATGCTTGTGAAGGTTCTCATTCATCCAGGTCATGGTATATCTGTTGTATTCAATTAGATCAACTGGACTTGAAATGTAGTTCTTGAAGACGTTTCGCTAGTCATCCGACTGGCTTTCTCAATTCAGAATGACTTGTACAAGAATCTGTGGCAATTATGTACCCTGGAAAATCCCAATTAGCATATCACAGCCAGGTGTTAAGGGTGTGATTAGATAGTGGCTAAGAGGTGTTATAGGAACGCCCAGAGTAAGGTGTTAAAACAGCATTGTACATGGCAGACAGTTGTCACTTCATCAAACAAGGAGGAATGGGTGAGAAACTTGTCTAACAGGACCCTGACCCAGCCAGAAATGGAAGTCCTTGGTAAGGGCTTGAATTTTGCCATCACCCCTAAAGCCATCCCTGTGGTGGATATTATAGCAGCCACAGAAGCCTCTATCCACAGTAATAAGGTATCACAGAGTGAGGCAGAACAACTTCGCCTTAAGGTATCTGCAGCCTTAGCCAGTGCTAAAACTCCTTCATCTAACCTGACTACACAGGAAAGAAGAGCCTTAACATCCCTCAAGAAAGATTCCAGTATCACCATTCTACCGGCAGACAAGGGAAGATGCACAGTGGTACTCAACACCTCAGACTCATGATAAGGTGACCATGCTCCTGGCCGATAACAACACATATGAGGCTTAACAAGGGATCCCACCAGCCGTTACAAGAAAAGAGTCATAGACTTACTACAACAGCTTCAAAAGGATTAAAGCCATTGACCGAGCAATGTATCATCGCCTCTACTCTGGTGGGCACATCCATGCATATTGGACTCCCAAAGATACATAAGGAAGGGGCCCCACTAAGGCCTAGTCAGCAGCATCAACTCGGTAACATACAAGGTGGCAAAATATCTAGCTAACATCTTAGGACCTTTGGTGGGAAGTTCTAAGCATCTCATCCAGAACTCTCAGGATTCACACAACAAGATTGAAGATATAGTACTCGGTGTAGAAGAAACTATGGTGTCCTATGATGTGACATCTCTCTTCACTTGTATACCCACAAAGGAGGCTGTTGACATGGTGAGAAAACGGCTGGGCCAAGACAGCACTCTTACCAGCAGAACTGATCTCAACCCAGAACAGGTGTGTTCCTTGTTGGACTTGTGCCTGAATACCACCTATTTCAAATACAGGGATAAGTTCTATAAGCAAAAACATGGATGTGCTATGGGATCTCCAGTTTCACCTATTGTGGCCAACCTTTACATGGAGGAGGTGAGAAACACAGGCGCTTAATACCTTTAAGGGCATCACCCAGCCACTGGTTCAGATATGTTGATGACACCTGGGTTAAAATCCACCAGAAGGAAGTACAAGCTTTCACAGAACACATTAATGCGGTGGACCAAAACATTAATTTCACAAGGGAAGAGGTACAAAACAACAAAACTGTCTTTCTGGACTGCTTGGTAGAGAGTTAAGGAAAATGGTAAACTGGAAGTAGAGGTTTACAGAAAACCAACACACACAGATCAGTATTTGATGTTTGACTCCACCACCCTTTAGATCACAAGTGGGGGTCATCAGAACCCTGCAACACAGAGCCGAGAACATCCCCACTAGCACAGAGGCGAAGGCTAAAGAAATGAAACATCTCAGAGGAGCCCTTAAAACTGTGGATATCCAGACTGGGCCTTTGTAAAAAGAAGTAGAAGGAAAGAAAAGAACACGAATACCAACAGTGAAGGGGAAAAGCAAGACAGGAGGAAGAACATGGTCATCCCATATGGAGCAGGGGTCTCCGAGAAATTAAGAAGAATTTTCAAAAAAACATCGTATCCCTGTCTGCTTTAAACCGAACAAACACACTGAGGCAGCAATTGGTACATCCGAAAGGACCCAATACCAAAACACAAGAAAAGCGACATCATATATGCGGTGCAGTGCAGTGAAGAATGCTCTGATTTGTATGTGGGGGAGACCAAACAGCAACTGCATCAACGTATGGCCCAGCACAGAAGAGCCAATTCCTCGGGTCAGGACTCAGCCGTGTATCTGCATCTTAAGGATAAAGGACATACCTTTGAAGATTGTAATGTTAACATACTGGCGAAGGAACGTGACTGGTTCAAGAGAGGTGTTAAGGAGGCCATTTATGTGAAAATAAAGAAACCAAGCCTAAATAGAGGTGGGGGGGTTCGACACCAACTGTCTGCCATGTACAATGCTGTTTTAACACTTTACTCTGGGCGTTCCTATAACACCTCTTATCCACCCCTTTGCTCACACTTACTGCTACATCTCCTTCGCACTACATCCCTGCTATTGGGTCTGTGTGACCCTGTTATCGTTGCGCTTATTTTGCTCCTTTCACTTTGGATGTTCAGTGGTGACCATTAATGCCAGCACTGAATCGTGGTACCCAGTTCATATCTAGACCTGAACTGAGATCTAGTCGATCGCCTATCCTAGCGTATTTGACGCTGTCCTCTAAGAATCTACATTTCAAGTCCAGTTGATCTAATTGAATACAACAGATATTTATTCTTGATATTGAGAACTAAATGCTGAAAACGGTGAATAATGAAACCAATTTGTTTTGTCAAAGTTGAATTTTATTGTTATGTAATATGTTAGGTTTAAAGGACAAATAAAGCCGCAGAACACCTTAATAAAAAAACAGTAATCTGTGTCTTACCTCTCATTTTGATACAGACACTGGAAAATTTACATAAATAAGATATGGTTTATGTTTTACTTCACAGCATTCTAGTGTCACACTGTTTGGTCAACGACCATTATGTTCTGCACATGCTCAGTCCTTAGCTATGGCAGGAACTTGTTACAGTTGGTCACACCCATTAATAACCTCTAGCCAATCCTTTTACAGGACAGAAAAAGCAAGGAAGCATGTGACTGGGGTCAGGAGGTGTGGTCTGACATGGCACATACACACAGATACTTTATCCAGTTCTTAACAGGCTTACATTTACTTTAATACAATTTACTGAAGTGGGATTTTATAGCTTATTGGTGTTTCTGGAGTATAAAAAATTGGGTTTAGTTCTCCTTTAATAAAAATTTATTGAACAAAAAAAATATATATACTACAAGAAATTGTTCTAAAAGATCCCCGAAAATATAATTCACAAATATCTGTTGTATTCAATTAGATCAACTGGACTTGAAATGTAGTTCTTGAAGACATTTCGCTAGTCATCCGACTGGCTTTCTCAATTCAGAATGACTTGTACAAGAATCTGTGGCAATTATGTACCCTGGAAAATCCCAATTAGCATATCACAGCCAGGTGTTAAGGGTGTGATTGGATAGTGGCTAAGAGGTGTTAAAGGAACGCCCAGAGTAAGGTGTTAAAACAGCATTGTACATGGCAGACAGTTGGTGTCGAACCCCCCCACCTCTATTTAGTCTTGGTTTCTTTATTTTCACATAAATGGCCTCCTTAACACCTCTATAGAACCAGTCACGTTCCTTCGCCAGTATGTTAACATTACAATCTTCAAAGGTATGAGTCCTGACCCGAGGAATTGGCTCTTCTGTGCTGGGCCATACGTTGATGCAGTTGCTGTTTGGTCTCCCCCACATACAAATCAGAGCATTCTTCACTGCACTGCACTGCATATATGATGTCTTGTGTTTAAGTATTGGGTCTTTCGGATGTACCAATTGCTGCCTCAGTGTGTTGTTCGGTTTAGTGTATCGGTGTATTGGTTTGGGACCTTTGGAACCCTCACACTGACAGCACCCACCTTATATTTAGGATTAACCTTGACCTATTATGGTATATGTAGTGGCATTTGATTTGTATTATAGAACTATTTCTTTAACGCCCGCCATTATCACAGTGGTGTACAGGGCCGATGTAGTACTAAAAATGTTTTGTCTTACCTGACTGGGATCCCACAATGCAGTAAGTCTCCTGAGAGACTTTAAAGCTTTTGCGGGACCCAGGTCAGTTAAGGCGTAACTTTTTTAGTATTATATTGGCCCTGAAAATTTCTACACGTGTTAATCATTGTATAGTAGCTTTACTGGGACAGTGGTATAAAGCTTTGCTTTTAGCAAGACAGAGCACATGAAGATACAGATTAAATTTCCTAGGCTAAGAAATACATAGCAAAGATTACTTTTCTTTTCTTGTAAAATAAATATATCAGTCTCTTAGAGACAGGATCACAATATATGTATATTCCACTTTAAAAGCTTCAGCTTTTTCAGGTGTATTTACAGTAATTAATCTATTAAAACTAATCACATTAAAACAAATGCAGTCTGCATCATGCATTAGAATAGTTGAAAATGTAGGTAAAGTATGGAAATGTTTCACGGCCCCTAAGAAACAAAGCACCATGGGAAATTCAGAGTGACTGAGCAAGTTTATTGCTGAAAAATGGAGGCCCCCCAACTATTTCATTTCAAAAACTTTAGATGGATATATTGTCACTATGAAACTACAGATGCATTTATAGGTCAGTAAATTCTGTGTAATGCATTTAGTGCATCATTTCTAGCCTTAAAGCCTAAAGGTAAGTTTCCCACTGTAGTTCACCTTCAAGAAAAAGAGCAGTATTTTTCCATCCTAATGACCTTAACCTGCCTATTTAGCATCTGTGTATGCATAAATAAATGCTTCCAAAATACTGACTTCCTGTTTGTAGGACCCATAATCGTTATGGTCTTGCCCTTTGCACGGGCACATACCTCCCAACATTTAGAAAATGGTGAGGGACAATTGTATCGCGCGGGAAATTGCTTGACCACGCCCACTTTTATTAACCCACGTCCACATTCTAAGGCCACTCCCACTTTGTTCAGGTGACACCTATTTAAAAGGCTACTATTCCCATTTTACATTGTTTACAAATGTATGATGTGATTAAGATAGCAGAAACAGACTAATATACTGAAGGACACTGTCTAATTAACTGGAGGGCTGACAGAAACTGGTTTTTGAACAGGAGGGCTGACAGAAACTGTTTTTTGAACAGGAGGACAGACACTGGTTTTTGAACAGGAGGGCTGACAAGACACTGTTTTGTGTGCAGGAGGACTGACAGACACTGATTTTGAACAGGAGGTTTAATAGATACTGTTTTTTCAACAGGAGGGCTGACGACACTGTTTTTTGAACAGGAGCGCTGACAGACTGGTTTTTGAACAGAAGGGCTGACACACTGGATTTTGAACAGAAGGGCTGACTTTATACTGGCTGACTGGAGGGCTGGTTTGTGGGACCCCCCCTACCCCCCCCCCCCTTTCCCCAGGTAGCACAAGTAGTACTGTTAAACTAAATGCAAAGTGCATCTGGGGTTTGTTTTCAGTAACAGGCAACCTCTTAACCCTTCAGTGAGGGAAGGGTTAATAAGTTGCCAGTTAATTCCTGTAGAATTAAAGGTTTTGGCCAAAAGATTTGTAAGCCTGTCACCATATCAAGGTAGACACTTTCAGACAGCAGTGCCCTAACTAATCTAACCTAGCTTAACCTAACAAACTCTATCTACTAGTAGTCGTGGGAATTTCATTACATACTGGTAGCTATGGGTATTTCATTACATACTGGTAGCCATGCGATTTTCATTACATACTCGCAGCAAAAAGTCAATATAGTATAGTATTTGAGGTTGAATATAGACATATGTCTATCCAGTCCAACCCATCTAGCAATACCCTCATTACCTGCCTAACTGTTAGTATAGTAGTATAGTATTTGAGGTTGAATAAAGACATACGTCCATCCAGTCCAACCCATCTAGCAATATCCTCATTTCCTGCCTAACTGTTGATCCAGAGGAAGGCAAAAAAAAACCACCAAATTTATGAAGGGGGGAAAAATTCCTTCCTGACTCCAAGTGGCAATCGGAAATTTCCCTGGATCAACTCTACTTTATGTATCAATACCAGTAACTTGCAACATTTCCTGTTTGCAGAAACTCATCCAGCTTTTTTTTGAAACTGACCAATGAACCTGCCATTACAACGTCCACTGGAAGACAGTTCTATAGCTTTACCGTTCTCACAGTGAAAAACCCTTTCCGAGCTTGAAGCCTAAACCTTTTTTCTTCAAGTCTTAAGGGATGTCCTCGTGTCCTTTGACATGTTCTATTGGTGAACAATGCCCCAGATAGTTTATTGTATGGCCTGTTAATGTATTTATACACAGTAATCATATCCCCACGCAAGCGCCTTTTCTCCAGCGTACATAATTGTAACTTTTCCAGTCTCTCTTCATATTCAAGCTCCCCCAATCCCCTTATTAATTTAGTTGCCCTTCTCTGAACCCTTTCCATTTCAAAGATGTCCTTTTTGTACACAGGATTCCAAAATTGCACTGCATATTCCAAATGAGGCCTTACCAATGCTTTGTAAAGAGGGAGAATTACATTTTCCTCCCTTGAATCCATACCTCTCTTTATACAAGACAATAGCATGCTGGCTCTGGCTGTTGCCGCCTGGCACTGCTTGCTACCTTTAAGTTTGTTATCCACCAAAACTCCAAGATCCCTTTCCAACAGGGATTCACTTAACACAGAGCCATTTATAGTATAAGCAGCACAAGGATTTTTAAGTCCAAAATGCATCACCTTACATTTATCAACATTGAATTTCATCTGCCACTTAGCAGCCCAATGTGATAATCTATCTAGATCCCCTTGCAACGATTGCACATCCTCTGAAGTTTTTAATGGTCGACAAAGTTTTGTGTCGTCAGCAAACACAGAAACCTTGCTGACAATACCCACTTCCAAATTATTAATAAATAGATTAAATAGAAGCGGCCCCAACACAGAACCCTGTGGCACCCCACTTAGCACTTTAGTCCATAATGATGAAGCCCCATTAACAACTACTCTCTGCATCCTATTCATTAACCAATTTTCTATCCATGTACAAATGTGACTCCCCAGACCAACAGACCTTAGCTTATTCATTAGTCGCCTATGGGGGACTGTATCAAAAGCCTTTGCAAAATCCAAATAAACTACATCTACTGCTATACCAGAGTCTAAATTTCTACTTACTTCCTCATAAAAGCCAAGCAAGTTAGTTTGACAAGATCTATATGTCAGTCCTTGAAACATACTCTAGAACATGTTCCCTTATTAAACTTTCCAGGATCTTCCCCACCACTGAAGTTAAACTTACAGGCCTGTAATTACCCGGCTGTGAACAACTACCCTTTTTGAATATTGGAATAACATCAGCCTTTTTCCAATCCAGAGGCACACCACCGGACATGAGGGAATCAGCAAAAATAAGAAACAATGGCTTAGATAAAACTGAACTTAGCTCCTTAAGTACCCGAGGATGTATTTTATCCGGTCCAGGAGATTTAGTAATATTAACCTTATTTAGTTCTTTCTGTACCATATCCTCGGTTAACCAAAGTGAACTTGAATCTTGTATACCTTTATTGCTACTATACTCTATGATATCTGGTCTTCTATAGTGCATACAGAGGAAAAAAAAATATTCAAGACATTTGCTTTATCGCCATCCTCCGTAACTAACTTATCCCCATTAATTAATGGTACCACATTCTCAGTCCTCATCTTCTTACTATTAATATACTTAAAAAAATGTTTAGGCTTAGTGATGCTTTCTTCAGCTATTCTAACTTCATTATTAATTTTAGCTAGTTTGATTGCTTTCTTACACTCCTTGTTACAGTTTTTATAATCCCTAAAGGCCCTTTCCGTTCCCTCGGCCTTAAAGGTTTTAAATGCCTTTTTCTTCCTTACCATTTGCCTCTTTACATCAGAATTCAGCCACATAGGTGCGGATTTATTTTTTTTACATTTATTTCCCAAGGGTATAAATTTAGATGTGAACTGGCTTAAAATCCCCTTGAACCCCTGTTGATCCAGAGGAAGGCAAAAAACCCACTAAATTTATGAAGGGGAGAAAAAATTGCTTCCTGACTCCAAGTGGCAATCAGAAATATCCCTGAATCAACTATACTTTATATATCAATACCAGTAACCTGCAGTTCCATAGCTTTACCGTTCTCACAGTGAAAAAACGTTTCCGAACTTGAAGCCTTTACTTCTTTTCTTCGAGTCTTAAGGGATGTCCACATGTCCTCTGACATGTTCTATTGGTGAACGATGCCTCAGATAGTTTATTGTATGGTCCGTTAATCTATTTATACACAGTAATCATATCCCCACACAAGCGCCTTTTCTCTAGCATACATAGTTGTATCTTATCCAATCTCTTTTTATATTCAATCTCTCCCATTCCCCTTATTAATTTAGTTGCCCTTCTCTGAACCCTTTCCATTTCAAAGATGTCCTTTTTGTACACATGATTCCAAAATTGCACTGCATATTCCAAATGAGGCCTTACCAATGCTTTGTAAAGAGGGAGAATAACATTTTTCTCCCTTCAATCCATACCTCTCTTTATACAAGACAATACCATACCAGCTCTAGCTGTTGCTGCCTGGTACTGCTTGCTACTTTTCAGTTTTATACACCTAAACTCCAAGATCCTTTTCCAACAGGGATTCACTTAACACAGAGCCATTTATAATTTAAGCAGCACAAGGATTTCATCATTTACTGGTAGCCATGGGAATTTGATCACAAACTGGTAGCCATGGGAATTTCATTAGATACAGGTAGCCATTTCATTAAATACAGGTAACCATGGGAATTTTATTACATACTGGTAGCCATGTTATTTTTTTATTACAAACTGGTAGCCATGGGAATTTCATTTCATACTGGTAGCAATTTCATTACATACTGGTAGCTGTGGGAATTTCATTATCTTCTGGTAGTCATGGGAATTTCATTATATGCTGGTAGCCATGGGAATTTCATTACATACTGGTAGCCATTTCATTACATACTGGTAGCCATGGGAATTTCATAATATGCTGGTAGCCATGGGAGTTTCATTACATACTGGCAGCAAACTGGCAATTTGATCATATACTGGTAGCTGTGGGGATTCCATCACATACTGGTAGCCATGGAAATTTCATTACATACTGGTTGTCATTTCATTACATATTGGTAGCCATGGGAATTTCATTGCATACTGGTAGCAATGGGGTTTTAATTGAAATTTCATTACATACTGGTAGCCATGGGAATTTCATTACATAATGGCAGCAAACAACTGTCAATTTCATCATATATTCGGGTAGGCTATTACCTACCCCATGTGCAGGGCAATCCACTCATTATTTTAGTGCAGACCGTGGCAGCATTGCCTCCACTAATATAATGAGTGCATTGCCCTGCACATGGGGTAAGTAATAGCCTAATAGGACTATGCAGCTATTACCTACCCACCGTGTGCAGTGAAGCAGCTGGAGGCCGGTCCAGAATTAATTTCAATGCAAGGCATTATTTAGAAGGCTCTTTTTTTCCCATTAAAACAACAAAAATGTTAGTTTGAGTGATTTTAACAACAACAAAAAGTTCTAAAACTTTATAATTATTTGTATTCTTTTACAGCCAGTCCATGTGGCAGGCCTCCATACGTACAATATGCAACTGTTTTAAAGGAAAAGGCCCAGTATAAGTCTGGCGACACTGCTACGTATGTCTGTATAGAAGGCTATGCCTTGAGTGATGAAGGTATTCCATGTTGCATTGCAGGAGAATGGACAAATATCCCTAAATGTACCTGTAAGTACCATTCACATACAATATTACCCAGGGTATTAGTTAATCATTTGAACTTTGTTTAGATAAATGTGACCAGTGTGACCAAATATGATTTAAAAGTTTGTGGAGTAAAACAACAAAAACAACTGAAAACAATTTTATCCTTGGTATAAAATACCAGGATTTTTTTTTACTTTTTACTAAATGCAGAAACCAGCACATAAATGTAATTTTACCTCGCCACTTTGTCCGTACTAGACTCTTGGTGGTTTATATAGGTGGTAATATACATGATGCCTTCTATTGTGTTATCTTACAAATGTACCCAGGATGACCCAAACTGCTAGTTCCTTCCCCTGGGATTACTTCTAATCACAGATCCCCACATTGCATGGCATTGCATTGACCCTACCATAGCATGGGCAAAGGGAAGACTCACTTTACAAGGAATGGTATCTTCCCATTGACAGACTGAATGTGGAGCATGGCAAACCGGACCAGTAATTGCAACTTACAAGACATAAGATGCAATTCAAAGGATGAGGATTGAGTGGTTTAAGTTTTCACCCTGGTTACTTTAAATAGGAGGAAGTGGGTTGAATTTGTTTTATTGCCTTTTAACAAAGGGGACATATTGTGTAATTTAATGCTTTTCATAGCCTTGCCTCTTCTCCTAGAGACAGCTGCAAAAGGAAAGATTCATTAGCAGATGAAAAAGCATGAGACATTTTTTTACTGAGGCTTCATACACTGGTACAACCAAGGCACTAGGCCTGACAATTGACTGTGCAACACATGAAGATGCGCATGGGTGTTCTTTCAGGGGTCGTTTATAGATTCAAACCCAAATTAATTGGAATTTTTCTCATTTTCAAACATTATTTTTAAATTTTCAATCATTTTACATTTTTGATTGCATTTTTGATTTTTGTAATATATAATTTTCGATGATATAATTCTTAGTTACGAAAATGTAAAAAAAATACCTCAAATGCGCAGATTTTCAAGACCGGCAGTTATGAATTGAAACCAGGACAGGTTATCGTAGTCTAAATCACAAACAGCCCATTTATGTAGTTCTCTTGGAAAATCTATCCTTATTTAAGGTGGTTGGGGTGTGTCAGGGCATGCTGTGGGCATATCTGGGTGGGTGGGGGGGCACGCTATGCCGGTGACCTGGCCAGTACTTGGGGTGATGCAAGTGAAGCCCCCAACATTGGCCAGGTTAGGTACCCCTGTTTTAAAATCACATGCTTAGTTTTGTTTGCCTCACTCCCATTGAATTGTTTGAAGATAAGTTAAAAACCAATTTCATATTTTTGTTTTGAAGCTACATCTTGTGTCTCACCGCCAACAATAAGCAACGCTAGACTAACAACAACAAAGATAAACTACAAATCTGGGGGAAAAGCAAATTATCAATGTGACAAAGGGTTTGTTTTTGCCAATACAAATTATGCCCTGTGTGAAAATACTCTATGGAAACAAGTACCAGAGTGCAGAAGTAAGTCTGAACCAATGAACAGTGATTTTATTTCTCTTTCTGCTGGCTATTTTTTTTTTCCTTCTTTTTTTATTAATAAATGAAGATACAAATTTTTGCCTGAACTTTTATTTCACTGCTATTGCCATTTATATTGTTATACATATTATCTAATAACAATTTAATACCATGCAAACTCCCCTACTAGGTACTGACCTTGGATTTGGATTTCACTAGAGATGTTCGAACTTCGCAAAAGCCGGTACGCTTGAGGATCCGCGAATTTTCGAGAAAATTCTAAAATCCTCGAGTGGACCCATTAACCCTTTCACTGCCAGGAGATTTTCATTTTTTTTTGCGTTAACTGCCAGAAGAATTTTCAGGATTTTGTCCTTAATCGCTTTAGACTAATTTTACAGTAGGAAACCTTGCAGTAAATCAGGAATATTATACATTGTTTTTTTCAGCACAAAGTGTACTTTAACATGGTAACAGAATTTTGTAACTTTTCTGGAAATTTTACTGGAATTATGGGTAAAATATGTAAAAAAAATGAAAAATTTGCAAATTTTCATGGATTTTTCCCATTTTTACTTACAGTTATCTTAAGGTTACGCACAAAAATCTTACTGTTTCTAAAAGGTCAGATACTCCCGAGTACAACGATACCAGATATATGTAGGTACCCGACTTTTCCTGTACAGGAGACCGCCCCAAACTAAAACTGCACCTTCTAGAATATTACACCAAATTAAAATGTGTAACCACTACTGACAGTTAACATAGAATATCTACCAAATTATCTAAACTATCCTCACAAGTGAGATATTTTTAGAAACTACACACCCGCAGGATTTTACGAGTGAGGTTAGTTTCGATCAAAATGCAGATACCCGGACGCAGCTCTTCGTCAAATTGTAAGTTACTTTCTCACATTTTCCTTTTTTTCCTCAACTGTAAAATCAGAGACAAAATCAAATGCGAATTTCAGCTAAAAACTGTGGAGGAAAGTTCAAACGCATCTCAAATATGAAAGCCTAACCCCTCCTGAATAAAACGGTATGCCACATTCATGGGTGTACCCAGAGACATGGCTACCAACTAACCCAGAGCGTGACCAGTGCCAAATGTCAGTAGCAGCAAAAAAAAATTAGCCAGTTTTGTATTTGAACAGTCTGCAGTTTTTCCACAAAACACCCCCCCAACTCAAAAATACCCCCCACAAACTATATATTCCTGAAATCTACACACCTTCAGCTATGTAACGCTGTAGTTCGTTCATTCATATCATCAATGGTGTGGGCGCAGTTCTTCGTAGAAATTTGCACTTTTACCAGATTTTCAAAAAAAATGAACATCAAACAGCGTTCAAAAAGGTCGAAATCATGCCAAAACCCCATGGAATGTAAAAAAAAGTTACTAAATATCAATCTCCCAAATGTCCTGAATCAAACGGTATGCCATATGTGTGGTAACACACGCAGACGTGGAAGCGAAAAGCCACAAAGTGAGACAATGCACGATGGCTCAGAAACGGCGAAAATATTTAGCCAACTCCGAATTTGGACAGTCTGCAGTTTTTTCCACAAAACACCCTGATAACTCAGAAATACCCCCCACAAACTATATATTCCTGAAATCTAAACACCTTCAGCTATGTAGCACTGTAGTTCGTTCATTCATACCATCAATGTTGTGGGCGCAGTTCTTCATAGAATTTCGCATTTCTACACAATTTTCTGGAAAAATAGAGAAAAATACATTTCAAAGTTACAAAATCACACCAAAACCCCATGTAATGTAAAAAAAACTTACCAAATATCAATCTCCTAAATGTCCTGAATCAAATGGTATGCCATATGTGTGGTTACACACATGGACGTGGAAGCGACTAGTCAAAATGTAAAACAATGCGCAGTGAGCCAATAACAGCATTTTCCCAGATTTTTCAAACTGAACACCCCTCTAACTTGGAAATACCCCCGCAAAACTATATATTCTCAGAATCTACATACCTTCAGCTACGTAACGCTGTAGTTTGTTCATTCATACCATGAATGGTGTGGGCGCAGTTCTTCGTAGAAATTCGCATTTGTCTGAAAAAATGAACAAAAACAACTTCAAAAGGTAGAAATCATGCCAAAACCCCATGGAATGTAAAAAAAAGCTACTAAATATCAATTTCCCAAATGTCCTGAATCAAACGGTATGCCATATGTGTGGTTACACACGTGGACGTGGAAGCCAAAAAGACACAAAGTGAAACAATGCACATGGCTCAGAAACAGCAAAAATATTCAGTCAAATCTGAATTTGAACAGTCTGCAATTTTTCCCCACAAAACAAACCCCCACCAAACCTATATTCTCGAATCCACACACCTTTATCTACGAAATTCTGTAGTTTGTTCATTCGTACCATCAATGGGTGTGGCGCAGTTCTTCGTAGAAGTTCACAGTTTTAGCAGATTTTCTAAAAAATTTGAAAAAAAACACTCTCAAAGGTAGAAATCATGCCAAAATCCCAAGTAATGTAAAAAAAATTGACCAAATATCAATCTCCCAAATGTCCTGAATCAAACGGTATGCCCTATGTATGGTTCCACACGCCAGACGTGGAAAACTAGCCACAAAGTGAGCCAATGAACAGTGGCCCAATTACAGCAACTTTTCAGATTTGTCAGACTAAACACCCCTCTATATTAGAAATACCCCCCAAAACTAATTCTTGGACTCTACACACCTTCAGCTACACAATGTGTGATTCTTTTATGCATACCACCAATGGTGGTGGGTGCAGTTTTGTGTACAATTTCGCTTTCTTACCAGATTTTCAGGAAAAAATTTATAAAAATAACAATTCAAAGTTAAAAATCATGGCAAATTTCCATGTCATGTAAAAAAAACTTGTCAATTATCAATCTTCCAAATGCCCTGAATCAAACGGTATGCCATATGCGTGGATGCACACAAGGGGGTGGCCACCAACTAGCTCAAATGGGACGCATGCACCAGTGTAATTACAAGAAAAATATCAAAGTGCTCTGTAATTTCAAACAGCCCCAAAACTTTGAAATGCCCCCACAAAATAAAAACCCAACTAAATATCAATCTCCCACATGTTCTGAGTCAAACGGATATGCCATATGCGTGGATGTACACAGAGATGTGGCCACCAACTAGCTCAATGGGACGCATGCACAAATGCATTACAAGAAAAATTTAACGTTCTCTGTAATTTGCACAGACTACCCTTTTTCTAAGGAAACAGTCCCAAAACATGGAAATTCCCCCCACAAAATATGTTTTTGGAATCTACACACCTTCAGCTAAGTTACAGTGCCATGCTTTCATGCATACATGAAGAATTCCAGACCCAGCGATCAAAAGAACTCCGTGTTTTGATGAGGTTTTGTGAAAAATAAAATGAGATGATTCAAGGATTGAAATCCTACCTAAACCCACTTGACAAGCAAAAAACCCACTAAATAGCAATCGGCCACAGTGTCCTGAATAAATCAAAGTATGCCATATGCATGGATGCACACAGAGACGTGGCCACCAACTAGCTCAAAAGGGACGCATGCACCATGCAATTACAAGAAAAAATCAAAGTGCTCTGTAATTTGAACAGCCTACCTTTTTCTAAGGAAACAGTCCCGAAACATGGAAATCACCCACAAACTATATATTTTTGGAATCTACACACCTTCAGTACGTTACGGTGCCATGCTTTCATACATGCATGAAGAATTCCAGACCCAGCGATCCAAAGAACTCTGTGTTTTTACGAGATTTTGTGAAAAATAATAAAATAAGATGATTCAAGGGTTGAAATCCTACCTAAACCCACTTGACAAGCAAAAAAAACCCACTAAATAGCAATCTCCCACATGTCCTGAATCAAACGGGGTGCCATTGCGTGGGTGCAAACAGAGACGAGGCCACCAACTAGCTCAAATGGGACGCATTTAGAAGTGCAGTTACAAGAAAATATTTTAAAAACGCCACAACACCCACCCCCCACCACCCACACACACTCTCCCCCTTTTAGTGGTATTTTAGTGAAATCGGTTAGTATGGAGAGTCACACACGTTTTTGCACACTTTACTGATCCTAAAAACTCAATACGGTCTTTATTTGGTACCTCTGCAAAATTTCCTTCTAAAAAATAGGCTTAGTTTCCCTTGAAATCGTACAAATAAGTATCCGCGTTTACTTTACCGATATCACTGGGAACATTGGGGAGCTTGGAGAAGACAACGTTTTTTTCTCATTTATAGTTTTAGGGTAAAAAAAAAAGGGTGTGTGTATCACTTTAAGAATTTTTTTGTGTGTATTTCCCCTTTTTTTCCCCGATCATTCCCAAAGATAATCATCAGAACATCTTAGGGAATGATACCGAACTTGGAATACGGGCATAAATGCCCGTTTTCCAATTCGAAATCCGATCGGAAAAATCACTTCCCGGAAATCATTTTCCAGGAAGTGATTTTTCATTCATTGGCAAAGATCAATAATTTGGTGATCAGAAGTGATCACCAAATTTTGATCTCTGTCCCCATTTTTTTTCTAAGTCTTCGCTAAGTAGCAAAGACTTAGAAAAAATCCTATTTGTGAATGGAACTTTGAGTTCTATTCACAAAATGTATAGTAAAAGCTGGCAGCTTGACAGCTTTTACTATACTTAGGTACTGCAGCATGATCTAAATGTAGATCTAGCTGCAGTACCTCCACTAGACCACTAGGGGGCATCAGAGCACTTGTAAGGGAAGACCCCCAGTGAAGGGGAAGCCCTGTGACATCACTGGGGGTCTCCCTTATCGGGAATACCATTTGAATCAGCGAGGGACCGGCAATGGAGGAGGGGGACCTACTTTAGGGGCTGCAAACTCCTGATCCCCCCATCGGATTTTTATGAAATCAAGGGGGGATCGAGGGGGCTAGGGGGGCACTTGAATGCTGCCCCCCCGATTGCCCCTAGGACTAAAAACTTTTTTGCTTGCACTATAGCAAGCAGGCACACAGTGCCTGCTGCTATAGCTCAGTAGTATCTGCGATCGGCACCGATCGCAGACTACTACTTACACTGGACCACCATGGAAAATGTGGGGAACACTAAAGGGAAGCCCCGGACGTCCAGTGACGTCACGGGGCTTCCCTTTCCGCTGCGCCTCTGCACTTCCTGGCCGCACGAGTTCTGGAAAGGATTCCCTTTCCGGAACAGCATTTGGGGGATTGATATCTTCCGATCCCCCCCTCGGATTTGGACACAACCGAGGGGGGATCGAGGGGGCTAGGGGGGCAGTTGAATGCTGCCCCCCGATCGCCCCTAGCGGGGGGCAATTTTTTTTTATTAAAGGGAAAGCCACAGATCGTATATTCACGATCTGTGGCAGTTTGGTCATTCACTGCACAGATCGTGAATATACGATCTGTGGCAGGGAAAGGGTTAAAGGGTATTTGCACTGATGGAAAAACTTTTTTTTTTCCCTATATGAAAGTTCACCAACCCCCCTCCTACCTATTTTTCCCCAAAAATCAGCTCTGTTCCTTTTCAGCAGCCTCTGGAAGCTGTGTAGCTCCAGGGAGGTGTTTGTGCTACTGTGCTGGGAAGGCTGTCAGTCAATGTGTATCATCACATGCATATTCATGATTTCTGCCACACCCACTTGACCCCAGTGATGCCTGATGTAAACAAATCCTTTTCTTCCTGTCTCTATGATCTATTCACAGCTGCAGGGAGAGACAGAGGGGGGAAGTTATAAGGTTCAGACACACAGCGTTATGTAAGGAGACTTTTTTTAACAATTGCAAAAGTAATAGAATTTATAGGAATCAAATGGGGGGGAGGTGTGTGTGTTTGTAAGGGAGACAGAAGGTGTATTTCAGAGGGGATGCTGGGATTGTCACTAGCTGTATTGCAAGGGGGCCTGGGAGACAGAAGGTGTATTTCAGAGGGGATGCTGGGAGTGTCATTAGCTGTATTGCAAGGGGGCCTGGGAGACAGAAGGTGTATTTCAGAGGGGATGCTGGTCACTAGCTGTATTGCAGGGGGCCTGGGAGACAGAAGGTGTTTCAGAGGGATGCTGGGAGTGTCATAGCGGGGGCCTGGGAGACAGAAGGTGTATTTCAGAGGGGATGCTGGGAGTGTCATTAGCTGTATTGCAGAGGGATCTGGGAGATGCTATTTCTTGGGGCAAGAAACAAAAAGCCAATACCATCTATCATCTATCTATCTATCTATCTATCTATCTATCCATATCTGTGTCTATCTATCTATCTCTCTATCCTGTGTACTAGGCGTGAGCAGCAGCTGATTATTGGTGTCCCTGGGTTATCGGCCAAACAAAATGAGTCCCAGAAATATGTCTGGGTCAGTGGTGCCAACTCCCCTCTGCCCCTCCCCACATCCCCGTTCCCATTCACACACCTATTGGTCTGTCTGTCTATCTCTTGCACAACTTTTGGACTCTTCTAGTAAAGAGAGTGAAGTGTGCATGGGGCTCTACCATCCTCAGCATCACTGACTCACTGCACATGAACATCGTACACTAGGCACATGCAAGCAAGAAACTCCTCCTGTGTGTACCTGCACACAATACAAGGAGAACGGTAATAGCCTGACCATTAGATGGTTTCCATTTGGAGATGGCCTGGGTACTGTAACGGTTCCATTTTAGGATCTCTCTCTCTCTCTCTCTCTCTCTTCTGTTGCCATGGGAACGTGACGCCTACATTCCCATTGGCTGTCGGCAGTAAATGCGGGGTCAGCTTGTCCCGATGGACACGTCAGGCAGAGGAATCTTGCGGCTGTACAGTGTAAAGGCAGATCGGAGCACATATGGAACAGAGTAACCTAAGATTCCGGGTATGACTTAGTTTACCTATAAACTGCTATAATAGCCAATGTAATTTTTTACAGTGGAGATACCCTTTAAAACCCATTAAAAACCCATTAAAAAGAAGAAATCCTCGTAATTTCAAAAATTTTCGAAAATACTTATTTTCCCACATTTTCGAAAACACGTAAAATCCTCGTAATTTCGGAAATTTTCGAAAATACGTTTTTCCGTGCATTTTCGAAAATACGAGAAATCCTCGTAATTTAAAATTTTTTCGAAAATACGTATTTTCATGCATTTTCAAAAATACTTCAAATCCTCGTAATTTCGAAAATTTTCGAAAATATAATTTTCCGTGCACTTTCGAAAATGCGAGAATTCCTCGTAATTTAGAAAATTTTCAAAAACGCGGTTCGGAAAAGTTCGGAAGGCGGAAAACCAGAAAATCCGCGATATCCGCCGTTCGCGAATGATGTAAATCCGCCATGGATTCGGATCCACAAACTGGGCCATCACTAGATTTCACATTGCGATTTGCTGTGAAATATCCGAACTAGTTCAGGTTTAAGAACTCGCTGACATATTTTTCGAAAATCTTCAAGCGTTTGAGGACTTGAGGATCACTTGATAAAGGACTTCATGTCCGAAACATGTTGTGTCAATAAAGCACCAAAACATATCCTTGTCAGTGCCAGGGAGGGGGGTCCCAGTTTCGATCTGTGGGACCTCTTAAAGGGACAGTTTAGTGGAAATTATGCATTACACAAACTAACAATTTAACAAATATTGAAACTTAGTTATTCTACATATTCTCTCCCATTTTAAAAAATCAGTTAATTTCATAGCCTTTGCTGTTCCCTGCTGTTGACATTAGTGAGCTGCCATTTCAGGTTCTAACGGTCCTTCTTCTTCCCAGGATGTACCACTTCCTTGAATGTTCCTAACAGTAATTTCTACTGATTGGCTGTTGGATTGGGTCAAAGATGCTCAGATCCCTACTGAGCAACTGAATTAACCCAGTCGCTGGGTCAAGGGCAAGACCATAACGCTCTCTACTAGGGGTCCTGCAAACAGGAAGTCAGTATTTTGGTTACATTTATTTATACACAGACAAAAGGCTGAATGGGCAGATTAAGGTCATTGGGATGAAAAAATACTGCTCTTTTTTCTTAAAAGTACATGTTTTTGCACTGAACTAACCCCTTTAAGCCCCAAAAGGCCCTTCCTAGGGCCACAATGGTCCTAAGGACCCGGGAGGGGGTCACGAGTTGAGCTGCGGTAACTCAGATGTTTGAGGATTCTCGAATTTAAATGTTCAAGGATTACCGAAAACGGCCCACGAAAAACATAAAGTATCTCACGTGTGCGCTACTTCTGTTTTTTTTTTCTATTCTTCTAGCAGTGACGTGTTCCCTAGACCATTTCCCAGGAGACACAGCCATTTACAGTGTTACCACCTTAAGCTTATGTATAATTCATCCGAAATTTTCAACCTATTATTCCCCCATTCACTTCATTGGGTTGGTTTCCAAACATTTACTGAAGTTCGGAAGCGAACCGGTAAGTTCGGCCATCTCTAGTACTTAGTAACTTCTATTTTTTATGGTATGATTAAATTCCTTGGCAAGATTAAAAATTAACATTTAACTAGAGGAAAACAAGGGACAAGTTGCAGCATGTGCGAAATTTTTTGCCACGCCCACTTTTATAAAGCCAAACCTACTTTCTAAGGCTACTCCCACTTTGTTTAGGTGACACCTATTTTAAAGACCACTATTCCCATTTGACATTGTTTACAAGTGTATGGTGTGTTTAAGATAACAGAAACAGACTATTATATATACTATATATAATTATATATATACAGGGTTATTCAATAAAAGTTCTTATTGTTCAAAATGGTTCTAATTTTGCCCCAACCAATCAGATATTAGCTTTCAAATGTTAAATAAGATCTAACAGATGCACTTAACACAGAGTTATTTATGGTGTAGGTGGCACAGGGATTATTAAATCCCAAATGCATCACCTTACATTTATCAACATTGAATCTCATCTGCCATTCTGCTGCCCATTTTGATAATCTATCTAGGTCTGCTTGCAGCACTTGCACATCATTGGAAGTTTCCAAAGCTCTGCATAATTTAGTGTCATCAGCAAACACAGAGACCTTGCTCTCAATGCCCCCTTCTAAGTCATTTATAAACAGATTAAACAGAAGCGGCCCCAGTACAGAACCCTGAGGAACTCCGCTTAGAACTTTAGCCCACATAGATGTAGCTCCATTAACCACCACTCTCTGTTTGCGGTCCAATAACCAGTTCTCTATCCATGAACAAATGTTTTCTTCAAGGCCAACAGTCCTCAGTTTATACATTAGTCGCCTATGTGGCACAGTATCAAAGGCTTTTGCAAAATCCAAATATACCACATCCACAGCTGTGCCTGAATCTAACTTCTTACTCACTTCTTCATAAAAACCAATTAAATTTGTCTGGCATGATCTATTTCTCATAAATCCATGCTGACTACTACTAATAAGATGATCTCTGGAGACAAAGTCAAGGATATGATCCCTTAACAAAGTTTCCATCACCTTCCCTACCACTGATGTTAGGCTTACAGGTCTATAGTTACCAGGCTGTGAACGACTACCTTTTTTGAATATTGGTATTACATTGGCTTTTTTCCAATCCAGCGGCACATCCCCAGACAAAAGCGAATCTGAAAAGATGAGACACAGTGGTCTTGCTAGAACTGAACTAAGCTCTTTTAAAATCCTAGGATGCAATCCATCTGGTCCTGGCGCTTTATTGATATTAACTTTGTCTAATTGATTCCGTACCATATCCTCTGTTATCCAATGTGAAAACTCTTCATTTCCTCCCTGCACATTGTTACAATCCCTACTGTAAGGATTCTCAACAGTAAAAACCGATGTAAAAAAACGGTTTAGCAGATTAGCCTTTTCGGCATCCTCTACAACCACCTCAGCTCCATTATTTAATGGTCCCACATTCTCAGTCCTCATTTTTTTACCATTTATATACTTAAAAAACATCTTGGGGTTGGACTTGCTTTGTTCGGCAATCCGTATTTCATTTTCTATTTTAGCTAGTTTAATTGCTTTCTTGCACTCTTTATTACAACTTTTGAAGTCCCTGTAAGCCTGTTCTGTGCCTTCTGCTTTCAAAATTTTAAAAGCCCTTTTCTTTTTTTCCATTTCCCTTTTTACCTGAGCATTAAGCCATGCAGGAGTGGACCTAATTTTTTTACACTTGTTTCCTAAAGGTACCGATTTGGAGATGTTATAGTTTAATATCCCTTTAAAAGTGGTCCACATCTGCTCAGTATCTTTACCTAGAAACAGTTCCCCCCAGTCTATGAGCAGGAGCGATTCCTTTAAAAGCATACAATTAGCTTTCCTAAAGTTAAAAGTTTTTGTTAAGCCAGTGCACTTTAGTTTTCTGCAACCTATATTAAATGACACTATATCATGGTCACTATTCCCTAAGCTTCCCATTACCTTCATCTCCAAAATGAGCTCTGGGTTATTAGATATCACCAGATCCAACAACGCATTCTTTCTAGTAGGAACTTCTACCATCTGTGAAAGAAAATGCTCATATAGGAAATTTAAGAACTTTATACCTTTTGAGGTGCTGGCAGTTCCATTACTCCAATCTATTTCAGGGTAGTTAAAATCCCCCATAACCAGAACATGCCCCATACCAGCAGCCTTCGCCAACTGCATATGGAGATTCATTTCCACCTCTTCCCCGGCATTTGGCGGCTTATAACACACTCCAACAATTAATTTACCTACCTTCTTGCTTCCTGTACACAGTTCCACCCATAATGTTTCTGCCGCATCGTTTGCTCCCCCATCTATTCCATCTTTTAAATTTGGCTTCAATTCCTGTTTAACATACATACATACTCCTCCTCCTTTCTTATTAACTCGGTCATGTCTAAATAAGGAGTACCCTTCAATATTTACTTTCCAGTCGTGTGAATCATTAAGCCATGATTCTGCTATACCAATTACATCATACCTTTCCTTTAACGCTATTATTTCAAGTTCGCCGGTTTTTCCAGCCAGACTCCTTGCATTTGTAAACATACATTTTAGATTATCAATTGATTTACTTCCATACATGGTCGTACATGCCTCCTTATCCTCTATGCTCCCCCCTCCTCCTTCTCCTCCCTCCGTTGTGTTACTAGCCCCCAGATCCCTAACTTCTCTATCTACCCCTGTGTAGTTAAACTTTCCCTCCCCCCCCATACCTAGTTTAAAATCTCCTCCAACCCCCTAGCCATCTTCTCCCCCAAAACAGTTGCACCATCACCATTGAGGTGCAATCCGTCACTACTAAAGAGCCTGTAGCCAACAGAAAAGTCAGCCCAGTTCTCTAAAAACCCAAACCCCATCTCCTTACACCACTCTCTTAGCCACGCATTTATACTCCTGAGCTCCCGTTGCCTCCCTAGCGTAGCACGTGGCTGCGGTAGTATTTCTGAAATCACTACCCTGGAGGTCCTTGCTTTTAACTTGGCCCCTAATTCTCGGAAATCATTTTTAAGGACCTCACCTCCACCTCTAACTTTGTCATTGGCACCAATGTGAACCAAGACCACCGGGTCACTCCCAGCCCCACCCAATAATCTGTCTACACGATCCACCACATGTCGAACCCTAGCACCAGGCAGACAACACACTGTTCGGCATGCAGGGTCCTGGCGACAGATTACCCTATCTACCCTTCTAATAATAGAATCCCCTACCACTACCACCTGTCTATCCTTCCTAGCCCCCAGTTCTCCCTCCCTTGTATTGGAGATGGCCGTCCCCTGGGTGCTCAAGGGAAAGGCCCGCTCCATACATGCTGCTTCCGGGCCATCGTCCTCCACATCTTCACCTAAAATGGCAAATCTGTTGGGATCGACCAGCTGGGAAGAAGCCCCCCTATCCTTCCGTCCCCTACTTCCCCTGGTGACCCTTACAAATCTATCTTCCTTCTCCACCTTATCTGCCCCATCTCCACCCACCAGTTTACTGGCCCCTGCCAGTACCTGCATTTTCCCCAGGTTTGCCAAGTCCTGCAATGCTGCAAGTTTACCCCTTAGATTCTGTACCTCAGATTCCAGATGGGCAACCCACTCACATCTGACACATACATAGGTCCCCTGGGGCGGCTGCTCCAAGATCCCATACATGCGGCAGGATGCACATTGCGCGGCCCCAACAAAACTGTCCATACTAAACAGCAATACACAGCAGAGACACAGCAATACACAGCAGAGAAATAGTGTTGTTCTTAAACGCTTTCATGTTATAAACGCTTTAGTTTTTTAACGCTGTCAATTCTCTTAAAAAGAGAAAAATCTCTTTAAAACAGGAAATCGCTCAGAGCTAATCACTCATGGGAAGGCCTTAAATGAGGTTCAAAACCAATATCTGATTGATTGGGGCAAAATAAGCACCATTATAAACAATAAGAACTTTTATTGAATAACCCTGATAATATACTATATATAATACTACTATATTATACTGAAGGCTCTGGCTAATGAACTGAAGGACACTGGCTAACAGAATGGCTGACAACTCTTTCTAATGAATTGGGGGGCTGACAACACCATCTAATGAACAGGAGGGCTGGCAACACCGTCTAATGAACAGGAGGGCTGGCAACACCGTCTAATGAACAGGAGGGCTGACAACACCGTCTAATGAACAGGAGGGCTGACAACACTGTCTAATGAACAGGAGGGCTGACAGACACTGTTTGTGAACAGGAGTGACAGACCTGGATTTTGAACACGGGCTGACAGACAAAGGATTTTGAACAGGAGGATTCAGTTCTATGTGACCCAGCACAGCAGCAAACAATTACTGAAACTCTTAGACTAAGCTAGGTACACACAGCACAGATTTCTGAAAGATGACAGACAGATCTGCAAGATCGTCTGCCATCTTTCAAAGATCTGCATACACACAGTCCCAAGCGTTTCCCTATGAACTTCATAAGGAGAACGCTCGGGACTGTGTGTTTCCATCGGCCACGCTAGACTCCTCTATAGGTAGTCTAGCGCGGCCGATGGAAATTTTCGGCCTTTCCTGAACGAGCGTACGGCCGACCCGATCGTTCGGCGGCCGCGCGCTCATTCGGGAAACGAGCGCACACACATAACGATAAAGCTTTATCGTTACTGTGTGTACCCAGCTTTAAGGGCAAGTCCGTCTCTATTTTTAAGATGTAAGCCCCCATGCTGATCTGCAGCCCTGAGTGGAGCATGATGGGAACGTAAATTTTAAAAATGAGGGTGGAGTTTCCCTTTAAATCATACTTGAAAAAAAAAACACTGAAATTTATGGCACCGCACCAGTAGCGGACAAAGCAGAGCTGCATGAGGATTTATTACAGCTCTGACAGACACTGACCTCTTCTCAGGTTCCAGCTTTACTCGTAATTTCTACTAGCTTCCAGCTTATCTGCACAGCTCACTCTGCCAGAGTCAGTCAGTTGGAAAGCACTGCAGGAAGTAACTTGTTCTTGACTACAGTGTGATCTGCATTCAATCTCAGCTGGGAACCCAGAGGCTTATTTTGGTTGGCTGAAAATGGACGGAAATTCCCCCCCATATGTACTTCCATTTTTTTCATTCTGCTAAACCGGGACTTATCGAGACATTGCAGGATTTTAATGTATCACCCTAAAACGGTACAATCCCGGCGAAACCGTGAAGGTTGGGACCTATGGAACACACCCCACACAACTTTTTTCCATGTGTTTAATCTCTTCCTTTTAAGGCTGGGTACACACAAGCAGATTTTTCGGCAAAACCAACCAATATTTTCGTGTGTGTGTGTGTGTGTGTGTGTGTTTGTGTGTGTGGACTGACAAGGCCCTAGGTTTGTTTGAAAGGTATAAGAAAGCTATTTTTGTTTTTAAATCCGTTTTTATTTTATTCAATTATCAGTATATAGAAAAATATAAAGTTGGTTATGTATAAACATTTTCATATACATTGAACTTATCATATTGCAATGGACTATATCCTGTACTATACATATTGCTTGAACTTGTACTATTTTTTTTTTTTTTTTTTAATAAACTGGAAAAACAAAAAACGAATTAACTATGGCATATTTTTGCCTTTTTGTCAACATTTGTCAAGGGTCATACATTGTAGGGGTTAGCAATACCCTACAAATATATATATATACAGTAAATACTCTCCCAACAATGCCTGACCCGGCACACCACGAGGTTCATAACTCTAATCGAACCTAGGAATGGCAGTTTGACAATTAATAACATTAAGTACATATTTCAATCCGGCAGAGCAGCCAAGGCCACCCACGAAGTACCCTACATTGTATCCCGAGACGTCAGGTATAGAAACAAGTGTGGTTTGGAGCCGCAGCTCACAGCCGGATAACAAAGACCAGACAACTAAGAACTTCTGAAAAGGGTCAGGTGTCATATAAATCTGTTCATTACACAAGCTGCACTATCATACGTTTGGCAGATCTACATTATAACCCTTACCCAAGGGAAGGGGGGCATATATATATTTGATCAAATGTTTGGTCCTCTGGATATATATCAATACGTCAACTATTATAGTATACCATACCAGCAGTAATCCTGAAGTTAACCTAACCCCATAGGAGGGGTACATCCATACAATTCAAGAACAACTTTGTTTCTTGTGTATATAGCCTTGCATATAGGGGTCCCTATAGATTTATTGGTTTTAGATGGTATTTGGAGGGTAGGTTGTGAAGAGGGAAGCTTGGTTTTTAGAATATTATCAGGGAGATTCAATAAAAGTTCTTATCATTTAAAATGGATAAGATTTTGCCCCAACCAATCATATATTAGCTTTCAAATGTTAAATAAGATCTGATTGGTTGGGGCAACATTTGCACCATTTTAAACGATAAGAACTTTTATTGAATAACCCTGTATATACATTAAGAGTTGATGTGTGTTTTCATTGTCGCTATTGGTTTTATAAGGATATTGATAAATACTCTTTCTACAGAATATAAATCTTTAGCTTATCATTATTATCATATATAGCACCGGATACTTTTATGTGACATTGGATTACCCCAGAGACAACATGTATTCTGGAGCCAGTCATTTCCCTGCATACTTCAAGAACCCTAAGTTCCACTAGCTTTTACCAAGGTCTAAACCTTAAAGGGTATGTCCACCCTTAAAACTATTTTTTAATATAGTATTCCCCCTGTCCCCCCAGCCCCAACCGCTATGTTTTTATTCTTAGAAAGTGCCCCAAACTCTACTTACCTCCCCTTTCCCCCGCCGCGCTGCCGGCTCTCTGCTTGCGAGAAAATGCAAGCAGAGGGGCGGGACTGGCAGTCGCGTCTGTGATTGGTTGAGCGGCAGCCAATCACGGACGCGGCTGCCGGTCATTCAGAGTCCTGCTATCCTCCTGGTGGGCAGTTTTTGGGACTTTGGGGGGGGACTACAGGAGAACCATATGGAGCTGGGATGTGAGGTAAGGATTACACTACACTACATGATGGGACCAGTAGTTGGGGGGATTATAGTTTTGGGGGTGGACATGCCCTTTAAAACTTTGGATGACGCACACCAAGGCCAGACTTATATGCACAGCAGCTAAGATATCAGTATAAATTGATCTACAGGCTTAACATAAGGGAAGAGCTAAGCAAATGGTTGAAATGTATAATTCTTTGATAAATCTACTTCCTCTTAAACCCTACAGCTAGCAATACCTGTCTCTCTCCCCTCTTTTTCTTCCTCTGTCTTCTGCTATCCTCTATATACCGGTCAAACCACACTGGAAGACTACCTCTCTTGCTATCCCTTTAACCCCTACAACCACAAACCACTTGATAAATAAGGTTAACTAAATATGTTTGAATATATGCAATGTAATGTGTAATATGCTAATGTAATATAGGTTATAATATGCTAATGTAATATAGGTTTCAACATATGGCTGCGAATCCCTAAAATATTTGCAAAATTCAAACTATATAGTAGGTACTGTATATGGAACCGCTATTGCACTATTTATATGCTACTGGACAATAGTAATGTAGTTACGTTACCTCAATATAATATGTATAAATGCAACACATGGTAAGCACCCACCAGCTGCCGCTAAGCAACACTAACATATAACACTAAAAGAGGACCGGAACACTATCTCTCTAGCTTACTGGAGACCTACTCACATGTAATAGACCCCATGCCACTCACCCCTGAAGCAGACTGGAGTGTGCTACATGTCAAAATGTGAATTCTTCCTCTGTTTTCTGCTATCCTCTGCATATGGGTCGAATTATGACAACCCTTAAGCTGGGTACACACAGTAACCATAAAGCCCCGATACCGTCCGATCCGATGGAATCGGGGCTTTATCGTTATGCGTGTACGCTCGTTTCCCGAACGAGCACGCGGCGGCCGAACGATCGGGTCGGCCGTACGCTCGTTCGGGAAAGGCCGAAAATTTCCATCGGCTGCGCTAGACTCCTTATAGAAGAGTCTAGCGCGGCCGATGGAAACACACAGTCCCAAGCGTTCTCCTTATGAAGTTCATAGGGAGAACGCTCGGGACTGTGTGTATGCAGATCTTTGAAAGATGGCAGACGTCTGTCATCTTTCAGAAATTTGTGCTGTGTGTACCTAGCTTTACACCCTGAGTGTACATGCTACACTCAGCCAGTCTGAATACCCTATGCTGTGCTCTCACCTTACTGAAATACTATCTCTCTAGCTATCCCTTTTAGCCACAAACTACTTTATAAATAAGGTTATCTGACTATCTGATTATAACTAAATATATGGATGTAATGTGTACTATGGTATCCCTTACCCCCCCTTATCTATACCCCGCTTATATACACATAATGCTATTAATGTATTGAAAATCTAAGTCTACTATGCGATAGTATATAATAATGCACCAAATGTCTGCAATACAACTGACCATATAATACAAGATAACCCATCTATCTTTTAAATCTGTTAAATTGACCCCAAGGGATACCCATAGGGAAGTCGGCCACCTCTAATCATAACATCCCAATAAGTAGAGCATATTGTTATACCAAGGCTCGGAGATGTGGAACACAGGACCTCCTCCCCTCCGCAGACACCACACATATGTGCATCCCCATAAATAGTTTGAATACATCAAAGAACTGGTTGAAACTACGTTAAATACTCCAAGTTATCTTTCCCTGTTTAACATGGCTATTGAATGTATCTATATACCAAAGTTTAGAATGCTGGATAAATATCTTTTACACAAACTTTTATACTGCAATAACCTTAAACCCCCACCCCCACTCCATCACCCCCCCACCCCCGGTACCTCTGTCCCGTCTTTGAGGTATGACTCAGATCTTAAAAGTTTTAACATGGAATGTCAGGGGGCTAAATAAGATTAGCAATATTCTCACAAATACGTGCTCTCCAAGCAGATATTGTATGTCTGCAGGAGACCCACCTCCTCCCAAGCACTATTCAATACCTCCATAGACCTTGGATAGGCTTGGCAGCTCACAGCACACACTCCTCATATTCATGCGGAGTCTCCCTACTACTCAACAAGCAGTTAAGAAACATAGTAACATAGTAATTAAGGTTGAATAAAGACATACGTCCATCAAGTCCAACCTATTCACCCTCTAACCACCCCCAAATCTTTTCCATTCAGATGCACTTAACACAGATTATTTATGTGTGTAGGTGGCACAGGATTATTAAATCCCAAATGCATCACCTTACATTTATCAACATTGAATCTCATCTGCCATTCTGCTGCCCATTTGATAATCTATCTAGGTCTGCTTGCAGCACTTGCACATCATTGGAAGTTTCCAAAGCTCTGCATAATTTGTGTCATCAGCAAACACAGAGACCTTGCTCTCAATGCCCCCTCTAAGTCATTTATAAACAGATTAAAACGAAGCGGCCCCAGTACAGAACCCTGAGGACTCCGCTTAGAACTTTAGCCCACATAGATGTAGCTCCATTAACCACCACTCTCTGTTTGCGGTCCAATAACCAGTTCTCTATCCATGAACAATGTTTTCTTCAAGGCCAACAGTCCTCAGTTTATACATTGCGCCTATGTGCACAGTATCAAAGGCTTTTGCAAAATCCAAATATACCACATCCACGCTGTGCCTGATCTAACTTCTTACTCACTTCTTCATAAAAACCAATTAAATTTGTCTGGCATGATCTATTTCTCATAAATCCATGCTGACTACTACAAAACTAATAGATGATCTCTGGAGACAAAGTCAAGGATATGATCCCTTAACAAAGTTTCCATCACCTTCCCTACCACTGATGTTAGGCTTACAGGTCTATATTTACCAGCTGTGAACGACTACCTTTTTTGAATATTGGTATTACATTGGCTTTTTTCCAATCCAGCGGCACATCCCCAGACAAAAGCGAATCTGAAAATGATGAGACACAGTGGTCTTGCTAGAACTGAACTAAGCTCTTTTAAAATCCTAGGATGCAATCCATCGGGTCCTGGCGCTTTATTGATATTAACTTTGTCTAATTGATTCCGTACCATATCCTCTGTTATCCAATGTGAAAACTCTTAATTTCCTCCCTGCACATTGTTACAATCCCTACTGTAAGGATTCTCAACAGTAAAAAACCGATGTAAAAAACGGTTTAGCAGATTAGCCTTTTCGGCATCCTCTACAACCACCTCAGCTCCATTATTTAATGGTCCCACATTCTCAGTCCTCATTTTTTTACCCTTTATATACTTAAAAAACATCTGGGGTTGGACTTGTCTTGTTTCGGCAATCCGTATTTCATTTTCTATTTTAGCTAGTTTAATTGCTTTCTTGCACTCTTTATTACAACTTTTGAAGTCCCTGTAAGCCTGTTCTGTGCCTTCTGCTTCAAAATTTTAAAAGCCCTTTTCTTTTTTTCCATTTCCCTTTTTACCTGAGCATTAAGCCATGCAGGAGTGGACCTAATTTTTTTACACTTGTTTCCTAAAGGTACCGATTTGGAAATGTTATAGTTTAATATCCCTTTAAAAGTGGTCCACATCTGCTCAGTATCTTTACCTAGAAACATTTCCCCCCAGTCTATGACAGGAGCGATTCCTTTAAAAGCATACAATTAGCTTCCTAAAGTTAAAAGTTTTGTTAAGCCATGGCACTTTAGTTTCTGCAACCTATATTAAATGACACTATATCATGGTCACTATTCCCTAAGCTTCCATTACCTTCATCTCCAAAATGAGCTCTGGGTTATTAGATATCACCAGATCCAACAACGCTTCTTTCTAGTAGGAACTTCTACCATCTGGGAAAGAAAATGCTCATATAGGAAATTTAAGAACTTTATACCTTTTGAGGTGCTGGCAGTTCCATTCCTCCAATCTATTTCAGGGTAGTTAAATCCCCCATAACCAGAACATGCCCCATACCAGCACCTTCGCCAACTGCATATGGAGATTCATTTCCACCCCTCTCCCCGGCATTGGCGGCTTATAACACACTCCAACAATTAATTTACCCACCTTCTTGCTTCCTGTACACAGTTCCACCCATAATGTTCTTCTGCCGCATCGTTTGCTCCCCCCATCTATTCCATCTTTTAAATTGCTTCATTCCTGTTTAACATACACATACTCCTCCTCCTTTCTTATTAACTCGGTCATGTCTAAATAAGGAGTACCCTTCAATATTTACTTTCCAGTCGTTGTGATCATTAAGCCATGATTCTGCTATAACCAATTACATCATACCTTTCCTTAACGCTATTATCTCAAGTTCGCCGGTTTTTCCAGCCAGACTCCTTGCATTTGTAACATACATTTTAGATTATCAATTGATTTACTTCCATACTGGTCGTACATGCCTCCTTATCCTCTATGCTCCCCCCCTCCTCCTTCTCCTCCCCTCCGTTGTGTTACTAGCCCCCAGATCCCTAACTTCTCTCCTACCCCTGTGTAGTTAAACTTCCCTCCCCCCCCATACCTAGTTTAAAATCTCCTCCAACCCCCTAGCCATCTTCTCCCCCAAAACAGTTGCACCATCACCATTGAGGTGCAATCCGTCACTACTAAGAGCCTGTACAACAGAAAAGTCAGCCCAGTTTCTCTAAAAACCCAAACCCCATCTCCTACACCCACTCTCTGTCACGCATTTATACTCCTGAGCTCCCGTTGCCTCCCTAGCGTAGCCCGTGGCTGCGTAGTATTTTCTGAAATCACTACCCTGGAGGTCCTTGCTTTTAACTTGGCCCCTAATTCTCGGAAATCATTTTTAAGGACCTCACCTCCACCTCTAACTTTGTCATTGGCACCAATGTGAACCAAGACCACCGGGTCACTCCCAGCCCCACCCAATAATCTGTCTACACGATCCACCACATGTCGAACCACTAGCACAGGCAGACAACACACTGTTCGGCATGCAGGGTCCTGGCGACAGATTACCCTATCTACCCTTCTAATAATAGAATCCCCTACCACTACCACCTGTCTATCCTTCCTAGCCCCCAGTTCTCCCTCCCTTGTATTGGAGATGGCCGTCCCCTGGGTGCTCAAGGAAAAGGCCCGCTCCATACATGCGCTTCCGGCCATCGTCCTCCCATCTTCACCTAAAATGGCAAATCTGTTGGGATCGACCAGCTGGGAAGAAGCCCCCCTATCCTTCCGTCCCCTACTTCCCCTGGTGACCCTTACAAATCTATCTTCCTTCTCCCACCTTATCTGCCCCATCTCCCCCCACCAGTTTACTGGCCCCTGCCAGTACCTGCATTTTCCCCAGGTTTGCCAAGTCCTGCAATGCTGCAAGTTTACCCCTTAGATTCTGTACCTCAGATTCCAGATGGGCAACCCACTCACATCTGACACATACATAGGTCCCCTGGGCGGCTGCTCCAGATCCCATACATGCGGCAGGATGCACATTGCGCGGCCCCAACAAAACTGTCCATACTAAACAGCAATACACAGAAGACACAGCAATACCCACAGAGAAATAGTGTTGTTCTTAAACGCTTTCATTTTATAAACGCTTTAGTTTTTTAACGCTGTCTTCTCTTAAAAAGAGAAAAATCTCTTTAAAACAGGAAATCGCTCAGAGCTAATCACTCATGGGAAGGCCTTAAATGAGGTTCAAAACCATATCTGATTGATTGGGGCAAAATAAGCACCATTATAAAACATAAGAACTTTTATTGAATAACCCTGATAATATATAATATAATACTACTATATTATACTGAAGGCTCTGGCTAATGAATGAAGGACACTGGCTAACAGAATGGCTGACAACTCTTCTAATGAATTGGGGGGCTGACAACACCATCTAATGAACAGGAGGGCTGGCAACACCGTCTAATGAACAGAGGGCTGCAACACCGTCTAATGAACAGGAGGGCTGACAACACCGTCTAATGAACAGGAGGCTGGCAACACCGTCTAATGAACAGGAGGGCTGATAACACCGTCTATGAACGGAGGGCTGACAACACCGTCTAATGAACAGAGGGCTAGAGAAGCTGACAACACTGTCTATGAACAGGGGCTGACAGACACTGGTTTGTGAACAGGAGGACTGACAGATCCTGGTTTGAACAGGGCTGACAGACAAAGGATTTTGAACAGGAGATTCAGTTCTATGTGACCCAGCACAGCAGCAAACAATTACTGAAACTCTTAGACTAGCTAGTACACACCACAGATTTCTGAAGAATGCAAGACAGGATCTGCAAATCCTGTCTGCCATCTTTCAAAGATCTGCATACACCCATTCCCAAGCGTTCTCCCTATGAACTTCATAAGGAAACGCTCGGGACTGTGTGTTTCCATCGGCCACTCAGACTCCTCTATAGGTAGTCTAGCGCGGCCGATGGAAATTTTCGGCCTTTCCTGAACGAGCGTACGGCCGACCCGATCGTTCGGCGGCCGCGCGCTTCGCGAAACACGCACACACATAACGATAAAGCTTTATCGTTACTGTGTTACCCAGCTTTAAGGGCAAGTCCCTGTCTCTATTTTTAAGATTATAGCCCCCATGCTGATCTGCACCCTGAGTGGAGCATGATGGGACGTAAATTTTAAAAATGAGGGTGGAGTTTCCCTTTAAATCATACTTGAAAAAAAAAACACTGAAATTTATGCGACCGCACCAGTACGGACAAACAGAGCTGCATGAGGATTTATTACAGCTCTGACAGACACTGACCTCTTCTCAGTTCCAGCTTTACCTCTAATTTCTACTAGCTTCCAGCTTATCTGCACAGCTCACCTGCCGGAGTCAGTCAGTTGGAAAGCACTGCAGGAAGTAACTTGTTCTTGACTACAGTGTG